>OY101123.1:1200000-1890707 GCA_956465555.1 Nitzschia sp. pyKryTriq1 | reverse complement strand
ACGCCGAGGCGGCACATAATATATTGGAAAAGCAGGCCGTCCAAGAAGCCATTGCCAGAGGAGAAGAGTTTAAAGGAAGAGCAAGAAAGAGCGCGACGGTCTGTATTGAACGATGCCTCGTTGACAGATGCGTGCTTGTCGCCCGAAGGAATCCAACAGGCGAAGCGTCGATCCGCCGATTTGGGCCTGCTCAACAAAATGGGTGGCTCCAAATATGCTCCACCCAAACTGGTTTTAGTATCTCCTCTTCGGCGGGCTCTCATGACAGCGACAGAACTATTTTCGTCACATCAACAAGAACAAGAAGAAGAACAAGAAGAAAGCGAAAATAATATTAAACCAAAATTTGTCGCCCTGGAGGCACTACGAGAGAAGCGAACTGGGTTTTCGGCCGACGAGCGACTTTCCGTGGCAGAGTTGGAACAGCAATTTCCACATGTGGACTTTTCCGATCTGAAAAGAATTGGAACCGAGAGACCGGAAGTTCCAAAGGGAGAGGATAACGCTGCGGTTCGAGCCAGAGTCAAAGAATTTCTGGAAGGTGTATTCGCCAAAGTTACGGAAGAGTCTGTCGCGGTGGTGACGCACAAAGGATGGTTGCGGGAACTGAGACAGGTCTTGAAATCAAAGGTGAACGACGGTGAACTCGAAGTCAATTTTGATCTGGAAAAATGGGATCAGACTCTGTACAACAATTCAGAAGTTCGCGTCGCCGAGTTTGGTTGGGAGGGTGAGACGCTAAAATCTATCATCTCCAAAAGTATGGAGAATGCTTTACTTTCTGTCATTGAAGAGTCTATGAAACATCTGTTTCGAAAAACCATGGCAATCTTCTCCACTGAAACTCCTACTCCTAATGAGAGTGGCGTCGACCAGTCATAGCCGCCAGCACCTCCGGCCGGTTCAAGACCACTCGTCGACCCCTCTCCGGGGGACGGCCCGACTAGACTAGACTATACCTGGTTGCTCTTTTCGTCCCCGGCAGCAGCAGAGTCTTACTGAAAGTTTCAAAAGCTATGGGTGCATCCTTCGTGCCCAGAACGAAATAAGAAAAGGGGCGGGGGAACCTCCTACGTATTACTACTATCTGATCTCCTCGGGCAGAGCAACACGACATCGTTTTCAGCATAGGCAGCCCGCAACACGCTACGAGCAAGTTTTAACAAATAGAGTCCCTGCGAACAGAACCATGTATGTATATATGTATGTATGTATGTGTGTATGTTTATTGTATGTCATCATCCCATACCGGGAGAAGAAAAAGAATCAGCTCGTGGACCGCAAGCTACGGCCGATCAAAACCCGCCGGATTATCAAAACCCGCCGGATTTTGGATGGTCATTAATGACCGATTCGACCGCAAAAATGACTGTCGACGGCTGGACCTCAGACTCCGCGCCATTTGGAATGTTTGTTCTCGTAATAGGAACTCATTCAAATGCTACGAGAGCAGCGGAATTGCATCCGATGTGTAAAAAAGAAAAATGCAGCTACGATCTTTTATTATCACTGCCAATAGACAACCTCTACAGTACTTCGACTATCTTTCTATTAACGTTAACGATTACAAATGGGTGATGAGAATACACCTCCCAACCCTGGTCTAAAGTCGGGCTTGGATAATAGCAAGTTGATTTTGTTCGAAGTTATCCTTGTTGATGAAACCTGAGAAAAAAGCTTCTTCGAAATAGGCGGGTGTGCTATTTAAAAGTGGAACCCGGAGGCTCGTGGAACCTCCGAAATATAATACTGCTGCGGGCTGAAAATGGAATTTCGAAGAGCCTCTTTTTCCCCGATATCATCATTTTCTTTTCTTACAGTGGGGCACGAGGACGATGCAAATGTACCAGTTGCCGACGATTCATTTTGAAATTCAAGTACCACACTTGTAGACACTTTGGTTGATGTCCAGCAGCAGCAGCAGTAGTCGAGGACGAGGACGAAGCGGATATCAGGCATCATTCTTCCTCTTCACACCAGTGCGTGGTTTGCCGTGTCATCAAGTTTAGACATGATCATCCTTCAAATTATGAAACCGTTCGACAGTCATGGTGATCCCTTACGATCTTCTTTATTATTATGGGTAGTACTGGTATGGTATTCGTCCTGGCTTCTGCTCGTTGCCGATGCCTTTCAAGTTCCAGCATCGTCGTCGCGATGGCGTCCTACTAGCAAGGCCGGGCTAAAGAGGCTTTCCATGCACCTTCAAAATTTACAATCACGAGCCACTGTGGATCTGGAGCCAACTAAAAGCTCTGGAAATAGAGCCAAACAGTCATTTACTGCTCCTCGGGGCCGTGAGGACAAGACTAATCCGTCGGCCCGAGAAGAACGCGGTGTGGACCCGCCACCTCATTTAAAAGAACTCGCCATTGGCGAGAATTGGATTCCCTTTCATCCAATTGAAATCCAAAAGGTGTCGGAGGATCCCCCCATTTTTATCTTGCGCAACTTTGTACCATACGACGCTTGTCAAAGTCTCATTCAAGCTGCCATTGATCAGGGACTCGAGGCGGCAAAAGCACAAGATTCCCGTGAAAACGGGGGAGGAGAAACGCACCAACGACGAATTGGATCCAGCGTTACTTGGTTGGCACCTCCTGGCGAGGATGACTCCACTACTACCGGTACTAGCTGCGGTAAAGCAAACTCGGATTCTTCGTCGGCGGGAGAGATTGCCGACATTCTGACGAGACTGGCAGCGGACCTATGTTTGGGGCATCATGACTCATCGAGGGAATCCGTCGTCCCCGAAAATCTTCAGATTGTGCAATATCAGCCAAACGGAAGGTTCGACTTGCATCATGATGGTCAGGACCGCATTGTGACTGTCCTTACCTACTTGAATGGGGTCGCCAGAACCTGGTTTCCCTTCGTGGGGGCGGGCATTGAAGATTTGCCAACCTCGTTGAAGGATCCTGCAAACGCGCTCAAAGGCAAGGAGCCTGGTCGCGACGGACTCTGTATAGTTGGTCCCCACGATGCAATGCCGACTTGTGTAGATGACGACGATGACGACGACCTTCCCAAGTCGCCACCTCGTGTCGTTCGCATCGAGCCTGGCGATGCCGTCATCTTTTACAACTATGAGATTGAACAAGATGAGGAGTTCAATAGGTGCCGAAGAATGATCCGTTGGAAAAGTTTTCATTGTGGACTCCCTGCGAGTGACATCAAGTGGATCGCCACCAACTGGTTTCGTCTGGAAGAAGAACCTGAAACGCTCCACGTTTCATGACGAATTGATACGCATAGAGAATGCTCTGGTTGACTTTGCCATGTAATACAAGACGATCAGAATGGGCCCAGTGATTTTCAATCCAAGGTCTTGGACTGAGATTTGGATAGCAACCCAAGCCAAGCATCGGCGCTTCGTCTTTCTGTCAGCAACCGAATCGAGTCGGCGCCAGCCTCTTGCAGGACGCACGATAAATAGATCACAGCAGGAGTATGAGAGGCATCACCATGCTCGGTCTTCTCGGTTTTGGAGATGGGGCAAACGGCAATAATGGCACCAGGAGCTGGCATTTTGGAAAAGATTTCCTGGAATCGACTGCCGATACAGTCCAGCCTCCCACTTCTCAGCAATTCGACTCCGTCATCCAACGACAAAGGAAGGAGCCGTTTGGTCGCACACGGTCCCAAAAACTCGGCCGCTTCATCCAACAAACCATATCGACCACTTTTCTCAGTGCGACTCAACATCGAATCATTTTCGTCTTGGCCCATCGATGGGGCTGTATTAATGCTCCCTACTGGTACTCGACAGAGGGCCAAGCCTAATTCCATCGGATTGAATCTAGCCCCACCCGTAAACAAGCTTCGTATTTCCTCAGAGACTAGCGTCAGTTGAAGATACTTTGATCTCTTCCGCGGAGTGTCGTGGTTGTCGGTCTTGGAAATGTCGTTGGTGTTGTTGTTGGTGTTGTTGTTGCTGCTGCTCTCATCAGTAGTCATTCCCATTCGATTCGTCGTCACTTGTGAGGCTTGCTCGCCTCCTCCTATCGCAACCAGTTGTTCGACAGGAAACCGATGGACGGCTTTCAGCTGTGCCTCTTGTGCCGTTGTGGACAATCCAAAGAAATCGACAAATTCTGTCACCAAGTCGGGATGAGGTGGCGAAACGAGAGGAGTATAAAGCGGAGAAGTAGTCATGGGTCTTTCTTGGTTCGTGCGGGTGTTATCGTCCGACTTTTTGTCGAACTTCTCCTTGGAATACCATTGTTTGGGAGGCTGGGACAGAAGTGGTAGTGAGATTGAAGGAAAGTCCACGGCAGACTCGCTTTTCCCGGGAACAAAAGCGGAATGCTGTCGTAACCATTGTTGGGCCGCCTCCAGAGTAGGAAGTCCTTCAAAATAGTAATCCATACTATCCTCCTCGTTGGTCTTGTTTCCTGCAGTATCCGCTCGTAGCATGATTCGCATTTGCTTGGTTTGGCTAATGCTGGTGGTATTCGGCATTCTAGCGTGATCATCATCATCATCATCGTTGGCTACAAGATGATAGATACGACCATGGTGGTGGTGGCTGGCGTCGTAGTCGTCTTCGGTAGCGGAACACGTATTATTACTCTCTCGTTGACTGGGACAACACACGGCAAAATATTCGGGTGGGACGCGTTCGATAATGGCACAAAAGAAACCGCCCGAGTCCAAATGTTGCGGTAAGATTCGGCAACAGTTCGATAGCATATCCTTCATCATAATATTGTTCTCATGCTGCTGGTTGCTGGGAGGAAACATGGATGGAAGAATATCTCTTTTGGCAAGTTTCTTGGGAACTTGCTCGTAGTGATTGTAGACCGTAGGGTTTTCGTAGGCATCAAATTGGGGATGAGGAACCACCCAGGAGGATGCTCCAGATGTATAGACAAAAGGTTCCAAAGAAGAAGAAGAACACAAAGAAGATCCTTCTGTTATTTGTAAGTATTCAGGAGGCTTGATTATCCGATAGACACCGGGCCCACCCATTTTGAGAATGGCACTGGCAACGACGGCTTCATTCTCAATTGGGTCCAAAGAACATGTCGAATATACCACACGCCCTCCCTTTTTGACCAATTCCAAGCTCCGTAGCAGCAATCCAACTTGCAATTTGTGTAACGTCAAATGTTGTTTGACATTCCATTGCTTCCATTCCTTGCTGGACGATTTCCGCAAAGTCCCATCTCCCGAACAAGGAACATCTGCCAGGACATGATCGAATTTGAGTTTGTATCCCGCCCATTTTCTCAAGGCTGGAAAGTGACGTCCATCGCTGGAATTGAGAACCAAGCTGGTCTTGGAGGAACTACTACCATTAGATGCTTGACCTAGAATGCGGGCTCGTCGGGCGACTGTCAACAAGCGAGATCGATTGGCATCGTTGGCAATCACCATTCCCTGAAAGGGTGGTCGCTTCTTCTTGCTGCTGGAGCCATTGCCGCCGTCGTCTTCCTCGCTTTTGCTAGCCACTAAATCCAACAACTGAAGCGTTTTGGAGCCTGGTGCTGCGCAAAGATCCAAAACAGTCCTGGGATTCCTCGTCTTCTGTCCTGGTGCTGCCTGCTTATTGCTGATGTTCCAATTCGATAAGAGAAGAAGGGGTGGAATCATACTGCATAACTCCTGTCGATTGATAACTCCCAGTTCTTGGGCATCGCTCAAGGCTTGTTGTGCGGTCGTTGACCATTCTCGAAGAGGTATCCGTGCCATGCGACAGGAGGAAATATAGGGACTTTGCACTAAATAATCTCCCGCCTCTTTCTCCAACCATTTCCAATACTCTCGGCGAGGGCCACCACCACCACCACCACCACCACCAGCAGCATGATCACTACTAATAGTCGAGGAGGAGGATATTCGAAAAGCCATGGTCAAGGGTTTTCGAAAATATTCTTGTGTTAGTTCCCACTCCTCCAAAGTCATAATTCCCGCCTGTTTTTGTTGACACTGAAGTCGATAATAGGCGTCATGATGTGGATTCTTGTACGTGGATCGAGCCGCAATGGAGGCTGCTGTTCGATCTCGGCTGGTCAAACCTTCATTGTCGTCGTCGTCCTGATGTTGGCGGCCGCTTTGTCGTTCATATCCATGTTCGTGTCGCAAGTGATCAAAGAGAAGATTCCGTGACTCAAAGCATAGATGATGATCTTCTTGTTGACAAAGAGTACATTGGATCCTGCGTGATGTGGACGACATGGCGACCGCGCCGTGGAAGGCGATAATATGAAGCCAAAGCAGAGAACGGAGGAAACACCACCCGCCGCCACAAAACAATAATCCACCAGCAGCAATAAGCTTCTTATTGGTGACAATAACGCTTCTATTACTAGAGATCATATCCCCGTGGTATCCTCATGAAATATTTAGTATGCTGCTGCTGCTGCTGCTGCTGCTGCTACCGGGAGTGTCAGCTGAATACAGTACTTCGGTGGCCAAACATGGCAATAAGAACGAATCACTCTATTATACTGTATTCATGCTGCGCGGAGGAAGATCGCGGAATCTTGTGCAATAAGGATCTGTTGTGTACCGCGGCATGCGCGCTTTCCTGTGTGCGAAGCGAATGCTTACCGGTACTTGTATTCTGGGCGCGCGGAGAAGAAAAATGAGAGGTTGTGACGATGTACTTGTACACTAGTTTCAAAAACGCTTCCGTTGAGATTCCATTCCAACATACATACTTGAAGATTTGCATAATGAGAATCGTCCGACCCATAATTACCAAAACTCGGCTGGCGGACACCGCAACCGTCGGTATCTTTCTCGTCTCCAGGCTCGAAACCGTGCACAGAGAGGGAATAATAATTCATCGACCTCCAAGGAAGAATCATCATCTCTTGTTTCTCACTTTGAAGATATCGAGACACCCTCATCTGTCGAGTTGATGTTATCTTTGCCGTTGATAGTACAGTAGGCTCTTCCTACTCATCATCGACATAATGGGTTGCATCCCAAGCAGTCCGCATCATGGAGGAGGAATCCAGCAACATCGCAGGGCGGACCACCACCGTGACGACGATTTGTTGACGGTAACATCGTATGAATCTACCGACCACCACTCGGCTGCGGCCGATTCGTGCCCTTACCATCATCCGGACGGGTCCTCGCGAAGGGGGGCCTCGGGACCGAAGGCAGCAGCAGCAGCAGCAGCAGCAGCATCCGATGATGATCAACCAGCACGCCGCTACTATGCCAATCCGCCCAGCTTTATCACGCAGCTCTTGCAGACCATGGCACTCTTCGGTATCCTGTACTTTGTGGGTCTCGGAATGTTCAAGATTCTGGGAGCACCACTTCACGAAATGGAAGATATCATCAAGAATACTAGCACTTCGCTTTATTATTACCTCAAGGAGAATGATCTCGTGAAAAACAAGCAGCAGTTCTTCCAGAATGTTTTGAAGGACGTCGACTTTGCCTGGATTTTTCGCAAGCCGGCCGATTGGTGGAATTCCGACAAGGTCAATTGGGATTATCCCCTCGAGAGCGAGGTCTGGTTCGCCATGGCTACCTTACTTGCCTTTGTCGCTGATTTGCTCTTTTCAAGTGAAGCGAAACAAGGAAATCCCATCTTGTTGATGCCTACCTTGATCTACTCGCTGGTCTATTTTGTCATTAGCATCCACGCACAAGCTACGAAATTGCTCGATCCCGAAATCTACAAAACCTTCAATACGACCTTGATCGGAGAGAAGATCTTTAGCCAACCCGAAATGGTCGTCATGACTTTTACTCATATCTTTGCCCTCGATCTGGCCTTGGGCTTTGCCATGATGAAAGACTTTTATTCTCGTGTCAGCTCTCGGCGCATGCCGTACCGGTTGCTGATGTGTGTGGTCGTGCTTGGGACACTTCAAGGACTCTCCATAATTCCCATATATCTGATTTTGAGAGCGACGCTCTTTAACAGTCCTTTGGTCCATGATGTACCGAGGAGACTTGCCACCAACCGAAATGGCTACAAGCGAGAACTCGAATATCTACTCGATCCGATTCCAAGAGGTGCCGGGGCTGTCAACGGTTGGATCCAATCCATCCCATCGCCCTTGAATATTCCATTTTTGGTCTTTTTTGTCGCTTTGGGGGTGGTGCGATTCGCGTTCATGCTGGTGGCGTACCTCGCCTATGTTACCTTTGTGTGCTATCCCTTCTCGGCCGTCTTCTTTTGTCTTCGACGATCCTGGAAGCTGCTATGGGGTAAGGAAATCCAAGGTGCCTTGTACACTCCCTTTGAGACTGTGGATGGCAAGCTATTTCCACCCAAGGCGGTATTGATTGTGTCGTCTCATCTCCGACTCCAATGCTTCAAGAATCAATCCAACTTTCTCTTCAATCTCACAATCGGTTGGTGGCTTCGCAAGTTTCTGGAAGCATTTGTCATGTACGAATTCACTCTACCCTTCAAGAATGATTTTTCTCCGTACGTGGCATTTTTGATGGAAGAATTTGGCCCCGTCTTTCCCATGGGTCAAGGTTTAGGATTCGGCACCTACAAGGACGTCAAGGCCATTATTGAGAATCCCGACCAGCGAAAGTCGGGTCTTTCTTTGGCGTGGTCGATCAGTACGGCTCAATTCGACTGGTCCCAGAACAATCTCACTACATTACCTCGAACGGAAATTGAAAAGTCCATCATCACTGAAGGCCGACAGTTGGTGCGTTGCTGGCTCGCAGAAGTGAATGACAAACTGGAAACGAAACCGCTCGTCCGAAAGCGATTGGATGCCATCTTGCCCTTTGCCAATGCGGATGGGACGATGGTAGACAAGAAACTCATCGAGATTTCGTTCGGATCGACGCTCTTTCATTTGTTGACGGACGGAGAATTCACTGAGCATGAACGCAAGCGATACTACAACCTTCTGACCAATGCCTTTCCGTTCATGTCCGACTGGATCAACAAAATCTGGTTTGGTGGTATTTTGGAGTTTCAAGGCATTCAAGATTATGGTAAGCAAGAATCAAACAACCGATTGGTTTGTTTGATTGGATTGAATGAATCGACGATTGAATGATGAACGACCGAGTTCTCAAATATTGTTTTGTTGTTGATGATGTTGCTTTCAGACCTTATTCGTCGGGCATTCCTTCGATACTTGGACGCTCCGTCTCTACAAAGAACGCTAGCAATGGCAGAGGAAAACAACTGGGATGCATGGTCCCCACCCGAGGTGGTTCGTTTCCTGGTCTACAAGTTTGTCATTGCAGGAGGGGCTGCACCTGCCTTTTTGCTAGGCGATATTGTGGAGAAGCTCTACGAAGATCCCAAGTTGGTCCCCATATACAAGGCGGATCCAAAAAAGTTTATCCTGGAAATGGCGCGATTGGAACGATGCGTCCCGTTGGTCAATTTTATGGCCTACAACTTCAAACTGGCAGATGGTCGTAGCCATGTTACTATCTTCAACAAGCGCATTTCAGTTCCTGATGGTACCTCGCTTCATTGCTCCATACAGAATGCAAACCGAGACGGTAAGTCAATCAGAATGTAGTAGCTGACAGGACAAAAGGTCGATGTATGACTCATTCCCCTTTTTGGTTGATACAGTGAGCGTCTTTGGACCCGATGCGGAAGTCCTGAATTTCGACCGAGATCCAACCGTTCTTGGAAAAATGATGACGTTCAATGGAAACCACAACGACATTGTCCGTGCCGGCGATAAAGGCGACTTTGACACTCCACCACGAAGATGCCCCGGATATGGGAATGCTATGGATATTATTGAATTTTTGGTAGACCGTTATTGCCCCACCCCGAACGAGGACATTGCGTCAGTGCCCCCCGCACGCATTGACGAGATCCAACGAAAGGAAACCTGGTTCATGAGATTCGTCCTGAAGATGGGTCAAATAACTTACGCCAGTAACAACAAGTACTTCCCTCATGCATCGGAAGTCAAACATCCATTGGATACCAATGGGCGAAAGATTGGTTCGCTGATGATTGCTGCGGCAGGAGATCGCAACATCCCAGTCTATGGTACGTATAATTTATGCACGATGCTCAAAGAAAATACCATGTTCGATGGCAGCAAGACTTCCCTCCTTCTGCCAGTGATGCGATTTGCTCACCATGCACGCATTTCTACTCTTCTGTATGTTATTAGACGAGGATGTTCCAGTTTTTGACATGATGAAGGATGACTTGACTTCCAAGGTGCTCTCCATGGCTCCCATTACAGATGACGAAGGAGAGTGGCAAAACGTCGAGGAAGCTGTCGCGTGGAGGATGCAATGGTTCAGCTCCAACTTTCCACCGCCCAATACCAACTATAGTAGTGTCCAGGATGTGGCAGAGTTGGTTTCGCAGTTGGCCTTTTCGGGTCTGTGCTGTCTCCATACTCAAAAACTCGAAAGTCTTCCCAAGGACAGTCTGGCGTATCAAAAGTGTCAAGACCGTATCCGTACGGTTTATGTCAACGATACGTGCGATCTCGGCACGTACCGCGTCCGTCGGGGATACCAACGATACGGTGCAGCGGCCTACTTTGATGCCGAGTACAATCTCATTGGCGTCTACACATGTTGTGATGGAGAGTACCACAAGTGCCCTTTCAAGCTTGTCGCGGTCATGAAGGGAGAGAAACCTGATGAAAACTTTGAAAAGGACGAGTACGACAAATGGCGCCATGCCATGTGGGCCTGGCGAGTGAGCGCCTTGGCCTTGGTGACTGTCTCTGACCATTTGGTCAACGTCCACATGGTAGCCGCCAACTCTTTGGTCTCGGCATCGAGAACTCATCTCCCCATCAACCACCCTCTTCGAGCCTTTCTCAAGATCTTCACCTACCGCACCATCGGTATCAACAATAAGGCGTATCGTACTTTGACTATGCGTAAGGGTGTCATCAACCGCAACTGGGCGTTTGAGGAAGATGATCTCCAAGAACTTTTGTACGCTACCAAGAACAATTTCAAGAAGAACTTCAAGGATTACATTCCCGAGAGCATGAGGGATGTGGCTGATTATCCAGCGAATCAAGACTTGGTGGCCTTTGCCGATGCAGTGACGGAATTGGTGCATGACTTTTTGTGTGTCATTTATGGCTCGTCAACCGCCGGCGGTGGTTCTAATAATAGCGACATCGAAAAGCGTCGATTGCAAAGGAACATGAATAACGACCGGGATCTACAGGCGTTCTTGGAAGGACTGGCGAGTGAATTGGATCTGGTTCAAAGCCAAGATCTCTTGGAGTTTGACGATGTGGTGTAAGTTCTACCAGAGTTCTTGTCTTTACTATGCTTCCTTGTTGGAACGCCTCATTTCTCACAACTATACATGCATGCATGCATGCATACAAAAACAGGAATGTATTGAGCTCTCTCATTTGCAATGTGACGGGAATGCACGAACTAGTGGGTCAAATTTCTGACTACTTTGCGAATCCCAAGATTTGTGGTACTACCATTCGTCGCAACAAGGAGATTGATTCGATTCAAATCTATCAACTCAACTGCACCTTGGTGTAAGTACATCTAGTACATCTAAAACTACATTCTGTATTGCTATTGGTGGCAACAAGAAACACTCGACCAGCATCATCATCATCATCATCGAGGACATCTCACCATTGTTTCTTTCCTGCTCCTCCTCTTGTTGCTTTTAGTTCTTCTACTGGTTTGAGAATGCCTCGTCTCATGGGAAATTGGGATCACTTGCTGGTCCGTAGCAATCGATTTGCCGATGATGCCGTGGTGGCTATGGAACGCTTTCAAGAAAAACTTCGCGTCTTGTCGGATGCCATTGACAAACGCAACGAAAACAACTGCAAGAACAGTGGTGACGCCGGTCTTCCTTCTTCTTCTCACACGCCACCACCAGGAGGAGGACGACGACGCTTTCCAATGCAAGCCTTCAATCCAGTACTCATGGAAAGTAGTGTCTCTGTGTAGTCTACTAATTCTGAACAACGTATGTACTGGTACCGGTAGGTCTACTCGTACGAGTACAGTACTTGTACCGATATTCGAGAATAGAACCATGCGAACTCGAGTATACGTTCGGATGCATGCATGGAGCGATTGACACAGCTACGAATACTGCTGGTAGTCCTCTACAAGTACATAGTCTACGACAACGATTTCAGAGAAAGGTACTATCTTTTACAAAATATACCGGCAACTTCGTCAGAGTTTCCTCTTCATCTTTTTAAAGCTTCCTCCTCTTGATCTTCTTTTCCTTCGGGGGTTTGGTGGGTTCCTCAGTAGGTTGGTCGGTGGGTTCCTTGGTAGTAGGTTGGTCGGTGGGTTCCCTGGTAGGTTGGTCGGTGGGTTCCTTGGTAGGTTGGTCGGTAGGAGGGTCAGTATCGGTAGAGACCAAGGCGCTAAGCCCAATAGAACTGGTCGGAGATTTGGTAGGGAATGTGCTGGTAGGTTGGCTCGTAGGTTTGTTGGTAGGTTGGCTGGTAGGTTTGCTGGTTGGGGGCGTGGTTGGGGGTTGCATAATTTGAACAGGAGTGGCAGTTCGGTTGCAGCACTGTGACAAAAATTCTCCGGTCGTCCAGCATGGACTTTCAATAGGTTCCAACACCTTATCAACGAAGTAGATACGTCCATTTGAAGCTTGGAGCCAGTCGTTTGACAACTTGGCCGTGCGCCCACCACCGAAACTAATACTGATCTTAGGCGGACTGAAGATGGAAACGACGACAAAATCCAAAGCCACACCGTAGAGCATGGGGCAATAACTTTGCGTCACAAACTTGGAGCGCAGAATTTCCTGTCCCTCGATCACGTGGTAGAAAGCGGTCCGATTCGCTTGGTAGCCATTCATCGATGCAACCGCGTCAAACAACGGGTTCAAGGGTGCGAATACAGTGAAGTCCTTTGTCGCGTTGCCAAGATTGTCAAGAAATACAGGATCAGCCAGACCTGCGAGGTTCTTGAGATACGCCAATCTTGAATCCTCCAATGGTCCAGATATGAACTCGGCAATGGTGCTGACAATGGGATTGGACGATACCAAGGTCGCCGTGGAGCTCAAGAAGAGGAGGAAGGCGAGAGAGGAGAAAAGGGTCATGGTGCAGTTCGTCTGTTACAATATGAATTGTGAAGGGATGAGAAAGCGATCTATGGGAACAACAAATATTATGTTTCTCGATGACCCGGCGGTCGGTATAATAATGAGATGATGGTGTGAGATTTTTCTGTAACTTCTGTAACTTTTTCACTCCCGAAGATAGAGCTTGAGAGGGCGAAGGGCGAAGCTTAGTACTGCAGTACTGTACGTACGCACGCGTAAAAATGCCTGTACTCTTCTAAGCTCTTCCTGCGATTATCCCTGGAGATCTATGCCAATTTTACTTAATGGCAAGTTTTTCAAATCGGATTTGCTTCTACGTTGTTGTTTGTTGTTTTTCCCGTTGGGCCCGTTGGGATCGCCCGGCGTGGACGACCAAAAATTACTTAGGCCTCTTCGCCGATGATTTTCTTCTGGCACATTTTAGAAAATTCAAATTATTTATACCGTTTATCATGTCCCGCGTATTTCTCACGCTCTGCTACAGTACGTACGAAGTTAAGAAAGAGACTGGTTCAAAGTTTTGATTTGTTCGACCCCAGCTATGGCGCCTAAGGATATGCCTTTTGCGGACTCCGGGAGATGTTGTCAAACCTGGCTTCCCCCCAATAATTTGAACTCCCCTTTTACAGTCTGCCTCGTCTTTTGGGCTCCGGGCATATCGTTGCACCCCATACATATCCAATCGATAGAATAGGCAAGTCCAATCTCTAAAATTACTTAACGATTCTATGTCCTAAGCGACTCTGACACGCCAGCAACAAAATAAAACGTGATTCACCCGGGACACAAATTAACACCGTTTTTGAGCCTCCAAACGAGGACCGCTCGTCCATATCCACCCAAATGGGCTCGAAGATGGCCCAAAACGACCAAGGCCCAGTAGCCACCCAGATTGGATTCAACCGCACCACCACAACCAAAACCACAACAACAACCTCAATCTCAACTACACTACCCAGGCCATATGCCACGCCTTTTTTGTTTAAGCTCCTAGCTGAATTCCACTCCTTGTCCATCGATTCCGTCAAATTATGTACTTGTTCAAGCACCGGTCCTTTTCTTACTGTATCATTAGGACCGGTGCCAGACCACTCTTTTTCACAAAACCAACTATGTACGTAGAATAAGCGTGGATAGCACGCTACAACCTACAGATGGTGGAGCAGCGGTCGCCTCCTCACTCTAATTCACAATCACCAGCGAGCCATTAGGACCGGTGCGTATTACAAATTAGTAGTAAAACAATGGGTCGGACGCGAAAGCAGAAACAGAAGAAGAGGGCTCCGGCTCAAGTACCGGCTCTGGCCCCGAAGCGGAAGCAGAAACAGCAGCAGGCTCCGGAGGCTCCGGCCCCGGAGCAGAACGAGGGGTCTCTCGTGAATAAATTGCGTCGCGAATTTGAGGATCTGTGGTCCCAGTACGTGCAAGAGCAAGAGAGGGCTGATCCGGGAGCATCCCTTGTTGCTCTCCGCCATCGCCATGGTGCCGACCATGGCCATCACAAATCTAAAATAAGTGTTCTTTCGCAATGCTATATCATTAGAACAGCTACTAAGAGTTGTTTAAAGCCTCGTAAGGACATTTATGTTGAGGTTAATGTGGATCTACTACCGGCAGCTACCCATAGTGAAATCATAGTAAAATCACGCGGTGGGGTGTGCTTGTTCGGCCACTGCTGTATCCCCGGCGCTCAGATACACCAAATGCCAATCCGATCGCCCGTGCGCCTGATCGATCGATGGTCTTTTGATGATTTGATACATCTGACTAAAAGGTTTGACATATTTGACTAAAAGAACAATTCTGGTTTTCGGGGGCCCTCGAAACTCGGACCCCTAAAAGTGTTCCACGCGCATCTTCGCGGTCTCCTCTAGTATTCTGAATGCATGCATACGCGACCGCGCGCACATTCGATAGAGCGATGACGTGAGTGTTTGTGTTTCGAAATAAACAGCTGCACCGTCGCACTTTCAAAAAAAATAACCATACACGTACGGCAGGTACGAATTATGAGAGAGGAGAGATCAGATGATGATGATGATGATGATGATCACAGCAGCTACCGGTAGCTACAGTTGTATTATTATTATTATTATTATTATTTCAACAACAACAACAACCAAAAACGCCAGACGCATCATGAAGACGCTACCAGTAGTAGCGACGTTTCATCATCATCCTGTGGTGGTGGTTGGAGTGATGATGAAAACGATGATGATGTGGTTGTTGTTGTCGTGTTTTCTCTCGAAGAAGAATGGTGATGGATCGAGTGTCTACTGTTACGCCTGGACCACTGCCAACAACAACATTAACAACAACATTGCGTCTATTACTAATACTAATACTAATAGTAGAAACAGAAGAAGAAGAAGCATGATGATGGCACCACCATTGCAAATGGCGGTGTATCACATGGTACCCTATGAGGAATATTACGATGAAACCCCTACCGGTCCTCGACCTCGTGCCTCGCCCAACAGCCGAACCGTACGAAACGATCAAAACCAATTCATGGGATCCAAACAGCCCATTACTCCGGAAACAACGGTCCAGGCACAATTCATTCCAAGAAGAAAAAGTACAACAACAGCAGAAACAGCAACAACGACAGCCAAAGGTTGGGAAGCCAACTACGTTCCACCACCAACTTCTTCTTCTTCTTCGAGAGCACCACGCGAACCCAACAACACTGAAACAACTACCAAGAAGGAAGAAGAAGAAGGACCATCTTCTGTCTCCTCCTCCACCTCCACTTCATCATCTTCGTCATCGCCCTTTGTGATTGACAAGGCGTACTTCATGGATGATCCAGTGATGGACCAGTATGACATGTGGGAGAATAATACCAAGGCCAAACTGCCATTAACAGCACAACAGCAACAGCAGCAGCAGCAACGCCCGAGAGATGCCGTATCTCGCAATTCTCGTGCGATCCGGAACGATCAAATGAAAATGGAAGCCAGCAATAAGATTCGCAAAGAAGCCGTACCCCTTGCTTCATCGTCCATTCCATCCATTGCCATTGCCAGGAATCGAGATACCGTGTCTCGATCGTCACGGTCGATTCGAAATGATCAATGGAAATTGGGCCTGATGATGATGAAGACATTATCCTCCGAACCACGGCGGCCCCAATATTATGACCCCAAGTATGATGACGAGTCGTCACGACGATCCATTCTCAATGATGATGATCAAAAAATGAAACAAAAAAGAGCCACAACAACAACAACAACACCACCACCGAAAACGTCCACTTCTTACACTCTCCGTAACGATCAACACAATGTCATGAACACCTCACCAGCGACGTCCACGAACGTGCCCCTCGAACGTCAGGGTACAGTGACTGGAGTCATCCCTACTTCACCAGCCGCACCAGCAGCAGCAGCCGCTTCATCACCCACAAGCAGTAGTAGTTCTGTCGTTCTTCCGAATGATCAAGTGGGTATTATGACGACGACTTCGGAATTGCCACGTGGTTATACATCCAACAATAATCCCGTTCGCTATTTCGATCAAGTGGCTGCGACCATGCCCCAAACACCGGTGGAACCGGTCCGGTACTATTCGACTGCTGGTACTACTACTGGGGGTACTGGGGGTACTGGCACAACGACGGAACCTTCTTCGTTTCTTCCCAATGCCCGGCCACCACGATCACGATCTGCTTCCAGTACCGGTACTACCGGTAGGAGGACTCCTCCTTCTCCTCCTCCTCGAGAAGGAGAAGGTACCGTCACAGGAATGCCACTATCATCATTCTTTGCAATGACGGAACCTTCTTCTTCGTTTCTTCCAAATAATTACCCTACTAATAGGAGGACCCCTCCTCCTTCTCCTCCTCCTCGAGAAGGAGAAGGTACTGTCACAGGAATGCCATCATCATCATCATCAGCATCCTTTCGTGCTGGTGCTGGTGGTGCCGTACGAAACGATCAAGTTCGAATCATGACCACTGGAGAATATTCCTACCGCATGAGTTTGGAAGGACAAGGGGTTGTCACGGGAATGCCACCTCCCAGACCATCGACACGATACAGCAAATCCTCCTCCTCCTCTTTGTTCGACGACGACAACAACACCCGCCCAAAGGTGGTGGTGGTGGCGGAGGAAGAGCAAGCATCAGTAGCAGCATCAGATGCATCGGCAGCATCTTCATCGGAGAACGATGAAGCGCCAGCCACTACTATCGTCAATGCCAGGAATCAAATGGATATGTGGGACGAAGCCCTCAAGGGCATGGCGGGAGGAAATAAATAAATACATACATACATGATAGATGTTAGTACTAGTAGTAGTAAGAGTTGAAACAACTACGAGAGTATAGTCTACTAGTCCAGTCTACGAGCCTAGTACTATAGTAGAGAGAGAGAGGTCGAATGTATCTCTACTAGAGTAGTAGCTCTACTAGAAAGAGGAAGCAGAATATAAGGAATGAATGATACAGACGGCGTCATTGCTTCATCGCATCGATTTTTGCTAGCGTCTCTCTCTCTCTCATTTATTATTACCGGTACCGCGGTAGAGTATGTAGAGAGCTACTACCGCAGTTCGGTACTATTATTATAAACCAGTTGCACATTGGTGGTCAGACTGGTCGGAAATCTCTCCAAATAATAATAACCACAATCCACAATTGGGCCCAAATAATGACAATAAAGAAATAATGACCAAACAAATGACACGTGTGAGTACGTCCTTCGTACGCACTCATTCATTCTACGTTCGCATAAATATTACGTAATGAATCATCATCAACTAATGTACGAGTACTTGTAAAAGAGCTTGTTATCCATTGTTCATTGCTCATTGTCATTGTCATTGTCATCAGCCTACTAGTAGTAGTTCCGAAAATATGTCCGAAGCAGAAGCACGAGGAGGAGGAGCCAACCGGCCTCCGATGAGCCCACGGCCGCCGACCTCCTATCGTCCACAAAAACATAAACGGACACTCAGCTGGGGTGGCGACGTTCCACCTGCACCACCTCCGCTGCCACCACCATCCGATCGCACTCATTTATTGTCTTCCGTAGAAGCCAACACTTCACCCCCTACGACCTTTCTGGATGGGTTTCGTAAAGGCGGTCAAATAGGCGGAGGTGGAGGAGGCGGCGGCGGCGGATCCATTCGATCATTGGTGTCGCGACACCGACGGGGCTCGACGAGAGGATCCATGAGTCTTTTATTTCGGACAGGGTCTGGGGATCTGGGTGACGTCAACACTAATAGCGAAAGCACCATTCCGGCGCGGCTGGTCCAACGAAACTTGCCCAACTTTCAGTCTGCCAATACACTACAGATTGCCAATCGTAGTTTGGAATGGAATCTGACCTATCGGTATGACTTTTTTCATGCTATCTTGCGTTGGAGGACTTGGATTTCCGTGAGCTGTCTGATTTCGCTTTGGACGCTGCTGATACTGATATTTGCCAAGATATATGAATCTGTGGACCGGATGCGACCGGATGAAGACTGTGGGTTGGGGACTGAGGGCGACCCCATTGATTTCGGCGGTGCCGTGGCGTTTTCCCTCGAAACCTGCACAACGGTGGGGTACGGTTTGCCCGGTGGGAGAGATGCTTTCTTTGAGAATTGCCCAAGCCTCCAATTGACCATTTATTTTCAAATGGTATTCAGCATGTTGTTCAATGCATTTTTGTTCGCCTTTTTCTTTGCACGATTGGCAAGAGCGGAGCAACGGGGCCACCAGGTGCTCTTTGCCAACAAGGCAGTCATTGAGTATCGCAGTGGTAAATGGCTGTTCCATGTCCGCGTCTACGACTTGGATGCGGCTCAACCCGTGGTTGAAGCGCATGTCCGAATGTATGCGTTATCCTGGAAAATGTACGAGCAGCAAATTGAACTGCAGCCTCATTTGCTTCATACTATGAGGCTGTTGCAGCCGGATGATGAACTGGGGTCCTTTTTATTCACCAGCGTACCGGCTACCGTTTCCCATCACATCGATGTCTACTCTCCTCTGGCGCCAGCTCATCTGAAAGACAGTCTCAACGTCGTACAGAGGAATGGCTTGGCTCTGCGAGAAGTGGATCGAATGGTAGAAAACAGCGGGGGCATTCCATGTCCTATTTGTGGGGAAACCTATGGGACGTTTGAAAACCTAAAGAAGCACATTGATTACTCAAGATTATTGGAAAAGGCTGATAACATACCCATTGCAGGATCACATCAAGACGAGGATCGTATCAAGCCGACACATACGCAGAAGTTTGAGCCCTCGGAAGAGGAGCTCCGAAAATGCCTGGAGGATAAAGAGATCATGGTCGTCTTGGAGGGTATCGAGCCAATGGTCTCTGGTACATTCCAGGCTCTACAATCGTACAAGTTGGATGACATTGTTTTTCATGGTCGGTATGCGCCGTGTATGTCACACAGGGATGGTAAGATTGCTGTCGATTTAGATAGATTCCATGAAATCATCCCTCCGGCAGCTACTCCATCAACAACACCCAAACTTTCACGAACAAAGATAGTATAGGCATGATCATTCATTCAGCCGAAAGAAAAAAGCCGATAGTAAAACGATGTAACACACTTTAAATTGGATTGGATTTGAAGATGCCTCCTGGAATGTAGAATGAATCATCATCATCATCTTTGTTCGTTGCCGGGACCGCGGTTTCACCTCGAAGAGGTCGGATTTGATGGACATTTCATTCGTCCTGCAGACTTCCTTCCGACGATCGGGTCGGAATCCCTTATTTAGGTCCGTGCATCGTCCGTATTTCCATGTGCTCCTCGCGCCGGCTGCGTTTTCCCGCCACAACCAACACTATGTATAACGCAGTCGTCGTGAACAACGACGACATGCACATCGAGCGTTCATCGAAGGATCACAACGGAGCCAACCATGGCATCGATATGTTTTGTCTTGTTTTGACATCGGCCATCGAAGAAGAGCATTTTGTTGGTCTGAAATGGAGGCATGACATGATTTCTATGGCTCGTCCAAGCCTCATGCATCTACGATGTCGCCGCGGTCGAAAGACCTACGACCCAGGATTTCGACAGCGCTGGCGGACGTTGCTATACCCTGGTTTCTAAAGTACACGAAGTCTTGGCTTGGCCGACTGATTGGATCGAATTTGCATGTGCCATCCGATGGCGAGGAAGCACGAGTCGAAACCACCCTCATTTTTATGATACTCGTCGGATCTTGGCGAAGAAACGAAACAAACGCTGGATCTTGGCTCTTGGCATGATTGGAAAATGCAGAACAAACAAAAGGTACATCTTTTCACAAACTTTGCAGCAGCAGTACCATGATGAATCCCGAAAATTCTCCACCGCGGCGTCGAGCCTACGATTTAGAGCCAGTTCTAGCCAATGCCTTGGACGATGCGATGCCCCCTCAAATGGTGACTGCCGTCCCTCTGTCGGATATGAGTACACTTGGAGAGGACACTTTTACTGGGAGGGATGTGAATGCGCATATCATCCCGCTTTCGCCTCGACGTATATTTGAAGCTGTTACCCATCATGCCTCTTCCCCGAGAAAGCAAAATACGACGGCGCCTCATTCGCCTCCCACAGGGCACGTTTTTCTTTCGGCTAGGAGTATGTTCAATGATGAGTTGGGCGAGGATGAAGATACAACCGCAATTTCGACCTCGGAAGGAAGCTCGCGAGGGAGGATTTACTTCTTGGCCCTAATATGTGGACCGCTCTTGGTTGGGGGGATTATTGCCTTGGTGTTCGGGCTCGTCGCACTTCGTGGACACAATACTTCCCAGCAGAGCCAGTCCATGGAGAGCGTTGGTCCGCCATCGCTGGGCTTCCCGCCCACTACAAGTTCGAATAGCAGACCGGTGGACGCGGGTGTCTTGATGCCTTCTCCGACGCCAACACTGTCTGACGATCCACCATTTCCTTGGTTTGAAGGTAATGGACCAACCGCGGAACCTACTTCTTCCGACCTTCTTGACGTCAACACCACTATGACTTTACCCATAGCTCCAGGACCAACACCGCCTGCCGTTGCGATTACACAACCGCCTGCTCCTACTTCTCATCCCATTCAGGAGCCAGCCCGAACGCCAACCCCAAGACCGATTTTTTCAACTACCAAACTCCCCTCTACCTCTTATACTCCCGAGCCCACTCTTTCACCTTCGAAGAGACCAACGCCGCGACCAAACCCAGCCCCACCACCACCACCACCAACACAGCGGCCAGTATCACTTACAACCGAGTCAACGCTCGCACAGCGCGACACTCCTTCCTATTACCACATTCCAGTTCCTACGCGTCCACCTTCGAAGCGACCAACCTCACGACCGTCGCAGCGACCAACACCACTGCCAACTCCCAATCCGACAAAAAAACTCACAAAGTATCCCACTGGTCCTTACATTCCAAATCCTACAAAACCGACTCCACGACCAACGTCGCTCCCCGAAGAACCCCCGACACCAAATCCCAGGAATCCACAGCCACTTCCCACTCCAATGCCAACTCTTAGACCTGCTGTCTCGACTCTTCCTCCATTTGGACTTGATCGCCCGTATTTGGAAGTCACAAACCAGCCAGCAGCAATCATGCAAGAACTACCGGTTCCATCTCCCATTCCCACCAAGAGCCCCAGCACCTCGCCCAGCGATGAACCAAGCGGTGCTCCAAGCAGCATGCCAGGTGGCACACCTAGCAGTGTTCCATCCTTTCCACCTTCCAGCGCTCCTTCATTGCGAAGGGCTACGAGCCCTCCGACCGTGGCTAGCTCCCAAAACCCTACGGCCTATCCGACCTATGTTCCGTCTCACTTCCGTTCGGAGCCTCCGACGGAACATCCCACGGAAGCTCCTTCTTCCGGCATTGCCACTCCGGAGCCATCACCAAGACCTTCAGCTAAGCCAACTCCACTCCCTTCGACGTTGGAGCCGACCGAAGTGCCAACGTCTCCAAGTGCTCGGCCTTCCAGCAAGCCATTGTCCGAAGCAAGCCCGCCACCTACAATCCTCGGGGATATCATTTACCCAGACTTTCGATTCCAGCCATGGCAAGATCTCGATACCACCACTCGTAACTTGGCCCTTCAACTGGGCTACGACGAACAATCTTGGGATCATCCGGGTCGGAATCCATTGGAAGACGTGTCCTACAGCCGCGTGTCTGTTCGATTCTCTCCCGAATACCAATCTATACTTGGTCAGCTTGGTTTTACCACCAACTCTTACGACTGCTGGATCAATCACTACCGTGCCAGTAGCTGGGATGAACTCACTCAGCGTCAGATTGTTGGCTTTTACGAGACTTTGGGTTGGACAAGGGCAACTTGGACAAGCCAAAATTCCAGACTTCAACCTGACGAGACGGAAAGCCAAAACTGGAACGAACTTACGGGGGAGCAACGTCATGCAGCGGAACAACTTTGCTACATACAAGAACTATGGGATCAGATTCCGCTTCCAGATTGGTAGTGATCGATCCCTCGGTAGTGCAAACTAGTAGCTAGTCTAGAGATGGAATCTGGACGTACCATACTCGTAGACTTCAATAATCTCAATGACTACTAGATTTGACTAACTTCCTACTCTACAGCTCGGATGTTCTGTTTATAACATTGCTTTCAGAAACGGGTTGTTGTACATACTGCTACTTTACTTGAGATCATCATAACAATATTGTAGTAGGAGAGCTAGTAGCTAGTGTATTAGCTAGGATCGTTTGTTCGATGAGGATGATTCTTCGGCTTCATCGTCAAAGTCGCTGAGATCTCCCCACGATACGGCATCCCGGTCGCGCCGCGTTTCTTCCAGTGCCCTTTCGACGATGTCTCCAATGACACTTCCAACTCCCGCACTGGCCAATGCTGGCAATAAGACTTCATAATCTCGAGTCAACTCGAACAATAATAAACTGGCCGTCAAAGGGGCTTTGAAGAGTGCCGCCAAGACTCCAGCGGCTCCTACAATGGCGTAGGCTTGCACATCGGCCAATTCAAAGGGACTATCCTGGGCCACTAGAAACATTTTAGCAATAATGTCATGGAAGGAAGCTCCTACCATTCCTCCCAAGAACAATGATGGAGCAAAGGTACCTCCCACCAATCCACTTCCGGCAGCAATGGCTGTCGTGAAGATCTTGACCGCGAGCAAGGTCAATACTACGTCCGTTGTCAAGGAATTACTACCCAGTAGCGTGTTGAGTGTTTCGTATCCAAAAAAGAGAATTTGAGGATATATCAGTCCAACGAAACCACAAATCAAACCACCAATAATAGGTTTGGTCCATTTGGGAAGCAGCGTCATGGCTCCTCGAACGACATCGGGCCCCGCGGTACCATCAAAAAATGCTTTGGAGAGCTGGGCCGCAAATGTAAAAATCCCAGCTACCACTCCGGTGGTCGCTCCTAGTAGCAGATACATGGGTAGCTCCACCAATGGAGTGTTCAATTCGTAGGATGGCACACTCAGTGCCAGAGAGTCACCGAGATAGACTTGTGATACCAAAGCGGAAAGAACGGAAGCAAGAAGAACGGCCGTGATCGATCCAGTTCCCGTCGAGAGAT
Source organism: Nitzschia sp. pyKryTriq1 (assembly GCA_956465555.1). Classification (NCBI taxonomy): domain Eukaryota; phylum Bacillariophyta; class Bacillariophyceae; order Bacillariales; family Bacillariaceae; genus Nitzschia; species Nitzschia sp. pyKryTriq1. The sequence goes on along the minus strand of OY101123.1, from coordinate 1,867,170 downwards.
AATCATCTTTGACCTGCTGGAACCATCTACTATTTTCGTCTGTGTTGCCTTCCATATCTTCGCTTCCTCCCCCTCCTCCTCCTGTCGAAGTCGAGGACAATGGTGTCAATGGCTTTAATGGGGGCAAGGATTGTTGCAGAATTTCCAACGAGAAAAAGACTCCCGCCAATGGAGCATTGAATCCTGCCGATACACCGGCAGCCGCACCGGCCGACAGCAACAAGCGATTGCGTTGGATCCGAGCCACAGTTTCGGCATCCGTTTCATTTCTCACTACGGAGGACGGCATGCAAATTCGACTGACAGCCATTCCAATCTCCACACTGGGCCCCTCCGGACCCAGCGAGTTTCCAGTCCCCAGCGTGACCACAGCGGCAAGAGGCTTTCGAAGAAATCGGGACGCCTTGGTAAATCGCTCATCGGTCGCAGTATTCAAGGACACGGCATCGATTTCTTGGGCAGTACCTCGTAATCCAGGAGAAAATTCTCCAAACATGGCAAGTAAAGAGACACCGATACCACCAAGGGCTGGAATGAGTGCGACTGGAAAATGTTCCCCAAACGATGATCCATACATCACTTCTCTTAAACTTTCAATGGATATTTTAAAAACGGCAATCGAAAATCCTGAAAGAATTCCGACCACAGCGGATGCAAAAAAGATATATGTCGCATCGTACTGCACTGCATAACTGGGAATGGGTGGCACTACTATTACTTGTTGCTGTGGTTGATCGACCGGCGAGACTGCTGCTAGCAGGCCGTCCTGCTGCTGCTGCTGCGTTTGCTCAGGCTTGAGGAAGAACAAAGGGGAATCATCACCTTCATTTGCATTCTCGTCGCCATCTCCATTCAAATACAAGGAGGTGGTTCTTGACGAGAACTTTTTGGCAGCCATCGAACGCCCGGAAACCTTCCGTTGCCGAGGAGACGACGACGATGACGACGACGACTGCATAAAGAAACCGTCAGAATTCTGTGCAAGAAGCAATATCACTCCGCCCACCGACACCAGAAGAAAGAGGAGCCGTGTTCTCGATGTTTCGGATAAACAACTGGTAGCGACCGATGATCGCATGATAACCTTTTGGAAAAGCAAGACGATCTAATAGGTCTTCCTTTTATTATTATTATTATGTTGTTGTTGTTTCCAAGGCGCAGGGAGGAAATCAGAGAAGTTGTTGAAGAGACAGCAGGTGCGAGACTTAATTCCTCATGACAGACGTCATCGTCTGCATCCATTCGCAAAATGAGCAGGCAACGCAGTCAGTGCATATTTTCATCCCTGAGTGCGGTGCAGTGTGCAGTGCAGTGCAGTGCAGTGCAGTGCAGTGCAGTCGGGGTCACGAGTTGACGTCATCATTCTTTGCATGCGAACGACGCGAGCGCGACGCGGCGATGACGGAACGGAAGAAAGACTGCCTCGTGACTAATCAAAGTAGTCGAACGATCCATGGGGCTTAAAAATTATTTTTGGCTCACTTGTTCATTGTCGTCCCGCGCGCTAAAAATCATTCTCATTTGAGTGAGTAGAGCCGGGGTAAACAAGTTAGGACGGCAAACCACCAACTACAAGGTGGATCAACAGGGATGCCAGGATGGCACGACATCAAAACAGGCGATTGGACGGCACCAGTACTTCACAACAACAGGCGGATGACGGATGGCCCGACATGAACAAAACAGGCGACTGGACGGAACCAGTATTTTAACAGGCGGTCGAGAGGACGACTCAACATTGTTGTAGCTCCTAGAATTGTTTGGTTATGCCTCGGCCAAAACATTCAACCTGCCATTGGGTAGTAGGTGTGGCTCAGAATCAGTTGACCTTGGCTTCCCCATAGCAATGGCTTCAAGGTTCATTAGTAGAGGGAAGAAGTCATTGGATCTTATTGCCACCCTCTCATGATCCGAGGCATGCCTGCCTTGTGCACACGTATGGTGAGGGAAAAGGTGAAAGGTACGGGGCACTGCCCGAGTACTAGTAGCACTACTAGGAGTCCTAGTAATGAAACGAAACGCGAGGGGTGGCAAGTGGCAAAGACGACAGCACCCGTCATCAACAATATCCTGTCCTCGGTCTCCGGCACCAGCAGGAGCGAAAGCGATGCTAGCGGCTGCTCCTTGTTGGAATTTGCGATTGCGGCCAACAAGTATCTCGACGACATTGTACTTGTACCGTACATACGCCAGCGGTGATGGGTAGAGGGTTCAGTAGAATAGTTTTGAGGAAGAGGGCATTCGGGAACGAGAACAATTGAGAATTGTTGATTCATCAGGCTATTAGTACCGGTATGTTCGTCCCTATGATATTCCGAAGACGGGTTTTTATTTAGGGATTGGATGATGTCTCCTTCTTCGTTCCACTAACTGGCCACCGACCAGGCCAGCTGTTTGGGTGATGCGATTGTTCTTCTTGTTTATCCATCTCTGCTACCGCCTCACCGCTCTCCTCTACTTGTAGTAGAGAGAGACCAACTATCTCTGGTGGAACCTCGCTCGGATAATTCGAACATGAAACAGAGAACAAGCTCTTGGGACCAGATGGGAAGAAAATAATTATCCCTAATCGACGTACTGAACGTTGTTGTTCGACGAAACAAGAACCCTCACTGGATGGAACAGCAACTTACCAATTAAAGAACATCATGACGTTGTTTCAGTTTCAAGCGAACGTTCTTTGTGTTGCGAACATTCTTTGTGTTCCCACCAGAAACAGCCAGTACACTGTACGTTTCGCTGGGGTACTTACCCTCGTACCTGTTAAAATATGCTTCTTGTCTCGATCCGCATTCCGAACACAACATTTTAATTAAGACACAAATTAACGTTGGTCTAAAAGCAAGATCCAAAAGCGCATTTTTTTTGTCCACAGTACGTACTCGCTCGTTAAATCGTACAGTACTCAGTACTTATGCGCCCCAGTACCGGCGTCATCACTCCGCGGGTGACATACCTGTAGGTGAGAATTGGTACTACTAGATAACCGATCAACATTCCGAACACTGTACAATCGTGTACGTACTCGTACTTCTTCTTCTATCGATCCACATTCCGAACACTGTAAAATTTGTAACTACATCACGTACCGCTCACAATTCTGAAGTCTGCAAAGGACCCACCAAAAGCAAAACAAACGTTGACTATGAAAGCCCACCAACAAAACACAGATGAGCAAGAGCTCCATCAAAGAAATACACACTTTGCCGAGACAGAAGAAGAAGACGACCACCAGCGGCGTTCCAAAATGCTGGTGATCCCGGCGGCTGCTCGATCATCATACCAGACATGCACTATGATGAACAAAGAAACTTTGAAGGTACGCCGCGTTTCCCTTGTTTCTAAACACCGATGCGGAGTCTTTCTGCTACTGCTGCATTGGTGATGCTTCTAGTACCTTCTTCATTCGTGGGGCTAATCCGATCTTCTTCCTCGCCCTTTCTTTTGCCCCCCCCCCCCCCCCTTGACTGCAGTTTAAGTTCCCTTTCGAACTACACCAGCTCCTTGAAGATGCCTCTCTCGAGGGAAACGAGCATATCGTGTCCTGGCTTCCCCATGGCAATGGCTTCAAGGTTCATTTGAAACACGAGTTCGAAACGCAAATTATACCTCGATACTACCCAAAATCTCCAAAGTACCGCAGCTTTTCCCGACAGCTGTCCATCTACGGATTCCGACGAATGATCAAGGAATCTCAGTCGAGGGAAGAAGACATTGGATCTTATTGCCACCCTCTCATGATCCGAGGCATGCCTGCCTTGTGCACACGTATGGTGAGGGAAAAGGTGAAAGGTACGGGGCACTGCCCGAGTACTAGTAGCACTACTAGGAGTCCTAGTAATGAAACGACACGCGAGGGGTGGCAAAAAGCAAAGACGACAGCACCCGTCGTCAACAATATCCCGTCCTCGGTCTCCGGCACCAGCAGGAGCGAAAGCGATGCTAGCGGCTGCTCCTTGTTGGAATTTGCGATTGCGGCCAACAAGTATCTCGACGATTCTGCCGATTCGTCCATGACCGCCGGAGGATACCAAGACCCAAAGAACAACATGCTCATTCCAGCAATATTTCAGCATGATGATGGGCAAGTAGTCATACCGTTCTCTCTGCCATCATACTTCCAACAGCTACCACCCACTGAAGAATCAGAAGCCCTGCTGTTGGAAGCCATCGAGCATCTCATTGCCCACCCCTACCGCCACATGCCAAAGAAACCCCAGCAGCAGCAGCAGTGAAGGTCTTCCTGATTTGCCCCATATGTTGCTTGCTATATATATTACTGATGCATGCTAGTTGAATCGTTGTTGTATTCGTGCAATGAACGCTTAATGGTACAATAGTATGCTTTACATTCAGAAGTGCCTTTTAAGTATCATGATTCTCGTAGAAAATCCGCAATTTCAGGTGAACGCGTTGCTACCAGGATATCCGCGTGTTCTCTCTCTCTCTCTCATAATCGAATACTAGAGCGATGACTTGCTTTTATGTCCATTCTAATTTCTACCTCAGGGGTGTCAATCCGTCGCGTGGTCAATAACTTCTCTTACGGCGGAACCGGTGATGGTACCGGCAGAGACTACGGTAACAGAGAAACAATAGCCTTGCAGAATTATTTCTCCTCCTCATCAATGGCTTCCATGTGTATAGCCTGATACATCTCAGGGCTCACTGTCACGTATTGATTCATGTACGCCAGTTGTCCCTTGATACTGTCTCGGACGTCATCCGCCGCGAGCTTCTCCACCACTAGAATGCTTGGCAGATTATTCGTGGTTCGGACGACATTGACGCTCAACAATTTGTAGCGGCCGCTCAGCTTGCGGACAATTCGCATTGTTTGCAATCCTCGCAAGACCAGCATCACAATTCGACCTCCAGGTTTCAATACATACCAAGCCGTCCTCAGGAAGATTTCATAAAGAGTTCCCAAATCCGTGACGCTATTCTTGGGTCCTGTTTGGACGCCCCAAGGAAGATTGCTGATGATTGCATCCACCGATTCATCATCGACGTGACGGCGGAGACCTCGAGCGTCTGAGCAAACAAATTTACAAACATCGGAACCAAAGTTCTCAGCCAGTGCGTTCTCTTGGGAACCGGCAGCGCTTCGTTTGGAAACATCCAACCCAATACAAAATATTTTCTTCTGAAACACCTCCAAGGCCTCGAGTAGGAGAGTGCCACTTCCGCAAAAGGGATCCAAAACCGTGTGACCCGGCTGAATGTTGCCCAAACGCACCAAGGCATACGCAATGTTGGTTTTGACCGTGACGGCGTTACGAAACTTGAGAAAATGTCGGTCCTTACTGAGGTCGGAAACATTGATTTGGGTTCCAACGATGACGCGATAGCCGACAATTTCAATCCAGATACAGACATCGTAATCTTCCATTTTGGGTTTCACTTTTCGTGTATGGTAGTACTCCGCCAGCGAGCCACCCATTTCTCTCTCGACATCTGTCCGTACAAAGGCATGAGGGCCTCCTATTCGATCACAGGTCGCACGAAAGGTCCCTCCTCCACTGTCCGCGAGCTGTTCCATAGACGAAATGACGACATCCTTGTTGACGATAAGCTTTTTGAAATGCTCGTAGAGCATTTCAGCAGTGACGAGTTGTGGTGTTGGAACATCCTCGGTACAACATTCTTCGATGAAAAAGTCAGTATGGTAGTCCAGAAGGTGGTGGGCCGATTTGGTGCCGAGTAGAATTCCGGCAAGTTCTGATTTCATTTCGGCAGAAGGACCCTCTTGTCGACAACAGCAGGCCACCATTCCATCCATCAGTAGTGGGCGAGCAATCACACGCCAGTTATCACGCAGACGATCATTAGCATCCAACAGCTCTTGAATTTCCGCTCCACAGTACCTCTCGGTGCCTATATTGGTTTTGAGCAAGAAACAAATCGTTGGGTAGTCTGGATCCAAGGCATCCGTTGGGACGCCGTCCCCAAATACATGAGCAGATTCTTGAGTATTGTTCTTATTGTCGGCTATTATTGATGACGACAGACCTTTCGACGTCCACGCTTTGGCATCGGGTTGAATACCTTCTGTCATGGTCGCAAGCCAGTCATCCCGCTTCTCATGTTCGAGTTCTCCATCCGTAGTGAACGACTTGCATCGAAACGTCAGATTGATCCGGCCGTCTGACACTGACGGCTGTTTCGGAACAGAATGAAGGTACTCGTGTTGACAAATATTTTCCATCACAACCAAGGATCCATTTGGCATGTCCAACGAGGCTCGATCCATAGGACCGGATATCTTGTTTCGAATTTGAAGCTGCCGTGTCGCTCCCAAACTGACCGAAGCGATGGGTGTCGACCGACCAATTTCTTCCCGATCCGAGTGCCATCCAATCCGCTGTTGTCCATTTTCGTAATAATTCAACAAACAGACATTGAATTCGACGTTTTGTTGCGTTTGGGCAAAGTACCACTCTTGCGCGGCCTCTTGGATCTTTTGAATCGTCTCGGTAAAACCCAAATGGGCCGCGCCGGGAGCATCCCGATATTGATACGACGCTTCTTCCACTAATTCTCCTCGGGCGTGGTGTAAACTGACCCACCGATTAATCTTGGACGTGGTTTCCCATTTGATTCCGTGCAGCAACTCTTGGTAGAATTTCGAAGCGTCCGCGTCCGAGAGAAATTCGGGATCAAAATAGACGCAAGGCGTTTCCAGCGCTACCAAGTATTTATTTTTGTTGTCTTGGGAGTCGTTGTTGTTGTCAGTGTCGCCGTCCTTGACGTTGTCGTCCGCCGCCATGGTGAAGATTACAACTAGTCTAGTCTAGTCTAGTCTACTAGCTAGCTAGCTTTTCCGAGGGAGCAGTGCTGTGTCGTGCGTATCCTATGTACAATGCTATTATTGCATCATCGTCATCATCGAGCAGTATATAGGTCCCTACTACTCTACTCTACTCTACTCTAGAGAGAGTTATTGTTTGGTGCTGCTGCTGGAGCTGATGTTTTGTCGAACCTACTGTAGAAAAATAGAAAATCAATGGCACAGAGCAAGTCGTATGGGTCGAAGGGTCGAACTTTTAGTCGAAGGGGTCGACGTTCCAGCTCTATTGCATTACAACATATTGGCGGTATTTTACTCGACAACAACTGTACGTACCAGCAGGTACCGCATACCCTGTGGTGGTACAGTAGGCGTGTGACTGAAAGGACATGACCGGCGACGAGGATGCACCCCATGATGGAAATGAAGCTCTCAGACTTCTATTACTTTTGATGATTTGGACGAGCTAAAAGGCATTGCCGACGACTGAAATCTCACCATTCTGCCTTATCTTATATTTCTTTCAGTCGATAGTTGTTGTGATGATAGAGGAGCCCTCCATCGAAGCTACCGTACAGCTAGCAATGATGAAAACAAGCAATACTGTAGTTTCTTCTTCTTGTGTCTGTCCGTAACGGTAGACACATTTCTACTCTAGTAGTTTATCAATTTATCGGTACTTCTTGTACGTACTACGAGTACAGTATTACAGTACCGGTATTGTGGACTTCACAGTGTCAGCGGCGGTACCGGTAGACCACATACTTCCTCAAGCGTGAGCAGGTCCCGTTGTTGTGATGCGAAGACGGGTTTTTGTTGTTATATCAGTCGATAGTTGTTGTGATAGTGCCCCCCATCGAAGCTACGGTACCGTAGTACAGTCTAGTAGCTACTGCACTAGTTGATTCATCAGGCTATTAGTACCGGTATGTTCGTCCCTATGATATTCCGAAGACGGGTTTTTATTTAGGGATTGGATGATGTCTCCTTCTTCGTTCCACTAACTGGCCACCGACCAGGCCAGCTGTTTGGGTGATGCGATTGTTCTTCTTGTTTATCCATCTCTGCTACCGCCTCACCGCTCTCCTCTACTTGTAGTAGAGAGAGACCAACTATCTCTGGTGGAACCTCGCTCGGATAATTCGAACATGAAACAGAGAACAAGCTCTTGGGACCAGATGGGAAGAAAATAATTATCCCTAATCGACGTACTGAACGTTGTTGTTCGACGAAACAAGAACCCTCACTGGATGGAACAGCAACTTACCAATTAAAGAACATCATGACGTTGTTTCAGTTTCAAGCGAACGTTCTTTGTGTTCCAACCATAAACATCCACTACATGCGAACATTCTTTGTGTTCCCACCAGAAACAGCCAGTACACTGTACGTTTCGCTGGGGTACTTACCCTCGTACCTGTTAAAATATGCTTCTTGTCTCGATCCGCATTCCGAACACAACATTTTAATTAAGACACAAATTAACGTTGGTCTAAAAGCAAGATCCAAAAGCGCATTTTTTTTGTCCACAGTACGTACTCGCTCGTTAAATCGTACAGTACTCAGTACTTATGCGCCCCAGTACCGGCGTCATCACTCCGCGGGTGACATACCTGTAGGTGAGAATTGGTACTACTAGATAACCGATCAACATTCCGAACACTGTACAATCGTGTACGTACTCGTACTTCTTCTTCTATCGATCCACATTCCGAACACTGTAAAATTTGTAACTACATCACGTACCGCTCACAATTCTGAAGTCTGCAAAGGACCCACCAAAAGCAAAACAAACGTTGACTATGAAAGCCCACCAACAAAACACAGATGAGCAAGAGCTCCATCAAAGAAATACACACTTTGCCGAGACAGAAGAAGAAGACGACCACCAGCGGCGTTCCAAAATGCTGGTGATCCCGGCGGCTGCTCGATCATCATACCAGACATGCACTATGATGAACAAAGAAACTTTGAAGGTACGCCGCGTTTCCCTTGTTTCTAAACACCGATGCGGAGTCTTTCTGCTACTGCTGCATTGGTGATGCTTCTAGTACCTTCTTCATTCGTGGGGCTAATCCGATCTTCTTCCTCGCCCTTTCTTTTGCCCCCCCCCCCCCTTGACTGCAGTTTAAGTTCCCTTTCGAACTACACCAGCTCCTTGAAGATGCCTCTCTCGAGGGAAACGAGCATATCGTGTCCTGGCTTCCCCATGGCAATGGCTTCAAGGTTCATTTGAAACACGAGTTCGAAACGCAAATTATACCTCGATACTACCCAAAATCTCCAAAGTACCGCAGCTTTTCCCGACAGCTGTCCATCTACGGATTCCGACGAATGATCAAGGAATCTCAGTCGAGGGAAGAAGACATTGGATCTTATTGCCACCCTCTCATGATCCGAGGCATGCCTGCCTTGTGCACACGTATGGTGAGGGAAAAGGTGAAAGGTACGGGGCACTGCCCGAGTACTAGTAGCACTACTAGGAGTCCTAGTAATGAAACGACACGCGATGGGTGGCAAAAAGCAAAGACGACAGCACCCGTCGTCAACAATATCCCGTCCTCGGTCTCCGGCACCAGCAGGAGCGAAAGCGATGCTAGCGGCTGCTCCTTGTTGGAATTTGCGATTGCGGCCAACAAGTATCTCGACGATTCTGCCGATTCGTCCATGACCGCCGGAGGATACCAAGACCCAAAGAACAACATGCTCATTCCAGCAATATTTCAGCATGATGATGGGCAAGTAGTCATACCGTTCTCTCTGCCATCATACTTCCAACAGCTACCACCCACTGAAGAATCAGAAGCCCTGCTGTTGGAAGCCATCGAGCATCTCATTGCCCACCCCTACCGCCACATGCCAAAGAAACCCCAGCAGCAGCAGCAGTGAAGGTCTTCCTGATTTGCCCCATATGTTGCTTGCTATATATATTACTGATGCATGCTAGTTGAATCGTTGTTGTATTCGTGCAATGAACGCTTAATGGTACAATAGTATGCTTTACATTCAGAAGTGCCTTTTAAGTATCATGATTCTCGTAGAAAATCCGCAATTTCAGGTGAACGCGTTGCTACCAGGATATCCGCGTGTTCTCTCTCTCTCTCTCATAATCGAATACTAGAGCGATGACTTGCTTTTATGTCCATTCTAATTTCTACCTCAGGGGTGTCAATCCGTCGCGTGGTCAATAACTTCTCTTACGGCGGAACCGGTGATGGTACCGGCAGAGACTACGGTAACAGAGAAACAATAGCCTTGCAGAATTATTTCTCCTCCTCATCAATGGCTTCCATGTGTATAGCCTGATACATCTCAGGGCTCACTGTCACGTATTGATTCATGTACGCCAGTTGTCCCTTGATACTGTCTCGGACGTCATCCGCCGCGAGCTTCTCCACCACTAGAATGCTTGGCAGATTATTCGTGGTTCGGACGACATTGACGCTCAACAATTTGTAGCGGCCGCTCAGCTTGCGGACAATTCGCATTGTTTGCAATCCTCGCAAGACCAGCATCACAATTCGACCTCCAGGTTTCAATACATACCAAGCCGTCCTCAGGAAGATTTCATAAAGAGTTCCCAAATCCGTGACGCTATTCTTGGGTCCTGTTTGGACGCCCCAAGGAAGATTGCTGATGATTGCATCCACCGATTCATCATCGACGTGACGGCGGAGACCTCGAGCGTCTGAGCAAACAAATTTACAAACATCGGAACCAAAGTTCTCAGCCAGTGCGTTCTCTTGGGAACCGGCAGCGCTTCGTTTGGAAACATCCAACCCAATACAAAATATTTTCTTCTGAAACACCTCCAAGGCCTCGAGTAGGAGAGTGCCACTTCCGCAAAAGGGATCCAAAACCGTGTGACCCGGCTGAATGTTGCCCAAACGCACCAAGGCATACGCAATGTTGGTTTTGACCGTGACGGCGTTACGAAACTTGAGAAAATGTCGGTCCTTACTGAGGTCGGAAACATTGATTTGGGTTCCAACGATGACGCGATAGCCGACAATTTCAATCCAGATACAGACATCGTAATCTTCCATTTTGGGTTTCACTTTTCGTGTATGGTAGTACTCCGCCAGCGAGCCACCCATTTCTCTCTCGACATCTGTCCGTACAAAGGCATGAGGGCCTCCTATTCGATCACAGGTCGCACGAAAGGTCCCTCCTCCACTGTCCGCGAGCTGTTCCATAGACGAAATGACGACATCCTTGTTGACGATAAGCTTTTTGAAATGCTCGTAGAGCATTTCAGCAGTGACGAGTTGTGGTGTTGGAACATCCTCGGTACAACATTCTTCGATGAAAAAGTCAGTATGGTAGTCCAGAAGGTGGTGGGCCGATTTGGTGCCGAGTAGAATTCCGGCAAGTTCTGATTTCATTTCGGCAGAAGGACCCTCTTGTCGACAACAGCAGGCCACCATTCCATCCATCAGTAGTGGGCGAGCAATCACACGCCAGTTATCACGCAGACGATCATTAGCATCCAACAGCTCTTGAATTTCCGCTCCACAGTACCTCTCGGTGCCTATATTGGTTTTGAGCAAGAAACAAATCGTTGGGTAGTCTGGATCCAAGGCATCCGTTGGGACGCCGTCCCCAAATACATGAGCAGATTCTTGAGTATTGTTCTTATTGTCGGCTATTATTGATGACGACAGACCTTTCGACGTCCACGCTTTGGCATCGGGTTGAATACCTTCTGTCATGGTCGCAAGCCAGTCATCCCGCTTCTCATGTTCGAGTTCTCCATCCGTAGTGAACGACTTGCATCGAAACGTCAGATTGATCCGGCCGTCTGACACTGACGGCTGTTTCGGAACAGAATGAAGGTACTCGTGTTGACAAATATTTTCCATCACAACCAAGGATCCATTTGGCATGTCCAACGAGGCTCGATCCATAGGACCGGATATCTTGTTTCGAATTTGAAGCTGCCGTGTCGCTCCCAAACTGACCGAAGCGATGGGTGTCGACCGACCAATTTCTTCCCGATCCGAGTGCCATCCAATCCGCTGTTGTCCATTTTCGTAATAATTCAACAAACAGACATTGAATTCGACGTTTTGTTGCGTTTGGGCAAAGTACCACTCTTGCGCGGCCTCTTGGATCTTTTGAATCGTCTCGGTAAAACCCAAATGGGCCGCGCCGGGAGCATCCCGATATTGATACGACGCTTCTTCCAATAATTCTCCTCGGGCGTGGTGTAAACTGACCCACCGATTAATCTTGGACGTGGTTTCCCATTTGATTCCGTGCAGCAACTCTTGGTAGAATTTCGAAGCGTCCGCGTCCGAGAGAAATTCGGGATCAAAATAGACGCAAGGCGTTTCCAGCGCTACCAAGTATTTATTTTTGTTGTCTTGGGAGTCGTTGTTGTTGTCAGTGTCGCCGTCCTTGACGTTGTCGTCCGCCGCCATGGTGAAGATTACAACTAGTCTAGTCTAGTCTAGTCTAGTCTACTAGCTAGCTAGCTAGCTTTTCCGAGGGAGCAGTGCTGTGTCGTGCGTATCCTATGTATAATGCTATTATTGCATCATCGTCATCATCGAGCAGTATATAGGTCCCTACTACTCTTCTACTAGTAGAGAGAGTTATTGGTGCTGCTGCTGCTGGAGCTGATGTTGTTTTGTCGAACTACTGTAGAAAAATAGAAAATCTTTCCGCGCGAAAATCAATGGCACAGAGAAAGTCGTATGGGTCGAACGGTCGAACTTTTAGTCGAAGGGGTCGACGTTCCAGCACTACTGTATTACAACATAATCGCGGTGTTTTACTCGACAACAACAACTGTACGCGTACTACCAGCAGGTACTCGTAACGCATACCCTGTGGTGGTACAGTAGGCGTGGTGTGACTGAAAGGACATGACCGGCGACGAGGATGCACCCCATGATGGAAATGAACAAGCTCTCAGACTTCTATTACTTTTGATGACTTGGACGAGCTAAAAGGCATTGCCGACGACTGAAATCTCATTATGTTATATTTCTTTCAGTCGATAGTTGTTGTGATGATAGAGGAGCCCTCCATCGAAGCTACCATACAGTCTAGCAATGATGAAAACAAGCAATACTGTAGTTTTTTCTTCTTGTGTCTGTCCGTAACGGTAGACACATTTGGGGTTGGGGTAGTAGTAGAGATGGACAGCAAGGATTATGTAGTAGTGGTAGTTGACTTCATCGTCATCCTCTGGTGAACATCCCGGCAGATCACTTTCAAGGAAGATGTGTACAATCGATTTATGCGACGAGCATTTCCAACAATTTGGCACGTGGCTCCTCCCCAGTACCATTCATGTATTGCCGCAACAAACTTGGAATGTCCAAAGCTCCGAAACGTTGCACAAATTGACGATCCGCCACTCGTTGCCGCTTGCTAGATCCAAAGTGTTCCAGATCTGCCGCCATGCGTTTGGCATCTTGAATCACGACCGTAGGAACTTTGGCCATTTCCGCCACTTGAATCCCAAATGATTCGAGGCAAGGTCCTGGTCGGACTTGATATAAGAAGGTCAAATCGCCCGAACCAGTTTGCTTTTGGGCAGTGACGTGACAATTCTGAATGCCCGGCATGTGTGTCAATTCATGAAAATGCGTGGCAAAGACCGTCATGCAACCAATCCGACGTTGCAAGTATTCCGAAATGGCCTTGGCCAAACCATATCCATCAAACGTGGAAGTTCCTCGTCCGAGTTCATCAATAATGATCAAACTTCGTTTCGTAGCCGTTCGTAGAATCGACGAGGCCTCGAGCATTTCCGCCATGAACGTACTAATGCCACGCTCTTGCAAATCGCCCGCTCCAACGCGTGCCAACAAGGCATGGCAAATATTGATCGTCGCACTGGTAGCGGGAACATAGGCTCCAATTTGGGCCAAGCACACAACTGCGCCCAAGGCCCGGATATAAGTGGATTTTCCTCCCATGTTGGGGCCCGTCACTAACAAAAAGTTTTGCGAGGAATCCTCGTTCAGTTTCATAGAAACATCATTGGGAATATATTCCATATTATCTTGTAATTCGACACACGGATGACGTGCGGCTTTGAGCTGTGCAAAGAAAGAAGACAAAGAAAGAAAGAAAGAAAGAAGCGAGGTCAGAACGACGAGAAGAATGAAATCAAAACAAGAGAACGCCTTTTGCTTTGTTTCGAGCAACATGTGTACATACCTCAATTCCCGCTCCATTCTCCTCACTGTCCGTCAATTCAGGTTTACAGTACTCATGAGGACTGTAGGCGGCGGTGCGGGCCAAGGCCAGGATGACATCCAAGGTCGACACGAGTTGGGCCGCTCGTTCCACCACAGTTTGATAGGTCGTGGCGACTCGCATGGCATCGTGTACTACTTGTCCCGAATGATTGGAATACTCCGACGTGACTTGTTGATATTGCGCCGACAATTGACGCAAGGTTCGAGTTGAAAAGTACACACCATTTTTCAACACGCGATGCATCTTCATGCCATGATCGCCCGGCAAGGTTTCAACAATTTTGGCGCCATTCGTATCTGGGACACGGAATTGCCAACTACTGGTCGTACTTCCATCTGCACTGTTATTCACCACACATTCTTCGAGTCGGACGACATTCTTGTCGCCACTGCCCGTGGCTTGGGCCCAACTTTCCTGGACCGTGGCCAGTTCGTCGTCGACTTGATCTTGGACGACCGCCAATTCTTGATACAATTCTTGCAGTCTGGCGGAAAAGCTCGGCTTGATCAAGTACTCGCGAGGTGCCGAATCTAAATCCAAGACGGCTTCGACCAATCCTTGACAACGATCCAATTCGGCCATGAGTTGGACGAGTTGTTGATGCGAGTCTTGTAACAGCTGGCTACCGTTACCGTGGTTGTTTTCCATAATCCCTTCCATGACCTCGAGTAGTGCCGGCAATTGGGACGCACTCAACAAGTACAACTGATACAAGGCTTTGAGCGGACGTTTCGTATTATTATTGCTGACACGGACATTATCATCATCGGACGTGGATGGAGCGTATTGGGCCAAGACGGACGCCAGTTGGCCGAGATCGACACCGGTAAAGGCCCGTAAGCCACCTTGCAAACGGTCCAGACTGGTTGTACTCTGTACGAGCGCCGTCACGGCATTTTGACGATACAGAATGGCGGCCAAATCAATCAAGGGTTGACGCAACCAAATTTGAAGTTTGGCCTTGCCCATGCTTGTCGCACAATGTTGACTCAACAAACCCCACAAGGAATTGTTGTGCGCACGGCCGCCGACGACGGTCGCGACTCCGGCATTGGCGGGAGGCAACAAATGAATGCACGAGGCGGCGGTCCGATCCATGACGAGATGAGAATTCAACACGCCGGGTTGGATCTTGAGAGAATGCGACCACTGGTTGGGTACAACGCTCGGAGGATACAGTTCTTCGGCTTGAAGCCACAGGGCGAGGCCTTGCTGCAAGAGTTTGCCTTGAAAGAGTTCCAAATTGCCCCGATACGCGACTTGCACATCGGAATCTTGCAACAAAATCTGTGATACGGCCGATTCAATCTTGGTGGAATCGGCAGGGACATTTGTGTGCAAATGACAGGCCGGTGGCAGATCATTGTTGTTGTTGTTGTCGTTGTTGTTACCTTCCTCATCTTCGCTGTCACTGCTGTTCAAAGGAACGGACTGCGACTGACGCTCTTCCAAGAAGACTTGAAGATTTTGCATCAGACGCTCACGACGTTGCTGTTTGGCCTTGGAGGCAGCCGAAGAGCTATTGGATTTGCTGCCACCGCTGCTGCTGCTGCCGTTATTCATCATGGCTTCGCTACTCGCCACATGCAAAGACTGCGGAGGGTACCGCAAGAGCAATTGATCCAAATGTGTCCATCGCGCTGTATCATCCATAAATTCAAAGTATTCCAAAGTGTATTTCCATGGATCAGCCATGGATTGCCGGGCCCCTCGTTCTTGGCAGACCCATACAGCGACGGAAATCTCCGAAAAGGCCGCCCCTGCTGCGGACCCTGGCGACGACCCTACCAAAATGGCCACGGAGGTCGTCGTGGCATCTCCAGGAGCAGTGACGCCATCTACAGCAGAAGAAGACGCCATTGTGTTGTGTTGTGTTGGGATAGGAAGGATATGTATGATCTGCAGTACAACAAAACCAACAGCACAATGATGACGAACTCGCTCAACAAAGCAAGCAATGCACTCCTTCGCGTCCGTCCGCAGAGAACGCAGTGCCGCCAAAAGCATCATTTTCTACGAAGCGCAAACTCACTACGCAGATACTACGTGTACCAGTACCAGGTACCGTGTGGTACTGCGTAGAGGTTCGCGCCGAAAAAATAATGTCTGTCGTCGTCCGTCGATGATTTGGATTAAATGGCGGAAGGCCAGACGGTTCTGAATATTCGTCATACTGTACCGTATGTACAGTACCTGGTATGCTGTACAGGTGCGTACAGTACCAGTACCGGTATACTGTACCGTACCTACCGGTACTGTACCTGCGGTACAGTATACGCCGCGCATCGGCAGGCGTGAACGTATGAAGGCCAGACTCTATAAAGTTCGAAATCGAGAGCTTTTGATCGCTTGGCGCATTTTTTTTTATAAATTCAAAAATCATCTGTGCTCATAACGCCTTTCCCTGCTAAAACCCTCACCGCGGATCATTGCCGTGTTTCTGTGGCAACTTTCCAACCGAAAAGTGGCGCTACGACGACTATTATCAATACTGCAATACTGTACTTGTACTGTACTCGTAGACAGTAGACATACCTGGTACGGTAGCTGCTGCACCTCTACATTTCAACCAAAGCGTTGTTCGTTTCAGCCGGGCGGGAGGTGTGCAAGTATTCAGCAATCGCCACTCGAAACAAGAATTACGTGTTTTAGAGGAATTATTGCACAGAAGCAGCATTCTCGACGCAATGCATAAATTGTTCCTTGCGCTTGCTTTGAGCTGCTGCGTGGCGAGCCTTTTAGTAACTTTGCATTGGGGTCAAGTAACTTTGCGTTGGGCGTTGCCAGTTGAACAAGGACAAGACGAGCCATGCTTGGTGCTGTCGCAGGCTGAACGAGGAGAGCCGCTGGAACAGACCAATGTCTCGGTTGCAGAGAAAAAAACACAAAGCAAAGTCTTGGTTGCTAAGAAGGAACGCAAAGTGTCCAGCTTTCAGTGCAAGGATTTTCCAACGTGGCCGCTCTCGGCTGGATCTGCACTTTTCCATGACAGAGTTGGTGAGCCCCGTTGCTTGCGCTCGGCGACACCGCATCGTTGGGTCCTTCATGTAACCTCCTCGCCCGAACGACGTCCATCCAGGTCAGAGGTTCAAACCATTTTGGCTAAGTTACCATCGGGGACAGGATATATTTGGCACGACGACGATGACATTTGTGCATTCATGCGCACACAGCCGCTACGATTCCAGGCACTTTTCAATGCACTATCAAGACCACCACATCAGCTGGACCTTTGGCGGTATCTTTTCCTATACGAGAAGGGGGGCATCTATCTTGATGACGACGGTCAATTGTTGGCGGAATTCAATGCCTCCTTCATAAACTCGGTCGACAGCGTTTACGTCACGCAAGGAAACTCCCCTAAAGCTATGGGCAACGTCGGTGGATCGCCTGATCGCTCATTTGGCGTCACCGTTTACAATGGGTTTCTGGTTAGCAAGCCATGCAACCGTGTGCTGCTGAGCGTCGCCGAGCGCATGGTGCAGATTGGTCCAGACATCACCAAAGAATCACTTCATCCGGCCGACCAATCACTTCCAGTTATCTCTAATTGGTACAGCCTCAAACTGCTTGCTGTTGCTATTGCTGACAGAGCACCGCAAGATCTACAGCCCAATCCACACTGCCTTGATGTGCACCCACAACAATGCGTCCTCTTCAACAGAAGCAGCACGACCGAGGACCATTATCGTGCAACCTTTCAGGGAGAGCCGCTCGTTCTTTACAAGGATGATCATGATTGGACTACAGCTGTCTTTGACTGTGCGTACAGCTTCCGGCCGGTGACACAGGTTGCTGGCGGCAAACATGATGCTGTTGCGCCGAAGAATCCACACCCGAGCCCGTGGGAACCATATTCTGTGGAGGCGGAGAAGGCCTCTTCTTTCGATGCGTTCGTTGAGCTCCTTCAAAAGACGTCTGGATCATCCACCAGCACGACCACCGCCACAGCGCAAAACAATGAAACTATGGCCATGGCCAACGAGATCATGGAAAATGCGACTCGTCTTTTCTATTCGCCGAATGGGGTACGCAACGACGATAGGACTCCAGCCAACAGGAACAAATCAGTATCAAACGATTACAATGATACATACACTGGAGGACCCATCATAGTAGGTTTGGAGCAATGCGCGAGCTTTCGACGTCAATGGGGGACGAAGGCAACTGCCCGTATTGCGGGAACATTCAATACAGGAACCAACGCCTTGACAAACAATTTACAGCTGAACTTGTGGAATCCAAAGCAATGGAAAACCTTTAATGCTGTGCCATGGTGGAAACACAATCCCAATTTTGCACAAATTGGTCATCGAGACCCCGTTGAACATGCCAATGTGTTGCCGATTGTGGTGATTCGAGATCCATATCTTTGGCGTAAGAGTACATGTACCGCCGCCTATAATTTGGACTGGGATGGTAAAGCAAAGGGACTCTGCCCTGTCGTGCCGCAACAAAATAATGATACCGTTGGTACGGAAGTTACAATGCAGTTTGGCGGCAGTTCATTTAAATTCAACGGAGGCGGGGTGAGAGTCCTACCGAACGCAACCTCGACATGGCCGTCCTTGTACCATGCTTGGAATGAGTTCTACAACCAATATCTGGAAGCAGCGTTTCCCCGATTGATTGTGAGATTTGAAGACACGATGTTTCATCTACCACAAATCATACGGGAAATCCAGCAATGCATTGGGGCAGATTGGAAATCAAAGAAAAATTTGAAACAATCATCATTCGTTGCCATTTCTAATCGCTATGGCCTTCCAGCAGTCCGCGTAGATCTCGGACCATCCAAGACTCACGGCAATGCCAAAAACGAAGAGTTTTCATTTGTGGGCCTTATGAAAAAGAATACAGATGCCGCATTGCGTTTTTATCAAATGAGTCAGGAAGAGTTGGAATATTCCCGCAAGGCTCTGGACCCCACATTGATGCGCATTTTTCATTACACGTATCCCACACAAGATGACACATCATAGTCGCTTCTCTCTTCCTTCCTCTAGATCCTCGGACGAAAGTTTGCTCGTGACTCCAAGCGCTTTCTGACGTTATTATTTTGTAATGTAGACGTTTTCTCTTCATAGAAATAGCTTGACTACGCGCGTACTGCGGATCGCGGGAGCTGGCAAACTGATTGCCCAAATGGCAATGGAACTACTCTAGTAGAGAAGATTGAAGATCTAGTAGAATAAGCAACGGCGGGTATCGAGCTGCGAGAATATCTATTTGAAACGAAGCAAGAATTTTATGTGGTCACAGCATCACTGGATCGCATGTCATTATATTTCTTCGAGAGGACGCATTTTGAACGTCGACTTGAGCAGTGCCACCTGTATTATTGATGTCTGTCGCGTCTCTGTGCTTTCCAGCGGCTATATTTTGCGTCAAAATAATTGGAAGGCAAGCTTGTCGATTCAACAGAAGCAGCACGACCGAGGACCATCATCGTGCAACCTTTCAGGGAAAGCCGCTGGTCATTTCCAAGGATGATCATGATTGGACTACAGCTGTCTTTGACCGTCCGTACAGCATCCAGCCGGTGACACAGGTTGCTGGCGGCAACCATCATGATGCTGTTCTTGCGCCGAAGGATCCGAGCCCGAGCTCGTGGGAAGAATATTCTGTGGAGGCGGAGAAGGCCTCTTCTTTCGATGCGTTTGTTGTTGAGCTCGTTCAAGAGACGACCACCACCGCAGTGCAGCAAGAAGACAAAGAAACTGTGGTCGCCAGCATGGCCAAAGAGATCATGAAAAAAATGTGACTCGTCTTTTCTATTCGCCGAATAGGGCTAATAGCAACGACGACACCAGGACTCCACCAAACAGGATGCTGTAACATGTTGGCGCTCAGATTGACTGCCTACTGGAGTAGGGGTAGATCCACGGAACAGTAGCGGTAGTACAACCATACTCACTATTAGTTCCCAGTAGTCGTACTACTACCACTGGTGGTAGTAGTAGTGGTACTGCAAGCCTGATATTGCGAGTCTTCAAATTGGGGTCCTGCTTGCTTCTTCGAGTGCTTTGGATAAACATACGTGGCAGTAATATTTTGGGTAGGTTGCTGGGAGGAATGGCGCCACAGTGCATCTCGTTCCATCAGTTTGTCTTCTAGTACTACTACCCCGTCGTCTTGTTTCGTGCCTTTTTGTTGTTGTTGTTGTTGACGACGGCAGGTCTCCTCCAGCGCCTTTTGTGATTCGTATCCGGGTTCTGGATTGACCGATCCATCAAACACCAAAGCGTTCAAAAGTCCTTCAAATACGTAGCCTGCCTTGGTCATATAAGGTAACCAATCCCGACAGAGATCGTTGGCAACGTTAGAATAGCTACTGACTCCTTCCAAGTAGACTTCCGTCATTATGTGCGGTATGGGAAAGTCCGTCTTCCATAGGGAGGGAGGTACAGAAGAAATGGTCGCAAAATCAAACCCCTGCATGTCGGTCATGAGAAACTGAACCTGATATTTTCCCGAGGCAATGCTGCTGCTGCTGCTGCTGCTGCTGCTGTTGACGACGACGCTGTTTGTCGTTGCCGATGGTGGCGCTGCTGCTGGTTGCTGCAAGGTCTGTAAAACGGTCAACAGATCTAAAAGAGGCACGATTTTGCGGCCATGATTCTGTTGACCCGTATTCCAATTGGCCTCCTTCCTGGCGGTTCCCAAGGAACTGCTTCGACCATTTCGATTATAAACATTCATGGTCGTCCAACCGGAATGGTCCGAGACGGCGGCGGGAACGGCATACAGGGCCGGATGCTTGCGAATATTGTGATGCACCGAAGGGATAGGCTCAAAGGCTATGGATATTGTACATGGATCATCGTATTCTGCACGTGGTACGATCGGATCCAAATTCGAACCAATATTGATAATCACCTTGCTTCCCGGTTTCACCCCCAGATCCATAGTAGGAACAGCGACGATGGGAGCAGCAGAATTAGGAGTATTAGATCGGGGGAGACGTTGATTCGTACTAGCTGATGCTGTATCACAATTCTTCATCGATAATGATGAAGCAGCAGCAGCAGGCATGATCGGTACGTCGATGGTGATTCCAGTAGGTTCCAATAGGCCCACGCAGAGCACCACCACTAGCATGACCAACAGTGTAGTGATGACCATGACCATAATGCTACCCGTCGGCGAACGAGAACCGCTTGGGTGATGCGAAAATCTCCCACTCCTCGGCGACGACAGAGGCCCAGAAGGTAGCTTTCGACGAGCTTCCATCCCCATGCTGCTGCTGCTGCTGCTGCTGCTGATGATGATGATGGTGATGATGGCTCAGCTTTTGGTTTATGTTTGTTTGTTGGCTTACAACCAACCAAAACGAAGAAACCAAAAAATGCTGCGTGAGAATGAGAAAAGTCATCAAAGAGTCATTATGGCGTGCGAGAATGTTATATGCGCATGATTTTCTTTTGCGCTTATTCTGCGCGTGTCTTTTTCGCTTCATTGGCGACGCGTGGCATTCATTCATGAAAAAGGAAGAATCATCAATCCATCAATCAATCAATCAATCATCATTATTATTTTTTGTTCGAAGTACATAGTAAGCGCGGCGTAGGATGAGACCTCGCAGCGGTGATATCGGGGAGCTACACTAACTGTGCGGGGTCGGATGTGATGAGAAGGGGGGAACGGCTAGGTCCGGAATAGCAAGAGTACTTTCAACGAAGGGATTGCGAAAATGTACATCTAGAACCAATACATCAAAGTATATATTATCAACTATTCTTTTTTCAACTTCCACACAATAAGTGAGTCCCGAATGAATCAAAACCGTCGTGTCCCATCCCGTGTGATCGATTACATCATGACACATTTCTCCTCGTCCTTAGTCTCGGCATCACGCTGGGGATAATATGATGGTTGCTCTGCACGATCCACAAATTCGATCCAGCGATAGTACTCCATGTGGCCACCGTATTGACCGTGACTGATGTACTCCTCCTTGTGACAGACAAAAACATCGATGCCCTTGGCTGCAAATTTTGGCTTGTAGACGTCCAGTACCTCCTTGAGCTTTTCAATATTCCACATTTTGGAATTTGCTCCGATTCCGGCTTCAATGACATGATCAACCATTTGGTCGTACTCTTCTTTGAGTTCATGCTTTTCTAGCATTCGCTCTACATAGACAGGAATCTTTTCCTTCAACTTCTTCCGGCCGCCCCATTGTTTAAGCTCTTCAACTGCAACGCCGTTAGGAAATTTGAGTTTGGTGTACGTAGTCTCGATCACTTGCCCGGACAAATTGGCCAAGTCAAATTGGGGTACGTAGGATCCATCGACAGCATCCACATCGATGAACTCCAGCCAGCGAGAGCTGCCTTTTCCAGATTTGCGCTTACAAAAGGCAACCTTCACACGCTTGTTAGCAAAGTCGTCGCGAAAGAGATCAATGACTCCAACTACTTGCGCGTCCTTCCACTTTCCTAGCGGCCCACGCGTATTTTTGTCAGTGAGTGCCTTGACGAGTCGATCATAGGCATCGAAGAGATCCTTCTCTTTCAGCATCGCATTGACAGCTTCTGGGCACTTGTCCCGAAGGTCGGTATGCCCGTGGTAGTTTTTCAATTCTTCCACGGCTACACCCTTGGGGACGACGTACGAGCCGCCGGCAACTTCCGTGCCGTCCTCCTCGTCGCAGGCCGCCAGCAGCACATCTTCGGTGGTTCTTGGTGGTGGAGAAGATCCCTCTTCGCCAATGTTGTACTCATCCTCCTCGTCTTCAAGTTTTGTTTCGATCACTTGGTCGATGACAGTCATGATTTTGCTAAAACGGCGTTCTTTGTTCTTCGTTCTTGTTCTTGTTGCAGGCTTTTTGTGTGCGTTTTGTGAATTTTTAGTTTTACGAGGATACCGCGGCCGCGGCGGGTCATCCGAGCGAGTCCGCCTCTAACATCATACCGATATCTACGTAATGCCAGCTTATAATAATGACCTGCTGCTTATTCTTGCGGTGCTACTATTAACTGCCGAGAATGAATCATCTTGAATCTTGGAAGATCTATGATGCGTGGTGCCGGGGTGTGAAGCGGAAGCGTTTCAGTTTTTCGCTACTTCCCACTACTTACTTTTCTCATTCATTCCCAAACAAAAAGTAAGTCCCGAATGAATCAAAACAGTCGCTAATACCGGTAGCGTGTGGAAACTGGAAACGTTCACGAACGACGAACGCGCGAGAGGAAAATCGGCGTACGCGCACCTCCAAAATACCACATAATAGCGTCGACCTTGGCGCGGGGGAATGGCGGATGTGATGCGGCGGCGCCGCCGCATACATGTACACGTGTACGCCGGGTAGCGACGCACCTTCATCGCGTACCTATGTGCAACCTGCGGTAGCCCTACCTAATACCATTACTACTACGAACTATCGAGAAGTACGTGTGCTTTGGAAACAATAGGTCCCTACAAGCACCGTACCGCATTATTGATATTGGAACTCTCATCCTAGCTAGACTACCTTCCAATTATTCTCCTGATCGTCGTCTACTACGGACAGTGGAAGTACGGTATTACTGAAACCACGCATTCACAGACGCAGCGTCGCAGATAGATAGCACCTCCAAAATCCAAACGACGCCACGACAAGAGTACAGGTAGTATATACACAATAAGGCAGGATGCTTTCCTCCCAACATCGGCGCCGACTTTTCGTGCCGTTGTCTATCATCCGGACCTGTACGAGTACCTCCCGTACAAGTATTGCCGCAGATACTGCAACTAACAGTATTTCGATCGCTTCACGGTCCTCGTCGACGTCGACTCGATGGTATTCTTCGTCTCGCTCCATCAATACTAAGGGCCCCAAAGATCTTTCACTCCCTCCCTTGCCGCCGCCGCCGCCGTCTAATACTAATGCAACATCAGGTGCTGCTGCCACTGCTTTAAGCCCCGCCAAGGCCAAGCAAGAATTTTTAAAGACTGCCGAGAAATTGTCCAATATTAGCAATGATCCACTGCAGAAAATCGCACGACTGCAAAAGGAATTGGACATTGTCCGAGATCGGGCCGCCGAACGAATGGAACACAAACTGAACAAAAGTGTCTGGCGCCGCTTGACGGATCCTTTGAAACGGGAGAAGCATTCGTGGATCAATGTCGGTGCCGTACTATTGGCTTATATCTTGGCACATAATTTGTACATGACGGCGCGAGAAAAGAAACAAATCGAGCAAGAACTCCAAGAGGTGGCCGCTTTGAACGACACGTATCAAGAGGCAATGCGAGAATTGTTGCAAGAAGGGACTCTTCGACAAGTTGCGGAATCTTGTGTTCAAGAGTTATCCCATCCCCATCAGAACAAGGATGAATCATCATCGGGCTCTTCGTTTTGGACGAAATCAGTAGGACTTTCTTCCAACAAGAAGGATCAACAACAACAACAACAACAACAACAACTAGACGCCATTCGAACAGCATTGACGAAAGAATTACAGCAACGAATTGGAGATCATACTTTGACGGAAGAAGAACGACGCATCAAGGCAATGCAACAGGCATGGGAAGAGTCACAGCAACAGATCATTGTGGTGCGTGAAAGAATCAGCCCGTCGTCATCATCGTCGTCGTCATCATCATCGTCGTCATCGGAAGAATTAGCACTCGTCCAAGCTGTCTTGTCGGGCGATGACGCGGCCATGGAAAAGGCGGCCGGCGGAGAGGGCGACTCGGGCAGCATCACTACCAAAAAGCAACGGCGAGTCATTAGCATGTAGCAGTAATTGTAGATCATGTACTGCTAGTAGAGATCAGTATCTTGGAAACACTACACTACTAGCACTAACACTAACATTATAAAAAGAAAAAATCCGTCGCTCTCCCAATCACCAGCTTATTCTTTGGAAACTTGCACCTGTACTATATTACAAGTACCGCGCTCATGGTACTATGTTATGTTCTGCTTCAGGCCATGTGTCATCATGGAAAACAAGGAGCATGCAGTACCTGTAGTTAGCCAAATGGTGCCACATAGAGACGACAGGACCGACCGCGCGACGACGACCCAACCAAGGATAACGGACAGAAAAACCAAAATCTGAGAATTAAATGGGGAAATTGGATTTTCAATTTGGGGGAGCGACGTCTGTACACCCACGCCAACCGACTTGAATAAAGGGTGATGCTCTATGTTTATATATCATACATTGACGTTTGTTTTATTGATTTAGTTCGCGTGTCATCATAAAAATAATCAGTGTGACTATCATGTGGCCATTTCTCCCAACGGTCATGGGAATTCTTTCAACGGTCGAAGTTAATATCCATTTATACCATTTTGGGGTATCACCCGGCTCGCTGTTCCCCAACGCATGCGCTCGTCACGCCTGCCCCCAGGAAAGAAACTTCCACTGGATGATGCGTTTCGGACGGTATTAGACGACGACAACGACGCGATATTAGTATGATGAACAGATCTTCAGCAGGTTTTGTCACCAGGTTACCGGTATTATCATAATAATATTACACTTGCTACCTCTAGAGAGGAAACAGAGACTCATAGGAATTGAATCATAATGGAGATTATAAGAGCTATCAATGCATCGTTCTCGCTGAAAGAACTCGGCCTATGGGACGCACCTTCTCACGAATCGTCTGTGGAAACATTTGATCGGACGAGCTCAGGTGACACATCCTCCTCTGATGACGAAGGCGACTGCGATAGTTCGCGCAGACCAGCTAGCTACAAAATCAATATTCAAGAGGAAGCGGATGGGGCCATCAGTCTCGTTTTCGACGAGCAGCCAGCGATAAAGCGGGAGAAAAAGCGACAGGAGCGGAGAAGATCATCGCCGCGACGAAGAGGACGATCCCGGTATCGAAAAAGTGCCAGCGGGCTACCTACGAATGCAACTTTGGAGCCGTCCACCGTAGATCCCACCAAGCTCGCCACCAAGACAAAAGCTGCGAAAAGAAAAGGACGAAAGCTTGGAAAAGCGCTAGGCACCTCTCTACGCTCACTCAAAGGAGAATTACAGAGATTCCAGCGGACAAGAACCCAAGAAATGCTTGTGATCGAACCCATTGACACATTCGAATTGCAACAAGAACTGGATCAACAGCTGACCACCATCAAGAGCTCTGGATTTTAGACATCGTGTATCTTTGAAACATATTCCTTTGAGATTCTTCTGCTAAAAATATCCCTTCGCAATTCATAAGTTCATAAGCAAGCATTATTTTACATTTTCATTGCCCATAGTAATAACGTATGGACTCGTCCATTCGTTAATCTACGATATTATGTTAGTGGTCTACCGCAACGGGAGCGAAAGGGAGAGATTGTGGCGATCGCGTCGTTCAATTGGTCGAAGATTTTTTGGCAAAGTCATGGGCTGGTCCATGGCGTCTCCTTCCTTCGTTTCAGCCGACACACTGTCAGCCTTCGTTTGATTTGTTTGAAGAAACATGAATCTAGCACCTCTGCGAGATCGATGCGCCACCTCGCGGAGCAAGACAATCTGCTCTTCGGAAGCGGCAGCTGATGCTGCTTGATGGATGTCCACTTTTAGTCTGTAATCTGCCACTGCTGATACGAGTCGAGGACGCAGTCCTTCCACTACCATACCGGGAGGAATACTAGCTACCAAACGTGCCAGATCGGCACCCGACAATGCAGCAGCCTCCAGGAGTGACCCAAATAGAATTCCCTCCCCGGAAACGCCTCCCAGGGTGGTCTTGTTTGGCGACAAGCAGTGGTTGATGAGCTTGTCCCATAGTCTCGAAGAATACTTCCGTTGTCGTTGGGCATAGGCCACAGCGAGCATGATCGACTTGGCCCCCTCAAGGAATAAATCGAGGATGGCCATGGCTTCATCCTCGCTTTGATCATTGTAGTGTTCAATAACATACGCCAACTCCAGTGCAAAGCTTGGCGACGTACCATTACCCCCGTCATCGTCGTCGTCATCGTCCGAGCCAGTAGATTCCTCGCTCCGCAAGATTTCCAGTTGTCGTCGAGCATCGATTGGTGATATGCCCCCAAGTGGCAACGCCGCCTAACACCGAACGAGAAAAAGAGATTAGAAAAAGGAGCGCCGATCAACGATTTGCGCATCTTTATCGTACGTACCTTAAGAAACGACAACAATGGCGTTGTGACAGACTCGACTTTGTAAGTTTCCGTTCCCGATAGTGCTTTCGCCGAGTCTTTTGCTTCCCCGGCGAACTCGAGGCACAATTGAAAATGCTTCCGATGAAGTTCAGTAACCGCGTCCGGCGGAATGGCATTGTTTGGGAATTTGACGTAGAGTTCAGGCTTTTTCGTAAACACCAAATGAAGGTACCAATACTGAAGTGCAGGGCTTGATTTTAGTTGAGCGGCCACCAAGTCCATGGGTAGAGTCTCGGACCGCTGGGATTCCTTGGAGTCGTCCATGGAAGAATACAGGCCGGGGGCAGTATAGGTTGCGATTTCTGGAGAGACGCAGTGTTCCATCAAAAAGTGGCCAGCCCGAGTCAATCCAACTAAACGAAAAAGGGCAAAGAGGGGCCCATACTTCTTTGGATCCCCAGGTTTGGTCTTGACAATGAACTCTGGTTCCAACAACAGACGGTGCAAGTGATGATTTTCGACAAGTCCAAGGACAAACTCGTAGCTAGTGACATCAATCCGAACGGATTGATCCGTCTTTGACGATCCATTTTGAACCGCTAGTGTTGCCCTCAGTTCGAGGTCTTCCATGGACAGGGGCGAATGCGAAGCGCCGATCGCCAGATACGCTTGAAACGCAAGATCGTACCGACATTCCATCATTCGCAGACGCGCCATGGTTTCCAGACATACTCGATCGTTTGGAACCTCGTCTGAACTAGAGCTCTCTCCCACGCCTTCGGCAATCAAAGGCACTCTTGGAGCGACCCACTTCATGATGTCATCCAATGGGAAAAGGGAATCTTGAGAATCATCCTTGTGGGCGTCATATCGCGGAGAGGTGTGGTTCAAGACCTGATTTTCCGGTGAGATCTGTGATGCTGGGAAATTCAGATACCCTGCCGAAGTTTGAAGATACCGTCGCTGGAGAGCGATCTCTGCCTTTTTGAGGCTGTCCATCACGGATCTGTCTCCGTGATTCCGACTGTACTGAAGGAGTTTGATATATTCTTTCAAACCCTTGGTGGGTCCCCACGCCAGCAAACTTTCCAAAACATGATTGGCTGCTTCTTTATCCAAAGCGATGGCGGTTCTGGACGTTTCGGCTTCTTGCTCGTCTTGGGCCGTGCTCAGCCGTTCATATTCCTTCAACATTCCCAACAAGACTTGTTCGTACAGTTTGGGGGGCAAAATAGGATCCCGCACCGGCAAATGACTCCGCAACAAAAACAGGGCACCCGGTAACTTCTCCAATTCTTTGGCCCATTTCGTCCAAAGACCAACTTGACCTCCCAGCAGAACTGGCATGGCTTGAATTGCCAATTTCATTCGTCGAAACGACAAGTACTCTACTTCCGCAGACTGCTGCTCGGAGGTTGACAAGTACAAGAGGGCTTCCAAATACTTTTCGACCAAATCGGACACTTGATAGCGTCGAAGCTGGCGTCGGTGTTGCAAGGCTCGCTTCAAGGCCAGTGCTGGTCGATTTTGGGCTACAAGAGCATGCTCTACAGCATCATCGACATTGGATAAGGTCGCCTTGATGACATCGGAAGGTGATACCAGGATCATTGTGGGAGGACTGGCACCAAACTCGAAGGAATCTGTTGTGTCGTCCAACAATTCCAGTGGCCGCATGACAAATCCGTAATCGTCGCTGTCGACGCTGCTCTCACCATCCTCTTCTTCATCACCATGTTGTTGTTGTTGTTGTTGTGGATCTTTCTTGAAGTCATTATCACCATTGTCGCCGAACGTAACGGATTTCAAATTCCATTGCAAATGTGAATCCACAAACGTATTGCGAGGTCGCAAGGTGTGCGTTGTCGTGGTCGTAGAAGTGATGCGTTGGCGGTTGGGAGACGATGGTGTTGCCGTAGTCGTTGTTGTCGTTTCCCTATGAGTAGCAGGGGCGGTCTCGTCCACTCCGCCACCACCACCACCACCCGTCAAGAGCGCCATATCA
This sequence comes from Nitzschia sp. pyKryTriq1, assembly GCA_956465555.1. Lineage (NCBI taxonomy): Eukaryota > Bacillariophyta > Bacillariophyceae > Bacillariales > Bacillariaceae > Nitzschia > Nitzschia sp. pyKryTriq1. Next base: position 1,838,091 of record OY101123.1, on the reverse strand, counting down.
AAGGCCGCAGTGAGAGCCGTCTCGTCTTGTTGTCCCGACCATGCCTTGTATTCATTCCATTCACTGACATTGTCCATTCGAGGAAGTGCAAAACTGCTGTGAAGCCAAGTGTTGACGGATGATGGTGGCAACACATCGGCGTACTGAATAGTTCCATCATGCCGCGAGATAATTTGAACTTCGAGTTCATTGACGGACATGTTATTTTTTCGCGGCGAAGAGACGGTAGCAACTGTTGCAGCTGGCAAAGCACTCTCATTCCCATGCCCATCTTCCGTTTCTTGTTGTTGTTGCTGTAGTTGTTCTTCTTCTTCTTCGTCGTCGTCGTCGTCTTCTTCATCATTCGGAACGACAATTCCCAACACTACCACATGATCTTGATCGAGTGGTACCACCCCAGCAGCCACACAATCCAATTCCCACGCCATGGTACATTGGACGGTCCGCTTGATAGCAATCGATGTTCCATCTCCCGGTGTCAATGCTGTTTCTCGAATATCCATGTTCATGAGACAATCTCCCCATGCCACCAACAATTTATCGGCCGTCTCAAACTGCAAGTGAGGTTTGAGGCGAAAACAAGAGTTGTTGTGGATGTTGTTGTTCAGCAATGATGGATACAAGGCGGCTCGAGCTCCGGTCGGTCGATCAATATGAGCAATCCGTGTCAAGGTATCAATATCCAATATTTTCATTCCACTCGCATCGGCCCATGCCACCAAGGAACCTCTCCAAGTGACACATTCAATGCCACTACTGCTATCCGCAGTAGTAGTATTGCTACTACTACTACTACTGTTTGTGGCACCTCCTTGATACAAGACGGTATCATTGCGTCGTTGAAAGAGACCTCCCCGTTTGGTCCATACTAAACGTCCATCTTGAAAACCCACCAAGAAGGATTTGGTGGACGACGACGTTTTCTTGTGAGCCGGATCTAATACCAAACACGTCGGTGGTTTCCAATGACTGGGATAGGAAAGACGTGATGTCGATACAACAGAAGCGGCCAAACAAGGCACTGAAATAGAAGTTGAATTAGTCGTATTTGATGTTGTTGTTGTTGGAAGAGTGGCTGCTGACGCTTGAGTAGCGTCGAGTGGAGTCGAAGTAGTAGTAGAAGAAGAGGGAGGAGGAGGAGCGGTGGGGCCGTGAGAGGAAGATGTTTCTTCTTCGGGAGAGGGTGGAAGACCCGTCAAGGCAGTCATGAAACTGGAAAACATGCCACCTCCTCCTTGCTTGTGTTGTGTCGAAGGAGTAGGGCTACTGGTCGTCGTGGTCTTGGTCTTGGTGGATAATGATGATGAAGTTGATGCTGGAGTGGGTGCCGTCGTAGTAGTGTTGGATGATGCTGCAGCAGCCACTGTTGGTGGTAATACATCTTGTTGTTGTTGTTGTTGTTGAGGAGTCCTCGTTAACATCATTATTTTTTGCCAACTGGGAGTATATTTCAATTCCCAAATACAACACATTCCACCTTGATCAATGGCTGCCACCAAAGTTCCTGTCGAATCCATACTGACATCGACCGTGGCAAATGGTGGTGAAGAAGATGATGAAGATGATGAAGAAGATTCTCGAATGGACAAATGATTCATGCTCATCAGGGCATTCGAAGAATTCGAAAAGGCAGCAGCAGCAGCGGTAGAAGTAAAAGTAGTAGAAGGAATAGTGCCTCCTCCAGCTGCTGCATCTCCTCCATGTTCCAACGCTGACGCTGATGCTGATGAGGAGGATTGTAATAATAATTTGACGGGCATACCCTTGTTTTGGACACTCATCAAAGAGACGGTCCCAGTCTGCTGCCATCCTTGCGCCAAGATCAGGTGTGGCTGCTTCCACAAATCACTATTCAAGAGCGCCGCTACATTGGGCATCAAGTCATCAGCATCGTCCTCCTCCTCCTCTTGGGTATTATCATGCTGGGCCATGGAGCTACTACTAGAAGGGCCACCACCACTTCCTTGACTGATGGCCGAGCGATTGTGAGAAGAAGACGAAGAATCTGTCGTATTTTCGGCTGCTGCTGCTGCTACTGCTGCTGCGGAGGAGGAAGATGGCTGCACCAATACTTGCGCTAATGCCGAGCACGTACAAGTGTTGCTGTTGCTGTTGCTGTTGGTGTTGTTTTGTCCTTGCAAGGTGGTATATTTGAGCAGCGGTGGCAACTCTTGGACGCTAATACTACTGCCACTGCTGCCAATGCCCCAGTACTGGTAGTCGCCGTTCGGATGGGCATCATCATCATCATCATCATCCCCTTCTCCTTCTTCTTGTCTCGCGGTTGACGCCGTCGCTTCGCCCGTAGATGAGGATGATGGAGGAACCTTTAGTATTGGTAATACGGAGGGAGAAGAAGATGGCGTAGCGGTATTGCTATCCTCATGCTGGTCAGTGCCGATGGTCTCTGCTAATACGGATGACGATGACGATGATGCTGCTGATGATGCTGATGATGATGATGATGCTGGCGGCGTTTTGGTGGACATGATTGATGATTATGATACTGGATCCGAGGCTTGATCTTGAATGACTTAAAAACAAAAACTACTGTAGTTGAAATGAAATCGAAAAGATAGACGAGAGAGAGGGAGAGATGATAATAATATCATCAATCATCTCAAATCTCAACACATCATCTCCTCGACGACTCCTCGCGTTTTTAATGCGCCGCTGCCGCTGAGATGATTCCCCGCGATGATCGAGAGACGCGCGATAGCCAACGCTCTTTTTGTTCCGGTTTCTGCTGTAACGCGGACGATCACGGACACAATCATAAAGTCGTTCGCGTGAAATAATAGACGGGCTGACAGACAGGCACGCGTCTGTCTGCCTGAACGTCGACCGGAAGATCCGTGATCTTCCATTGTAATACCCGCAGGTAGACTACTGTGCGTAGTAGTGTACTCGTACGTAGAGCGGACAATACTACGAACACCATTATCTACTACTAGTAATAGAGCATCCAAGCTGATGTTGCTAAAGTGTAGCTGCCGGCGCCGCACAAGCCTCTACTGTAAAGATATTTGGTGCGTCGGTTGTTCTTCTTGCCTCAACAAGAGACAAAACAAAGAGACAAAACACACGACGGCAGAAGAATTCTTTCCAGAATGGCGATTTGCTTGTACAAACCAGTCCTCCTCTGGTCCTCGTCGTCGTGTCCAAAAAATAATTGTTCCGTGGTTGTGGTTGGTCGTGAGGCGGGATGAGAGAGAAAATCCACGATTCCTCTTCGCTGGATGGATTCATTCACCCGATGTCTGACGATGAGTCTCGCTGAAAGAAGAAGGTTGAGTATCGTGCTGGAGTCATGATCTCTTCCGTTCGGAATCGTTTGAAAATGTAAAACTCTTCGCTCCTCCTCGCGTTGTCATCGTGGACTTTTACTCGTGCGAGACAAGGCTGATATATTGTGGCTCAACAGTACCACAACTTTCCAATTTTGCAATTTCTCGGCAACAAGATGAAAGCGGCCCTATCCCTTTTTGCTACTGCGGTCTCAAAAGGAAGCACGATTCTGCTCACACCGCATGCCGCACAAAGAAAAAAGCAACGCGGAATCGCCCTGGCTAAAATAGGGACAGCGATTAGGGACGGCGCGAAAGAACCGGCGAGAAACGGCCGATGGAAGTTCACACAGAATGGAGTGGTTGTGATTGCCAGTCCCGATTCATCGAAGGTCGTTACATGCTGGCGGACTGACTAGTAGCCAGGCTTGAATTTTTTGGTGGGGATGAAAAAATGGAGAATGGTCGCTACACTGCTGCTTTTCATTGCGACATGGATTGCGACGGTTTGTATGCTCTTGTAAATTCAATTGTTGACGGTATCGGATATCCAGCATGTTACCGGCGGCGCACAAGCCTCCAAAGTTACCTGCGTCGGCTGTTGCCTCAAGAGACAAAATAAAATAGATGCACGGCAGGACACTTTCAATGCTTTGTACAAACCAGTCCTCCTCGTCGTCGGCGTCGTGTCGTCCAAAGAATTGCTCCGTGGTTGTTGTTGTTGTTGTTGTTGTTGTTGGGAATGTTGGGATGAGAGAAAGAATTCAAAATTCTGCATCGCTGGATTCACCCGATCGAGTACGCGTAGCCACAGAGAAAAGGGGATGGCTTGGTCCAAATTGCCGCGACCAGCATAGTTAAACGCTAATAATTGGTTCGTTCGCAGGGAAAAGGTTGCAAAATAGGAGGTGCGTCGGAGCATCGTACTATCCTCTTTCCAGTAGTTGAGTTCTCCCAGTCCTGGAAAACGGAGCAGCAATTCTTGCATTTCTGGGTCATAACAAGAGACAGAACCATTGCCATTTCCTCGAATGATAGAGTTGCCTGTTAGAATCAACCTGTGGAGGCTCTTTCTTGTTGTTCTAAGCGAATGTTCTTTGGTGCTGCTATCATGCTGCTCTTGCCGTTGTTGTTTTCTTGTTGATTTCGTTGTAGAAGAAGATGCGACGACCCAAAATGGACCGGTTGCTTTACATCGAAACAAATCGATCTCCCGCAACATTGGGCATGTATCCACAAGGTCCAAAATCCGATACAAGTTCTCCTCTTGCATTTCGCAATTTCTCAAATGCAGACACTGCAAGGACGGGGAACCATCCAAGGCGTCCGCTACCCAATCCATCCGGAGCGGTGCGATAGTACCAGTACTTGTCCTCCGTTCATCATCTCCAGGGTCACCATCATCGGCAACAATAATACTCCAACACTTGCTCAGACTGAGAGAGGTGATCCGACAGGCGGGATTTTTCATGACAGAGCCCAACGAATGTAGGGTGGAGAACGTGAAAGAATTGCCGTCAAGCTCCACAGTTTGCAAGTGCGCATGAGCTTGCAGAGAATCAATTAAAACAGGAGGAAGCGGCTGGATAAGTGAGCCTGCTATAGCAGCAGGATGGACCCGCCGGATCTGCAGTTCCGTCAGCGAGTCATTGTTCGCAAGACCTGCAGCAACATGTTGCCACGTTTCCAAATCTACTACTTTTCCAGCATAGTACATGACCAAATTCTTTAATCGGGTCGTGCCACCACCAGGATGGTCGGATGATATACAAGTAGTACTCGCACCAGTAGTCGTATCCAGAATATCCCTTAATTGGATAGCAAAAGCCCGGCCGAGGAATTCATGATTCGGGTTTTCCTCGTCCTCGCGATCATCATCAAGATGGTCCATGTCATAAAGCGCAAATTGAAGGTTCATCAGTGCTGGATTGTCCCGACCATAGCGTTCCAAGATTTGAGATTTGTCGCCGCCGCCGCCGCCGCCGCCACTGGTTTGGACTTGTAGCCCGAGATGTGGGAATATCCCCAGTCTCTTGGCGACGTCGAGTACCTCCAAAAATGGCTCGCTGACGACACAATTTTCAATTACCAACATCTTCCATATGTATCCTGCCTCGTGTTGTTGTTGAAGGAAATGAATCATGGCGGATGCAACCTTGGAACTACTGACGGATAGAGCATCGCCTTCAATGAACCCGTCCAGATAAAATATATTATAGCGGTCCTCCTCGTCTTTGCATTCCTCTTGGTGGAGTTTTGCCTCCTGCAAGCGTTTCAAAATGTAATCCTCCAAACGATGTGGGACAATACGAGTTCTTGTCTCGTCCGAGTCAGCACCATCCTCAGCATCAGTCACTTTGGATCTTTCACCTGCTGCGACGAGTGAGAACCATTTATCTCCTATACGCCGTGACATACTATTATTATTTTGTCGTCTATTTGAATGTTTCTGTGGATTGATTCTTCAATCGGTCGTCTCTCATAATATCCTCACACGGCACGACGACAAGTACATATAGGTAGATATGAAACCTCTAGTAGAGTCGGCAGACAGAATTACAATACAAAGACGATCACAACTTTGACTTTTGTGTCAATCTATTCTTGTGCAATTTCTTCTTGCTATGCTTTTTTTTTTATGCGGCTTTTTGCTACGTTCAGTACGGTAGAAGTGCCGGTATCGCATCTGCATCATCTGCATGCGTCGACGAATTTCATCGTTCGCGTATGTTCGTGTTCGCGTTCGCGGGTGCAGCATGATTTTCGAATGATGGGTGAGGCAGGCGCGCGCGATGAGGGGATGAGGCAGACAGACCGTAGAGTATCTTTTTCTGGGATCTTTTGCTCTTTGCGCTCATTTCTCACGAGCGACGACCGCAAGCACCAAAACACCGCACATCACATCATGACATCGCCCGATGATGAAGATTATGATGTCGTTGCCAAAACAACATCCCCTCAGACCAAACAAACCAGGTAACATGACATATCATCATCAGGTGTCTTCCGATGAAATCCTACAAGATTTTTCCTCTGCGGCTGGGTCCTACTTTGCGAATGTAAGAAGTAGTAGTAGCTAGAGAGGGGACGAACCACCACGTCACCACCCATTGTTCTTCTTTCGACTGCTTCGTCTCTTTCTCTGACACTGTCGCGACTATATATGCCGGTATCTCGCTGCATTGAATCATCATATTTGATGATTTTAGACACGAATTCCAGCTAGTATTGTTACTGGATCCTCATTGGGGGCCTTGTTTGCACTTGCCCAGTTTTCCACATCCGAACAAAGAGCACCAGTGGAATTGTTGTTGATCAAGCTCTATCGACTCTTTTCATGGGCGTCTTTTATTCTAAGTCTCAACGCCTCGATTATTTGCACCATGGCATCTACCAAAGTGTTGCACCAGCAATTTGATCCTTTGGCAGTCAATTCCTACATGTTGTTGAAACGAGAATTTGAATTTGAGTTTGTGAGTGTGAAATGGAGCATGGTCACAGCACTTCTTCTTTTCATTGTGATTGTGACGGTTCGGATGCTCTTAGAATTTCAATTGTTGACGAATCCAGCTCGGAAAGATACCGCCAGATTTGTTTGTTTCAGTTCCATGGGCCTGGGCTGTCATCTGCTGAGTTATATCAACGAGTCACTACACAATTATGGGAACTTTTTGGATTTGACGATTGACATGATCAAGATTACATTTCGACAAGCAGTTTCGGAACCTACCGTGATGCGCACATGTTCTATATTTGGATTTGTAGCTGCTTGTGTCTTTGGGTGCAAGAGTGTCTTGACCAACCAGCAGGAATCAGCAGCCGACCTTCACAAAAAGCGTGATTGACCTCGTGCTGGCTGTACTCGTAGAGCCCGCAGCGCTGGCTCCAGATGCGAAGACGATAATCAATTATGATTTTGTTTTCTTCAGGGTTACGTGGTCAATTTACAGATTGCAGCACCCTGATATTTTCACAGTCAGCGGCCATGCATCAGCGGCATCGGCATTGGAAAGTGAAGCAAGCACTTTTGATTGGCATGCTGAAAATTTCAAAAGTACCAGGAAGTACGTACGATTTCTACTCGTGCTTTGGTACAGTCGATGATGCAACGACAGTTTATGGTACAATCGAAAACCTGGCATAGAAAATAGCATGCCACAACTGTTCAATGTCAATGTTGCATTTTTGCACGGCGGCAACAAGGACGATACTGTTGTTTTTGAAGCAGAATAAGACGACCCACCAGTCCCTTTGTGTTACTGCAGTCTCAAAAGGAAGAGCCGTGCAAAGTACAGAGACTGAGTACGTGGAGACAGATCTGCAACCGATTTTGCTGACATCACATGCCGCAGAAAGACGAAAGCTGCGCGAAATCACTCTGGCTGAACTACGGACGGCGATTAGGTATGGCGTGAAAGAACCGGCTGAAAACGGCCGATGGAAGTACACATGGAATGGAGTTGTTGTGATTGCAAGTCCCGATTCATCGGAGATCGTTACAAGCTGGACTTTGCCAGGCTTTGGAGTAGACTTGGCAAAAGTCAACATAACTCCCCAGATGTTGAAAAGACACCATGAAGCAGTTAGGCGTCTCAACAGGGATATGTCCACTTGGACTTCTCACACCGTTGCTGTAGTGGATACCAGCGGCTCTATGAGAACAACCGACGCCGACCAAGGACTGAGTCGTGCTGAGCTTGTCTGGCTAACTCTCGCTGTGCAGCTCGTCGCTACAAATCTAAAAAGTGGAGAAAGAACCGATACTGATGTATTCTCTTTAGTGGGCATGGAGTCGGGTGGCAATGTCATAATTCGTAAGAAGCCGTTTGATTGGGTGCTGTACAACGAGCTTGTTGATATGCTGCGTGGACACCAACCCTTCGGCCCTGGAGAATACTTTCCTGCATTGAAAAAAGCCCAATCCTTATTGATGGAAAACCAATACGGTGGCTGTGCGCTGGCTATGGTGTTTCTGTCTGACGGAAGACCAAGCGATGAGCTCATTTCTGTAAGAAAAGGGGGTTTGCCCCAGGAGACAAGGATCAAACTCAAAATCAGTGACATTGCTTCTCAGATTGGATCAAGACTCAGCATCATGGCGATCCCTCTAGGCTCAGGAGATCTGATGTCTGACTTTGGTACACTCAAAGCACTGGTCGAAGAAGCAGAATTGTACGGTAGCAGAGGCATGTTTCAACGGCCGTCTCTATCCACACGAGTACTAGAGACTTCAATGAAAATGCTCACGTCGACAACCACCGCCACCATGGTGAACATGGGAAAGCGTGTATATCGCGAGTTTCGTAAAGAACCGCGCCACTATGTTGGAGGCTCGATTCTTACCGATGAATTTGACTTCATCAGACAAGAGATTTTCGTCCAAGACGGCTGGGCGAAACGACGAATCATCAAAACGTCTTGGGGATCAGGCGAAGGCTGGAAGACGGCACAGGTGGGCATGACTTTCCATAGTCCTCTTGCAGTAGGACTTGCGATCAAGAAGGCTTGGTTTGAAGAGGGCGCTGAGCGTCTGGTCAAAGAGATTCGCGAGGTGAACTCGTCTCGCGTCTTCGTCGGCCCTCTTATGGTTGCCAAAGATACGAAATATGTTCACGGCTTGGACGGGCGTGACAAGGTAGAAGTAGAAAAGGATTTCCACCGAGTTTTTATCAAGTCACAAAAGAAGGCACAAAAATATGCTCAATACTTCAATCACGCACTTGATCAGCATCCTGCAATCGATTCCACGACTTGCCCCAGGATCGAGTTCTTGGAATGTGCAGTTTATATGATAGAGCCAGAGGATGCACAGCGACAAGGATATCTTGTTGAAAAAATGCTCGATCTAAAGCGTTTCAATTATCAAAAGTGGAATGACAACAGAGGGAACAGCAGCGGGACTGCGGCTTTTTTTTCTGACAACAATTTGCTCGATGGAATGATTGAAGACTACGAAGAGGAGGGAAGCAGCGGAACTTCGTCAGGTTCCAGCATGGACCTCGAGGATCAGGGTGAAATTTTCACCGATGACGATACTTCATTTGATGTGAATGACGTTCCGCAAGCGTTCTCATGTTTCTCTTCTTGGCTTTCAAAAAGACGATTCCTTATTTGCGATCTCCAAGGCATTTTCAATACCGATCTCTGCCCTCCCGTATTTGAGCTGACAGATCCAGTCATTCACCATCGGGAGAGCGTTGATGGCCACAGAGTGTACGGCCGTACCGACAATGGTATGGAAGGAATACGAAACTTCCACGCAACCCACAAATGCTCGAATCTTTGCCGAATGGCACGAGCTCGTGCGTTTGTGGACGTGAAAGACATCTAAAGGATATTTTTCATCCAAGCTAGGAACAGGGGCAAATCTAAATTCACGATTTGTAAGGTTATTCGTTTACATTTTTATTTTCTAAAAACCATGTATGTTATGAAGTTTCTTGTGAAGGGATCATTCTAGTTCAAAGCTGCAGCAAAGATGGAAGCCACAACGGCAACTACTACCATGAGACGGGCCGTAACACCAGGCGCCGACGAAGAGCCAGGGGGCGCGGTAGTCGCACCGTCACCAGGTGATTCCCCGGGTGTAGGTTCCTCCGCTGTGGCTGTGGTTGATGGCATGGGAGTTGCGTTTGCTGGGTCAATGGTTGGGGCAGCGGTAATGCTGGGAGGGCTCGTTGGGCTAAGGCTTGGCGAATCGCTCGGAATCGCCGAGGTTGACGGAGCTACTGTGGATGGTGCACCCGATGGCATCAGGGAGGGCATGTCGGATGGAATTCCAGAGGGAGTCGCCGAAGGAGAATCAGAAGGCATGTCGGTCGGCGCATCCGTTGTGAGAGTGCAGTTCTCAAAGGATCCAGATGCCAAGTATTCAAAGACGCTTCCCGAAGGGACAGTAAAGTCATCATCGCACAAATCAAAGACTGCACCGGACTCAACATTGCTGCAATCAAAGGCCGGCACCGACTGCCCAACACTGGGACCGGAAGTGCAGTTCTGGAGAATGCACGAGGAGCACGTGGCCTCATTGACCGTAACGGAGCAGCTCATGCACATGGCTTCTCCGGTAACTTCGTCTGTGTCGCAATCCGAAAGCGCGACTGTTACTGTGTCGGTGGTTCCTTTGGTGTACATAAAGCTTTCGGAGAGGTAGGTCGTTTCTCCGATCAGACCAAAGACTTCCTCGTACATGCCACTTCCACAAACCGCGGCGTCCGAGTTGCAGTACGTACAAGTCACATCAACACAACTCAAAAGAGTCTCGTTGACACTCAAATCACTGCACTCGCAAAGAAATTCTTCCGATTGTGAGCCCAAGGCGTCGTCGCAAGCTTGTTGTGGCTCCGTCCCCTTGAGGTGACGCACGATTTCCATGGGCTTGCTGTGTTCTCCGCGGACACCAAGGACAGGGGCGACCTGCCACTGGCAGACTCCTACAGCCAAAAGCAAAGACGAAGAGGAGGCAACGAATTTCATAGTCGGCAGATGAGTTGCAATTCTATTATCACGTATATCCTTCAAAACGTGTGTGTGTGTGTGTGTTTTCATGCAATATATGGTGGATGATGAGAGAAATCGAAGCAAGGAAAAGGAGCGAAGCCATGCGGTATCAAAGATCGCATTCAAGGCATGCGCCTTGCTTGCAAGTTGTGATAGCAGAAAATTTCACATCTTCCTGTAAGTACCAAGTTGTTACTTAGAAGTCCCGCTTTAATTACATATACAGAGTTGAATAATGTCAATTTGACAAACACCACACTCCCGTCGAATGACCATAGTCAAGGTCGAGACGAAATTCTTCACAAGGATGCTCCGAGCTGGGCGGCTCGTCAACGGTTACACTGAACGGTCGATGCTCGCAGTCACGCTGCTACAGTACTGGTACTGTACCGGTACAACACAGTAAATACAGTTGAAGTCAGTCGTCCCTTCGTCTTCCGGTCGATTTTTGGACCATCCGTCTGAACATCAACCGTCGTATGAGAAGACGCCAGAGCCATCAAACGCACAAACTAAGTATAATATATAAAAACCAAAAAAAGATCATCCCCCCAAATCTAATAAGATTTCTTTCGAGACGCATGCCATGGAAGAGATGCTGCGTACGCACACCTCTCCCGCCATCTTGGCTTTGGAAATTACAGTCACCAGTCAGCCCATAACTATTGTATGAATAGCATAACGTTGACAAACAACACAATGGTCGAAGATAGTAGATCAAATTCATGCAGTCGAAAAACAACAAAAGTAAGAATGGGGGCAAAAGGAGACCGACGAAGAAACAGCATTCACCTCTCGTCCGGTGGCAGCTGCCGAAGAATCATGATCCAAAACATGGCTCTTCCCAGTGCCAGTGCGCTAACGACCATAGCTTTCCTGATCCTGCTGGTATGTCTCTTGAATCACCACCCTCCAATTGCCCACGCGTTTTCCCCGTGGCAGCAAAGCATCAGCAGTGGGCGTACTGGCAGCAGCAGCAGCAGCAGCAGCCCCACCCTTCCAGCTCCCAAATCCGCAACAGCGACATTTTCTTCCACCGTGTTGTGGCGACAGCCGAGCAAATGGGATTTGATCTTGGACGACGACGACGACGAGGATAATAATGATAGTGCTGCAGGACCACGCCAGTATACTCCGTGTCCTCCCGATATGATGTACGAACCCCGAATCGTCCAACGCGCCCATCAAACCTTCTTGGCGATTCGTCAAGCGGGAGGGAAGGAAACCACCAATGATGTATATGTCCGAGATCCAATCGATAAACAAGTAATGTGGTATACGGGAAAGGTTGCACGAGTATCGGATGTGTCGTTGGAGGAATGTATTCATCGATTGTATCCCATAATCGAACGGCATGCCTGTCATTTGCGACCCAAGGAATTATATCCCCATCGAGGAGGAGGAGGAGGAGAGCTGGAAGTTTGGACGGCACCGGGAGATTCCGAACTGGAAATTGCCTACAATCGACCGACCCTTCAAATGCAGCGATTTGTGCATTCCAAAGAATGGCAGTACAAGGCGAAGAATACTAAATATCCCAGCCATGTCAAGGCTTCCATGGTCGGTTTTCAAGGAGAAGTCTATCAGGAGGGGGAAGATGGCTTTCGGACATGGCGTCATGATGATGGATTACCAGCCCGACCCGAAATTAATGCAGGAGGGGAAACTCGACCACCGACCGAAGAAGAATTGGCGCAATTCCAAAAGGAATTATTACAACAACAACCACAACCACCACCACAACCACAACAGCCATCCTCGGTAGTAGGAGGAGAAAGTAGTGACAGTGACATTATTGACGCAGTCATCACCAAGGACGCCAAAAGCAATGCCAAGGATGAGTAATGCTATTATTACTTTCAGAAAGCATCATACTAATACACGGAGAGTATAATGATGATGCCGTACTACAAGAACTCTATCAGTCTATAATATAAATATATTTGGTTTCGATATATAGCCAGCCTCTAACATGTAATTGTGCAATGCCGAAAAGAAAAAGGAATATGCAATTGCAGGAGTGTGTGTGTGTGTGTGCGCGCGCGTAGACCATCCGGCGAGCGAGCGCACCATAGTACTGTAGTATAGCCAAAACAACAACAATATTATGTTTTTAATCCTCTTCCGACTCGGAGAGTTCAAATAACATTTGGTTGGCCATGGATGGATCTTCCATATCAGGTTCATAATGATCATGATGTTGTTGCTGCGTTGTTGTTCGTCGCGAAGAGGTGAACTGGCTCGATAGGGATTGCGGTGGTTGCTGCCCAGCAGCAGCAGCAGCACGGTTATTGTTATTATTCCGTCCTCGGCCTCCCGCACCTTGTACGACATCCAAAACAATATCGAGCAATCCATCCAATATCACATCGCCCAATTGTAAAAAAGCTTCCGTCACTTTGAGTATTTGATTCTTCCAAGCTTGCGGACTGGACAAAAATTGTCGTGTCGATGGAGATAATTCCTTTTGAATCGATTTTGGCAAATGATGCACCAGTACCTTTCGATACGCTTCCAATCCCTTTGGATTTTTCATGGCTTGTCGAAATGAAGGACGTTCCCATAACATTCGTAATCTATGATATCCCAAATCGACCGACGAACGAATCGTTTGAGCGATTTGATCTCTTTGCAGTGAATTATTCGGATTGGAAGAATTAGCAATAAAAGAGCTCCACCACCATTGAAAAAAGTCGGAACCTCCATTTTCTTGCCATTGAGAAACCATTTTGGCCAAGGGAGGAGTTTTATGGCTTGACGAAGTATTGCCAGACGAACTGCCGTTATTGCCTGATGATGTTGATGATTCTTCTTCTTGTTCTTCTTCTTCCCGTGCCATCATTTCCAAAAAGATGGCCAGTGCTTCATGGGGCCGAAAACGATAATTTTCTGGCACGACAAAGATTCGATCTCCTTCTTTGATCCCCGCTTGCTTCAACAAAATGATGTTGTTATTTTTTTGTTGGGACGGTTGTGGTGGTTGCTCGAGTATTTTTCCCCGGTACAATAGTTTGGCATTGACCAGATCCTTGGGATGAATAATACTCGTTGATGGAGCATTATCATTATTACTATTGTTGTTGTTGTTGTTGTTGTTTGTGAATTTTGATGATGATGATGATGATTGACGTGATTGACGTGGCAATTGTTCCAAGACATCGGCCATGGTCGCCACACCTTCCAGCTGATACCATTCATCTCGAAATGACACATGAATGAGGGACAAGACATTATCATCATCACCACCATCATTACCATTACCATTACCGCTATTGTTGTTGGTACCATTGTCACCACCACCACCACCACCACCATTCCTTCCGCGACGTCGACTGCGTCGACTATGATTGTTGTTGTTGTTGTTGCTGTTGCCGAGTGGCATGCTCCCAGACAATCCCGCCAGGAACTATAATATTATACAGACAGTATATGCATGGAAAATAATTATTTCGTGAGCGGCGAGGATTGATTGATTGAATGAATGAATGAATCAATCGTCGTGATGATTTCAGCAAGAACTCATGTGCAGAAAGCACAAATCAAACATTCCACACATCATCATCATCATGTTACAGTACAGTAATAATACGGTACTGCACGACATGACACCATTATAATATACAGTACTTTATATTCACAATAACTTACCAACAAGACTATACTCCATCGCCAAAGACGGATGGTAAGATGCTTCATACTACTATATATATCGATCTATTGATCGATGATGCCGTGTGAATGACGTATACGAACGGTACAGTTAGTACTCGTGTGTGGAATGCTGACTGGCTGGCTGATGGCACTGTACTACTTGTGCAACTGCGGTACGTAATAGTAGTAGGCGCGAGTCGTGTCGTGTCGTCTGAATGAAGCTCAGGTCTTTCTTCTTACTGACTTGACTACTTGTACTCGCTTAAAATAATGCAGACAGACAGAAAGAGGTATGGTATACAAGTACCAGTAAGTAATACAAGTACTTGCTTGCTTGCCTTTTTGAACGTTATTATTGTTTCAATGACAGAGGACGCGATACGATACGATACGATGCGATGCGATGCGATGTATGAACCGGTATATGTAGGTATTGGCAGACAGGGAGCCGCGTACGATGATGATTGAATCGATGTGCGGGTACATACGAGTAAATAGAGTGTACTCGTATGTGTAGTAATAAATAATGAACACCAACAACACAGCGGGAAGGTTACGGAATAAGGGCGGGACAGGGGCGGGATAACAGTACAGAACCGTTATATAAAAGGGGAAAGAAGGGCGGGACAGCGGCGGGACAAGGGGCGGGACAAGGGAAAATGTACGGCCTATAGAGGCTATTTGGGCGGAAGAAGGGCGGGACAACAGGAACTGTGGGGTCAAGGGCGGGACAAGGGTCCGCAAAAGGCCGTGTTGACGTGTCAAATGGCCTCTCAAAAAATCGCGAGGGGCGGGACAACGCCGGGACAAGGCATATATAAGAACTGTTTTTAGCGATCCTTGTCCCGCCCTTATTCCGTAACCTTCCCGCTGTGAAGAGAAAAGACGGAATCATCACACTCTCCATCACTCTCCTCGCATATAGCAGGTTTTGATGCGCGCGAGAGATGAGAGATCGCAGAATAAAAAGAATCAATCAATCATCATCATGGCGTCATCCTCCTCCAAAGTCCAAAGAGGCAGGTAGGACATCCGGACAGACGATCCCAAAACCTCGTGGCAAAGCTAACGGTACACTCGTACCGGTACATACGCATTGCGAGGTCCAGTCGTTTTTTCGGCGGACGAGCGGCGACTGTCGCGTCCCGCGCGTTTCTGCGCTCTTTGCGATGAGGCATACCAGTACCAGTACCGGTACTGTTGTACCGGTACCGATACGCAGTATCTTTCTTCACGCCACAAAACCATCACGTTTTTCGCCTGCATACCGGTATATCCCGTCGTCTTCTCCCCTTCTTTCTGCGGCTCTTTTTATATTATTTTGTTGTTGTTGACAGCCTCATGCATGCGGTGTCCCACTTGGCTACTGTATGTCGGACTGATGTCATGAATCATCAACGTTCTTCACCGAAAGAAGATGAGGAAATATATCGTTCCAATGATGCGGGGAAAACGATTTCAAAGACTGGTCTTTTACCTTTAGTACCGGTACCGTACGGTACTGGTGTTTCCTGCGCGCAACGAGCAGGATGAAGAACTATGTACTGTACTTCTTGAGAATCCTCGCATCATAATAATCTATGTTAAAACTGATGATGTGGGAATGTGAAGATTCTTTTTGGTTTTCCTGTGGACAATAATAAGAGACACATCATTATTACACGGCGACTCACTCGGACGCATCGTGCATGCAACATCTGATGCGGGTTCTCACAAAATCAAGATTACTAGTAGTACTACCGGTACGGTACAAGCAACCAAACCCAACTACACTACAAACGGCCACCACCATGTTGATCGACGCAAGCTTTCCTCCCATATTGTTCCTTGCTTTTCATGTCGTAGCGGTCGGTCTGATAGTACAGCCATTTCCCGAAAAGTATCGAGCACCTCTCCTCGTTTTCGGAGCTGTTCAAGCCATGGTCGAACACTACGCCGACGTCTTTCCGAAGGTTGCTGCTTTGGGGCCACTTCTTATTGTTATCGGACTGGGTTTGATTGGCTATCACTACTATCTTGCCAATCAATTGATTCAGGACAAAATGCTTGTTTACGGGGGCTTTGCCGGATACCTGATTGTCCTTGTCCTATCCAAGGTATTTGACTTGGGATTCCCCAAAGATACGGCTGCGGAACAAATTGAAGCCCTCAAAGACGATAATTATGTCTTTTATCATTTCTTTCTTCATTTGGCTCTTTTTGCCACCTTGGCTCCCACCGCCCTGTTCATTCCTACTACAGCAACTGCGGATGTCAAGAAGAAGGCCGCCTAAAAAGCAAGACTCAGCAGTACGAGGAGGACGACGACATATTCGAGCTGCTGCTCGAGCTCTATACTCGCATCATCATCCATACAAGAAGACTACATTACTCGTCAAAACTTCAGCTTTGTGGACCAGCTCACAACGGGGTGCTCTAGAGAAACATTGCAACTCAATGGCAGACATCATCATCATTCATTACTGCAATCTGTCGTTTGTTCAACCAAAGTTAGTACGTTGTTAGTTGATGTAGCTACCTTACTAGCCATGCATCGTACATACACTAAAATAGTACATACGGGCATGTCCTCCGCGTAATTAATAATGACACACGGACGGATTGAGAACCCTTATCATCGCATCATTCGTTTGGGGGTTTTCGTGGACACGAGACGTACGACGACGACTCACTCACTCGGAGGACTCATCGTGCTGCATCATCATGCAACATCCTGCGGGTTCGCACAAAATCAGCAAGATTTCCTACTTTAGTAGGAGTAGTACTACGAGCAAGCAGCCAAGTTGATTCTTGACGCAGCCAAAAACTTGTTTCCTCCCTTCTTGTGCCTGCCTTTACCGGTAGTACGTACAGTTCCCCGAAGGAGCTGTGCAATTTTCAAGGAAGTGGAGGGCGTGATTTTTGGGGGAATGCGGGATTTGACACATTTCCCGGCTTACTGTACTACCGCTAGTCTCTGTACATACACTCGCTATGTGTCAGCTACTACTACTAGTAGTACCGCACTTCACGTTGGGAGACTACTACCGTCAACAAGCGTTTCGTAGTGAAAGAGTGTTAAGGCGAGTTCTTCTTACTTCTGTATTAGTGACTACTAGTAGTAGTACTAAACTTCTCGCCTTCTAGAGTGGTCTTGGTCGTGGTTGTGAGATGCTGCCGGACGCATGTGCTATGTTGAGACTGTCCTGTCCGTCGTTGCTTGTAGCCTACTACTACCAGCCAATGCATCTACTTGTAATCCACTCCTTTTCTGGTAATGGGAGTAGCCATCGTGCGTTGGCCCCTCTCTGTCTTGCACTGCCTACCACAGTCACTGATGCATTCCTCCTTGCTCCCGCCATGCTTGACACATTCGTAGAGGCATAGGTCCATGCAACTGCGTACGTTTTCCTTCTCCTCGCAAGGGCATTGCTTGTCGTCCTCGTCCTCCTCCTCCTCAACAACATTATCTCGCTTCTGCTTCTTGGCGTCAATGGCAATGGAAGGGGGTGCTGCCACCAAGAGAGTGGCCGTAGCAACACCCGTAACAAACGCGGTACGGCGGGTCATGATTTCTTGGGCCATGGGCAGCACAGCTGGTGCTGGCGGCTTCGCAGGGTTCGTCGTTTCACGACGAACGTTCTTGTTGCTTCCAGAAAACGCGACAGTTGTCGCAATGAGGAGGAAAAAACGCATGAAAGTAGCGGTGAAGAGCTTCATGATGATATTGTCGTGCTGCTAGTTGTTGGTAGTATTTTGTATTCCTTTTTGGTCTTGTTGGTGTGTCTGCAATCAAATTTGTGAGAGCCTGCGGTGAGGAAAAGTAGTATCCACTACAATTTGGTTCTTTCGGATTCCTTGAAAAATGAGAACGCTAAAACACGTGGTGGTACTTTTCCAATACAATTTGGTTCTTTCGCATTCCTTGCTTGAAGGATGAGAACACTATAACACGTGGTCGGTGCAATCGTATTTTGTGTTAGCGAGGGTTCTCTTAATCCGTCCGTGTCGCAAGTCGCGAGCCCCCTAGAATAAAAGCGCCCGTGCTGGCGTATTATTGGGGGGCTTACAAAGGTGTTGCCCGGCCCCGCGCCTCAAGTATCTTATTTCCAAGATCTTGTGGTAAGTACACTGCTTTGGGGCCACTTCTTATTGTTATCGGACTGGGTTTGATTGGCTATCACTACTATCTTGCCAATCGATTGATTCAGGACAAAAGGCTTGTTTACGGGGGCTTTGCCGGATACCTGATTGTCCTATACCTGTACAATTTGGTTCTTTCGGATTCCTTGAAAAATGAGAACGCTAAAACACGTGGTGGTACTTTTCCAATACAATTTGGTTCTTTCGCATTCCTTGAAGGATGAGAACACTATAACACGTGGTGGAATCGTATTTTGTGTTAGCGAGGGTTCTCATAATCCGTCCGTGTCGCAAGTCGCGAGCCCCCTAGAATAAAAGCGCCCGTGCTGGCGTATTATTGGGGCGCTTACAAAGGTGTTGCCCGGCCCCGCGCCTCAAGTATCTTATTTCCAAGATCTTGTGGTAAGTATGGCTGGCGACGACGCGTAGAGCTGGTACAAGACGTCTGGCTGCCCGTCACACCGGTCACACCTTGATTCATCGTTCCCTGATGACGGGCAGACCTTTATCGAGTGTATTGCCTCCATGACTTCGATAACAACAACAACAACAACAACAAACCCATCATACGGCACCCATTTTGGACACAATACCATTCAGTTCTTGGAGCCTAAAGGTAGTAGAATCCATCTCAACCCTACTAATAACAACATATCTGCTTGGGGCTTCTTGTTGCCATGTCTGAGCAACAAAACAAGGCTGTGGCAATCACTCTGCCCATATTGGCAGCGGCGAGGATGCAAATTCCGCCTGCAGATTTTCTCTGGCGAATGCTCCTGGCTATCCCCCCTTCTTCAAATAACAATATAATATTAAATCCTTCAATCTCAACAATAGTCTACCCTCATTCTTACACAATCTTCTAGGAAGAATTTGTCTTATGTACCAGGTAAAGTATTACTCTTATATTGCTTCGAAGGGGAAAACTATGCCTTCGTTTGGACTGCACTTCCGACAACAGATGTTGAAAGAAGGCACGAAACAAACATTAGCGCACGTTGGAAAATGAGCTTCAACGATGATGGATCACCCACTGTGATCCGTGTATTGACTACTGACCTTTCTGGTTGTTAGGTATTTGCAAGGGCAAGAAGACGACCAGAATGCCGATCTGACACTTCTCCAAGCAACTCCTACCAATCAGATTGGTTTGTGTAGTCAAGGAGGGTTAAAAAAGCGTTGATGTAGCATGTGTTTCAATGGAGATACGGCCCTCCAAAGAATGTGTCGGAATAAGTCCCGAAAGCGATTTTTGACTGGTACCAGGTACCAGGTTCGTACCGTACGAAGGACATCGGACAGACGATCCAAAAACCTCGTGGCAAAGCTTGCGAGGTCCAGTCGTTTTTCGACCGTTGAACTTCGGTAGCTTCGTGCTTCATCGTCACGCACACGCGGCGGCCGCGCCGACGTGAACGCAACAACACGCCAAGCCAAGCCAAGGCGGAGCGGCGACGATGGCAAAGGCGATGGAGAAAGGACGGAGAGAGCGCGACATATTGTTATTTGCGGAGTACTTGTAGTCTCTCTCGAGCTACCGTAGATAGTTTCCAGTATATTACCCCTTGATCGATCATGACGACCATTCGGTAAGTTAGCATCGCTTCGTTTCGTTGAACCGCTCTAGTCGTAGTTGGAATGAGAGAGAAGTCGTTGTCGATCCAACAAGTCCAAGCACCCAGTGCGCGGCAAACTAGTAGCAATGACTTGCTTTCTGCACGATGGCAACTGCGACGTGGCATTGCATTGCATTGTATTCCATCATCTCACATCATATCATGGCTCACATATGTACCTGCCTGCCTTCCTGCCTGCCTGTCCCGCCCCTTTCTTTCTTCTTCCGTTTCTCTTTTCTGCTGACTCGTACCTGTAGGTATTTTATTCCCGAAGATGGCGACGAAGAGTTGCACCCCAATGTCTTTTTGGCACCCAAACCGCGACAGCCCGGAGCGCCACCTACACTGCAAGCGGTCCGTGACGCCTTTCCCTTGCCCGGCCACTACCACTTTCGGTTCAAGAGTCCCCTCTTTCCCGGTGCCGACCGAGAAAAGGGAGCCATGGCCGTTTGGATGGATGTCACGAAAGATGCGCAGCCGGTGCCCACTTGGAAGAATGGCATAATCGCCAAGGTGACTCGATTGAGTATGGAAGAAGAAGATGATGATGACGAGGATGACTTTCGAAGAGGTCATAATGTCGGAACCCCCGCTTCTTCGGCGCCCGTTCCAGCACGAGCTCCTCCTTCTCATGCATCGTCCAATGTTTCGACTGGATCGGGCGATCATTTGGACATGTTGTTTGACAGTGGTAGTCACGGACCCTCCCCAGCTTCGGGGAATGCGCCGGCTCCAAATCTCTTTGATTCGCATCCTCCTTCGGCTCCGGCTTCGGGGGGATCCTTGTTGGATTTTGGGGCATCGCCTCCGTCGTCCGGTTCGGCGGTTCACAATGACTTTTTGGGCATGTCGGCGCCTCCTCAACATCCACCGCATGGAGGAAACTATCCACCACCGCAACAGCCACAACCACCGCCACCGCAACAGCAACCAATGTATCAGCAACAGCAGCAACAAAAACCGCCAGGTGGTCAATCGTTCAATAGTTTCGCGAAACAGGCACAACCCTTTGGCGATTTGGGTGGGTGGACGTAGACTATCCATACTCAATCTTCTACTCTACTAGCGAGAAGGCTACAGTACGCAGTACTAAACGTAGATGCCTCGGATGCTTCTCCCTTTGTTCAGGACTACTACTAGTAGTAGACGAATACAGTCGGTTTCCCCTCTACTACTAGTAGAATCCATCACTACTTTGCTGCTTGGTGCTTGACCTTTCATCTTCTCTACTAGAGTAGTCGTACTCGTACTTTATTAGGCTAGTAGTAGATGATCCTTCCGGTAACGTCGGCTTCTACTCACTCATCGTCTATCGAAAACTTGCTGCACCAAGACGGCGTTCACTTTGAACTTGTTCGGCATCATTATTGTCGACTTCGAATTGTTGTCGTGACAAATCAATAAAGATTTGTTCCAAATTCATCTTGGCCACAGAATAAAACTTGATCTGCAACCTCTTCTTTTGACGTTCCAACAAGTCAAACAAATTAGCCAACTGTTGGGTTGTATCAGTATCATTCTTGTTGTTATTAAAGGGAACTTGACATTTCAAATGATAGGGCAAGTGTTCATAGATCGTAGCATCCGGCATTCCTGCGGCTGCAAAAGTGTCGAGGATGAGATCCGGAGCTTCATCGTCATTGGCAGCGGGCTCCAAGGAAAGTTCGACAAAGAAACTGGTACAGTAGCGCTCGTAGAGTTGGGGGAGAGACCCCGTAGCCGCAAAACGTCCATCGACCATAATGCCTATTTCATCTCCCAAAGCCTCCGCTTCTTCCATGTCATGTGTGCTCAATAAAATCGCAGGAATGTCCCATGCTTGTTTTCCATGTGGTTTCGTCGGTTTGAGAACATCCCAAATCAATCGTCGGGCTCCAGGATCGAGGCCGGTAGTGACCTCATCCAACATCATGGCGCGGGGGTAGCCAATCAAAGCCACGGCAAGAGACAGTCGGCGTTTATAGCCACCTGACAATTGAAACACTTCTTTCTCCTTGTGCTTTTCCAGTCCCAATAGTTTGACAATGGCAAGAACGTGCTCTTGAGTAGAGGCATTGTCCCAGTCCAACCCGCGGATACGAGAGTAAAACTTTAAATGTTCTTCGACTGACTGCTTCGAAAACAGTGCATCGAATTGAGGAACGTATGCTACCTTCCCATCGTGAAACAACACATCGACGCTTCGATCCGTATTAGAGATCTCGAAACCATTCAAAGCGATTTGGCCGTGCTCGGGGGTAATCTCTCCCGCCAAGGTGCTCATAGTCACAGTCTTGCCCGCTCCGTTGGGACCCAACAGGGCAAAGATTTCGTTCTTTCGAACGCCAAAACTGATGCCTTTGACGGCCTTTTTGATAGTGAAAGATCCCTTTTTGGCCGTGGCCGTTTTGTCTTTGACCTTGAATACCTTGACCAGATCTCTAGCATTGATTCCCTCGGAATCGACGAGACTTCGATCCCGTTCCTGGACCATGAATGGATCGTCGCTAATGTCTATTGGAGTTGTCAAGTTGGCGCCATCCTCAGTATTGTCAACGTCGCTCGAGGAAAGTTTTGTGGTGGACTCGCGGGTAGTAGTGAGCCTGTGCAGATAGTACCATTGCAAAGTTCCGACCACAGCCATGATGAGTATGGTAAATGAGATACGTTGTTCAAAGCCCCAAACTTCCCCCCAAGTCAAATCCTCGTCGTTCTCGTCACTGGAAACGGTGAGAATGGCACCCAATCCACGTTGAAAGGCAAACTGGGGGATCAAACAGAGGACGTCACCGACAATCAGTATCGTATCTTCTGCATCGGGCAGCGCTTGGAGCAGTGACGAATACGCGATGTACGGGACGCCCGAAAACGTAAAGAAGACACTGTAAAAGTAAAAGCAAAAGCAAGAAGAACACGGACAGAATCCAAGTAAGACGACGCGAAGCCTGGTGAGGGATGCAGCATAGTGACGAACCAGCAATCGGTCGCAGATATATCAATAAACTTACCCCGGAAACCAGTTAGCAACCGACTTGTAATCAGAGTGAATGAAGCGTTTGGCTAGGATAAGTCCCATTGGCGTCAACGAGTACGCATAGGCAAGCATCAGGAGAATAGTGGCAAGCCAGCGACCTGCATTGCCAAAGAGTACCAGGCCAAGCGCAAGGCCGAGTATTAACAAAAGTGTAAAGAAAGGAAGAAAGGACGTTTTAAGCTTGTACACCATCACTCCCAAGTACGTTGTCCATTCGGTGACTCCTGATACGCGGAATAGTCCCACACTATTGTCGCCCTTGAGAAGCAAAATGTCCAGCACACTGAAGGCCAATCCAGCGAAACCAAAGGAAAGACAAAATGGGATGAAAAGCAAGTCGCCTCGGAAGGGAGCTCCCGCAATGTACGGCAATTGCTGTACCGAGGCGGCAATACCATCGATGATGATGTTGGGATTGAGCCATGCGGAGTAGTTCGAAATGACGGCAGTTGCCACTTGCAAAGCAAATGGAGTGATTTCCGAATCGTATTGCAACGTCGAATTGATCTCATAATACCCACCGAGAAAGCGAAGCTCGCCCGGTTGATAGTAGTCTTCAATATTGACGGGAGGGTCGGACGGAATGAGCGGTTGGATAGGATTGATGATATCGTCGAAGGTAGGAATTCCAAAAAATCGATTTTCACCTGCCAACCAAGGTGAAATCACAATGGCCTCGTTAGTGATAGTTTCGCCCTCGAGGTCGGGCTCGAATAGAGCTGCCAACGTGACACCCGCGATGAGATACACCAGCTATTGGGATGGAGGGAAGCAGAGACTGGTCAGTGATATTCAAGTTTTTAGCAAGAGGCAGTATCCCATCCATACTCGATTATAATACTCACCGGCATGGCGATATTCAGCATAACAGCTCCCTTCGCCTTCCACGCATTGACCATCATAAAATTTTGTACCAGGTAGAGTTTCGACCACCAGCTGACTGGCTTGATGTCACATCGTGGCTCCCAGATACGAGCCACCAATTCACCGCCACTATCGACGCTCGCTGCCTCCACATCCGTCGATCCATTGTTGTTGGTTTCTTCTTCGACAGGGTCAAAACTATCTTCCTTTCCCGTCTCGAGGAAGACTTGCTCCAAAGTCGTCAAGTCTAACTGAATATTAGAAGCACCCCGACTTTTGAGCATATTGAGGGCCTCCGGAAACTTCCCTTCTGCACCATGGCCTAGGCGCAACTCGTAGCTCGTACTTGTACCATCCTGTCCCTTGGCATTGATGACTTCTTCAGCCTGTGGAATCAGCAAATGGATGGGTATGGGGGCAGGGGCATCAAATGTCAATGTGTATCCCACGCCAAATGCGTGTTTCAAAAAGAGTGAGCTTCCACACGTGATCAAGGACCCATTTTTGATGATGCCCACGCGGCTAG
Source organism: Nitzschia sp. pyKryTriq1 (assembly GCA_956465555.1). Classification (NCBI taxonomy): domain Eukaryota; phylum Bacillariophyta; class Bacillariophyceae; order Bacillariales; family Bacillariaceae; genus Nitzschia; species Nitzschia sp. pyKryTriq1. The sequence continues at coordinate 1,813,512 of OY101123.1, read as the reverse complement.
ACAAGACATCCACTTCATCCAAAAAATGACTGGTCAAGATGATACTGCGGCCTTGCTTCGCTTCTACAATCATGTCCCAGATCGATCGTCGATTGTATGGATCCAAACCAGCGGTAGGTTCTAGTAGTAGGAGGGCAACCAATTAATAGTATTAGCAAGCGTCGGTGCAGTGAGCAAAACAGCGACAGGTGGGCAAAAGCTATTTTCCGCCACCCTAGGAGACTGCACTTACCATCCAAAAAGACTACCTCCGGATCTCCCAATAACGCCATGGCGATAAGAACTTTACGTTTCATCCCCCCAGAATACGTTCCTACCGGCTTATCCGAATCTCCCACGGACGTGAACTTGACATCTGCCAAACGTCGTTCTACTTCGGCTTCGACAGCTTCCGAAGTGGACTGCTGTGGAGCTTGAGCAATCCCTCCCTTCAAATGGGCAAAAAGACGCAGAGTTTCTCTTGCCGTCAAATCATCTTGTAAAGCCGTATTGTGTTGTGGACAGACCCCGATTTTGTTGCGAATCTTGTGAATGTCCTTGCTATTGGCGAGGTTGTAATCGCCGTCTCGGAAATGATAGCTGACGCTTCCACGTTGCAGTTTCAGTTGGTCCGCCAAAATATTCACCGACGTGGTCTTACCGGCTCCATTGTGACCAAGGAAACCAAAGACTTCCCCACGACAAAGATCCATATCCAACCCTTTTAGGACTTCCGTCTCTTGTTTCCCCTTGCCACATTCGAAGCGTCCCGGTCGATAGGTATACTGCACTCCCCGTACTCGAACGACCACATCCGAACCTGGCGGCAGCGGCTCAAAGTCCTCGCCCGACAAGGTACTCTCTTGGTGTGTGCCTTCTTGTTCCTCCTCCAGCTCCTCTCCTTTTATCTTGGAATGTCCCGATATCCAATCATTGAACGAGTCGGAAGCATACAAGGTACAGAGGACCAAATAAAGAGCGATTCCCATCAGCTGGGCAATGAAGCTGCCCAACAAACCACTTTCCGCTACATTTTGTCCCCAATGAATCCCAGTATCATATCCTGCATAATCGTAGGTAATGTAGATTGCGTAGTATTGCATCATCCCCAGGTACGGCGACAGAACACTCAAAATGTACATGAGGACGGAGGTTTCCCATCCCACTGTGATCAATCCAGCACCTATGCCAATGCTGATCAGACCAGTCAAAAACGGCATTCCTTGCGCCAATTCTTCTTGTGATATAAATTGCATGAGGAGTGTAAAGTGTGCAATCATCTGTACCAAACCAAGGTAGTGGGATATTCCAATCAAACTCGGGTCGGACATTCTGCAACAAAAACCAAAACAACAAAAGGCAACAGTCGTCAAACGAGTAATAGTGGTGAGGAGTCAGTCATCATACGTAATAGCAGAAGGCAAAGCGATATATAAGTTGTTGCTTGTTTTTTCATCCAGCATGATCATTTTCACCACTTACGGCATTAAATTCCAATAGATTGAAACGACCGTCAAAATGATAGCGGTAATGATCAAATTGATGGAATAATACGCAATCCATTGAAATAGGTAGGTTCGCATTTTCACACCCACAAATAAAAAAGATTCCGTCACATGATTGACCTTTTCATAGGTAATTGGACCCACCATGAATTGGGTCGCCACGGCACATGCCAAAACTTGCATGACGGGAGGTAACAAGAGAACGATCAGGATGGGCTCGTAGTCACTCTCGCTGACTTTTTGGGGAACTTGTTGGATTTGGGATACTGGATAATAATAGATGGGGGTGGTGTTGGTGTTGGTACTAGTACCACCACCGCCACCATGATCATCATTAGTATTGTTGTGGATCGCCAACAAGGCCGAGTTGACGGTCCATTGAGCGCCCGCCAAGGCGGACTGAAAGGGCGAGGCATCTTCTTTTCCACCGTAATAGATGGTATAGTTATCCATGGCGTCCAAATAGACGCACACTTCTTCGGAAGCGGTCGATGCATCAATTGTGGCTTGACAGTCGTCTACAAATTCTGTCCGATTCATCGCAGTAGTATTATCAGTAGAAGTACTCGTAGACGACCATTCCACGTTGACAGCATCTTCGACTCCCTCCAAAATGAATTGATCATTCATATTTTGACCCACCATTGCGGTGATGTCGTCATCCCATCCAGCCACACGAATCGTTTGGGGGTATTTCCAGGGCGTTCCTTCAAAGAGTTCAAAACCTCCCGCAATCATGGCAGGTTCCTCCGCCAATCCCCCCGCGCTGAATAAAAATCCAATGCAGTAGAGCATCAACAGGATCGGAAGGAGAATAAACTTGGCAAAGTATAGTTTCGGCTTTTGTCGGTCTTTTCGAAAGCTCCGACCGATGAGAATCTTGGCATGCTCCCAATCGCTAGGCACCGGAGTACTTGTGTGGCGTTGCTGCTGCTGTCTTCCCAGTGGGATTGCGAGAGCCGCCTCTTGCTGGGAGGGACGGTTGGTCATCGTCGTTTCTTGTGGTTGTTTTGTTACTGTAGTTGTGTTTTGTCACAAGTGAAAGTGCTTCTTGTGGATGATACGATAATGATGTATCCAAAGAATAAAGTGATGTTATTTATTTGCGCTGTGATGTGTTTTCGCTCTGCGAAGTCGCACATTATATTACTGCGAATTGCGCGCAAATCGACAAAGCACATCATCCAGTGTCCGCCAATTCGTGGCGTCTTGCCTTCCATCCGGAAAGAACCCTCTGGAATAATTCGGCCCAGTTTATTCTATCGTACGATTTGATTGGGCGATCTAGAATCTCCGTTGACGTTCTTGACAACGTCCGCGTAGGTCGTCGTCCGAAGTTCGGACTAACTGGACCCAAGGTCGACAGGGTCACACTTGGTCCAAAGTGCCGGTGAGGAACGTTTGCTGAAGAAAAGTAGTAATAAGACACCCGAGTTCAAGGCTCCTACCGTCAAGAGCAGCAACAAGGCTCCTACCGTCAAGATCAGCAACAAGGCTCTTACCGTCAAGATCAGCAACAAGGCTCCTACCGTCAAGAGTAGCAAGACTAGCAGCACTAGCACTCCTACATTGACGTGCCGACTTGTCTGGCCATTAATTCAATTTGTGGAGTTGACAGTGACTGTTGTAATAACTGTTGTGTGTCTTTTAATGTGCTGGAAGCTCCTTCTCTTTGCACTGATAATTCCTGCACGTAATTGCTGGTAGGATTCCTACTTGACGGCAGCACCAAGGAAGGAACGAGCCGAGCGGACGAAAGGGTGCTGATTCTTCGATGGTAATACTGATAACCCAAAAGGAGATTTCTGCTGTTTCGTTGGCAGTGTACGTATTGGTAGTATTGGAAGTAGTACTATACTGTAGTTGGATTGTACTAATTACTACTAGAACAAGAGTTGGTGAATTATTCCTACCGTACTACTCGTAGAGTTCATCCACCGCTGCGCTGACCAGCAGCATGCATAGACCACGTCTTTTATCATTTATTTCTTCATTTGGCTCTTTTTGCCACCTTGGCCCCCACCGCCCTGTTCATTCCTACTAAAGCAACTGCGGATGTCAATGCATATTGGTGATTTTGTTTGCTAGTCGTCCTGCACTTCTCTATCAACTACTATCCTCCCTTATAATCAATAGCTCGTCCTCGATTCAAATGTACTAGCTAGATGATGAAAGAATACCATCTGCTTCTTCTTCTTCCACTGCTTCTCCTTCTTCGTTCTTCGCTGATATAGTAGTAGTCGTAGTAGTAGTACAAGCCTTGGGTAAACGAAACGACTCGCCTTCGCTTTGGTCGCTACGGCCAGTATCCATCATCATCATCATCATCATCAAACGATCACAAATGGCCTTTTGAATCGAAAAGGGATCGTCCAAGGCTTCTCCATCCACCACCACGTAGGGAACACCTGGATGTGAGGGGGTTTGTTTTGCCGCCCAAACTTCGATACTATGACCGTGCGTTTCCGAACAATCTTGAATCAAATCGACATCAATAACAGTAGTAGTACTAGTACTAGCAGTAGTAGTAGCAGCACATTTCACGAGAAGATCGTGCGCTGTCGGCAGAGTAGCATCGTCCATATTCGGTCCCTCACAACAGTAGGTAAAGTCGACGGCCGCTTTCAAGCCGTAGTGAAGCTTGACACAATTCTCGTAGATATCGACAATCCCTTCCTTTTCGGAATGCTGATAGATGACTTTGCCAGAAAAGCAATCATCCGACGGTGCAGTTGCTGCTGTTGCTGTTTCATTGTCGATGCACTCGCTGTACCAGCAGGCTCGCTCTTTGGGATCATAAGTGGTGTCATCGCTTTGGCTGCTGCTGCTGCTTCGGCATTTCGGAATGGAAAAATAAGCATTGCCCCATGGGACAAAATCGTATTGCACATGTTCCATCAATTCGGGATCGTTCCAGACCGTCGGCCACGCTTCTTGAACAAATTTACGACAATAGGGACACTGGGCCTCCCCATAAAACTCTACCAAAACCTTCGTGGTTGATGCGGCACCGTTATCATCCACGGCAGCATAGGGAGGCAAATTCTTCTCCTCATTTCTGCTGCCACCACCACCACCACCACCACTACTACTACTACCTTCGATCATCGTCGACAGTGGTAGCAGCAACAACAGCAGCAGTACCGAGGAAAGCGGTAACATGGCACAGGAAGGAAAACGATAATCACGATGGAATATCATGGGCGATAATGGACTGAACATAGTAGCACGCATAATGAAAGTGAGAGGAGGAGAGGAGGAGTCGTCGCGTTGCGTATAGTCGCGATCGCGACCCGCGAGAATCAAAAGATCTTTTTTTGGGGTGTCGTCTGTCGTCGTCGCCCTACGACGACTAATACGACCCTATTTGGTGGGTAGACGACGACTCTCTCTACTATTATTAGAGTTATGCTGTACAAGTACTGTAGGCTTGTGATAGTCCTACTACTACTACTACTAGAGTAGCAGTACCGGTAGAGTAGACAACTATGATGCCGGTACTAATTATGAATTTTTTTGGATTGTTGGTTCTTCGTTTCTCTGCGTTTTTCTGCGTTTCTTGCTTGTGTGTAAAGATCATAGTCGTACTGTTTTGCAGTTTTCAGGGTTTTTTTTGTTTCTTCTTGTGCATGATTTCTTGGGGGGGATGCAGTAAATAGTATGAAGCGCTGGGTGCGTCGAGTTTGATCCTTGCTCACTACTACCAGTATTGTCAAGCTCCGAGCCTTTGCTGTCGTTTACGGCAAGGGATCCGACATGTCGATAGTCTGCTGCCCCTCCTTCTTGCTCTTTTTCTTACTCGAAGTAGTAGGAGCTAGAGTAGGGTCGGCGGTGGTATCGGTATCCTCCTCGTCGGAAAGAATGCAGCAACCATCAGCCGTGGCAGCAGATATTGCGGGACAGTAATCTTCCATCACAGATTGGGAGTCGTAAGACAAGTAATATAAACCTGCGCAATAGAATGTGCCGCCCCACTCGAGGGGTACGCCGGGTATGCCGGGTACTTCGATTCTGTCGTAATAGGTGTCGTTGTTGAAAACTGTTCCCTCCTCAGGGCATAGAATGCAGACGGGATGAGGGCCCGGTTGGTAACACGATTCGATAATGGGGGCAAACTGAAAGCCATCAAACCAGAAGGTGTGACCTGCACCTCCACCGGTGTTGCCACAGTCAAAGCGAAGGCTGGTGCAGGCTGTAGAAGTACCGTTGTAGCCGCCTTCACCGTAGTAAACAGGAAGGTAAACAGCATCAGACACAACCTCACAACTATCGCAAGCCACACCATCGATGAAGTAGGTACAAGTCTCGGTCTCGAAATTCTCTTCATAACAGCGTTTGTGCGCGTATGGTTTTGAGAAATCATTGCAAGTGTAGCTGCTGGACGCAAGGAAATCTGTGTAAGTGATTACAGTCGATACAGTCAAGCACCTGTCACCGCAACCAGGGTAACGATAGATGCCAAGACAGTATTCTGCTGAAGTCTGCCAGGTGATGACTCCATTACCAGTATCACGATCAAAACCAGTACAGTTTACTGCACATCCACCATAACAGTCGTAGTCGCAATTTCCAGGATAATAATTCCAGTACGGGCACACTCCTGCCTCTTCTTCATCGAGCATACGCGAAGAATAGTCTTCGGGGAGGAGGTAGCAGGCGCCCCCCATGCTCGAAGCTTTACTTGGGAGACATACTTGTCCTTCTTCGCAGGAGCGCATCCGTAGAATACCAACATCAGCATCCACAACTTCTGCTAACGGGTCACATTCAACCACATCATGGCTTTCCTCAGGACGGTTCCGGAGGATACTGGACTTGTGCACGTGGTTGAGCTTGTTGCGACCAAGCCGACGACGAGCAACAGCCCTGTGCTGCTCCTTCTGCAAAGTACCACCACCAAAGAGAAGAGGAGAATCGCCAAACATCGGTCCTTGGGCGGGGGCACATTCTCCACCAAGGGACGAAGTCTCATCCTCTTTGCAGTACATCCCCTTTCCACAGGACAAGATTCCCACATCAGGGTCTTTGGAAATGGGATTGCATGGTTTGTTCTTGTTCGTGGCAGAATCCTCGTTGTTGACGACAGCCTCGTTCATCAGATGACCGGTCTTCTCATCCTTGTTGCTGTTGCTGTTGCTTCCTTGAAGAAATGATCGTCCTCGGGCTTGGTTGCTGCGGCCTCCATTTGCTGCAGCGCGCAGATTCTTGTTGCCGTGGTGCTGACCCCGAGTCAAGATGCTTGCCAAATCTTCAATCTTGGGTTCCTGTCCGACGAGTTGTTGGATAGTAAGATGATCCACGGCCTCGTTCTCCGACAAGACGATGGGGAGAGTCTTGGCAAGGATTCCTGCTGCTAGTGCGAACTTCATCTTTCGTATAATAATTTTTTCTTGCGAGGGCAAAATAGTATGGTGTTGCGTAATCAAGTTTTATGACAGTAGCAGTTGTTGTTTGCGGCGAGGTTAGAACAACATCATTATCATATCTTTTATCGTTCGGGATCAGGGTGGGGCTACCTTCCGATCCTCGAGGTGCTACGCGGAGGATCCATTGCGAACTCATAATCTTTCTTGCTCACCCATAGTTACAGCTTGCTATCCATACCACTACTACTAGCTAGTAGGATTGGAAAAGCTGATGCCAGCAACAGATGCGAACTTGCAATCTTCGTCTTCGCATCGTCGCACCCGCATCATGGAAGAAGCGCCATCACCATATGCACACACCGTGTTCTCTTCATCAAGCAATGATAAGCACCGTCCTTCACCACACACCGTCAGTGTTCTCATCATCATTCGTTAGATCCCTTGCGTATGTCAAAGGATGCGAACTTGCTTGAAGGACAAACCCATCCGATAATAAGCAATAAGCGTACCGGTATTGTGCGTTTGTCAGTGCTATATTATGCGATGCTGTTTGATCGATGAAGATCAGAAAAAAATGTACCGGTACGTACGGGTCAAAAACTGGTTTGAACCACGCGTTGAGTTTGGACCGCGTTGGGGTGCAATTTGTGCCACTTTCTCTATTTCTTGATCAAAAATGATGTTTTTCCTACTTTTTTTGGGCTTTCCGACACTAATGAGACTTCCGAAAACGACAGTGAAGTTCTTAAAACGAAACGTTTGATGCATTAATAGGAAAGTTCCAATAACAGAAGAGGATTTTCGATATTTTTGCATTTCGTAAACACCGCGACCTGGATGATTTTGGCACAACTTGTCTGTCCTTCTTCAAATATAAAAATATATTCAGCATGGTATAGGTACATATGATGTCTCACCCACGCATGCGCGCTACGATTTTTGGTTTCTCACAGGCGCAACGTGCGATGAAGTTGTGCCTAGAAAAAGCCCGTAATTGCCCCAAGTGACGTCACAGTTGAAAACACTATAATACTCCCTTTTCAACTTATACGATCCATTTTCATGCGAACATTTGCAATAAATAATTATTTCTCATTGATAATGGTTACTAACACATTATCGTTCGCTGAAGCGTTTGCTTACTGCATTTCTGAATTTTCCACTCATCTAGGGTCCTGGCCACCGTCTTGGTTTCCGCGCGCATTGGACTTGTCACCTCACCTAATATCCAGGTACCTAACAACTTCCCGTCCGCTCCTGTATTACAGTCTGCTTGCTAAATATTGACGCGCAGTCCAAAATTCAGGGGGGGATTTCTCGCCTTCCACGGGGCGGATTTCGAAATTTCAAGAATGCTAATGACTTCGATGGTCTCCGACCAGTGGAACCAAAAGGGACTAAATCTGTCAGTCAATATTTAGCAAGCAGACTGCATACCTCTTGATTGGTGTACTGGTACTAAGCGCTGAGAATGTGGATCGTCCTATCAGCAAAAACAATAATTTACTTAGGCGACAATCTCCTAAACAATATTTTACTTTGGAGAACCAAAATATTCTATATATGCCTACGGTCTCCCCCACAGTGAATAACTGTACTAGTAGTTCCTGATCCTTCAATCCAGCATGCAATCTCCAATTTTAGATTCCTTCTCTCCCCCGGGTAGGAAAAACCGTCCACTAACTACTAAAGCTAACATCTAAGCCATCATATTTAGGAACCTAGAGAATAATGTCCGGAATTCGTGATTGAAAGAAAAGCAACTCATAAGTAAATAAAGGGTTAAGGCCTATGTAGTTTTAGAGAACCAGTCTGGTTCGATGAGAGATTCCTGCCTGTGCCTATCTACAAGATAGGGGAGAAAAAAGCAGTAGTACTGTACCAGTACCATTAGAAGAACAGCAGAGAATCCTCCGATTTGACTAAAAAGTTCCAACGCTGCCTTCCGCCTTCGTTGTTGACACCAGCTCGCAGAGCTCCCACAACCCTTTATTTACTTATGAGTTGCTTTTCTTTCAATCGCGAATTCCGGACATTATTCTCTAGGTTCCTAAATATGATGGCTTAGATGTTAGCTTTAGTAGTTAGTGGACGGTTTTTCCTACCGGGGGGAGAAAAGGAATCTAAAACTGGAGATTGCATGCTGGATTGAAGGATCAGGAACTAAGGGCAATAAGAAGGCAACGCTTCCTTCCGCCTTCGTTGTTGACACCAGCTAGTAGCTAGCAGCAATGTTTCTCAGCAAGTTTCGTTTTTCCTCGTGGTACTACCGGTAGGGACCTCTAGTAGTAGACGAGGCAGATTCGCAGACTAGTAGATGAGCTATTTTGGCTTCCCTCTCGTTGGATTTGGTAGTGAAGCTACGGAGTTGCACGCCGCCTTCCGAGTATCGATCGTCGGGGATGGGCTCAGTTTTGATGGGCTCATTTTTTGCATTTCTATGCGCACAATTCAGAGGAGCATCGCAAAATAGGAATCGACCTCCTCTTCGTTGCATCAACAGAACATCATCATCATCATCATTCTTATCATGAAGTTCTCTGCTCTTTCGCTCTTCACCGTGGCCGTCGTCCTCGCTCCTTCGCCATTTCATGTGGCTGAAGCCAAGCTGACCAACCGGGGCGGACGCAACCGGGGCGGACGCAACCGCGGCGCAAGCGATGATAGGGAGGAGGCCCGTCGTGGCTCCCGCCTTCTGAAGGCAGAAACTCCCCAATTCACTGCTGGCAAGGGCAAGGGAGGCTCTCTTGGCTTTTGTGATAACTGTAAAACACGCCTTCCTGGCTTCAACTTTTGGGGTCAGTCGTATCTTGAGCCTGACTTTTACAAGAAATTTTTCTCTTCCAAAACAGGCAATGGATTCGCTCCGGAGGCCTATATTAAAGCCAAAAAAAACTTGCCGATTGGTGACATCATCAATGAATTTGGGATTTGCTGGGCGGTTGTCACGAAAAATGATGCTGTCACTATCGGATGCTTAGTTCTTACCCTTCTCTCCGAGCTCATTTTCGAAAGCGAGACTCTGCGATGCTTGTTGACGAGTTTGTCCAAGACGTCCCGTGATACCTTGTGCTTTTTGGCTGATGTGATGGGTGTCCCGAACCCCGATATTCTTGGAATCCCGAACAACAACCCGAGGATTCGCAAGCTCGCTGAGGAGAATCCAGATGTCATCCGCGTCATGGAGCGACGACAATTGTCTTCTGGCTTGCAGCAAACGGGAGATGAGATGCTTGATTTCTTGACCATTGCTGCATCCCTGTCTTCTGATAGCACTGGAAGAAAGCTTGAAGGCGATGACGCCACCGGATCCCTTCTTGACATGTTCGGAATCACATCGGATGACATCATGGCGGCGCTCAGGGCCAAGATGGGATGTGCTACCAATAACTGTTCGGCAATGGAAGCGAAAATGAAGGCAGTGACACCTGCTCGTGGTCGTGAACTCCAGCAAGGATTTGACATTCGCGGAGTAATCAAACTTATTGCTGATTTTATTGACTTCATCGCCAAATCAGACCCAGCGTTCCGTATCGGTGTGGCCGTTTTGGATTACTTTTGGTTCGAGAAATGCCTCGATTCCTATAATGAAATTGAGGTGCCTCAGTTTATTTCTCTCATCTCGTGTGGAGTTCTCTATTCTTTGGAGAAGACCGAAGACGCAATCATTTGTGAAGATTCTGCAAAATGTGACATTGCCAAAGAGTGCACTGCGAACCAGAAGTTCGACACCGAGTACACCTCGCGTCGAATTGCCCGTGCTTTGCCTAGCACCACCGGCGGCAGCGAGTTTGATGGATTTTCCAACTTTTTGATTGCGGACGTCCTCGCCCCTTGTGGTTGTGCTGACAAATGTGCTGCCTTCTGCTGGTATCAGGAGAACTTCCACCAATGCGATGACTACAAGCGAGCTTTCCTATACGCTTTGGAGAGTGAGGGAGGAGATGCCGTAGCTGCCTCACGTGAGCTTGAAGTGTTTTACAACATTGACCTGCCTTTCCTCCTGCTTGAGTTGTTTGGTATTAATGTGTAAATCGAGAAGCACGGCGACGAATCAGCCCAACAACCTCCGTGTATCTTGCTGCTGTCAGTTTCGATTGTTTGCCCGAGAGACGAAACTTTGGCACTACTACACCGCGCAAATTATATATACATATACATCATGTGATGACATCAAATGTTCCCAATAATAATATATGTTCAAGAAGAAAAAGAGAAAAAATTCCCATCATCTCGGCTGATGTTGGAAGTGGGGAGGCGTGCCGCTGCAAGTTGAATATGTAATAATTTATAGAGACACGTTTCGCGCCCAAAGCATATCCTCGTCGTCTCCTCGCTGTGTCTTGCTGCTGTATTGTTTGCTTTGTTTTGTTTCCTTGGCAGTTTCGATTGTTTGCCCGAGAGACGAAACTTGGCACTACTACACCGCGCAAATTATATACACATGATGATATCAAAAGTTACCAATAATATGTGTTCAAGAAGAAGAAGAAGAAGAAGGGGAAAAAGTTACCATCATCTCGAATGATGGAAGTGGGGAGGCGTGCCGCTGTGATTTGATCTGTTTTTTGAGGAGGAGTTCCTCAAGCCCGACGAAACAGCATGTTGAAATACCTCGTACTGTTCCTGCCCTTTGACTAACACGACTGTAGTCTGGCAGGTCTCCGTAGGTGTGACAGTAGTAGACGTAGCTAGCTAGCTGTGGACTCGTTCCACTCTCTAGAGAATGTTTGACAATCTCTCGTCTAATTTATTGTGAGCTTTTCAGCATCTATCTTCTGAATAGTTGACAAGATCAACTTACTTCCACGACCAAAGCGTGACTAGAACCAGGACTCCAGCTAGCTTCCTGGAAGCTCAATCTGGGAGTCCTGCATGAGCAACATATGCCTCATCAATTCGGGAGAAACCATAGGAAGCTCCATCCACTCGTGCTTCCGTCTTCCAAGATTCAGTTACACCGATCCAAGACTCTAGCAGATCGATGTCGTTCCGAGTATCCAAACTGAGACGTGGAACTCGATCACGAGCTGTCGACACATTCGATTCATTACGTCTGGCCATCTGTCCAGCACAATTTCCGACATGCAAAGAGGGGGAGAATTCTGCAATTCTTCCTGGCAGAAAGAATAATTTGGCGTGTCTACGGTCTCCGTCCGCTTGCGGTTGCGACGGCGACAGCACATTTACCTTGACGACTATCCATTCTCCTCCTCCTCCTCCTTTGTTTCAAGTCTCTACTCTACGTATAGACTATACACTCTACTCTCTAGAGAGTACTAGTAGACTTTTCCTCGTTCTACTACAGTAGAGGTCAGGGAGACTGGTAGAGTAAATGGTGTCTTTGAATATTATTTTATTATAATATCATCATCGTGGGGCCGTGAAACGCTGCTGCGCGACGAAAAATAATGATAGAATAATAATATATCCATAAGATATACTCCACGATGGCGTTGCGGGCCGAGATCAAACGAAGGACGACTGACTCCTCCCTTGTCGGTTCTCGTCATCGACGTGGACGTGGTGGCAAAACACCAGTACATACTGTTCGTGTTCGTAATTTTGACAATAGGACCACAAGCAGAAAAGAATGCTCACTATAAGAAAATCAAAATTTTGACGGTCTTTGAGATGAAGATGAGGATGATGAAGTACAAGAACACGAACACGACGACGAACACGACGATGACTAATAACAATACTCGTGGCGTCCCCCCTTCCAAAATGGAACTTCGCTTTCTGGCCTTTTCAAGTCTAGTGGCAGGTTTTGCTCTTCTCTTGGTCCTCGGCGGTAATATGAGTGTGAATGATGTACCAGTATTGATCCCTGCGAAGAATGTCCCGTCGTCGTCGTCGTCGTCGTCCTTGTCTTCTTTGATAAAAGACCATCACGCCATCGTGGATCCTCCTCCCTATGACGATGATCGTCCGACACCATCATCAGTAATCATTGAATCCACGACAAAAGAAGAAGAAGAAGAAGAAAGTGGCGAAGAAGATCCACTACCTCTCGTGTTCTCGCCTTGGTGGACGGACAAGAAAACTATTCATTCAACAACACGATCAAAAACAGTGTCTAGTACCACTACCACTATCGCCAGCAACGCTGCTCTGCTCCGAAGTAGAAACAAGAAGGACCAAAAAATAATGACGAAGACCACCACCACCACCCAACAATCACAAGAACAAGAACAACGGTTGTTGCTGCTGCTGCTTCCTATATTCTGGCACATTCCAAAATCGGGTGGAACTTCCATGAAACAGTTGGCGCAATGTCTACATTTGGTGGCTGTGAATCAAGAGGGTGGTGGTGGTGGTGGTGGTGGTGGCAATACTAAGAAGTCGGAGAGTGATAAGGATGATGATGATGATGAGAATGAGAATGAGAATGAGAATGACAAGGTTCAAGTGATACAACGTCACGGCCATTCCGTTGTCAATGTTGACGTTTCGACACATGCCGGTATTGTCAATGCCCGTGAACGAGGTTTTGGACAATTTGTTGCTGCTTATGCTGGTGGTGGTGGTGTTCTGGGCAGCAGCAGAAAAAGCGGTACCGACGGATTCTATGATGCTGGATACGATGACGATGAAAACACATCCGCGGCAGCACCATCAGCCGTACAACAAGTACAAGTATTGAATTTCATGGTGGCAACACCATTGCTCCAGGATGCCGTGAATTACTTGTTGACAGGAGCCACTCCCAGCAGTGTCGAGAATGACCGTGGTGATGATCATGCTACATCTACAGCATCTAATACACCAGCGTCTACCATTACTATTACACGGGGCGCTCTATTTGCTTTGTTTCGTCATCCTGTCGAACGTGCCGTCAGTTTGTTTTACTATTTGCAGCATGCCGACTGGGAATCCACCTATCGTCCAGAATTGAAAAATACGACATTGTTGCAATTTTATCAACAAGCAGCAGCAGCAGCAGCAACAACAACAACAGCATCGAATACGGATAGTGCTGCGGTGGAACGGAATTGGATGACCTACTATCTGGCAGTACAAGGACGGCAAGACCGAAACAACAACGGAAATGGCTTGATGATGACAAGAGACGATTTGGAATATGCCAAGCATCTTCTGGATCAAAAGATGCTTGTAGGATTGACAGATCAAATGGACGAGTCTTTGAGACGGTTTGGAAGGTATTTTGGGTGGTCGAAGGAACATAGTTCGGATGCTTATGATTGGGATTCTTGTCGGTCGCGTTTTGCAGAACATGGAGCAAATGCCTTTGATCATCCCAAAGTGCAACCAGGGAGTCCCGAATGGGAGGCGATTGCAGCAGTCAATGCATACGATGTGGAACTTTATGAACATGCCTTGCAAGTCTTTGAGCAACAATCGGTGATTTTTGAAAAGATGAATGGGGAGGAATGATACTAAAATACTGAGTGAGCACTGCTACCGGTAGCTGCTCGGCCAGTGGAGTATGATGCTTCTTGTTGATTGGCGAGGCACTGGGAAAGACAAGGTCAATATAGTGTGCTACTGTATCTTGTATTATGCAGTATATAGTTACAACTAGCAATTACCAATTTTACTGTTGTACAAAATCATTACAATCCGCAAAGTTCAATGTGACATTGTAGAGTTGAGCGAATTCTTTGAGCCAGTGGGGAGCCTTCCCATGTCGTCGGTAGTCATCAAAGAGTTCATCATCGACAGCAATATCTGTCAGTGCTACCAAGTCAATGCCACCAGCATCATTATTACCCTCCCCGGCGGGTGATAATCGGTAGACAGTATTTGGTTCTGGACTGTGATTCAAGCCATTTCCTGGGATCCACATTCCATAAAAGCGTCGACCACCCGACGCATCTGCCACATCGGCTTCGGCGTCGAGAGGGTAACCACCTTCATCGGCGAATCTGGAAAATCCCCATAGATAGTCTTTCACATATTCTCGCCGGGCTATGATGACATTCTCTGGATTTTCATCATCATTCTCTTGTTGTTGGTGTTGCTGTTGGTTGCAAAATTCGTCAATATCGGCAATCGACTGGAATTCTTTCAAATTGACTCCTAAAATTCCCGTTCGTAGAATCGTTCCCTTGGCAATCGCTTGTTTCGAGAACAAACCCGCTCCGTATGGAGTGGGACGCCAATCGACATGGACATGCCATCCCTTTTCTTCTAGAGTGTATCGATCCTGTAACCCGATCCGGTCGCTCCAATCCAATGTGGATTCCAACGTATTCACCATCACGGAATTATGATTCTTCATCGAGGTTCTCGACGAAGAAGAAAGATATTGCCGTAGTCGGCCAAGCAGTCCGTGCATCATGCGCTGACTTCGAGGGGAACCAATGAATGCAACAGCAGCAGTAGCAGTAGCCTTTGGAGGAAATGATGCAATCGTTGTCGGGAGCAGGGATAGAGCTGGAGCGGCCCAGCCGCCAACAGGATGGCCCAACAGACGCATCGATCGTATTTGGTGCGAGATGCGGTGAAAGAAAGGAAAGATCGCGATCTTTGATCTGTAAGATTGCGCAGCCCCTGTAACCTCGCTTCCACCACAACGTATTTCCTCTCTTGATATAGTTTACGAGGGGGTGAGCAGTGGGAAGAAGCAGTGTTTCGCGAGATAGTATTATCCGCATCTCATCGTCGCTGCATCATATTATTGTTTCGCACATCGTATCTCTTGAAGAAAAGAATCGCATCCCGCGAAGAGATAGTTCGGATCGGAACTTCGACTGATACGACCCACAGAAACGGCGCAACCGGAGACCGGAGAGAGTACTGGTAGTCTCCGGTTGCTGGGAGGTGTGGCTTCCGGATTTTGGAGTCTCGTCTATCTCCATTCTATCTACTACTACTGTAGCGCTAGAGAGTAGGGAATGAAAAGTAAAGGAATGCGCAATAGTGTGTATGCTTTTCTATTATGTATTGTATTCGCAGAATTATGTTAGCAGGTACTCTAGGAGCTACTGAAGGTAACTGATATCTTTCGCGCAAGGCATTGTCAATGCGCGAGCGGCCGGCCGTCCGGAAATGATTTGTCCAATCAACAGACCTATATAGGCTGTCGATGGGCCACGATGACGATTATGATGATACTTCTTCCGGCAAGCGGGAGGATGCATCCTCGGTCCTCTTTTGTAATTGGACGACTCGGCCCACCCATGCGGCACATCGGAACAGTTGGTATCCCAAAAAGACGGTCCATACGGATGCCAGGTTGACTGGTCGAGTTCCAGTGAGGGCAGCCTTTTTGAGCTTCAACAATAGGTACGGGACGGTCGCAAAGAACATGGCGTACATGCGACCAAGAAAGTTGAGATCCTTTTGGCCCAAGAGAACGCCCTCGCTAGCGCAAAGAACACCGTGGACACTGAAAAAGACCAACAGCAGAGGAACCACGGAATTGACCAGTCCAATGACGGCAAGATCGGAAGTGAACATGCTAGATAGGAATGGAATCATGGCGACCGCTGCTACCATTGCACCTCCAAAGATGGCTCCAGCTTTGATGAAGTTCAGCGCTGTTTTCCTCAATGCCGCGGATCGTTCTCGGCTCGGAGCCTTCTCGGAGATGGAAGGCAAGAAACTCTGAGCAGTGAGACTCAACGAGTCGGCAATCGGGCAGAGGCAGTAGAAAAGGCTGACAATAATTTGTTGGGCAGCCATACTCGTGGTTCCCAGAGACGAGGCGACCACGTGACTCATGGCGATGTATCCCGAAACGCGTCCCACCTGAGTGGCGGTGACCGGAGCAAGATAGGGAGTAAATTTCTTTCTTGTCTCTGCCGATGGCAACTTGACTAGATCCCGGAAAGAAAATCTATCGGCAAGGAATCCACGAACAGTAAAGCTCTCTTCCTTTGGCGCCGTTTTCTTCGAGACGACCTTTTTGGGACGATTGAAAATCTTCTTCATCACACCTCTTGACGGCTTATTGGACACGTCGTTGGTGTTGATCCCAAAGGTTTGAAGCGCATCACGTAGTTGTTGCCTTCGGCTTTTGCCTTTGCTGCTTGGTTTTCCTGTCATTTCCAAAATGGCATTGGAAACATTGACAACTCGTGGCTGCGCATTGGACTTTTTGTGCATCAGCCATTTGACAAACAAAAAGACGCCCGTGTATTGGGAAATCACAGTTGCCCACGCGGCACCCGCAGCACCTCCAATGAGCGGATGCGAATGTCCCACAAACAAGACATCCCCAAAAAAGTTCACCACCGCTGCTGCCACAAGAACATAGAGCGGGCTTCGAATATCTTGCATCCCCAAGCAAGCGGCTTGCGTGCTTCCGATAATGGCAGCCGCGGGCATACCCAGCGCCCGAATCCGAACGTATTTCATGGCGGCAGAAAATACCGCAGGATTAATGCCCTCATTGCCAATAATGGCTTTGAGTAGGGGCCTGGCAAAGGTAAAGAGAATTAACCCAAGACCAGCGCCGACATAGGTAGAGAGTTGCATGGATCCAATCAACACCTTTGTCGTGGCTGGCTTTTTAGGAGTTCCTCTATCTGATTCTTGTGCGGCTGCGACCAAATTTGTAGCACCAGTGTACATAAAGGCCTAGAAAACAAAGTAAAGGGTAGCGCAGGGGGTGAGCAAATGATAATGATGGGATCCGGGGTAGGTGCTACTCGCACCCACTGAGAAAGGGAAAGGATCATCATTCACTTACAATCAGTAGAGCGGCGTAGTCAGTGACGGCTACGGCAGGGCTCAGCGCTGCTTGTTGCACAGTGCCAGAGAACAAACCGACCGCCGAAGTATCAATCAAAGACAACAAGGGACCACAAAGCCAAACCCCGATCGCGGGAATGGCAAATTTAAGAATCTTGGAAACCTTGGGTGGTTGAATTTTCGTGACAGGCTCTCCAACCACGGATGCGGCGGTCAAAATGTCGGGAACGGATTCGATGATCTCCAGAGGCTCCACCACCAACGAACTTGTTGTCGCGTTTGTGTTCTTAGCCGTAAATGCAAGTTGTTGCTTCAGCTCAGGCGGCATGGAAGCTTCCGCTTCTGCGGCCGCTTGCCCAGAAGCTACCAGAATCGCCTTGACGTCCTCCTCTCTGCTCATACGATCCACCAAATCAGGAGGGGGCACAACCACCGACGACGTCGACGACACTAATAGAGGAGCAGCAGCAGCTATTTCCGCGGCGCTGGTGATATCCGAATTCAAAAGTTGTTCCAACAATACAGGCTCGTTTTCGTCGCTCTTTGGTGGTTCCACTCCTGCGATGGGTGCTACCTTTTCTTCTTTGGGAAGGGAATAAGTAGTTGCTCTTGTAGTCCGCGGCCGGAGAGAGGCTCTGGCGTTATTGGATACGAAACCATGGCTTCCTTGAAGCCCGTGGAGTAATAAGGCGGCTAGCAAAGATTTCTGCACCATGATGATTCGATTCTTCTTCTATAAAAAATAAACAGACAAGTTCCTTCTGCCAGATCGAAGTACAGGGGATGAAAGGTGTCAGTGAGCCGCAAGACAGAATGAACGAATGAATGAATGGCAGTGCAGCTAACGCATCCAGCCGGACAAGCAAAAAAGTATTCTTCCTGTCGCCTCCGCGATTATTATTCTTCATTCTTCTCGCACTTTCCATTTTTGCAACTTCTTCAATGAACGAATGAAGAGAGGCCATTGAAAGTTCTCTCTCGCACAAAACCCACGTAGAATTTCTACTGGGGGCCACGTGGTGGCTGGGGGAGATAAAAACTCGTACCGTACGTAGTACATACTGGTACACGTGCGTGCGTGCGTACGAGTATGTTTTGTGCGAGATTGACTACTTCGAGTCTTAATAGTTGCAATTCTACACGGACACTCCCTCACGGTGCTTGGCCTGTAAATCCGTGGTAGACAGCAGTACCAGCGTAGAATGCTACGTAAATTATGTACTGAATTTTTAACGACTCAAATGATCAACAAAAAGCTGCCTCTGGACCATCCATTTTCGCATCAATCGCCGACGCCATTGATCATGATCATCTTCTCCTGTCGCCTTGATTGCAAGGAAGCAAAAGGAGTACCAGGGAGCTCCTTTGCCAAGGCCTCTTCCCGGTCACGCTGACGTTTTGCTTTCAGCAGTACGGTTGCATCGTGGGGTCTGAAATAAATGATGACCAATGACAATGAGCGCTTACCTGAATATTTTTGGCTCAATCTGGGAAAGAAAATTTCAATGTAAATGACCCTTCCGAAAATGTGTTCCGTTTGTGTCGATCGATCAATGATGATGCGATGATGGTTTCGTTGTTGGTTGTTGTATTTTCTTTGATACCGGCCATCTCCACTTTCCCGCGACGACCAAGTGCGAGACTCCGAAGATCGAAACATGCCCGAGAAAAAATGGGGACCTCGCATCATCATAATCACCCCTTCGCTCGCCCAGCCAGGCAGGGAGGGGCATATTTCACTAGACCGTTCTCAATTCTCTTTTCCTAATAAGGACCTCGTATTTTTTCCGTTGAATGCATCATGCAACGACGACGACGATGTTCTTCATGTTCGCCTGTCATGGGAGTAATTAGAAGGTGACATCATCCTGTGTCGGGCAGGCAGGTGTTGGGCATATCTCGCTCATTCTTGTGTTGAGGCCGGCGGCATCATCATCATCACTACCGTAGAAAAAAATCGGGTCGTCGTCCGGGTCCTGTATAAGTGATATAATATCTATCCATCATATATACAATTTTTAAGATACTCGATACAATACCCTCGCCATCTTTTTTGGGTAATGAGACCAAACTCCGCCAGAATGACGCACTGGAGGTGCACTTTTTTGATGGCACGAACGGCGGTTGTGCGGTTGGATGATACCCATCACCCATCAGACACCATTTCGCTTTTATTCTCCTCCGCTCGCTCAAAACCTTCGATCGAAGCCAATCATCATTAGTTGACAGCAACGAGAAAGGGAGAAGGCAGAAAACACATCCCACGACAGCTAGCAGCAGAACCATTATTAATTTGGAACCACTTGGATCCACCATATCCATCGACTGCTACTCCGTCATCTATTATACTACGTAAGAGTAATCCGACGACCGCCTGTCAAGAACGCACTACGAGTACAGCGCTCCTCCCATCCAGCAAAGAGGTTGACGGCTATTTTCTGCAAAAAGTGTATCAGTTCTGGTACTAATAAACGACCATTTCCCTGCAGAGTATCTTCTTCACTGGCAACATTTGCCGATCTCGAAGAAGATTCATCGTATAATATTTCCAACGGAGTACCGAATTTGATCCGAGGTGATGAATCTGGATTTTTGTTGCTCAGGAGCACGAAAACGAAATTGCGTGTTCTTTCTGTGGTGCATAATCCAATTGGTATTTTGCCCTTCGTCAGCCAACTGCTTCGCTCCCACCACCAACGCTGCTTCTTCCTCCAGCCATCAACGCCACCGATATTGGAACCAACAGACTCAGCTGACGACGACTTCACCTGAATCTTCTTCCAATAACAAGATTCTGCAAATGGTAGCCTCAACACCACCACGAGGAGGATCCACTTTTCTGCCGCAGCCTTCATCGCAACCCCCAATGTCTTCGAATATTCCTTCTTCTTCATCCAATGAGCCTAGTCGGTGGAAGAAGATTCGTCAGACTATTTTTCCGATTCATGGCGAACATGAAGTCACTAAATTCCTCTTGATCGGTTCGATTAAATTCTTTATTATTATGGCACTGACATTGACGAGAGACACAAAGGACACATTGGTGGTTACTCAGTGTGGCGCTGAAGCCATTGCCTTTCTCAAGGTACGTTGTTGTGGTTAACATTTGATGTTCTTTCCATCGGTCGATATGACGACGAAGCAAATAATCGATCCTTTTCGTCACCCATGGTCTTTTTGTCGTACTAAATATCATTGCACCTTCTTTCCCCGTATTGCAGATTTATGGAGTTCTGCCGGCAGCAACTGCATTTATTGCTCTATACTCCAAGATGGCAAATGCAATGAGCAAGAAGACATTGTTCTATTCTACATGCATCCCCTTCTTCACATTTTTCGGACTATTCGACATGTTTCTCTATCCCAACGCTGCTTTTCTCCATCCGTCCTTGGCCAGTGTCGAGGCGTTTCTTCCGGGCAATGCTGTGAGTGGAGGGATGGCCGTTATGGCCAAGATCATTGCGAATTGGACTTCTGCTTTGTTTTACGTTATGGCAGAGATCTATTCCAGTGTCAGTGTTGGGCTACTATTCTGGCAATTCGCCAATGATGTTGTTTCGGTAGACCAAGCAAAGCGCTTTTATCCCCTCTTTGCGCAAATGAGTGGGTTGGCCCCTGTCCTTGCGGGTCAGTTTGTGGTGCGGTATGCTAGTAAAGCTCCTACGTTCGGCGCCAGTATGCATCGATTGACAGCGGCAGTGACCTTTGCAGGGGTCATGATTTGTTACTTTTACCATGCGGCAACTAAATATATCGAAAGAACGGAACGCGCACCGGTGGCATCCACGGAAGGGGGAGAAGCAGCAGCAGCAGCCCAAGAATCCAAGCCCAAGAAGAAGAAAAAGCCGTCCATGAGCATGGGTGAATCTGCCAAGTTCTTGGCATCCTCACAATATCTACGTTTGATAGCGGCTTTGGTTTTGGGTTATGGACTCAGCATCAATTTCACGGAGATCATGTGGAAGTCGCTGGTCAAGAAACAGTATCCCAACCCTCTCGACTACCAGCGATTCATGGGCAACTTTTCGTCGGCTGTCGGGATGTGCACTTGCATTGTCATTTTCTTTGGAGTGCACGTCATTCGACTTCTTGGTTGGAGAGTTGGCGCCATGGCAACGCCCGTGACCATGGCAGCTCTATCGGCACCATTCTTTGGTTGTATTCTGATGGGTCTTGATAGCCCGGCCTTGCTCGCCACTGCAGTCATGTTTGGAACGATCCAGTCACTTTTGAGCAAGACCGCAAAGTATGCCTTGTTCGATCCGACAACCCAAATGGCCTACATTCCTTTGGATGAAGAATCAAAGGTAAAAGGCAAGGCCGCGATCGATGTGCTAGGATCTCGCATCGGGAAGAGTGGTGGCTCGTTGATACAACAAGGCCTAGTTTTCTTGTTTGGGAATATCATCAATGCAGCGCCAGTTGTGGGAATGATTTTTTATTCAGTCCTCTTTGGATGGATTGCGGCTGCCAGTAAATTGAGTACTCTGTTCCTCGCCCAAACGGAAATCGAAAAGGCAAATCGAATGGAGAAATCAAAGGCCGAATAGATCCCTGCGCTATTCGGTGATATCTGTTTTGAAAAATATGCACGTGGGCCTTATTCCTTATTGTCTGCAAAAATAAAAAAAGCTACCAGTATTGCGTCTACAATTGCACAATAATAGTCGGAGTTGTTTGTTTCGCCTTTGTTGAAAGTAGAGTTACCGATACTGCTAGGAGGGCGAGAGAGCACTTGAAATGAATCCAAAGAGACTGCTACCGGCGAAAGCCAAAGAGTAAAAGAAGCCACCCAATATCAGTAATTGTCCTATCCGATCCTTTTGTTTCCGGTTGACCGCCTCTTGAAAGGTGTACTCTTCATTTTGTATCAACGAGATGATGTTCGGCTGAAATATTTGAGGCGCCAGTTTTTGAAAGATTCCATCCAAAATGACCGGAATCAAAAAATAAAAGACTCCCAAGGTTCCTGGCCGGTCGAGGTCTCGCGATGTTTGCACCAAAACCTCCATGTCCGGTGTTCGACGTTCGGAAAAGTTCCGAATGGCCTCTGTCAAATTATTAGGCGATTCATCGATGCATTCACCAAAGATCTGCGAAAGGCAAAGGGTGAGTGTCGCTGCTTCTTCTGATGAACTCGTAATATGAAGCCGTCGTCAGTTTCATCATTTTCAAAACGCACCTTGACATCCTCTAGGGCACTATTGGCTCCCATACCAAAATAAGGTTTCACAGTATGAGCCGTATCCCCCAACAGAATCGTTCGTGGTCCTTGATACATACGAGGTGTGATGTATCGGAATTGGGGGAGGGACGATGGCCCACTCTTGGCAGCTGCAGATATTGCTTCGTCGCCCAACAAGGAAATAAATTGAGGGATCTCCTGTTCCAAAAAGTCTCGAAATAGAGCCGGATCCACATTGGGTTGTGCCATTTCGTCATCGCCCCGAAGCAAGAGTACACCTACATAGTCTCCTTGATGATTGGCTGGCAAGGCGTCAAAAATGACACGGCGTTTTGCCGATTGCACCGCATAATTCCAAAATATGTCGCCTTGGCTCTCGTCATGACTGGTCGGCGACGAACGGATGCTCCAACTCCTTTCAGGTAGTCGAAAGGGAAGCGTCTTGTACACTCGCACATTGTCGTCCTCGAATCGGACGACCTGAAAGGGATCCCCCATCACTCCCTGATCCAATTCCTCCATGCAATTCGCAAATGTTCGAGCCGAACCATCCGAAGCGATGACCAAATCCGCAAGAATAGGTTTCCAATCATTCTCATCCACATGCGACACTTCTACCAGCACCTGGGGTACTAGTAGTGTGTCTGGGTTGTCGCTTGTGTTGTCGGAGAGACGGTGGCGATCATGATGGTGATACTCAAACTCCACAGGTCGCACTTGACTTTGGTACACCAGTTCAATTTGTTCCGAGTAGTTTTGGACCACATGCCGATGCAAGATACTCACTAATTTGTCGCGTGGCAAGACTTGTGTCACATATTTCCGATCGGTCCGTATGGTTTCTTTCCCCTCGGGCGTTTCGGGCGTCCAATCCTTGCGGCCCGGCACGGACAAGCAAAAGGGAGCCACTCCTCCATCATCCTCATTCCAAACCCCAAAGGTCTCCAAGGAAGTGATGCCGCGACCGCCCAAGCCAATCAAATAATATTTCGAGGTGTCGCCCCAGACTTGATCATCGGTTGGATCAGGAGGTACGGGCAGACGGTCGTGGACTTGAATTTGAGATTTAGGGAATTTTTGAGCCAACATGATGGAGGCCAAAAGACCCGTCGGCCCACCTCCACATATTAAAATATCAGTGGTGGCTGATGGGATTGATGATACTACACTCGTGCTTCCCTCACCCTCAAAGTCGTCATTGGAAACGAGTACCGAAGTGCGAGTTATACTGGATCTTGAGATACTACCGAACTTTCTTTGCCGATGGCCGGTGGTGGTGCCGGATCCGCCGAACGAGAACACTTCCAGCGGACGACGACAAAGCAATAGCAGGACACAGTACTGGTAGACAAATATTCTAACAGCCTGCATCTTATTGTTCATCATCATCATCATCATCATCTCCCGTCAGTGAAAGTGTTGAAAAGGAATGGAGCAGGTTGAAATGACCCATTGCACTCATCGAACGAAAAGCCAATACAGCACGAACCACGAACCGACCGCCGGTAGTAGAGAGAAGGAATCATCAGAGGTCGGATGAGGGCGGGAGAGAGTGATGAAAATAGAGAATAGAGGGTTCGCATCTCCGCCATTTCGCGGTTTTCGCAGATGGCGGGAAAACGGACACCGGCAAGGCGTTATCAGTCGGAGGTGTCGTCAAAAAATGAGCATGGCGCAGGCGCCAACAAACCCTCAACTCTCTCGGACACTGTAGACCGATGGTATAGTACTGTTAGTGAAATAATTCGTTGGCCTATGCCCCTGATCGATTCCGATTTGCGTAGCAGGATCGTCCTCTCTCGGGGATACCCTTGGGTACATCTCCTTGCCTCGTCCTTGTCAAGGTGTGAAGGGATGGCGGGCGGGTTTTTAAAGCTAATTAATCTAGAATTCCGAAGTTGGGATTTGCGATACCGAGGTTGACTCGATGATCTTATGAGGTTCATCGGTCGTCTCTCTTGGTATCGGTTTCGGGTTTGGGTGTTCGTTCGACTTCTTGTCTGTCCTTCGTTCGTTGGGGGTGGCCATGGCGCAGGCGCCAACAAACCCTCAACTCTCTCGGACACTGTAGACCGATGGTATAGTACTGTTAGTGAAATAATTCGTTGGCCTATGCCCCTGATCGATTCCGATTTGCGTAGCAGGATCGTCCTCTCTCGGGGATACCCTTGGGTACATCTCCTTGCCTCGTCCTTGTCAAGGTGTGAAGGGATGGCGGGCGGCCATTGAACTAGAAATCCAGCCTCATCTCGTCGCCTTGGTTGTTCGCGTCGGTTCCTGAAAGGTCGGCCATGTCCTCAGCGAGGTTGCTTGTGAGTTCGATGATCTGGGGTCTGATGTACGCCATGAATGCGTTGGATCTCCACCGCCCCAAAATCATGATCTTCATTTCTGAGTAGTTCCGTTGGCTAAGTGCTAGGGCCATGGCGGCGCCTGACCGTGTTGTGTTGTTCGTCGGTTCGAGATTGTCGAGTGGCCCTTCCGATTTCGCCTTCGCCCATGATCCTTCCTGTTGGATCCGCTCCTGGAGGAAATCCTTCCACTTCGGGTTACTAGGTTGCGCCATTGAATGGTTTGAAAGTTGCTTTTAAAGCTAATTAATCTAGAATTCCGAAGTTGGGATTTGCGATACCGAGGTTGACTCGATGATCTTATGAGGTTCATCGGTCGTCTCTCTTGGTATCGGTTTCGGGTTTGGGTGTTCGTTCGACTTCTTGTCTGTCCTTCGTTCGTTGGGGGTGGCCACGCTGTCACGCGCAGGGATTGGGTTCTCATCCTGCTACGACCGCGTAAACACGACACAACACATCCACACGAAAGCACAACGCGAACCCATATCTCATCAGCATTCAGAGAAACAGATCTTCTTCGGAACCCTCCTTCATCATCATCACATCATACATCATTTGACACCCCACCAGTTTTGGCTTCGTTTTGTGTTCTTTGTTTGCTGCAGGCACAAAAATCAAAACAACTACAGAGTACAGCTTACGAACTGACAAAGAAGAAAACAACAACAATAAGAACAACAACTAGATTGCTACTACAACCTCAAGCCACCAGTCAGCGGAAAAGAAAACAATCATCATGAGCAACCAATATCTACTAACATCCACCTTTGCGAAACAAAGTATCGCTGTTACCGCCAAGCGTACCTTTCCAATTGCCATCAAGTACGCCCCGCGAGCCCTTGCATCGTCTTCCATCATTCGATCATTTTATCCTCGCCGTCGATTCTTCTCTGCGGAACGGGTTCCTGTGGAAGATGATACCAATGTCTTTCTCGAAGCCGACAAGGACATTCGCCCACCGACCGAGTTTTTCAGTGGGGAACATGTCGCCCCAGAGAAATTTCGTGGTGGTGGTGGACTCGATCGACTAGAGTACTTGGATGATATGATTGCCAAGACCTTGGAACTTGAAAAGAACATGGAACGTCTCAAACAAACGGCGCAAGCGACCAAATGGCATACGACCTACCGTGGTGGTGGGTCGAAATCCTTGGAGGAAATAGAAAAGCTGTTCTTTCAAGCCGAAGAAGATAAGCAGCTCATTTCGGCACAACTTTCGGCTCTCAAACGACGTATTTTGGGAGCCAAGGCTACCGGTTTTGCAGTGGATGCCCCCGATGGCACTTCGGATGAGTTGGAAGAACTCCTGATGGAAGAAGCGGATGATATCATCAACCACCCGAGAACCAAACCACTTCCTGGCTATGGTGTCGATGCTCCTGACGGAACCCCCGATGATCTAGAGGCGCTCACCGTCCAAGAAGCGAGGGACCTCATTGATCATCCCCGACGAAAACCGATTCCTGGGTTTGGAGTGGACGCTCCGGATGGTACCCCGGATGATTTAGAAGCGATTACCATTGACGAAGTGCAGGATATCATTGATCACACGCCGCCTCATAAGAAGTTTGCCGTCGATGCCCCCGATGGCACTTCGGATGAACTCGAACGTCTCTATGTCCAGGAAGCACAGGATGTTATTGAACACTCGCGACTCAAGAAACAATTTGCGGTTGACGCTCCCGATGGAACCCCTGATGATTTGGAACAATTGTACGTCGTAGAAGCCCAGGATATCATCAACCACTCTCTTCCACACAAGCCGTTTGCGGTTGATTCTCCCAACGGAACATCGGACGAGCTGGAGGGACTTTACGTCGCGGAAGCGCAAGATGTCATTGACCACTCGAGAATGAAGAAGCCTTTTGCGGTCGATGCTCCAGATGGAACTTCGGACGAGCTAGAGCGTCTTTTAGTCGAAGAAGACCAGGCTGTCATTGACCTCTCCTCGCTTCCACACAAGGACTTTGCGGTAGATGCTCCCGACGGAACGTCGGATGAGCTGGAGAGGCTATACAGGAAAGAAGTGGCCGAAGTCCTAGAGCATTCAAGGACAAAGAATAGGATGTATGCAGTGGATGCTCCAGATGGAACTTCCGATGAGCTCGAGAGGCGATACGTGGAAGAAGCACAGGAGATTATCGACCATTCCCGCTCCAAACGAAAGTAGAAATGATTGACAGAGCGCCAATGCTGAGGACACTCGTCGTCACTCGTCCTCTATCATGCATTTTATCGAC
Organism: Nitzschia sp. pyKryTriq1; assembly: GCA_956465555.1. NCBI lineage: Eukaryota > Bacillariophyta > Bacillariophyceae > Bacillariales > Bacillariaceae > Nitzschia > Nitzschia sp. pyKryTriq1. The sequence continues at coordinate 1,786,224 of OY101123.1, read as the reverse complement.
ACCACCTCAACAATACCACCACCACGCCAACATCATCATTTGACAGCTGCTTGCCGTCGTCAGAGCTTTGACAGCAAAGTATACAAAGCAAGAAGAAACTTGTTATGCTTTTACACTAATATCAATAGTACCAACGGAGGAGGCAGTGACGGACAACAACGGCGGAACAAGAATGGAATTACTAGGGCCTACTCCTCTTCTACTCTACTAGTACGATGATTCGTCATCTCTGCTCGCTCGAGTCGAGACGGGTATTTGTACCCCATGGCTGAATTTGCTCTGTCTTATCCTGTACCCGGAATTATAGCCTACTTGCAGTCTTCTCTCGCTATTTTGGCTTGTATCGCACGATTCCATCGTATCATCACACCGTATTACTACTGAACCTTGCAAGAACAATACCGACGTCGTCATGACGACCGGAATTCTTCGCACCAAGAATGAATCAATGCCTGTATGAAGAACAATTTGGTGTACGAGGGAAGAAACTGGTACGCATAATAGTAATGATGGATGTAAATTCGTGGTTCCGTTCGGTCATGTTCGTACTATAATCTTTTTATTAAATATGAATGGTTTCTGTTTCTTTGTTTCTGCTGGTTTAGTACTGTAGTACTACATTATATCGCTGGGTAGTAGAGTCTCCACTCTAGCTACTATACTCAGCACTAGTAGCTAGTCTAGACTATTCTACTACCCGAAATCTATACTATTAGCTCTACTAGTAGAGCGTTTTATTGGTGGTCTATGCATGCTGGTCAGCACAGCGGTGGATGAACTCTACGAGTACTAGCTAGTAGGAGGGTAGGAGGAATAATTCACCAACTCTTTGTAATTAGTAGTACAATCCAACTACAGTATACTACTACTTCCAATACTACTTCCAATACTGTCAATACTTACACTGCCAACGAAACAGCACAAGTCTCCTTTTGGGTTATCAGTATTACCATAAAAGAATCGGCACCCTTTTCGCTCGGTTTATTCCTTCCTCCATTTCTTCTTCTTTGGTGCTGCCGTCAAGTAGGAATCTTCGATCCTAGCACCATACTCCTAGCTCGCATACGCATTTAGAAACGCAAGTAAAGAGAGCACAACAGCCGTCAGCACAACAGTCACTGCTGAAATTACAAGAAGAACCAGTTCCTTTTCTTCTTCTGCTGCTGTCAAGTGGGAATCTTCGATCCTACTAGCAGTTGGTTGAATCAACGCAAGTGTTCAAATTAGAACAACATCCACTGTCACAATCGGTGTTCTCTGTACATTCGCCACTAATGGGGGGAGGAGTGAGAGCCTTGGAGCTCTTGACGGTAGGAGCCTTGCTGCTCTTGACGGTAGGAGCCTTGCTGCTCTTGACGGTAGGAGCCTTGCTGCTCTTGACGGTAGGAGCCTTGCTGCTCTTGACGGTAGGAGCCTTGCTGCTCTTGACGGTAGGAGCCTTGCTGCTCTTGACGGTAGGAGCCTTGTTGCTCTTGACGGTAGGAGCCTTGAACTCGGGTGTCTTACTACTTTTCTTCAGCAAACGTTCCTCACCGGCAGCACCACGATCACGGAACACGCGAGAGCTCCTGATGGTTGCTTCGACTTGCTCGTCGTGGTCAGACAAAGATGAAACCACAAGAACCAAGAACGCTGCGGCAAGAGCAAGAGGGAAAGAAAGTTTCATGATGATGACGATGAATGATGAGCGCCCTTGTTTTTGTTTCGCAGTGAACTTTCGGCTTTTCACCGGCCACCATCATACGGTTCTTTCTTCTCGGGGTTCTTGGATGCCGTACGGTACTACGCATCATCGGTCATCGTTTCCCCGCCGGAGTCCGCAAAAAGGCATATCCTGCCTCGATAGATTTTCGGAACTTACAGTAGACTACTCTTTGCTTACATTTACGGACTTATACTAAAGCGAAGGAGGCTGGTCACAACATCGCATAATATTGTATGTCCTCTGCATCATCAAATTTGGCGGGGCGCGCACGCTGGCAATGCTACTCCGACATCAAACCGTGAATCGCATATCCATGATCAGTTATGATTCCCGTACACGGGACTCATTTCAAATGACTCCCTCCTCTACAGTAGAGTACGGACATGCATGCTGGACGCAACAAAGCCATATTGCAACGACTCGTAGATACGGGATTCCATTCGTGATTAAATGTAAATGATTTTAGAAGAAGTGAGACTATTTTTCTGGGGTGTTTTGAGAGATGAATCTTTTGTAGCGATGCCGAGGACCTTGCGAGCAACAAGAATTTTGTCGTTTTCGCAAAACAGTTCATAGGGATGCTGGACATGGCGATTGATATGCTTGGTCCCGACCTTGAGATGGTTGAAACCCAATTGCAACAACTTGGAGTTAGGTACGTTTTAGAAGATTCCTCCAGAAAAAGATGAAGCAATAGTATAACATCCACACGGAGGAGACCACTCCTCACCCACTACTACGTTCTCCCTCTCGGTCCCTGCACCAGGCACATCAATTACGGCGTCATGCCCCAACATGATCCTCTAATGAGCAAAGCACTCTTACAGACAATCGAGAACAAGCTTGGGAGCAAGTTTACGGATCGGGATCGTGATTCTTGGAACGCGATCTACACCTTTATGTCAGTGAGCATGATGCAAGGTGCATTCCAAGAGTTGACGAAAATCCGGAGAGATTATCTCGTCCTCCAATCCGCTAACGAGAAACGAAAGGAGGCACGAGCTCAAAAAGTGAAAAAGGAGAGTCGGGGGGCGCAAAACATGATTCGAAGTGAAGACAGTTCGACCGATTTTAGCGAGCGAACCGCATCCTCGAGTGAGGCTTCCACAAGCGGCTATGTCGTGAACAAGAAGGCACCAGGAACAGAAGAAAGAACAAGACCACGATCGTCCCCTTCGAGAAACAACAAGCAAAATAATGTCCGCGGTGAGAATAAGTGGGCTATGAGTTTGAAACGATTTGCCGGTGTTACCGTCAAGGCATAGGTCGCTATTCTTAGAAATGCCAAATATTTTAATGAGCATATCTTCATTTCGTTGTGCTAGCTTTTTGATCAGCAGGAGCCCTTGGAAGTAGCAGTATGTTCGTGATATATTTACTACTGCTGGTATGCTTGCTGCTCCGTCCTCCCAAACGCTACAAGGACTCCTCTAGTCGTCGCCATTCGAGTAGTTCGTCGAGTATGGAACTCAATACGGGCTTCTTCTATTAAAAGGACGAGAAGGGAGCCGCGCTGTTTGCTTTCTTTGGGAAAGTCGCTGTCCAGAATTAAGTAGACTACAACATCGTTTTACTCTCTATCTCTTCCACTTCTTGCTGGTACTACTAGTGTACCTGCAGGTGGCAGATAGAGAATTTTTTGTTCGGTCGGTCTCAACTTCAGTAGTATCATTGCGGGCAATAGTGCCCTTCGGTCTTGATAATTGCTTCTCTACTATGTTCTTGTTTGTTGTTCTCATAGGTGCGCGTACAATCGCTTTCAGTAGAGCCCACCGACCACCACGTACCGACCGGTACTCGTAAATAATGTCAAAGCTCGTGTTTCTAACGCACGATGTAGTGGTGCTGTACCGCACTGTACGTACTTGTATGTACGATCCTGATGTGCGGGGAGGAGGGTTATTATCGAGATGTGGGCAATTCTTGGAAACTCACGTCGCCCAACTCCAAAACAGCCGGCAATTTTTGGACTTGCGTGAGAAGGAGAAAGTTTTTCGTGCGCTTCTTGTTGCTTTTCGGTATCTTGACACTACCAATACCGCTCGACTCCGAGTCATCGACCGTTGACACTACGGCCACTAGTCCACAGGACGACTTGAAGGGGGCCATGAGTTTGGCCAAGGGAAGTTGGAGTGGTGTACTACTAGTACTGACTTGTTCGTCCATGCGGCTATCCTTGCTTTCCTTTTCCACATCCTCCGCGCCGACTTGTTGTTGTTGTTGTTGTTGTTGCGGTTCTTGAACAAACTCTTTTCCCCATCCCTTGTCTCGTAGATATTGTTGAGTAGTTTGGAGCGTTTGCAGTTGCGCATCTTGCCACGCAGGCGACTCTGCTAGATCCCACAAGGATTCCAACATGAACGCTAAGGGATTCTTCTGCTCCGTAGAAGATTCTTCCAGAAGATGATCCCCCTCCTCATCATCATCACCATTATAGCTATCCTCATCATCGTTCCATTGCGTGGGATCGGGTAGAACAATCCTTATCCAGTTGCGAGAATAAGACGACGAACCACCAGTACCCCGTTCCAAACACGTATCGACACGCCCCATGGCATGTTCCAATTCCGCCAAGGTCACAAATGTGGTAGGCTTCCATTCCCCCATTGGACTCGCGACAACGGCTCTTCGTACTGCTGCAATCAATAGCGGCAGACCTTGTGTTTTGAAATATTCATGGGATTGCATCATGACCTCTTGTGCCAATCGAGCAGTAGAATGAGCCGCCGAAGAACCATCATTCCTTTGTCGCTGCTCGTGGTGGTGATGCTGCTGCTGAAAGACTTGACCACCAATCCAGTGCAACTGAAGAGTCAAGGACAAGACCAACAACGACGATGCATATGCAGTGGTCACAAATTTGGTAAAGGTTTCCGTTTGAATGTCTTGCCACAATTCGGATTGGCGTTGTTGAGACGACGATGATGACTCATTGGTACTAGTGTGGTTATTCTTTTTCTGCCGGAGCATCCTCAGTTCTTGAGTCAAGGGAATAGTATTGGTCCGATCCTCAATGACTTGTTGAAGTGCGGGCCAACAAGTGGCATAGGCATTGCGAATTTCTTGACGACACTTTCGAATGCTTTGTTGCGCCAAACGATGGCGGGTGCGAGGATCGATCCCTTGCGCTGACGGTCTAATACCACTCTTCTTTTTCCGTGCTGCACCGCCGCTTCTTGTCCTTCTTCCCCCTTCCTCCTCCTGTTCTTCGTCGTCATCTCCCAACCAAAGAGAAGAGATCCATTTTGGAAGGATCATCTCTTCATCGTTGATATCGTCAGCAGCATTATCATCTGCCACATAATATTCGTAAGCCTTGTAGGCTCCATAGGCAACCACCGCGGTAGTGGCCAGCGTTTGGACCGTACTCTTCACAATCGAAGACGCTTTGTTGTTACCTCGTCGTGGCCGAGGACGGTGAGAATTATTCATAGAAGAAGACAGATAGTAGTATGTTATTGTTGTTGCAAGGAGAGGGATTGGAAGTATTACTCGGTAGTATTAGCAGAGATGGAGGGGAATACACACACCATCCGCAGTGAGAGGAATGAGAATTGTCTGTGTCAAGCTTCGCGTATTGCGTACCGCGTACGCAGTAGTGGGAGCAAGGCTGCTTTCGTTCTCAACGCATCCACCAGCATATCGATGAACGTAAACAGTATCTACCGGGTACAAGTATGGTACCTGGTACTGTATCCGTACTCGCTCGTAGCCGCCCGTCGCCAAATAAGAAAGATCGAAGTAATCGAATTGCCGAAAAAGAATCATCAGTGGGGAAAAAACGGGTGAGGTCCAGACGTGGGCGCCATCCTGTCTTGAGTAGGAGATGATGGATGGATTTGGGATATCGGTATGTACATTGACCATACGATTGTAGCAGTCCCAAGTAGGCCTACCGCCGGTAGCTAGAATACAGTACCGCACGTCAACTCTACGATACGAGTGTTATAAGAGAATAGTACGAGCAGTAGACAAGAAGATAAACAGGATGATAGGGGAGAGAGATGCGATGATGATATTGTTTGGGTTTGCTTTGTAGATCAGGGTGACTCTAAAAAGAGTCAGTTTGTTTTACGTCGATGTAGACTACTCGTACGAGTAGTTGACTACAAGCGACAGATGAGGTAAACTTGCTTATCCTCCGAAACCGTAAAGGGTCTTGCCTTGACGCTTGAGGGCGTAGACGACGTCCATGGCGGTGACAGTCTTGCGGCGAGCGTGCTCCGTGTAGGTGACGCTATCACGGATCACATTCTCCAAAAAGACCTTGAGGACACCTCGGGTCTCTTCGTAGATGAGACCGGAGATACGCTTGACACCTCCACGACGGGCCAGACGGCGAATGGCGGGCTTGGTAATACCCTGGATGTTATCTCGGAGAACCTTTCGGTGACGCTTGGCGCCTCCCTTTCCAAGTCCTTTTCCTCCCTTTCCTCGGCCAGACATGTTGACTGTTGTTTTGTTTTGTTTTTGATGATTTGACGCGGATTGCGAAATTATGAGAAGGGAAGTGCGGGTCGGTCGGTGCGAGAGCTGAGAGAGTTGTTGTTGTTGTTCGAGAAGGCGACCCCGAAACGCGGGTTCCGGTTCGTGGTTGCGTAGAAATATGTAGGAACTAGTACCGAAAGTCCAATTTCGAAAATCGGGCGCGGCTCTCGCGCCGGGTTTTCGATGAGCTTGCAAAGGTTTGACTTGTGAAAAACCCGGCGCACGAGCTGCGCCAGCCACAAAACCATATTTAGCGTTGGTAGAGCTCGAGGTTGATGCCCCGATTGCTTCGACCGACCGAAGAAGCGGAACAGAACATGCAGCCAGCGGCGGCCAGCAGCCACAAGAGGGCACACAAATTTTCCAACAGCGCGAAACACACCGCCTGCATTTCGAAAGAACACTCTTCTCTTTGATAATTTGTAACCATGGCCCGAACCAAGGTACGCAGACGTTACAATGGAAAGGATCAATCGGTGTATCTATCCAGGAGAGAATGAATCCGCTAACTCTTTTCCCTTTGTTCCCACCTCCTTCCGCAGCAAACCGCCCGTAAGTCTACCGGAGGAAAGGCTCCCCGAAAGCAGCTCGCCACCAAGGCCGCTCGTAAGTCTGCCCCCGCCACCGGAGGTGTCAAGAAGCCCCACCGATACCGACCTGGAACCGTCGCTCTTCGTGAGATTCGTCGATACCAAAAGTCGACCGACCTTCTCATCCGCAAGTTGCCCTTCCAGCGTTTGGTGCGTGAGATCGCCCAAGACTTCAAGTCTGATCTTCGATTCCAAGGATCTGCCGTCTTGGCCCTCCAAGAAGCTGCCGAGGCTTACCTCGTTGGTCTCTTTGAGGATACCAACTTGTGCGCGATCCACGCCAAGCGTGTCACTATCATGCCCAAGGATATTCAATTGGCCCGTCGTATCCGTGGAGAGCGATCGTAAACAACATCATTCCACCTTCTTCCTGCAAACCCTCTACTAGATGATTAGTTTGCTGTAACTTTTTATAGCCGAATATATTGGTATTTACCATTCAGGCGCTTATTGCATTAGCCTATGACTGCAAGTGGTCTTCACCGTTCAAACATGATGTTGCTTTCAATGCTGGTTTTTTCTCGCGTATCTGTAGGCGATCCTTCCAAAAGTGTCTAGCTAAATATTGGTCTACGAGTAGTAGTAGGTCTTTCAAACAGAACTGCTCGTACTGGTGCTATTCTCTACTAGAGAGGGGGTCTAGCTGCTCTAGTAGAGTAGAGACCACACCCGGTAGAGCTACGGTACTCTGAGTAATGGTACTCTACAAAGAGACAATCTCTATTGCATCGTCTTGCAAGCTCCTTCGTAGGAGTAGAGTAGCTATTCTAAGCGAGTACCGGTAGAAGTACCAACCAACGAAAGATGTACCGGGGACTACAGTAATATACAATCTAATCGAAAACCCATCAGATATGCAATTTTTCATTCACTTAGAACCAGGAACATACATAATGTTCATGTTTAGAACGTCTACACTTCGAGGCTTACGCGGCGTTGGTGGTAGCCGCTAGTGTTTGCTCGTCTGTGTTTCGGCGAATCAGATATCCGTCTAGACATTCTTCCCCCTTGGGACCTTGCAGTTCAATGCGATAGACAAAGACCGTAGGACGGAGTTGTCCTGGACGGAACACGCGTCCGATCGCCTGTTGCTCCGTACTGGCATCGGAAACCGGATCACCTGTGATGCCTCCGTCTCCAACATACAACGGACTGTATAGGATCAAATTGTAGCATTCCTTTTGTAGATTCAGACCCGCAGCATGATCGAAATGAAGGACGAGAACTCGTGGCCGCTTTCTATCCTCTTCAGTGGAATCAGGTCTCTGGTAGAAAGCGATTTTCCTGTTCTGCACTTCCACGGGGTCATCCACTGCTAGCCATGTGCATCCTAGACCACTGTCCTCCAGATACCTGCGAGCGGAATGACCGGCAGCGATACGGCCGTCTGTGAACACAATAATCTTAGTCGTAGGGTCTTTCGACAAAATCTCCTGACATGTGTCGACCAAGGCCTTGCCCCTAGAGACAGAGTCCGCATTCTGTTGGAGAAATTTCGAAATGTCGTGACCCGCGCTCGGGTCGAAGTTTTCAGGGCGTACCCCGAGACCCTTTTTATCGCGATCGATACCATGCTGACTGGCAATGTAGGCCTTGGTCTCTTCTGGGTTCATTCGGACAACCACCCGCTTTTCTTCCATCTCAATTCCCTCGAGCTCTTTCTCCGTGGTGTTGCGGCAGCAGGCGATTTCTAGGTACGACTGGCACTTCGAGTAGATCGCCTTTCGGATCTCACGGCTTTGCTTCGGCTCCAAGTAATGCTGCAAGAAAATATCTCTGCGGCTCTCCCGCTCCAATTTGCGCCAGTGACTGGCCAGACCAATGACGTAGGTGCTACCGATCAAGTTGGCCAATTCAATCACTCGATTGCTATTGTCCAGCAGTGGCGTCCCAGTGAGCCCAAAGATTGATTTTCGATAAACCAGGGGCCTCTGCGAAAGATCCTTCTGAGTAATACCAAGAAGCTCACGACTGGCTCGGCGATTCTTCTCTTTGAACCAGTCGAGTTGCAGATTGTCTTTCTCGGTACAAAGACATTCGTGGATTTCATCGACAATGATTCGCTCCCATTCAAAGTATTCAAGTGGGACGCCTTTGTCGGTTTCCTTGAATGTCTTTCCACGAAGCTGTTTGATAGCGTCAAGATACGAATGCGTAAAGTACGCTGAGATATCTCGTAGTTTTTGGTTCTAGAGGCGTAACAGAGGAGGAAGGACCGGTTAGATTTCCAAACAGTGAACCAGGATGTCATACAATCACAAGCATCGCGCGCCATCTTACCTTCATTTCATTTGCCGAACCAATACCGTAAGGGTCACGACTAGTTGCTGGAATCCAAACTCCCTTGGCACCAGGCTTCTCGGCATGTCCCATGGACTTGGGGAGAGGCGGGATATCGGTACCACTTTTGCGCAGTCCACTTTTTGCGACCAGATTTTCCGTGTATCCCTTGCCTTCGATGATATCTACCGGAAAGATAACGACATCAGCCTCTATGATTTGTCTGAGAGTGGTCTTCTCGAGGCTCTTACAATCATGAATGCACAGAGACTTCATTTCGGAACTGAATTTCTTGATCTCACTCTCCCACTGGCCTACCAAGGCGGAGGGAACAACCACGGCAGTAGCACCACTCTGGCGAGGAAAGCTGCGTGAGGCGCGAGCAGCTTTGAGGCCTTGAAGCATCATAGCGATAGAAATCACCGTCTTGCCGGCTCCAATAGCATCGGCAATCACACCACCGGAGATTTTCCGGTTTCTTGAAGCCTTCGCCATGAGTGAGAAACCATTAGAGCCGGGCATTTCATGCTCCGACATTTCTAGTTCTTCAAAATCTACATTGCCTGATTCGATCATCGACATTTTGGTAACAACCTTTTGCTGGCGCTCGTACAGCACATACGGACTTTTCAAGGCGACGTTGGTCTCTTCCTCCTTAGTGCACGGATATACCTTGAACGGTGAATACTCGGGGTCAGATTGCAGCGAAGTATCCGAAAGGCGGTAGGATACAACCGTTTCGGCTGCCATTTCCTTATCCCCCCTTCCCTCCACCAAGTATCTTGCAGCGTGGTGAGCTGCTACTTCGGGAAAGCACTTGATGGACAACATGCCGGTGGACCTCTTCAAATGAAATTCGAAGGCCTTCTGGGCGTTCTGTAAATTGATGTAATATTTGCGAGACTCTTCTGGATTGCTTCTTCTTGCCCAGACTGTCCGTTCCTCGTCAAAGTACCACGTTTCAACCGGGCGACGCGGGGTAATCTGGTCGCATAATCCATACATGGGTTTTCCAGCTTTTCTGGTCAACGTATTCCACTTGGCATCGGGCGACAATTCAACTGAGAGCTTGGTATCGCGAGCGGCGTGTCGCATGATCGGTGGGGCACACAGATAGTTGAAGGCTCTGGTGATCTTTTGGGCCTCCGTTCCATGATGAACATTTAGACAGATGTCCTCATTCGACGTCTCAAACGGGTAGAGCATATTGACTTGGGCGGAGCTCAAGCCCTTCACAGTGAGAAACGACGGAAGAGAATTCTCAGTGACAACCGATACTGACGACTTTGGGACAGAGCATCGGACAAGCGGCGCATCTGACCAAACATTTTGTTCTGCATCCTGCGAATGGTGCGACTCGTCCAAAGCGTGGCACGGTTGCCACTTGGACGATAGCGTGACCATAATGGCCGCGAAATCATCGTGGCTAATGGATTTCGAAATGACGGGTGTATCAGGTCCCGTTCTCCCGACATTCGGTTTGATGATTACGTAGAGAGGTGGGCGCTTCTTGTCACCATGTCTGATCCAAATTGCTGACTGGTTCGCGGTCTGGCGGCAAGATGCGCGTTTGTATTCTCCGTTGATCTCTTCCAGTTTGTCGGAATGAATCGACAAGGTATCGGGCCATTCCTTCCAATTCTCGGGATAAACCCACCTCTCCACTTCACCTCGCTCTTCGGCAATGTTGAACCATTTCTTCTGAGGACCATATCGCGAGTCGCGCAAGTCATTGGCTGCTAGGTCAGTAAGACCCAGTTCGACACGGACGGACGGAGACGGATCGGAACCGACAATCTCCAGCTGTATGGGAGCCATCATGTCTCTAGCGAGCCATTGACACTGGTCAGGACTGTCAGCATGGACGGTAACAACAGCGCAGCATTCCAGTTTCCCGCGAACCAGAGGCGGCATTTTGGCCGGGAAGTAGGAAATCAGCTCTCCGGTCATGCCAAGCTCTGGTGAATTCTCTTCCCCTCGGTTCTGTCTCCAGAGTTCACCTACAGTGATTCTGAATTCAGCCACGACCTCGCCAACGCCATCGTTGTCTCTCGCATTGTAGTGGATTACCCACTTTCTTCGCTGTCGCTTGATGTCTTGTAGGTTGAAGACAAATTTCCACAAGTCAGCAACTCGGTGGACATCGTCATTCAAATCGGCAAGGAATTGTATCCCTTCTTTGTCCAGGACCAATGACGAAGGAGCTACATTACGAAGCTTGGATTGGAAGTGGCCCATATGATGCTCCTCGATCGACATGCGTTTCTCTTGCACTGCGTGGCTAGACATTTGGTAGCCATTGTGCGAACCCAGGCAGGACGAACAACAAGAAATGCGGCAATTTGGGCACTCCATAAAAGTGTCAGTGGATGTGTTTCGTCCGCTTGTTTCACAAGTACACCAGACTGAGGAGGCAACGGCTTCGGGAGCCAACTTGGCCAATACTCCAAAAACGGACCCCGCATCAGTCAGACTTTGAAACTTTGGCGCTTTGCTGGGTGTCACGATCGTCTTTTCACGTGGAAGCCCGCAGCTGCTTTCCAAGTACTTCAATATTTCTTTTTGAGACGCACCCGGGCACTCTTCACGGAGCTGTGGCGCAATAATCGCCGCCAACTGAGCCGCGCACACTACCGTCAAGCTCATGGCGTTTCCGGCCATATCTCCCAGCTCCACCTCGGACTCACTGCCCAGGGCCAGACGAAAGTATGGAATACCTTGTAGTAGCAACTTTTCGCATCCCAGCAAGGTACGACCCAGATTGGAACAAAAGAGCTCGCCTCCCGGACTTATGCACCCCGCGATACCAGGCGTTGCCATACGATGTTTTTCCTTGGAGACGTTTTGCGAAATATTCCAGAAGAAAGAGGAAAAATTGGAATCGTGAGTCTCGGCGTCTCGGGCAGCCGAAATGTGAAGGATATCCAACATGTCAATCTCTCGTTGTTGCATGGTATCCAGGTACTCCAACCAGTAGTGAGGAGGGACTTGTTTCTTGCCTCGTGCTCCTCCCCCCACATTTGGTCGGGCGTACATCTCAATTCCAAGCTTTTCTCTAGCGATCGTGTTGTGTTTGACATTGGCATTGCCCGACGTAAAAAAGTCGGGTTCTTGAAAGACCGACCGTTTAGTATGACGGCCAGGAGGTCCGTGGAGAGCTTCTCTGAAGACTCGAATGTTATCATGGTCTTCATCCAAGATGAAGGCCTCCAACGAATGCTTCACTGGACTCTCCAAAAACTTGATGATTGCCTGCCAATACACGCCGAGGTCGTCGTCGTAATTTTCAGGATCCTCTGCTGGTTGCCACACGTACATGTAGGTTCGTTCGCGCGTTTGTGGCAATCCGTAGTTTTTGGTATCGACCGCACCATTGGCAACCCAGGTGCAGTAAGTGACAGGCATGTCAAACATGAGAGTATCTTGCTTGCGATCCACCTTGCCATTGCAGGCGCCCAGCAAGTCATTGAGAGTACATGTTTTTTGTTTCTTGTTGGGCCACTTGGCGGGGATCACAGTTTTGGTCCCTCCTTTCAAAAAGCCCTTGACGACCGCCCCACAACGGACTCCCACGTGCATGGGCACTTCGACAGCCACAATGAGATCATCGTCTCCTTTATCGCCAGTATTTTGGTTTTTCTGCAATTCAAACTTGAGCTCCTTGATTTTGGCATCCTTGGCAGATGTTTTCTGAATGGCATTCTTTTCGTCATTCACAGTCGCCAAGGGCACCCTTCCATGAATGTACTCTTCCATCTTTTTCCAAGGCGCTCCCGTCACATTTTCCAGAATGAACCAATCTGGTTGCTGCTCGAGCACCAATTCAATTGTCGCCAAAAAGGTTTCTCCCGAACATCCCTTATCTTCAATATCCAATCGCTTGGTCGAATGCAACATGGAAAAGTTCTTGCACGACGTCCCCGCAATCAAAACATTGATGGAAGGGATCGGAGTTGGCCTTCCGTAGACATCGTGAGGTGCGTCGGATTCCGTGAGTTTGACCACATCGGGATACAAGGTCGAATCAAAGTTCCGTGCCAAATAGGATTGTTTGAAGGGCTCCTTTTCGCAGGAAAACTTGTGTTCGACGTGCAGTTTGGCAGGAACTCCAAAGCGCTCCATTTGTTCCGAGACCATGGTCAGCGCCAAAGCAGGAGCATCCGTTCCACTGCACACTGTACCCAGTTTGAGCGGATTCTGCTTGGTTCCCAAGATATTCTTGTTGTTGGACTGCAAGGCACGTTGCAACAACGTTCCAATCTTGAGGACCTGTTCTCCTACCAAATGATCAATGATATCATCCGTGGCCTCCATACCACAGGGATCCAAATACTCGTGCTCTTCTTGAATAGTCTCGAGAGGTTTGGTCCAGTACAAGGGCCTGTTGATTGGCTGGAATCCTTCGGCCATGCTCTTTTTCGATGAATCGTCTGCCTTCTTGGGTTGCGCGGTCGCCGCCTTTTTCTTCTTTTGTTGGGGAATCTTCTTGCTGTTCTTGGACGACTGCTGCTGCTTACGACGACGATTCTTGGGCTTGTTTTCAATGTCCTCGTCAAAGTCGTCGTCTTCGTCCTCCTCGTCGTCAACATCCATGAGGTCTTCGTCTTCTTCGTCATCGTCATCTTCGGAAAAGGCGTCATCATCATCATCGTCGTCGTCTTCCTTGTATTGGGGACGAGCAGCAGGAGTTCGACTCGTGCTTCGCTTGGAGCGTTTGGACTGTGGCGCGGCCTTGCGGCTAGACGACTTCTGGGGCGGCTCCTCCTCCTCCTCTTCGTCCTCGCTGTCGAGTGACACGTCGTCCAATTCCGCATAGTTGACGACGGCTCGTTTGCGTCCACGACGAGTAGTCGTCATTGTTGGAGTAGCAGTAGCAGTAGTTGCAGCAGTTGCAGCAGTTGCTGGTGTACTGGCTTCGGTTTCTTCGGTGTCCGTACTAGCTGCGGTAGGAGCAGGGCTACTTTTGGTGGTAGTACTACTACTACGTTTGTTGGATGTTTTCTTGACGGGTGTCTCTTGCTTCTGCTTCTGCTTCTGCTTCTGCTTCTCCTTGACATCTTTCACACCATCAAGAATGGCATGCTGCTTCATTTCCTCTGGATCAAATTCCTCGGCATCTCCATCTTCATACTCAATGGAGTAAAATCCCGTGGTCGGGTCGACCGCCGTCACGTGACCCTCAAACCAATCGTCGACCGAATCAAAGTACTTGCGGACTTTTGTGCCGACGGGCCATTGTTGCTGCTGCTTCGCTATTGTTCGTGGCATGATAGACACAGATAGATGAATGGATGGGTCTGGATGGATGGATGGGCGACTGTGGAGTATATGGATGTTACATACACCAACTATCAACAACCAAAGCGCTTAACGACCCACACAAAACAATGAGACCGACATGCACCACCACCGCCGCCGCCACTCTCTCCCTCCACAAAGCAAAAAATCCAAAATCCAAAACAGTTTGGCGCGCGGGTGTTTTTTATTGTTGGCTCGCTCGGCGATGACGAAAACGACGACGACGACGACGACTCACTCGATCGACTGAATGCGCTTCCAAAAAGCATGCATGTGGAACGGATACCCGTCGCGCTCGTGGGGAATGAAACTCCGTCTTTTATACGTACATAGATTCACTAAATACGAACGTCGACAGGGACGATGTCGCGTCCGTTCCAGCTTTCTCACTTCTTCATTTACGTTTATATTCATAAAGCGCCCGTCGGTCAACCCCATTCACAGCACACTACAGCCGGTACTGTATTGTACTGATCAGGCCCTAAATAAACCCCGGTTTTGTGTGTGCGTGCGTCGATCACGTCATGTGCTATCTGCCTGGCTGCCGCGTCTGGCCTGCCATGCTCTCTCATGGAGGCAGAGATGAGGCCCGGCGCGGCGGGGCAGAACGGAATAAAGCCGCGGGGGACGAGAGCCTCTCAACACTCAACATCATCATTGCTCTATGTACTTGGATTGGGCGGACGACTCGACCTCTACCCTTGTCGCTGTTGCTGCTCTTGGATGTTTCCATACATCCTTTCATTCTTTCTTTCGTGAAACGAACGACAAGCATTACTTGTAATCGTGATCTGCGGTAGGACCATAGTGTGTGGCATATTCTCCAGCCAAGCAAGCAAGAAACCAACCCTTGGTTTCCTAGCTTCCGTCCCTCTTCGACTCTGTAGAGAGGAGTACCGGCACCCTCCCGCTGCTCTATATTAGCCCGAGTGCGTGAATACAGTAGGTCGAGTCGGGTAGTCGCAGAGGAGTTTACGAGTACACATCAACAAAAGGAAGAAGCATCACACAAGAACAGCAACATGGGTAACGAAGGATCCATTCCACAAGGCAGTAGTAGTGGCGCTACCAATGAAGAGGAGTTTTTGGAAACCCAAGCCCGGGCTCCTCCTTCGGCGACCAATCCACCACCTCCAGGAGCAACACTAGCATCAGCACCAGTAGCTGCTCCAAGAGGTGGTCGAATGATGAATGCAGTATTTCATAGACGAAATCAAAACACTCATGCTCATCCGAGTCATCATCATCATCATCAAAATCAACTACCGCATCATCCAGTACCTGGAGCACCTCCCATGCAACCGGAAGATATGGTCATGATGAGTCCGGAAGAGCAAGAACAGTATTATCAGGAACAACAAGATATGTTGTATCTGCAACAACAGCAGCAGCAGGCCGCACAGTTACAGGCGCCATCGCAACAGCAGCAACAACAGCAACAGTACTATGCCCATTCCTCAGCTTCGGCGTCAGCTTCGGCGTCGTCAGCGATCTATCCACCGAACGGCGAGTATCCTCAAAATACCAATGCAGCGACATCATCATCAGGAGGAAGTAGTAGCAACAACAGCAGCAGCAATTCTACACCCTCCAAAAAAGGAGTAGGAGGTATGAGTTTTCGTCCGGCAGGACGTGCGGCAGGGGCGGCCATTCTCAATTCCATGAAGAGTCTCAGTTTGGGCGCGACAGGAGTGTTGGGAGGAGGACGAAAAGACAATCATAGTAGTAGTCCCAGCAAGATGGCGGCTGCCACGACACAAGAATGGGAAACCAAATGGGATGAAGATGAGGATGATTCCGATGCTGAAGTAGAAGAAGAAGAACAGCAACAACAGGATACCAAGAGACCGGCTGCTGCTACTGCTGCTATATCTTCTCCACAACGTGCTACGGTGGGTCATGTCAATGGATATCATAACCAGCAACAGCAACAACAACAACAACAACCACATACTCCTCAACAACAACAACATCAAATACAGCTACATCAACAACACCAACAGCATATGGCGTCGACTATGCCTCCCATGATTCGTCCCGGTATGGATAGTGGATTGAGTAGTCCCGAGGTGACCAACATGAATGCTACTGCAACTGCTGCTGTCCCCACCAAGGCTCACTTGGTGACGGCAACTCCGGAACAACCATCACAAGGTGTGGAAGATGGAGTCGAGTGGGATACTGGCATCGACATGATGACTCCCGAATCTCCAGATTATGAAAAACCCAATGTCCAAATGTTTTTGCCTCTACTTCGTGTTCTTGGAAAAGGATCGTTTGGAAAGGTACGTTTCGTTTTGTGCTTGCTTGCGTGCGTGCGTTTGACTGTGGCTGCTTGTGATGCTGCTATACTAGAGTACGAACAGCAGTACCGTCTGTTGGGTCATCATGAAACGAAGGAACAAGGTGGCCCGTCAATCACTACTTACTTACTTACTTACTTACTTACAACATGTTTCATGTGACCTTCCTTTCCTTGTTTCTCACACAATCAAAATGTATGAATAATCAACTCAACTCGATAGGTGGTTTTGGTGCAAAAACGGGTTGGAAGAGAACGTGGTCAACTCTTTGCCATGAAGATTTTAAGAAAGTCACACTTGGTCCGCCGACGACAAATTGAACGAACCAGGACGGAACGCAAAGTCTTGAGTGTGGTCAATCATCCGTTCATTATGAAATTACACTATGCCTTTCAAACGGTAGACAAGCTGTATTTGGTGTTGGATTATTGTCCCGGAGGAGAATTGTTTTTTCATCTGTCCAGGTTTCGACGGTTTCCCGAACGCGTCGCTCGCTTTTATGCGGCCGAGCTACTCTTGGCTCTAGGACATTTGCACAAGCGGGGAATTATTTATCGAGATTTGAAACCGGAAAATGTCTTGTTGGATGCGGAAGGTCATGTCAAATTGGGAGATTTTGGATTGGCCAAGGCGGGGATTCAGCATGCGTGTGAGGGTGCCACGAGTATGTGTGGAACACCCGAATACATGGCACCCGAGGTTTTGGCCCAGCAGGGACATGGATTTTGTGTCGACTATTGGGGCCTCGGTATGCTGGTCTATGAAATGATGACGGGACTGCCTCCGTGGTATACGACGGATCGGACCCGGCTCTTTCGGCGGCTTAAAAGCGCGCCTTTGGATATCCCAACGTATTTTTCGCAGGGGAGCGCGAGTTGTGTCAGCGCTCTTCTCGAACGAAATCCCCGAAGGAGATTGGGTGTGACGGGGATTCGAGCGGCCATGGAACATGAATTCTTTCGGAGTATCTCCTGGCGGGCCTTGTATGGTCGACGAGTCGAAGCGCCCATTCGACCTTGTGAAGGATGGAACCCCAACAACGGCGCATCATCGCCATCTAGTGCTCCTCAGCAAATGCAAGGCGATCATCCGGAGTTGGATGCAGCCACGGCCAATTTCGACAATACGTTTACGAGAATGCCAGTGGAAACAGACGATCATCCCGATGCTCATGGTGAAGATTCGGAAGATTTGGAGGAGCTGCACGAGGATACCTTCGTAGGTTTTACCTTTGATGACTTTGATCGAGAAGAAATGGCTGCCACAGCTCAGCAACAACAACAACAACAACCACAGCCCCCACGAGAACGGACGCGTCACTTGGGAAGCACGTCCAATCATGGAGAAAGTATGGATTCGACAGGCGTACCAGCACCACCACCACCGCAGGCCACAACAGGGCCTGCCCGGCATTTAGATTGAAACAATAATCACAATCAAACAAAACGACAATAGCAGCGAATAACTGACTGCTCCTACATACTGGTTTGAGCGTCTACTAGTAGAGTACCAGTACTGTACTGGTAGCTACTTGGTAGCAGGCAACTCGAAGGGCCAGTACTCCTCATTGCTGCGGTAGCTCACAGCGACGACTCAGCCTGGCACCACCGACATGCCCGGGGCTCTCTCTACTAGGCTATTCTACTCAGAGTGGCTAATAGTAGTAGAACTACCGCACTGCGTTACCGGTAGCTCAACCACAGCCAGATAGGAATAGTAACCTTATTCATTACTAGATGGCTTCCGTGACACAGTCGACACATCCATGATGATAGAAGTCTACTAGAAGCCTCCTTTGCTCCTGTTGCGAGTAGAGCGAATAGTCACCTCCTCAATAATGTGACACTCTATTACCAGAGACAAATGTTTGTCTCTACTACTACTACTACTAGCTACTGTAGTACTTCGTAGACTTACTAGCTAGTAGTAGTAGAGTACCGGTAGACGACTGGTAGTACTCGATCGTAGTAAAGGTAGTAGCAAGTGCCACTAAACTGGCCACCCCTCAAAAAACAGTCAGATTTTCTCTCCAATAAAACATAAAACATTCATTCGTGTACCCGTACTACGCTACCGTACTGGTACCGCGGCGCAGGTACGTACTGTACGTACCGGTACCGGGGTGCCCACCAGCGGGGGGGTGGGTAGACCAGCGGTACGTACCAGGTACTGTACAGTGTGGTACTTGATACTCCGATCCGCCTCGGCTGGCGCGAATGCACGCAGGCGCGTTTTTGAAAAAGAAGAACGGAGCGAGGACGAACCCAAAAAGTTCTGTCGTCGCGTCATCATCATTTTTTCTGTTTGTGTTTTTGACTTGGACAAAAGAATTCTTCTGTTTGACCGTTTGTTCATTGCTTCCTCTTTTCTTCTTGCACAAAGAATTCATGTAATCTGCAACAACAACAACAACAACAACAACAACAACAACAAAATGACGACTCTTTCTCGAACTCTTACCTTTGGGGTATTCCTTTGCGCGTGTATCGCAACTTCGGTTCAAGGAACCGAGGCAACAATCAAGGGCATCAGCGATGAGTTATTGTTACTAGAATTGCGGCTACCACAGAAAAATAATGAGGGTGGTCGCGTTGCCCCACCCGAACAAGAAGAAATCCTCTTTCGTGACGATAACGACAAAGAAATGGCAAGGCAAAAACTCTTGGCACACCGTCAAGATCGCAAATTGAAGTTTGAACAACTACTGGGAGATGTTCGTGATCAGCTGCAGGACGCCCCGGGGGATGAGAGGCTGCAGCGCAAAGCCACTGCCTATGAACGAAAGCTCGAGTCGCTGAGTGAAGAACTGAGCGACCAACAATTAGAGCACATGATTGCAAGAGAAGAGCACTTTCTTTCGGAACAACCTGAAAGCATTCGAAATGACGGAGAAAGTTGGTCGAGCAGTACTAGCCGTGGTCTCCGTGGGGCAGTTATGATGAACAAGGTTTAGACGAGCAGATTGTTCTAATGAAACGACGGTGCGAGCCGGGGGCAGTTTTTGGAAGTTTTGCGGTGCTGTCGACCATGTACCATGTCCTTTCTATTGCTCCAAATCATTTTGATTACCTTCCGTCGATAGTGCTGCAAATGCTACACCCCCAAACAACAGTCGTGGTGACAACACGTGAAAGAACGCTCGTGATTCTTTCCGAGAGACCTGCTGCAAAATTCTAGCAGAAGATGCTAATGTATATTATAACCTCTCTCTTATCTGCTGCTACATAGTATATTGAAAGCTCTTGGGGCTCCTCCGAGCTGGCAGAATGAGATGTAACAATAAATGGTTGTTGAAATTTAGTCGTCTACAAGTTTGTGCAATGTAAACTAAGCCCTGCCGCCACGTCAAGGCATTCAACCATGGCAGGGACACGTTGATTGGTCACAAAACGTAAGAGGATTGTAAGAGGTTCCTTAATACTGGGAATGGGGGGTCCATCACCATCCCAACAGAGAGGCACTGGTTCTTTAAAAAATCAGTACTGATTGCTGATCGCTTCGGTAACTGTTCTATCATGTCATCGTATCATAGTGAGTATAGTAGCACACCCAATGGTCAAAGTCGTAGAAAACGGACTCCTGTGCCACACGCCATAAAACCAAAAAGGTTTCTTTTGGGAGAAGAAGAAGGGTTGATGCCAAATGTGAGACAAGATCGGCAAGTGAAAACTTGGTACGCCAAACTGTTATAGACTTACCGGCACAGGAGGAGCCGTCGCTGGACATGGCCATTCCATACTCCTAATAATACAACATCATGTCACAGCAGTCATCGAATCGATCTGCAGCCAGTACCGATTAAAAAAGAACCAGTGGGAACCGCTCAAAAGACTCGTGTTGTCTCATGGCACCCAACGGTGATAATTCCTCAGCAGGGGAGGGGGTTGTTTTGGTTTTGGTGTTGCCGGAATTATGAGAAAAAGGTTGTTGTTGTTGAACGACCAAATGCGTTCTAGCAAGTAGTTTCGTCCTCGACGACGACGATAGCGTGGACAACAACCGATGAATGTTGAGTATAACGTGAAACGGAGTCGTTCACGTTGGTACGAAGGATTCTTCGATTGACAGACAAATCAGTGCGGAAGAACTACGAAACTTCTTGCCGTTCCCGTAGGCACACGAACGATTCCGCACCGAAACGGTTGTAGACTAAACTCCTTGTAAACGTTCCTGGGCGTGGAGATGTGAGGAGGAACGGAATTTCTGACAACAATGATGGCACGAATCCAACGGATAACATCTCCACGGTGGATTGTTGCGATCTACCTCAATAGTCCCCGCCGCCCCTTCCCTCTTCGTCATCAGTCATCAGTCAGCCTCCCGGTAGCACAAGTAGTACTACGCTTCCGATGATGCATGGAAGGCAATCTACAGCCGTATGGCGCTGCGGTCACGTACCTCGCCTTCCAGATAAGTGACACCCAAAACTCCAAAAGGCACAAAGTCATTCAGCCATCGTCGATTTTTCATTTTCATTTTGGGGTTTTTTGTGGTTCCATTCCCGCCTGCGCGATCTTCCGATCATTCACGCATGGGCGACTGTCCTCGGACACTTTATGCTGACGTCGCCCGGTAACGTTCGTTTTGGACGAAGCAAAAGAAAAAAAGGCGCGAACGCGACGATTGATTGATGACCGCAAACTAGTAGTCTACTAGTAGAGCATCGAGCAAATAAAGAGAGAAAAGTCATCGCAAGGGAGGAGGACAGCAATAATCCATGCCCTCTTCTCTCTTTCATTTCAATTTGACTACCGGTATGACCTGACCATGAAACGTGTAGAGGAATCTCTGGGTCATGATGATGGTGGCTCTCGCGAAGGAGGAGGCGGCAGCAGCGAATTGTTCCGATCCACCGGCAGCTCCAACCGAGAATCGCTTAGCACCAACAAAAACAAGACGCATCAGCCGGCCACAATGCAGTCCAGTCGAGCGTCTCAAATCTACGAAGAGCTCAACACTCTCAAGTTTTCGACGGTTTTGTATGGTCGAGACGCTGAGTTACGATTGTTAGAAACATTGTATGAGCAGCTCGGTACTAATCGAAAAACGCCCGAGAAAGAGAACCAAGACGGGGAAGAAAACAAACAATATGAAAGCAGCAGTAACGCCGACAACTTGAATATGGTTTTAGTGGCTGGGGAAAGTGGAACCGGAAAAACGGCAGTGGTCAAAGAATTCAGCGCCCGGATATCCAAGAAAGATCCCAACGTGGTGTTTGCCTCGGGAAAATACGATCAGTATCTCTCGGTTCCTTATGGGGCCTTCGTGTCTGCCTTTTCTCAAATCTGTAATGATATTCGATTCCATCCGCTCTACGAGTCTAAAATACAAGATGCTATTCTCAAGGCTGTGGGAGAAGACTACAAATTACTCTTGGATCTGATACCAAACATTGGAGAACTCGTCTTTGAGTCGGGTGAGCGCTCGCCGACTACCTTTCGTGAGGAAAAAGTAGCAGCAGCAGCGGCAGAAGAATACGATATTGTCAAATCCAAGGAGAAGTTCAAGTTTCTGCTACAACGGTTCATGCGTGCCATTTGTCAACCAGACCACAAAGCGGTGCTCTTTCTCGACGACATCCAGTGGATAGATAATGCGTCGCTACGCTTGTTGGAGATGATTTTGGACGATGCGAGCCTCGAAAGCTCACTCCTGATTGTTGGTACCTGTCGCGATGACGAAGTCAACGAGGCACATGATTTGACCAAGCTGCTAACGCGGATCCAGCGACAGCGGAAAAAGACGTCAATCAACATCCCCATTCAAAAGCTACCGTATGAAACGGTCGAAAGCTTCATTTCCGATTTACTCAATCTGGATCGGTGTGATGTTCAAGAATTGGCAAACATTGCATACACTCGTGTCGATGGAAACATTTTCTTTTTGATTCAGTTTATCACTGCCCTTCGTGATGGAGGCTTGCTTCGATATAATATTGGAAGCATGAAGTGGGGATGGGACGGGGGAGAAATTAGACGGAGTACTGTCGTTGCCGGAAATGTGCTAGAAGTACTCATGAACAAAATGGAACAGCTTCCACAAGACGCCAAGATGGTACTACAGGTTGTTGCTTGTCTCGGGGCGAGTTTTGATGAAGATCTAGTGACTCTAGTCATCATTAATCTCAAGACTGCGGGGGTACTATCCAACTCGGGAAGAGAAGAATCTCTAGCGAGCAGCAAAGAAAGCCAAGAAAGAAATGACAAGCGAACTCCCATTCAGGCTTTGTCTTCACTGGTAGAAGAAGGACTACTTGAGAATTCCGACAACTATGGCGGGCTGTCACGGCGCGCCTTTTGTTTTGCCCATAGTCAGATTGCTCTTGCTGCACACGAACTCATCGATGGAGAAGCTATGCCCCGGCTCAAGTTACAAATGGGACAGATTCTCTACGAGAACAGGTCGAAACTTGATTACCAAAGTCTCTTATTCACTATTGTTGATCTATGGAATGATGGAAGCGACTTAGTTACGGGATCGAAACAAACAAGAATTTTGATTGAATTGAACTTTGAAGCTGGAAAGAAGGCCCTCGAATCACTCGCATTTGGTGCTTCCTGTTACTATTTGCAACAAGCGCTTGATTTGATTCCAGAGCATAAAAGATGGGAAGAGGAGGACTACGACATGTCTTTGGCAATCTACAATTGTCTCATCAAAGCCGAGTATTCGAATGGGACTTGGGAGCCTCTTCGACGACATGCAACAGAGATCATTAAACTCCCAGACAGCCCAGTCATGGATAAAATCGTAGCTTTCGGTACGATGATCAGTGTCCTATCGATTCAAGAACGCAACCACAAGGATGCGATTGCACTAGCCGTGCATGTTCTCAAATTGCTTGGGGTACCCTTTTCTCTCAAACTCGGGAAGTTCGCCGTCGTGGGAGGGCTCGTCAAAACCAAAAGGCTCTTGAGCAAGGTTCCACTGGAAACGCTGCTTTCACAATCGGACATGACGGACAATGTGAAGCATGTAGCGATTGATATTCTTGCGATGGTGAACTCTTCCATGTATGCCGCCAATCCAGACCTCATGGCTGTTTCAGTACTCAAGACGTTGAGGTGGTCCCTAAAATATGGAGTTTCAAAAGATACGGCAAAATGCGTGTCCTTCTACGGGCTAGTCGAGATGGCCCTCGGGAATGCTGAATATGGGACCAAAGCATGTGAATTGGCGGTCGAATTGGCCAAGAAGCGGAATCTCATGGATACTGAATACTCCCCCACCGCTGCCGTGTACGGTAAGTCTTTGAATAGTACTACTGTATTATTGCTTGGTTCTACCATTGTGAAAGTGGGTCACTAACGTTCTATTGCAATGCCATCATGCAGGCTTTGTCCTTCCTTGGACAAGTCCTTTGCACACGTGCAGTAACAATTTATTATCAGGCTACAATTCTGGTCTAGAAACGGGCGATCTCCATTATGCATTTTTGAATATTACCCTGTTTTGCTTCTTTTGCTACTGTGTTGGCAAGCCATTCGAAGGACTCGAAGCAGATATGCGTGAATTCGCTCGCCAGATGAAGGAATACAACCAAGAACTCCAATTGCAGTTTTTGAGTCTGACTTGGCAAACCATCCTGAATATGATGGGACGATGCGACGGGAATCCTGTAGTTCTCACGGGAGAAGTTCTGGATTTCGAAGAGATGCTTCAAGTCGCCGACGATAACAAGAACCCCCCGCTTCGTGCACAGATTCAGTGCCACCGGCTGCAACTGGCAGTATATTACCAAGACTTTGATCTCGCCGCCGAACTGATTGGCCCCGCTAGCAAAATATCCCTGGTCAATCCGGCAAATCCCATCATTTGGAGGAATGCTTTGTTTGAGGGAGTTGCTGCCTTTGAGCTTGTGCGACGAGGGAAGAAGAGATGGAAGAGTACCGGGATCAGTGCTCTAGCCAAGACGAAGAAGTGGGTCGATACGGGGAATGTCAACTGTGTACATATTCTCTATCTTCTGCAAGCGGAAAAGGCAGCCATGGACAAGGATATGGATCAGGCACGAGAGCTTTTTGACAAAGCCATCGTGACGGCAGCACGGAATGGATTCCGAAACGACCGCGCCCTCGCGAGCGAACGATGTGCAGCCATGTACGATGAACTTGGTGATGAGTTCTGGTTCAACGACTATTTCAGAAAAGCCAGGGATGCGTATGAAGAGATGGAAGCTTATGGGAAGATCGATGAAATGGACGAGCGACCGCGTCGCAAACAGGAGTCGGCTGTTCCATCATTTGAAATCAGCGTTGTCAATCAAAAAGCAACGGAAAAGATCGAGGACTTTGGTACAGACCAAAGCCACGCCTTTTCCGATTTGACAAGCCTACCCACAAGAGAAGAAACTGGAGAAAATGACGAGCGGAACTGGACTTCTGGCGCTTTCTTGATACGATAGAGCATACGGAGTATGTTGTTGCCTACGGTACTTCGAAAAAATTCGTACTAGTAATGATCCACCATGTATTATTGTTGTTCTTTCAAGAACAACTGCTTACCACGGAAAGTGGAAGTGCCACCATCGTCAAGAACAACAGAAAAATAAGGTTGGACTATATCCCCTTGTTGGCGTTCTTGAGGATTAAGCAAAGAAGAAGACAAGGCCAAGGAGGGCTTTGCTTAGTCGTCCAGTTATACCTCCCATTGCTATTGCTCCTTTCTTTCCTTTTAACATCCCCTAGCTGCCTATCCTCTGATGCGCTTGCTCTTGCTCTTGCCCTTGCTCTTTGCCTTTGCCTTGCCCTTGCCCTTGCCCTTGCCCTTGCCCTTGCCTTTCCCCTTGCCTTCGCTTTTGCTGTTGCTTTTACTTTTGCTTTCCTTTGTTGCTTTCGCCTTGGTTTTGCCTTCGCTCATTCGACGTGCCACAACTCCGTCCGCCCCGTCTTGTGCTGGAATCATCATCAAGGCTTCTTCTTCTTCTTCATTATCGGCTTCGTCTTCTTCTTCTGGGAGGGCCACAACATCTTCTGGGATCAAATCAAAAGTGTCAGTCAGTCGTCGTTTTCCGTTCTTCTTGCTGCCGCCACCAGCTTCAAGGAAGTAGAATTCATCCCGTTCTTGCTGCCTCCTGTTTTTACGGAGATTGTAAGTACTCTCCTTCTTGGTGGTGCTTCTCCAGGTTGTGGCAATGGTTTCCACTGCTCGTGCTGCTGCGTTGTTGTTGTAGTTTTCCTGTTCGCCTTGTTCTGGCGATGCGCGATGCTGGTGTACCTCATCGTGGTCTGCAGCAGACCAAGCTGAAACCGCAGGGACCAGCACGACGGCGACTACTGCAAGCGCCAAGAGGAGACGACCAAGGGAGGTTGGAGGGCCGATGCGGAGCTTCATGGTAATTCTATATTGCGAGGAAGAGGGCAGGGGCGACGATTTCGGCAAATTGTTTTGCGGGAAGGAAGACGGACAAAAGAAAGTTATGGTGGTAATAATGATGCATCATCAGCCTGCTGTTTTTGGAGACTGGATGGGACGAAAGGGAAGGCAGTTGAGCATCATTCTGCGTTGAATGAATGAATCATCGTCTTCCGTTGACGGACTGAAGAAGCGCTGCTGGTGCATGCTGCAGTAGTATTAGAACCTCATAGCACTAGTGCCTCCCCCGGCTCGGTTTCTCCGTTTGATTGAAATAGGAAATAGCGAGCACCTCGTCCTCATCTTGTTGTTTGTTTGGGTTTGTCCTGTTCTTGCGTTTTTGTCGTAGAGTGTTGTTCGAGTGGAAGACTGGATTGCCCAGCAACGGACAGACGACCCCTGACGTCACGGGCACTTGGTGGGATGTTTGGGGAAAAATAATAAGGGCCTGTACTTGTACTACCGCAGGGATCGGCAGTGACTTGGCGCGTGCGCCAGCAGCGTGCGTGCGTGACATACGACTGTGACTAATACGACTAAGAAAGGCGCAGGATGGTTCGCATCATCACATACCGGGCAATAGTCTTGCTGGCGGACGCACAAAAAAAAGGAAAAGTTCGATGATGCGATGATCGCTTCCAATATAACAAAAACAACAACAATGATGATGATGATGATGATGAAGAGCTCTATACGTTTGATTATCCTTGTAGTGTTATGGGCAAACTTGCTGTTGGCCGTGGTTGCGTTTTCTCCTGTGAGTAAGAGATCGCCAAAAGCAGCCGCCCTTTTCGACACGCAAGGGAGTGCCGCTACTAGTAGTAGTAACGCGAACCCTCGCGTTGCAAAGAATTACGAACAAAAAGAAGACGATTTTGTGACTATGGACTTTCATCAGCGTGACCCGTCAACAGAATTGCCGATCACAATGGAGTCAACGTGGGGCAATGAGGACACAGACCCTCGTCGGGACGAGTCTTCTCTATTATATCCACTCGATCTCGTGGTCGATCATAATCTGGTCAAACACGCCGGTAAGTAAGATCGTGGTTCGGGCGGAGAAGCCAGCAATACTGGTGACCCCTACTCTCACCCATTTTTTCTCTCTTCCGTTGACCTCACTCACTTGCAGTCCTTCTAGCAGCCGTGTTACCCAGTAACACTTTGATCATTTCGGGTGTCACCGGTAGTTGTAAATCGGTCTTGGCCCGGAGTGTGCAACGTCTTATGAAACGACATGAGACCACCATTCATGTACCTGTGACTGTCACTGCCGATGCAATCCAGGGAAGTGTCGATATTGAAAAGTCTTTGGAGACTGGAACGGCAGTATTTGAGCCGGGTTTGCTCTTCAAAGCACACGAAAACATTTTGCTCGTGGATGATATCAATCTGCTCGACCAATCAGTGGCATCCATCTTGCTGAATGACGCCTTGCAGGACGGTAAGGTACGGGTTGAACGGGAAGGCTTATCAGTAGAGTATCCTTGTCGCCCGGCCGTTTGTGTCGCCACATGGAATCCGGAATATGAAGAAATGCGGGAGCATCATCTAGATCGCTTTGCCATGCATGTGTCAACCGACATTTTGCTGGAACAAAACGAAGCACTATCCATCCAGGATCGAGTGCAGGGCGTGCTCAATGTCGAAGCGTTTGTGGATCGGAATGTTGAAGGAGCTCCGGAGCAGAATCAAAGGCAATTTCGTCTGGAACAGGCATTCGAAATGGAAAGCGTTCACATTGAACAAGTGGAACAGGCGAGAAAATTGTTGCCTCATGTTGAGCTGTCTCACGACCAAATAATGTATCTCTGTCAGCAAGCCACTGCCTGGGATTGCCCAGGGCAGAGAGCAGAAATCTCGGCTGCCCAAGTGGCACGCTCGGCAGCGGCTTTGGACGGTCGAACCGCTGTGCAAGCCGCGGATCTGGAGCTGGCGGTGAAACTTTGTATCGTACCGCGGGGGCGTGTTGTGTGGTTGGAGGAGGCCGAAGAGGTGGGACCTATGGAAGAGCGGAAAGCACCACCTCTCCCGGCTCCCGAGACTCAACCTCTTCCCGCTCCACCCGATATGATGAAAGAGGATCTAGAGAAGGATGAGCAAGTGGAGGAACCGAGTGACTCGGACGAAACAGAAGAAAACCCAGAAGAAGAAAGTCTCGCCGTCCCTGAAGAATTATTCTTTAGCGCCGACACATCGGTGAAGATTGACCCAGAGCTACTTCAATTCCAAAAGTACTCACTGGGGAAGGGGAGACGAGGCGGCAAACGCCACCGTAGATTCAATCTCCAACGTGGACGGTTTGTCAAAGCTATCTTTCCCAAGGGCTCGGAAGGACGCTTGGCAGTGGGGGCCACACTTCGGGCAGGTAAGCACAAACACTGTTACGACAAGACATCTTAAAGACGTCCATTTTGATTGGATTGATTTTCTCACTGTCATCTTTCGTCCTTGTTCAGCTGCACCCTATCAAAAGCTCCGGCGACAAAGAATACACCGTCCAAAGATGACCGTCTTGGTGACAAAGGACGATTTCCGTATACAACAACTGAAGAAAAAGACAGGCAGTCTGATCATTTTTGTTGTGGATGCCTCTGGTAGCATGGCACTCAATCGCATGGCTGCGGCAAAAGGGTGAGTGAGAAATCGTCAATCACGTTTTAAGATGAGCGCCCTTCTCGTGGAGCGTTGATATAATCACATCATCTTTGCTATGTTTTCTGTCTGTTTAGTGCCGCCATGACACTGTTGCACGAAGCCTACAAATCACGCGATAAGATTGCTCTCGTTGCCTTCTCGGGAAAAGAGGCGGAAGTGGTCGTACCTCCGACCAAATCCGTCGCATTGACTCGCCGTCGCCTGGAAAGCATGCCGTGTGGATCGCAGACACCCTTGGCCGACGCGTTGGTCAAAGCGGTGCGTATTGGAGTCAACGCCATTAAAGTGAAACAAGATACCGGAAAAGTAGCGTTGGTTCTGATCAGTGACTGTCGTCCCAACGTTCCCTTGTGTGTGTCGGAGGGCGAAACATTTGATGCCAACATCGACCCTCGGTCGACGGATGGACAACCGAGTCGCCAGTATTTAAAAGACGAAGTCGTGGCCATTGGCAAACAGATTGGTGTCATGAATGATTTTGATTTGCTCTGTATTGACACCGAGGACAAGTTTGTGCATACAGGAGTTGCCGAGGAACTGACCCGAGTCGCGGGAGGAAATTACCATGCGCTTCCACGGGCTGATCATCGATCCATCAGCCGAGTGGTATCTGAAGTCACCGCTACTACATAAGTAAGATGGAATGGATGGACGGATGGGTGAACTTCATTTTTCATTTCTCCAACAAAGTAAGACTTTGTTCGATCAGATCGAGTTCCTCGTCACAAAGAAGAAGAAGAGACTTATTCACTGAAGTTCGGGCAAGTCGTAATAATCGATATGAGCTCCACTTTCAAAATCGTCCGCTTGTAACAGCCGAAACAGCTTACGGGCACTATCCATTGGATCTAATTGTGGCTTTTGGTAATGAGGTTGCAAGGAATCATCCAATTGTGCCAAATTATCTCGAATTTCCGTGACCATGTCCGTCTCCAACGGTCCCTAGTAGAGAAGAGTGGTAGCAGAGATTATAATTCGTAGATATTTAGAAAAAGAACCGGCAACGATACGCGATTGATAGTGAGCACCAAAAAGGGAGCAGTATAGTATTTGATAACGACAGAAGCCTTCTTTCTTACCGGTGCATAATTCAATGTTCGAATTCTTGGCAGAGTGGTAGTGGCAAGAGAAGAAGAAGCTTCCCCGTTTTCTTCCTTGGCAATGAGAGTGTGATATTTGTCTCGGGCCGCTTTGCCCGAACTATAGATTCCCATGGTGGGAAAGTCCGCAATGGCGACCAGGGATGAAATATTGACAATCGTCAAAGACGAACAACATGGTGGTGTAATCTTCTTTTTCTGTTTGTCATGGTAATACTTGGTCAGTCTCGCCGACGTCCACAAGCAGGATGTAATGTTGAGGTTTACATTGGCCTGCATATCCTTCAAGCTAGGGCTCTCCCGGCAAGGCCCTAAATGCCCAATCGTTCCAGCATTTTGAATGAAAATGACTTTTGTGGTGGTTGTCGACTCTTTTTCTTCCATTTCTTGAATCAAGGAATCCAAGTGTTCGTCCAACGTTTCCAAATCGCCCAGATCCATGGGATGGCATGTCACTTCTAGTTTATTACGGATGAGGAGATCCTTATTGTTGTTGGGTGGCTCATCCTGCTGCTGCGGCTCACATTGCCGCTGTTGTTGTTGTTCTCGAATCAGTTTGGCAGTCTCGTCCAATCCCGCTTCGGAACGAGCAACCAACATTAGTTTCATCACCACACCAGTGGTGGTACTGGAGGCGGCGGCGGTTATAGCGAGCGCTCTGCCAAAGCCACGCGAAGCTCCCGTAATGACAATCACAATGCTAGCAGTAGTAGAGGAAGCAGCAGCAGCAGCGGCGGCGGCGGCAGGCGACGAAGACAACAAAGACATGCCGGATGCTGGCAAACTCACTCACTGATTGACTGACTGACTGACTGACTGACTGATTGCTTGATTGAACAACTCTACCACAAATACGAAGCGCTGTCAGTGGGCTTTCAATGGCACCGATAGTGGACAAGGCTCTCTTACCGGCAGAGAGAGGGAGAGAGCAAAGCGGATGAACGAGAAAAAGCAGAAAGCAAATATTAGTCGTATCTTGACCTTTGTCGTGTTTTTTGACTTTTGACGCCATTTCATCGTAGCCGCGAAGCGTCGCGCGTGTCGTTTGCTGGATCTTATTATTTTTGACACGAATGAATCATCATCATCATCATCCTCGCTGTACTTGTAGACTACTCTCGTACCCGCGCAGTGCGAAAGCCGAAGCAAAAGAGCAGCGTGGTCGTATTAGTCAGACTCGTTAGTCCCGCCCGCCACCACGCACGACCCAAGTCTATACAGTCGCAGTACCAGTACCACATCATCATCAGCGACTATCGTCTACTAGCATTGTCTACTAGCATAGTCTAGCATTGTCTAGCATTGTCTAGCATTGTCTAGCATGCTTGTCCTGTAGATCGTCCAGTAGACAATGTACTATTGTCCAGGCGCGTCCAGGCGCGTCCACTAGTAATCGTTCCCTTGCTCGACCGTCATGTAAACGGTCGCGTCGATGGGCTCCGACGTGACGACCATGACACTAGTTCCAGTCGGTGTTCGAGCAAAATGTGATACAACAGTAGGAGACGATGAAGCCAAAGAGTACGATACGTAATCGATGGGCACGTTTGGAAACAGCAGCTCGTTTTCAAACGAAAACCTCCATTCCGTCGCATTCGTCAAAGTTCAACACCCGACTGGCCTTGGTGGTCTTGACCCACTCTACTTCTTCTTGAATAGAAACACTTTTGATATGATCAAAGGTTCCATCCAAAACGACGGATTGATTCGTACTGTAGTGATTGAAGCGCATCGTCAATCCATCCACCCTTTTTCGATCTCCCGCATTCTATCGAACACGTGGAAGCCGGAAACAGCAAATCTCGTCGTCCTCCTTAGACGCTCCTACTACAACTCTCTCACCCAAGTTGACTAGCGCAAGCGAAGAACAGCATAGAATATCTATCTATAGCAAATTAGTATCTATTCTATCCAATCTCTAGTATTATTATGGGACGGTAATATTATTGGAGTGTTTTGTATCTTGTCGTGTTGATTAACAACTATCGAGATATGCTTCCTTGACCGACCATGGCTTTCATCAAGACAAACACTTTATTGGGATCATTTTGTAAGCACGCGAGAAATAGAGGCAAATATCCAGCCCGATCTCGCTTGGAGGGATCCGCTCCATGGGCCAACAAGAGACAAAGGACTTGCACAGGGGGTGGCTTGCGTATCGACGCACGATGAAGGGCCGTCTTGCCCCATTTGTCAGAAACGTTGGGATCTACTCCCGCTCGAAGTAATTTGTCGACTACCTCCAGCGCGACATCGGAGTATGCATTTTTCACAATGTCAATCAGCGCGGTCGAACCATCTATATCCCTTTGGAATGGATCAGCCCCTAGTTCCAAAAGATGCAGAGCCTTTGTGGCTCCGTACAAGTTCTTGGAAGCATACGTCAGCGCACTCCATCCGGACTCGTCTTGTGCATTGATGTAGAGGATCGTGTTGGACGATCGCGGCGGTGCCACATAGTCAAGCAAAACGTTGATTCGTTCGAGAAAGGAATATTTTAGAGAACAAACCATCATGAGTGGTGTCATCCCAGTATTGTCGGCGATACAGGGGTCGGCGCCGCCGGCTTCCAGTAGAACGGTCATTATCGACAAGCCACTCCCATAATTTCCCGCGGCTATATGGAGGGATGTCTGGCCTTTGGCATTTTTCATGTTTGGATCTGCCCCATGTTGTATTAACTTGTTGACAAGACGTCTGTTTCCATGCTTGACGGCCCATTGAAGCAAGGTGTTTCGTTCCTGTGTTTGTTCTAGTCGCAGATTGGAGTCCGCACCGTTGTCGAGCAACAAAAGAATCAGCAGCTCCGATTCCGGATTTTCGGTGCGTTGGTCCAAACTAGCGGAAAGAGCCGTGGCACCATATACATCGGCTGCGTTGACATCCACACCGTCGTATTCAAACAGCACTTTGGCACGAAGGATCATGGTATCTTGGACGTTTTGAATCATGGTCAACAGCACCGTCTTGGACTCGTCATCACGGGCCGAGACGTTGGCACCCGCATCCAGCATTAATCGCAACATGGCGGATCCACCCTGTTTGGATACAGCCGCCAAATGCAAGGGAGTCCTTCCTTGCGAGTCTCGGTAATGGAGTTGTTGCTCTCGAAGAATTTTTTCGTTTCGATCTTTATTATCATCTTTCCCGCCATGATCACTCAGGATAGCCTCCAATGCGGCCAAGTCTTCGCGAACAACTGCATCGTAAATAATGTTGGACATTCTTACTAATAAATAAGTAGTTTCGAGCAGGGAATGCACCGCTATCTGTTATCATCCATGACGGTCGTCTCCTTTGAAGAAGAGACCAGAGAAGTAACACAATGACATCGTGATGATGCACAACATGATGTGATGAAAGAGATCGGTTTCTAGAAGGAAAAAAAGCAAAAAGATCTCGCGTGACTCGTGACGCACAAATTTCTTCCCAATAATATGCCGCTAAAATGCATTTTCGGTCATTAACCTCAGAGAGAGTAATTCGATATTCTTGCCTGGCCATCATTCCTTCGTTCAAACTCATATGTTCTAAAAACGGATACTTGGTAAGTGGGCCTGTTTCGTTCCGGGCGCGCCAAAAAGCTCGCAGCATCATTACGAGGTCCATCGCGATACCGGTAATATTCATCGAGAAAAAGCAAGAAGACGCGATGAACGATGACGATGATGCGATGTGATGCTGACGATGTTGTACATTCATCACTATCAACTAGTCTCGTGTTGTCCTTTTCCCTCTGCTGTTGGACGAGAGTTGCATGGGTCCGGGAGGTGGTACATGTTGCATAAAACTCGTCAAGGAGATAGCCCCGGCTACGAACTATATGGTGATGGAAGAAGAACTAATATTATCAACAGGCGATCATGATGGGATGAGGAGGACGCTAGTAGACAGTGATGAAGACGGTGAATGGAAAAATGCACAACTACAAAAATGGTTTCAAGTATTAGGAGTCCTTTTATCCTTTTTATTGGCCATGGCAATTCTTCGTGTGGCTGTGAATTGTCTCATTGATGTGACAGTCTTACGAGGTGATTCTTCATCTTCGCTCCTGCGTCAAGTCTCGCAACTCCGTCGATGGTTTTGCCCGTGGTGGCATCCCCGTACCCAACCACAAGAACAAGAATTACCACCGCAACCACCATCGCAGGAAGCCGCTGACGGAAGGAATTCACAAAGAAGATACTCACAACGAGATGCGGCCTTGGATCGAGTATTGATGGGGTTGACGCCCTCGGAAAAGCGGGAGTTGTTGACGTCGCTGTTACAGAGCCAGATTGCTTCGGAAGAAGATGTGTTAATGTGGAAACAAGAAAAGGATGTGTGGTTGAAGAAGGATATTTCGGTGGACGGTAGTCCTCAGACAGATTTAGAGCTTTGTCGTATTACTAACAACAACAGCAACATGACGAATGCAGAACAAGGACGAATGGATAGTGGTTCTACTATTATTGTCGACGACGGATGTCCCGAGGAGCAGGATGATGATATCAGCCCTCCCCCCAGTCAGAGATCCAACGATACGACGGCCCTCCTCTGTCCCATTTGTATTCATGATATTGAAGTTGGCAATCCCATCATTTCCTTATCTTCGACGTGTCTACATCGCTTTCATAGTCACTGCTTGATCCAATGGTTGAGTACTCACACCCATATTACCCGCGACTGCCCCTACTGTCGGACGCAAATCTTAACTCAAGAGATGCTCGAACAAGCCTATCGGCATCGACAAGAACGGCAAGGGCAGCCCCAACAACATCATCAAGAATAAAATACCAAATTCTTATTCCAAGTAGGATTGATTGAATAGGGTGGACGGCCGCGGAAGATGATGAGATCACCTACCCCATTCTCCTATTTGCGAATATATGGTACCGAATGCGTCACCACACCAACCATTGTGTGCGTTACGAGGTACTCAAGAACAAGTCCAATTTTGATTTGCCTATCGGCACACAAACTCCTCTCCGAGTACTAGGTGGTAAAATATTATTATTTCGTTAACGACAAGGCAAATGCTCTCTCTGGCGCGAAGTACATTGCTTGGAGGCGCTGCAAGGATCTTCCGTGGTATTAGCGAGTCGACCAAAGATGTATTCTTGTTATAGCTTTTTAATTTGCCACAGAGCCACTGCAAAATGATCAAAGTATCCTCCCGCAATCCAATCCCCGTAGTACCTAATAGTTAAATCGAACAATGATAAGAATGATGTGAGCAGTGAACGAACGGCGACACATGCTTGTATTTTAGCAGAGAACTTTTAGTCGAGGACCATGTTGGTTTTTTACTTACCAGTATGCAAAGGGCAACGCAAGAAGTAACAGGAGATGAGCAATGACAGGAGTTGGTAGTCGTTGTGCCATCCATTGTATTGGTGGCAACTTCGCCACGGGACGTTCCAACAACATCATCATGCCGACATACGCAAAAAATAGCGTCACCCGACCAAATTGATGGTCGTGACAGATGACGCCTGGAGTGTGACGACAGCTTGTTGTTGTTGTTGTTCCATCCTCTTCTTGGCGAAGATCATAAAAGATACAATACCAAACGTAATCGTGGTATAGTCCCGAAGCTTCAAAAACGACGACGAAATAGTGCCGACGAGGCGAGACAAATAACAATGAGGATATTGGACAAGCAAAGAAGCAAAGGTATACAATGATATATTCTGGATTTCACATATCACCATATTGCTTACCGACAAAAGTACAAAAGAGAGAAACCTTGGAACTGAAGTATTTTCGCATTGGGAGAAAGACGCCACCCTATAAAGAAAACGCATGATGAGATTACAGTTTCGAGGAGGGTGAGAATTGCTTCCAACACCAAATAGGCCTGGTGTGCAACAATGTTGGATTTTGCTACCATCATAAGAGATATTACTCCGGAGGACTTACTTTGAGAAGTGGTCGTGTCAGCATGTTCCATCGTTGAGTCCAAAACTCCGTGGGAGTCCTACTCTTGGTAAACGGTTGATCGAACAATCGATAGGTGTCAAATCCTTTGATGTTTTCATTAAAGGCAGACAGTTCAAAGCCCGTCTTGAGTGTCCCATAGATCAACCAGGCATGTAAATAGGAATTCGCAATATGATTGAAGGAGAACACTTCCCAAGTCCATTCATAATGATCAAAGGGTACATGGGATGGAAATGGGCGATAGTCGTGATATCTGAGAAACGAGAGCAGCAAAGATACTCCTGAAAAGGCCACCGCAATTTCCCAAAAGACACTTTGAAGTTTGGCAAACGATATTCGTTGGCGACACTGTGTCTTGGGATCCCACACATATGGAACAATGGCCGAATAGTACGCCACATAATTTGAAAGGGAATTTTCCACAAATGGAGGAGAAGTCCCATACATGGCCTCAATACATCGGAAGAATACCACCGACATGACCGTGGACATCGATAAATTGACGACGCGATTCTGCAGTTCCAAAGCCTCCAAAAGATGAAATGGAATATACAGCGATGCTGGAACAATACCACCCCATCCTATTAGATATGCTTCCATCGACCCTCGCCGTTGAATGATCAAATAATAAATGATGACGGCAAAGATACACTGAATGAATGACTGGATCAACACGACCTGTGGTGGGCGGAAACAACAGCAGACGATCCAAATGGACGGATCAGATATACCTTCGAATATTGACAGACCAATACAAAGCCACTACTGTACCATTCTCACTCACAAGTGCCAGTATTTTCCAAGGGACAAACGATGGCGCAAAGAAACCCCATTGGCCTTCTGGTAGTACCACTCCTAGTCCATCAATACTCGGCACGATAAAAGTGAACAAAGCCTCTCGATCGTCCACCAATCCTTGGTCGGAAGAAAGGAATCCCTTCAGCACCGACAGCATCTTTCTTTTTGGCTACTACGTAGTAGTACATAAAGTTGTACACACGAAGAGAGAGTTCAAGGTCCTGAATAAAAGTTACAGCGCACTGTATGAAATGGTCCACCCATTTTGATATTTATGGCGGTCAACCTTTGGTCTTTGCTTGATACCGTACCGGTACTGTTTTCTTGTTTCTTGTGGCTGTTGAACTGTTGACTTTTGCGGCGGCGCAAAAGATACAACATCTTCATTCTTCATTGCTATTGTAGAAGTCACGCATTTCAGTCGTGGGTCCTTCGGGGGGCCTGCCTGCGACTTCCGGTGAGCTTTTCGTTGAGTGTTTGAAACGCGTCAAAAAGAGCCTGTCTTAGGCGTTTTCCGAGTATGGCCTGGATGTTTTTTACCAGTTAGAGCCGCGAAAACAACGGAAGTGCAGCCTCTACGAACCGGTATGCACGAAGAAGTAGCACGGTATGTACGTCGACTACCAGGTACAGGTACGAGGAGTTGCCGACTGCATGCCGACGAATGAGGCAGGCGGAGGCCCGGGAATACTCGTAGATTTATCTACTACTTAGACAAATCTGATTACCCGGGATTTCGATTCTTATATGCCTCTCTCATGTTGATCTATGCCTTTATGATGTCAAAAGACTTGTATATGATATTTTTATATTGCATCCATATCTCAATATTTTTAAAATGATGCGCTTTTGGGCCAGACCTGACCATCCCGCCCGTCGGGCGTGCGTAGGAAACGGAATAATGTACGATTCCATACCACGCGCGCGCACGCCATCCAATCCGGGTCTTGCGGGATGAGCCTTCGGATCCGAATGAATATAAATTTATATTCATGTATGAGCATAAAAGAATCCAATTTTTTACCGACAAAATTGCCGATGCGGGTCAGATTTTTGGAGGGACATGCAATTCAAAATGGCTTGAATTCCGACCGACGGGCGCTCGTTGAACCTCTGTCTGCTACTAACTGTATGAAAATGATGAATGATGATGATGGGCATTGTAACAACAACTAGAGACGACTGGTACATAGCGGTAGCAACAACATCAACAACCTCTCCATACACAGCAATCCCACAAGATCGATTGAAGCAACAAACGTAGACACAATTCACATCATCTTTTGCAGAGCGGCCACGATTTAGTAATCTACCAGAGAGTCGTCTACCTGACGTCTAGAAAGGCTTGAAAACGCAGTTTGATTGTTGGTATCCCATCCATCCATCGTTCATTCAGTCATTCCTTTTGCGATTCATTCATTCATTCATTGAGACAAAAACATGGCTCCCCCTCCTCGTATCATCGTTCACGCTGCCTCTTCGGCAGACTCTTCTTCCGCCTCGACCATGGCAGTCCTGTCCGTAGAAGACGCTTGCGCCTTGCACTCTTCTGGTGCGTCTTCGACCACCACATGTTCGGCGAATCATCACAATGATCATCAAACCATGGCTGGTGCTGGCTCAATCCCGACGGCTTGTTGCGAGTCATCATCGTCCGAAGAAGAAGAAGAAGAATCAGTGACGGACGAAACAAGAACAAGAACAGCAAAGAAAGCACAAGTAGTCGTCACAACACCGTCAACAGCCGACAGTTCGCGGAGTGGAAGTACGACCGCGACGGATTTGACGAGATTACAACAGTTGGAACAGAAGCGCATGGCGTTACGGCATCAGAGATTTAGTCTCGAACAGCGATTGTATGAGTTTTGTGGTAAGCATTCCGAAGGAGGAGCTGATAATTCTTCGCCCGTAGGTTCTTGTTCACGACACGTCCTGGACTGGGCCTGGAAGGATCCACAGTCGGGCTTGCGAGTCGTCTATACGGGCCCTTTGAATGAATTGGATCAACCGCACGGACGTCAGGGCCGGCTAGAGTTTTCGGATGGTCAAGTGTACGTGGGCGATGTTCGAAATGGTCTGAGAGCGGGCCAAGGACGGAATTCCTGGCCTGATGGACAGGAGTATGTGGGGGAATGGAAGAACAATAGTCGGAATGGCAGAGGGACACATGTCTGGCCTGATGGACGAAAAGTCAGTGGGCAGTGGGAAGGTGGGCACTTGTCTGGAAAGGTGTACTTTTCTTGGCCCAATGGAGCGACATATGATGGTTTGGTGCGGAAAGGAAAGAAGCACGGCAGAGGTGAGTGAAACGTTCATGATTGCATGATTGTACCTTTAGCGAGCGCAACCCATTCTCATCACTCGAGTTTGCTCGTTCGTCAGGCGTCCACACTTGGTCCGATGGACGAGTCTTTAGTGGGAGCTTTGAGAATGGAAAGGAACATGGATTTGGCACTCTAGCACACCCGGATGGTGTCAAGTATCGAGGCCAGTTTTGCAAGGGCATCAAGGAAGGATATGGTATTATGCTTTGGAAGACGAGAACATATGATGGCGAGTGGGTGCGAAACAAACCCGAAGGCCAAGGGCGAGTGGTATGGTCCAATGGTGCTATTTATACGGGCCAGTTCAAGGAGGGCAAGTATCATGGACTCGGTGTCTACGCCTGGCCGTCCGGGAAGAAATTTGTTGGACGGTGGCAAGAGGGTGTGAAGAATGGACACGGACTTTACACATGGCCGAATGGAAAGAAGTATGATGGAGAATACAAAAATGGACTGAAGCATGGCTATGGCCGAATGACCTGGCCGGACGGGCAATCCTATTCTGGCGGCTTTCAAAACAACCAACGCTCGGGAAGGGGCATTCAATCGTCCTCCACTGGTGATATTGTTCACTGTGGCATGTGGAAAGACGATGCGCCTGTAGGAGAATCCAATGGGGTGGATTGTCCGGTGCCCTCCATGGTCACTATTGATAGTAGCATGAATCAGGATGAAGACGTCATGTCTTCATCGTCATCGTCGCCAGTAGGTGCTGCTGACCAAGAACGAGATATTTGCTCTCCGAAAATGGTGGCGCGAGGAGACGATGAAGATGACGACGACAACGGTTTTCGTTTCGAGACGACAACGACGGCTCGCCGTTCCGTGGCGGCATAATAAGGCAAGGGTGGTGGATATTCTGTGCTATGGTACTACGAGTACTGCACAACCAAATATACTCCTAATATAAAATTGCATTACACTATGTCGCATGGAATTTTTGGTGTGTGTCTAGTCTAGTCTAGTCTCTACAGAAGTACGAACTGACCTTGGATCCTGGTGTGCTGAAAGAGATCTTGGTGAAATAATTATTTTGCTGCGCCCATCCCTCCCTACTGCCTGTACATAGATATAAATACTCGCGGAAAATGGAAGAGAGAGAGAGAGAGTGTGTGTGCGAGTAGTTCTTGTTGTGGGTGTGTTTAAAAAAAGACCCGCGTTCTTTCCGTAGTTGTTCCCTGCTCCCCGCCTCAATAACGAATGGATGGGTGGATGGATGAATGGCATTGCTGTTTGTTTTCGTATGTTTCCAAGATTCCATCATCGTATCCCAAGAATATAATAAAGCTAGAGTGTACCGTACGTGCAAGGCACTCGAATTGTAAAAAGAGTGTCGCCCGTGTTGTTTGCTGGTTGTACTACATCATTCATCGCATCATGAGCTTCTTCCTCTTCCTCTTCTTCTTTACAAATCTGGAATGGGAATAGTTGGTTGATCCAACAATTCCGGGAATTTGATAATAATGGCCGACAAAATCGCAATCCCAACGGAAAAGTATCCAATCCAATTCTGTTTATAGGGAGCCTTGACTTCGGTCCACAATTTCTCTTTCGGGACTTGTCCTTCCATTGCTTTGCGATTTTGAATCGCCTGCTGCTGTTGTTCAAATTTGGCCAAGTCTTGTTCATCGATCCAGTAGTCTTCTCCGGCCTCGCGGGACACGGATTTGACGAGGGGACGGCTTTCAGTAGTGTCCCAAGGGAATTGTTGGGCGGGAGTGGTGATGCTGCCGGGTTTTTGCTTTTGGGGATTGCGGCGTCTCTGTATACAGTAGATATACGATGAGACGTATGGATTGTGCGGTTTCGATGGGTGGACGAGCGGTAAAAATGGACGAGTGGTGAGATGCCAGTACAGTACAAGTATAGTCGAGTATGGGTGCTTTGTTCTTGAAAGGCGAACTACTAGACTAAACTGCTGACTGCTGACTGCTGACTGTACA
Organism: Nitzschia sp. pyKryTriq1; assembly: GCA_956465555.1. Lineage (NCBI taxonomy): Eukaryota > Bacillariophyta > Bacillariophyceae > Bacillariales > Bacillariaceae > Nitzschia > Nitzschia sp. pyKryTriq1. The sequence continues at coordinate 1,745,461 of OY101123.1, read as the reverse complement.
AGTACGTACCTTTTTGAGCATGCGGCGGGGTTGGCGTGGAGGAGGGCTTGAATAAATGGCCGTCGTGGAGGACGAGAAAAGTTCAATAGTCTTGGTAGTGGAGGGGAGATGTGGTGAAAAGGCCAGAGATTGTGTCGTCAAAAACAAGAGAAGAAAGATCGCTGACGTTGTGTACGAGAAACAATATCCAAACCAAAGGGCGGGACTGGATGATGCTGATGCTGATGCTGGTGGATGATGTTTTGCCATTTTGCTTCTTGGTTCTCTGGCTGATGCTGCGTTTTTCTTGACTTCACCACACAGTTCTTGTACCGGTAGGGATAAGAGGAACGAAATGGAATGGATGGAGAGGCAATGGAAGATGGAAGGTATCCGAAATGCTTTTGTTGTTGTTCATTGTTCATTGTTGATCTGGGTCTCATCGCGTCTGCTGGCTGCTTGACCGCACTGATGGCTTCCTTCTGCGCGCGCCGGCCCTTCACCATTTCCACTTTCCATGCTTTCGTACGAAGGAAAGACGGGTGTATTGTTTAGTCGGACCAGTCTGAAGTCGTCGGCCGGCGGCCAGGCTGCGCAGCGTGTATGCATCAGCATTCGATTCAAAAATCCACTCGCCTCCATGTTGCAACTTTTGCCTTTCGTGGATTGTTGTGGTCTTGTTGTCGTTGTACTGTTTAGACTACTTGTACCATACGAGTACTCTTCATACCTCCTCATCGGCATCAGCAGCATTATTCAGTGGTAATAATCTACTCTTACAGTACAATGACAAGCCGCGACGACAACAGCAGCAGCAGCAACAACAACAACCCACCAACTTCGGCACGGTCGCGATCGTATTCGGCGTATCGCAGTAAGATTGCCACTGCTACTAGCAGCAGCAGCAGAGCACCAATGACGACGACGACGACGACAGCAGACCATGCATCAGCCCCGAGACATCCACACCAACCACCACAACCACGCCAACTCCACCAGCAACAACAGCAGTCTACAAATGATGAAACAAGTAATAATGTCATTGCTACACTAGTTCAAGCCATCTCGGATCGTCTCGAGACGGGATTGAATGCAGAAGCATTGAGTGCCATTTCAGATCTCTTGAAGGCCGGGGCGCATCCTGATGCGGTCGTGGCGGTGGTGAACTCATTGGCTCAACGATAGCAAACAAATAACACAAAACTACAAAGTTGTGTGGTGTGGTGTGGTGTGGTTGCCTCCTTCTCCTTCTTTCTTTCGATCCAGTCGATCTCTCCCACCATGGAACGTAGTTTTTTTCATGTATGTCACGGCTCGACTTTCTACTCCTACGGTACGGACTACTCGTTCTCTAGTAGAGTACCTGTCTGTACCGGTAGGGATCAATACTTCGAAGGTTTCCATCATCAAACAACAGCATCCAATCTACTCGTACAGTACATTGCTTTTAGCGCTTCTCTCTTGAGCCTTGTGCATGCGGACTGCGGACGAAGCCTCTACAGTGTGCCGCGGAGTATTTGGCCGCAAGAAAAGTACATACTGTATTAATCACTTAGTAAACGACACATACAAAACGAATTCTCAGCAGACATCTCTAGTAGACCACACCACACACACGTTGTTGTTGATGATGATGATGTTGTAGCGTTCGCCCAGACAGAGAATGTTGTGTGAAAATACTACTACTACTATTAGTGGCCAAGACTTGCCAGGACTTGTTTGGCACGATCCGCACATCGGTCCGGGAACCGAGAGGACGCTGCATTCATTAGCTGTTGTAGTTCCGCCGCTTGGGGCTGAACAATGGCGGCATTGTCCGCCGACAGCAAAAAGTTCCGGAGGGCAACACAAGCATGTTCTTGTAATCGTTCCGAATGGGGAAAACGCCGCATGCCCGACATGATGGCGCTGATTTCACCTTCACTGGCAATCATTACTTCGTTGGTTTGGACGTTGACGGCCAAACTGGATAGGGCGCGACAAGCTTCAATCAGCAAGGCCTCGGAATTGTAGTGGGCCCACATGGCATAAACAATAGCATCGACACCCCCCAGGTCTCGGATCAAGGTCTTGTTCTGAGAATTGGAAGAAAGTGTGCAAAGGCAACCACAAGCTTGTTTTTGAACCTTCTCGTAAGTAATGTTTGCCATCATCCCGTTGATTACCAAACTGATCCCTCCTTCGTTAGCTATAATGACTTGATTTTGCTCTAGAACAGCCACACTCCACATGGTAGTAAAGGAACGTTCCAGAACGGATGGTGAGCCCATGAATTCTTTGATGGCAAATGTAACGGCTCCAATACCACCCGCATCGGCAATGGCTCGTTTCGAGTCCTTGCTTCTCATGGAAATGTTTTGGAGAACACCTAGACACTTCTCCTGCAGTCTTGGGGCGTTCAGTTGATGCCGCATGGTAGAAACGACCGTCTCGACGACGCTGGATCCAGCCAAAACTTGTTCTTCCGCGTCTGACGAAAGATTGAGCAAGGCGGAACAAGCAGCCTCCAAGAGGTCTACTTCTTCGCGGAACTTGTTCATAGCATTCACCAGAAGAATCAGACCACCCTGGGAGGAAATGAGCATTCTGGATTCGTGGTCGATACTCAAATGAGAAAGGGCCCGACAAGCGTCTGTTTGGATCAACGTATTCTCCGTGAAACCGGCAAGAGCGCTGACAATCATGTCAATTCCATCTGTTTCGGCAATACTGAGGTTGACTTGCAAGTTCTCAGTAGAAGCGAGTAGAGCAAGAATGGCACAACCTTTCTGTTGAATGACTTCATTGCCCTCATGTTCCACCATGCAGTCAATGACGACTACAATGACACCGAATTGGATGAGAAGCTCTTTGCAGAGGAAGCAGAGAGTCAAAATCACATCCATCAGCCTGTCCATGAGAGCCACATTTTCCACGTCACATTCGATGACAATGTCCAAGATCGAAATGATCAGATCGATGTCGTTATCAGGGATATGGACTGGGTTGTCACGAATAGAGTGCATTATCGATGCCAGGGCCCCAGCAGCTTCCGTGAGCACTGGGCCGTTGAATGGTGTGCCCTCGCCCTTGTTTCTCGCACACAGATTGAGTACACATCGGAAGACCTGTGATGAAACACTCGTATTGGCAAGCGGTTGTTTCGCGACGTATGCCCACAGAGCACCACATGCCTCGATCACCAGATCATCGCCGCTCGATGGTGAATCAATAATGTCAGTCAGTAGCTCTACAAGACCATCGACGTTGACGGATTTGAAACCTGGCACTGTAACAAGCATAGCGTTGCGTATAGTTATACACGCTGTCTTGGTCTGACCTGGGTAGGCGTTAACGGCCTGAAGAATCGCCATGATGAGCTCATTGGGTAGTTGAAGAGCTTTCTTGGAGCCGCCTGATAAAATTGCATTCACTAACAGAAGAAAACTGTGCGCAAGAGCTTCGGATTGCGTCGTGAGTAGAGCAGCGGAAGCAGTTCCAAGCCCGCCCGAGTCGTAGACCTTCATCCTGGCCGTGTCCGATGCTTCAATGATAGAAGAGAGGGTCGACGCACTTGACAATTGAACTTCCGGCTTGGGATCACACAGACCATCCAGTAGCTTATCGACCATGCCGCCCTTAATAACTCGATCTGCAAAAGAAGGGAAAGCCGCGCAAACCGAAGAGAGAGCCCTGCCCCCTTGAGATCCTGAACCACCGGATGTCGCTAATCGAAGAGCTAAGTCCACAGGAATATCATCTGCTCGGCCTTGGGCGTGAGGAGCAGTGTTGGCTACAAAACCGCAGATAGCTTCACCGAGATTAGTGTCAGCGGGATGAGCTTTCGATGCTGCTTCAAAGGCTCTTTTCGTTTCGCCCAGAACGGAGTAATCGAAAGAGGAATCGTCCGCGGACAAAATCCAGAGAAGATTTGCTACCGCTTGTTGAGTAGGAAGATTCTCTGGAGCTGAAGTCATCCCTTGTAACAAAAGCCGTACCACTTTGCCTTGCGCAATCTGTCGTTTTGCTTGAAGGTTATCCCTTGCCACGACTGCAAGGAACTGTGCCGATGCCACTTTAAGCTCGCTATTTTGTGGGTCATCACCGAGGAACTGAGCTACATAAGGGATACCTTCCGCTGCGCTGTGCTGCATGAGTTGATTGGATGCGTTCGTGATGAGATACATGAGAAGTGCTTGGCACTGTATCAAGACATCCGACGACTGATCTCTACTTGTCATGATCCTGATGCAAGTCGTCGCCAAGTCCTCCTCATTCATCAGTTGTATAGATCGAGCTGTAGAATTGGGGTCACTACGCCCCTGCATTCGTAAGAGTAGTTTGAAGGCCCACCATAAAGGTCCACTTTCGGAGTGATGGATCTTCATGCATCCGGCAATGACACTAATACCACCATAGTTTTCAATGGCAGAGATTTGTCTGTCGAAGTTGCCGGCGTGACCATTCTCTTCTTTCCCGCTGACAAGCGAGAATAGCGCTCTGCATCCCCACTCGAAAATTTCCGAGTCCCTTTCTTTTCTCTTTATGGCTTCCAGAATCGCCTCGATACCCTTCATATCGGTAATTGCTTTCTTATTCTGATCCAGCCGAGCCAACGAGGTGATGGCCCCAAACGCCCATTGGAGAGCGTCCGAGTCGTCCTTGGTCTTTCCATTCCGGATCATGTCAACGATGAGCTCCAGACAACCAGCCGAGGCAGCTTCCTTCTTCCTTTCTTCACTATTAGTAGTAATTGCCCATACAGCTCCTGCAGATGCCATCATTAATCTCGGATCGTTTCGATACTTTTCCATAACCGACTTGATCTGTGGGAGGGCACCAGCTTCATCGGCGGCAAGGTTTCGGAGACCGTGAATTTTCGATCGCAGAATATCTGGCTTGTCTTTGCTATCGTTGATATCCTTGAGCAAGGAACCCGTGTCCGCGCCAGGAGCGCTCTTGTAATCGTCACTGTGCATAGAACTGCCTGACGGAGTCCGTCCGCCAGGTCCCAGAGACCCCTTTCGTTGAAGACTGTTGTTGGAGTCCTGACGACTACTACCTTGGCTATTACTCCTTTGATAATTATCCAAATGATTGCCTCGGCTGTCCTTTCTGGCCATGCCCTGTGGCGTGGTATCCGAAGGGGGACCTCCCGCCGGGGTGGGACGTCGTATCGACCCACCCGGTGGTTGGCCGCCTGGTCGCTGACCTCCTGCTCCTCCTCCCGTTCCTCCGGGGCCGAGATGTGCGAATCTCGCTGCTTGGGCTGTCGCCTTGAACGTAATGTGAGACCTGGCGGGCTGTACCGCAGCCACTGCATTCCGGCTGTGCCAATCCTGCAAAACATTGGTGGGCACGGCATGGTTGTTGCATCTGATGCAGATTCCCTGGTACACGTCATCGTTGGTGAGCGGTGTGCGACCCATTATTTTGACTTGGTGCGTCTTTGTACCGCATTTCAAGCACAAACCGCGCCGTTTAGCGATCGCAGCACGCTCCTCTGGACTCAAGGCGGTACCGTTCTTTCCGAACATGGGAATTCCGGACTCTTGCAAGTCATCGTTGAAGGGGTTGGGATGCATCATCTTTTTGTGTTTGTTGTTTGGTTCGTGCCTGTCTTCTACAAAAATCCAGCGATCCGATCCACTAAAGGGGTTCCAGGTATTCCAATAATGCAATGCAATGTATCTGCGTGCGTAACCGATTGAAAGGAGAGTAAAATTCGCTCAGCTAGCAGCTTTTGAGGGTCTGCAACGCCAAACTCCTGATCCAAGGTGTTGAGTGAAAACACTGGCCCTCCGTTCCCGCTAGTACTGAAAGTGCGTAGATTCTACGTCCGTCTGAGGTCGCGCGGCACAACGATCAGAATAAGAGGCGCCTCCTTTATATTTCTTGTCTCTAATAAAGAATCAAGAAGCAGGCGACAGCAAGCAAGTCCTGTGACGAGATCTTCTGACTGTTGATGCAACTCTGTGCTGTAGCAAGTCAGGAAATAAAGAGATTGGTTCAATGCTGAACGAAAGGATATCGATCGTCCGGAGAAGCAGTCGAGATTCCAATCCAAACCTGCCTCCATGTTGTATCCTCGTAGCTACATAGCGCCATGGCCGTCCCCGCCGCGCCGTATGGTCGGTGGTTATCGATAACAAGGCCAACCACGCGCCCCGTATCGCGCTCTTCTTATAAGCGTCGGTCCTTTCGCAAGATCACATCTACTGTGCTGCATGTACCTGGTACCGGTATCTACCGGTAATCTATCGGTGACTTGTCCGTCGCCGAACTCAGAACGTTATCTCGAGGCGACAGGCCTTTCCAAGTCACGTGAAATCGCCTCTGCTGCTAGTGCTAGTTTTTAAATATTCCCGTCATCTTAGGCTTTTTCGTCGGCAAGGTGGGCGCGTCCGATGATGCCAAGTCCATAAATAATAATTGTTCTTACTTATTATTGGTCGGTCATTTGTGGCAGATGACTGCTTTAGTCTGTTATTCTTGCTTACCGGTACGCACGTGCGGAAACTTCCAGCAATCCATTCTTCCGTCTACTCGTCTATCTGTTCCAGCAAGGTACCTGGTACTGGAACTGGTACTCTCGACACCTCTCCCGTATCGTGCGAGAAAGAGACCCTTCTCTACTAAGTCTCGCTACTCTACTAGCTAGACATGGGTTACGTTTTATTTTCTATTGATTTGCCACGTTGATGTTCTGAAAATTTTCTTGGTTAGTTTTAGTAGCGTTTAGTAGTGTCGTCTTCTTTAGAGTAGTAGCGTTCTAGCAGAATGGGACGAAGAACAACAAGTGTATGATCATCCAACAAGGTCCTGCTCTGACTTGTTGTTTTTTCATGGAGTGACCGATTTGGAGGGGGTTGTATTGAGGTTGGCGGCAGCAACTCTTGGCGGCTGCCGAAACTGTGGTATGCGGGACCCCTTCTCTTCTTTGGGAGATGGTCGCTCTCGATGCGGCTCGGGAGTAGCAGCACCAGGAGGATGCCCCCCGCTGCTGCCGTTGAGAGCTGCTGCTGGTTCCGATACCAATGGAGGAGGGGTATCTTTCTGGGTAGGTTTGGTCGTGCTACTCTCACCTCTCTTCTCTCCTCCAGTAGGCGTGGAGGCAGGAGATTTCTTTGTTGGTGAATATCTTCCAATTCTCGACGGGGACAAGGCCTTTACTTTCATAGCCAAAATCTCGCGCCTGCTTGGACCAAGTGCATCACTCGTCAACGATGATGGACTTGCAAAACACATGACCAATCGACCCAAAAGGACCAAAAGAACAATTGGCACCACGGGGAATGTCCACGTTTCGTCATCGGGATCTTGTGGCCCGTGATTCTTGGTTTCTGCAATTTCCATTTCCACAACAAGCTGATCCATCTGGTCTGTGAATGGTCTGAGGTATTTTGCCAGGCTCGAGGATCCACCCCCAGTTGCCAGCAAAGCGTTTTTGATGGTGGGCCAGCGTTGGAGAACGCGACGGTATAGGATACCCGGTATTCTCAGGCTTACTTTGAAAAGTTCAGAGAACCAGGTCAGTAGCGGGGAGTAGGAATAGGCGACACCAGAGTAAATCCAGGACGATGCAGTGTGGAAGCCAGCCATGATGGAAACAGCTGGTCTCCACATAGAGCTAGCCCATGATGCTCGAGATTCGTTCTCAAGGTTGCGTAGCCGCTCTTCGTGGTCCGTTCGGAGTAATTGCGTCTCTACTATTAAATCCAAGAGGACGCGTTGATAACAAGCAACCGATGCCTTTGTGAATTGGTCGTGAACTGAAAGGCTGCTTTGTAGCAGTTTGATCTCGTCGGTAAGTTTCTTGAAAATGGGTTCCATCGGACTCGATCCTGATGCTGCGGACGCCCCCGGCCCGCTGTGTGCTTTCCTTGATGCATTCATTTTAGCTTTGAACTGAGAAAAATCGAGCCTGGAGAGGCATTCTGAACTTGGCAAACTTTCAAGCATTTTCGCTAGAGCGAGATCCAGATGAGGGTCGATATGGGCTGTGGTCGGATTCAGACCTTCTTGAGCCTGTATGACATCCTTTTGCTGGTGTTCTGGGGACTTTGCGGCGGTTTCACCGGCTTTTTCCGAGTGCCCGGATTCGTTTTCAATAGCTTCCTTTTCTGGCTCGGTGACAGCTTTTACCTTTTCTTTCTGATGAGCCGCACTTTGTTTGTTGGCCGTGCTGGAAGTCTTGTTCTCAGGTCGCTCCGTTTCGTTTGTAGTAATCTCCCCGACATCAGCTGACACCTTGACTGTCGGATCCTCGGCAGCATGGCTATCCCACATACTGGCCAACAATCCGAGTTCCGTCCCTAGATACTGACTAATGGCATCACCCACTCGATCCGTCATTTTTGGTGTGGATATAATAGAATCTGAGGAGTTGGATATAAGTGCCTTGGCAGCATTCGAGGCCAGCTTTGATGTCGAGTAAATGGATTGCATGGCTAGGCTGCCTATTTGATGCAGAGTTCGAAGATCACCACTTGTTGTTTGGCGACCAGGAGAATTCCTAGACGCCTTTGGAAGAGCATTCAGGGTGCTAGGAATGAGATCGTACAAGCTCGAAAATAGTTCTTCATCAGATAGTGCGCCGGTCAATTTTTTGTCCAATTCGCTCGAAAACGACAAAGTGCACGTAGAAGTGACTGCGCACCCTCCCGCCTTCGAAGCCACCGATTCTGATTCCTCTCCAGTCACAGCTGCTTTGTCGTTCACGGCATTTGCCTCGGTTTGTAGCTTCGTCTCCACCGCCGCCGGGTTGACAGCTTCGTGTAAACTGGCATCCTCGGCAGTATTAGTGATTCCTTCTATTTGCTCCATGGCATCTACAGCGCTATCTTCCATGACTAGGTCTTCCATCTGCTCATCTTCGTCTTCCGAGTCCTCCCATTGCTCGTGAAATCCTTGCACCATGGTACTTCCGTGGACTTGGATTTGACTGAAGGTACAGTAATACTCTACACCATGGTGGCTGAGAAATTTGAACTTGAGGTAACGTGCCCATGCTGGTTCCAGTAAATCAAACGTTTGCTCGCCATTCCCTGGCTTGGCAGCATACGTGCCTAGATCGAACCATTTCCCAAGGGTTTGACTTCCCATGACTTGAAAATCCTTCACGGTGCTCGAAAACCGCTCATAGTTGGCGAGCTTGATTTGCTTTACCAAGATATCCTCCGAAAGGCTCACCACGACGAATTTCTTTTCCTCGCAGGGTGCAATAGCGTATTTATCCTTGTCTCCATTCAGCAGATTGCTTGTGCCCTTGAAGCTACTCGATTTCTCAATAATCAGAGCTCCTGCAGACTTGCTAGCATAGTCGACCGAGAGACGCGACAAAGAATTTTCTTCTTCTTCGTCGTCCTCGTCTTCATCTGCATCTGCTTGTCCTTTTGGACTGTCCTCATCCGACCCTTCTTCCTTTTCCGACGTCGCCAATGTGTTTGGCTCATCCGATGCGGCGTGTTCGGGTTCAGCTGTCGTTGTTACCGCTTCGTTCTCCGGAGGCGGTTGCTTGCTTTCGTCTGTTCCTTCGAGAGTTTGATTTTTTTGTAAGTTCTTTTCTACAGATGTTTTATTATTTGAAGAATCATCATCCGTGTCAACCTGTATTGTTGCTTCACCACATGTGACATCTTGGCCGTCCTTTTCGTTGGACGACGACTCAGCTTTTATTGATGTAGGATCCAGCTTGTTGTTCTCAACCCCTTGGTGTTGCTCCTGATCAGCTGGAGACGACTCCTCTTTCTCATCCCCCTTCCCAGAACCATCATCGACCGTGGATTTATCCTCATCCTTTCGTTTCTTCGTCACGGAGCTATCAGTAGAAGACAACGACGACGACAATGGGGGCGCTATTGTTGATGCGGAAGCACCCTCGATTGTTTTCGGTAATGACGAGGCCAACGCGGGTAGTTGAATTTCTTCATTGTGAATGGCTTCCGAGGCGGTCCTCGTGTAGCTGCTACTGCTGGTGCTTGTTGATATCGGAGATGTGCTAGTAGTTGTTGTTGTTGTAGTGGTGTTACTAGTAGGATCATCCGCATCAACTGGATTATCGTTTTCATCGGGATCGATGACTTTTGTTGCTCCACCATCCGTGTTTTGTATTTTTTCATGTTGCGGTTGTTGCTGTTGCTGTCGTTTTTGTTGCTGTAGCGTGGACGGAGTTTGCTCATGGTCCGAGGAGGAGGTGTCAGTCACAAGAGCATTATTGTGACTATTGGTGATTGTAGCAGCAGTGTCAGTTGAAGAAATTGCCTTTGCTGTTGCTGCTGCTGCTGCTGCTGCTGCTGGAAGCGGGGTCTCATTTGCTAGCAATGGAAGTGCACTTGCCAATAGCAAGGCAACTCTTCGACCGCGTATTCTCATAATGTTCAATGTCTTTGTTGTGAACTTGTGGGAGGGGATTTTGTGTGGAAGAGCGGTGATTGAATGCATCATCACAATCATCGAAAATCGAAAGGTCTCGGTGGGTCGGTGAGTGGTGATGAGTGGGTGTCCATTTGCATCAAAAAGAAGATGAGCGAGGAACAGTTGGATCAACGAACGAAGAAAAGACCCTAAAACAGTTTCTCGTAATACTCGTACTTTACCGTTACGTGTACCTGGTACGGGTGTGAACGTGAGGAGTTGGGCGGGCGGGTGCGCGAGACTGACATCATACTGTTGTGAAGCGCGCGATGAGAATGCCAAGTGGGACCATTTGATTGGCTGCCGTGAAGGATTGGGCTATGAGCGTAGAAGGCATATTGACACCGCATGATGTCACCTAGAGGCATATTATTTGTTTAGTAGCGTGCACCATCGATCATGAACGATTATGAGCTAGCGAAAGATGATTATTATTTCTCATTCGTGTCAGGCGAGCTTGTGAACTGGCCAGCATGGCATCAAGAACCGCCGGCCCTTCGAGGGCATATCAAAAGATCACTAAGTAAACTTTTAAAATCGCTCAAATATTCCGATGTCTCGAGAAGTGAGATGAGGGGCAGACTACTAGTACTATCAAACTACTTGTTGCGCGATTGTGCTTCTCTCGGCTCTCAGCAACATTGTCTCAATTTTTACTACCGGTATCGTTTTACCCAACACTCGATTAGGAGTTAATCGTCGTCGTTGTCGTCGTCGTTGTCGTTGTCGTCGTCGCATTATATCTACTACGAGTACAGAGAGGAACACAGCAGCAACAAAGATGGCAGGAGGGACTTCGAACGACGAACGTATCGCTCGTGTCGCCAGAGGCATGGCATCCGCGTTATTGTTATGTCTTACAATTTTCACTTATATGTTGCTTCGGTTGATCGAAGCGAGACAGGCACATTTTGAAAGAGAGCAGGAGCAAGCGAGTTTGGATCGAGATGTCGAGAGGCAAGAGAATCATCGACGAGGGGTCGTCGTCGACGTCCAGCAGGAAGATGAGATGGACTTTCAAATGCTCGAAGACATCTTTTTTCAAACGGAGAAACAGCAACGCCCAACACTGGGTGTCAAACGAAACATTCGAATCTTCACTCAGGCGCTTGCCACCATTGCGTTTTCATTCCACACATCGGCAACCCTGTCCATTGCATGCATTGGGATCATGACGACTAGTGCAATATTTTTCCTATGTCTATGGCAGAGGCAGTTGAACTATATTTGGATGTCGAACATGGCAGCGTACCACCTGCACGGTACCTTGTTTCTGATTATTTGCGCTACCACGACTGCGGTGACAATGCTGGTATGGGCCTACCGCATGACGAGCAAGGGGGCAGCAGAAGTGGGCAAAGAGGAGCTTTTGGCAGGAAATGCGTTAGTTATTCGTGTGGTTGGAATATTTTCCTTGATACTCTATGGATTTCTCGTCGCTGCTTGGATGTACAAGAGCCTTGTTTCCTATCGAAGACGAAAGCAGCAAGTGCAAAGCATATCGCTTCTATCCACACCACGAAGGCAGCGTTGGACCGACAATAGAAAGTCATGAGTACAATACTCTTAGATTTTCGTCATAATGCATACAGTGCCACACCACGTATTGTTGAAATGGCAATGATGGCAAGACAATAACTGGACTAGTATTTCATAGAATGTTAGAGATCTGGCTGGCTTCATACTCCTCGACCCATTCACTCCAGTGTGTGCTGCGAATTTAGACGCTGTAGACGATGCCCTTGATCAGACGACGACGACGATGTTCCAAGTGACTGGAGTAAGCTTTGAAAGGGGTTATTTTTCATATTCTTGTCAGAGATGAGTCGCGCTCCGGCACACAACCAGGCATCATGAACTACTTGATGCTTCACTCCCCTGTCGCTTTCGTCTCGAGGTTCGAGACCAGGAAATCGGTTGACTTCGACCAACCACGGTTGTAGGTTGCTGTCCACGACAAAGTCAAAGCCCATGATTTTGGGAATTCGCAACCTTTCCCGACGACCGTCCCATTGCTTGTGCAATCCCTTCCGTTCCTTCTCGTAGCAGCGCAATACTTCTTCAATGGCCGTTTGGGTTCGGTTCCAAAAAGCATTGTAGGATTCTCCCTTTTCTTCAAGAAATTCTTGTAGATAGTGAAGGTTGTGCTGTTCCATTGCAACGTCTCGTCCCGAGTTGGTCATGTGAAGCCTCGGATCCATATTCCCTTCAATAGAGGATGATGACGACACCTCGGTGTCCATACGGGCGGATGCCAGTTTTACCAGACCATCGGGAGATAAATAGGCTTCGTCGGGAGAAAAATAAATGACATAAATGCGTAAAGAGAATTTGCGACCATTCAGAAACAGTGGTGGATCGACCATTTGCTGTAGGAGCAATTCCTCGTCTTGGGACCACGATGATGATGATGATGATGATAACGATGATGCCTCCGATGCAGACAGGATCCGATTCCCATGCGAACCATACCCAGAACGTTCCTTTAGAATATACAGTATATTCTTGCCTTTTTCCGAATCATCCAAGTCAATGATGTCGTTGTCAAAATCATGATTGTCGTGGGATGATGAGGCCGGCACGACGATCATGCCGCGAGGCCAGAACTTGGAAGTATGCTGCGGATACCTGGATAGAACTTGATGCAGATGTACTTTATCGTCCAACAGAATCAGGGACGGATCGTCCAGCGGACAGAGATTTATCTGTATGAGGGATAAAAAACTTGGTTGAGAGGTTACGACGAGTTCCACCACTTTGTCGTCGTCGTCGTCATCATCATTCTCCGAGAATAATAGTGCCGCCTGAATCCAACGATAGAGGAATTCGTCTGCCGCAGCCAAGCGAATCCCCTCCGCCACATACTCATGGCTTACAGCATCTCCGGTTTGAAAATACTGCACCACTCCAAGCAGACCTTGGAGGGCGGGACTGATGTCGTCCTCCGCCCTGGCACGACGGCGAGCCGAGTTTAATGCTTCAACAGCCGTCGGCAAATCGCCAAGCCGCAGCGAACAGGTGGCGGCTCCTATCGCACCCACCAGCGATGGCGATGGTGACGACGGCTCCTCCTCTTCGACCAGTAATAGTAGTTTTTGATATTCCTGTCGAGCATCTTCATATTTCAATAGTCGTTGCAAGGCTTGTGCCTTGGCCACCCGCAAGTCTTGCGTATTTCTATTATTTTCGCTTGGGCGTTGGTCCAAATTTTTTAACAGCAATAATGCCTTATCCAAGACTTGGACTGCTTGTGCATCTTGACCGATCCGCACCAGACAAGAAGCGTACAATGCATAGCATAGCCCCATGACATTGGCGTCCAAAGCTGCTGCTGCTGCTGCTCCTCGTTCTTGTTCCAGTACATGTATGCTGCCCGCCCAATACTGACAGGCCTCGTGTGCCGCAGTAATGTTTTGGGTAGAAGCATTGGAGAGCTGCATGGCGTGTCGAAGTTTGGCCATCATCACCATATTATTATGATTATTATTATTATTGCTGCTGTTCTTGATAATACCGGTAGTTAGGGCAAAAAGCGAGGAGGGGAACCAGCATGCGAGAAGCATGACGAGAAACGACGATGACCATAATAATGTCATCGAGTGCCGCTGTGCTCGTATCGTTTTCCGTCGTGACGACATTATCCAATCGATCACTCAAGTAGTAATGTTAGAAGAAGGGCTCGCTGTGGTATTTTAGAGGCGTCATCCTCATGTTGTCGCCATGGTCAAAATGATCATCGTCGATAGTACTACAGGTACTATGTACATCATGGATTGATTGATGAGGCAGGATGAGGATCCATCCATCAACCGATCAGTCGTCGGCCGTCGGTTGTCGTCGTCGTCGTCGACGAAGATTTCTCTGCCATCTGCAGCCGATGATGATGACAGAGCCGATAGGGGAAAAGATCATCGTTCTCCTTTCTCGTGGTCAGAATGACTACTTATTATTGCATGACAACATCATGACATCATAATATCGACATGCGCTTGAAGCAAGAAGGTTCAACAAGCAAGAGAGTGGTTGCCGGCGGGCACGAAATAAATAAAAATGAGACGTCCACAAAACCACGTCACTAATAAAATGAATGAAAACCGGAAAGTACTACGCTAGTGTTTCTGGCAGTGACATCAACGTCGACTAGCCAATCAGATCGGGCGGATCGCGATGATTCAGAAAGCAATTCTTATGACGTCGACCAATGCTCGTTCTGTACTCGTGGTACAGTTTCTACCTGCGATTTTTTTCGATGCGGTCAGGATCGGTCCTCTCCGCTACGTTTTGTTTTTTACGCCTGCGCTCATCTCGCCCCTCTCGCCAGATTGATCACGAAATTGTAGATTTTCAGATTGGATTTGGACCACTTTTATTCTCACCAGAAAGAGCAGTTACGTACCAGTACGTTGTCGACTCTCTTATTATTTTTACCACCGCCATATAATAATACAGAATACAATGATCTCTGCTCGACGCTCCCTTGCTCTGGCAGCCCTCTTGGCTGCTGCCATCTCGGCCCCTGGTGCCGAGGCCTTTGTGCCTTCTAAATTCGCTGCTGGTAAGTTTCACACTCTTTGGAATCATCGACCCGATGAATGAATGAATGAACGACACGTGCGTCGTTCACGGCAAGCACTGGTAACGTCTCGGTCGCAGTATCAGATATACTCCTGGACCGTTGATAGAGTGAGGCGAAACTATCCTCCGGCGAACGACCGTCGACCACCCTGCCGTCAGACTTTTTGAGATTGATTTGCAGTCAATCGCTGGACGACAATTCGTGTCGACGACGGTGCGTCTGGTCAGATCCAGTTTCTTTCTTGCAATATTATTGAGTTGCCATAAGCGTACAAAGCTATTGATGGAAAAGGAACCACCATCTATCTGGAGGGAGCCACTTTGCTGGTTGCCATCTTTGTGCATGGACGACTCCTCGACGCCTCTTGAGCCAAACTATTTTGAAATGCTAACCCTCCGCGTGTTCCCTCTTGTCCAACTTGTAGTGCGTACATCCCTCAGCGCTGAATCGGATCCTCTTATTGCGGACATGACCACCACCGCTGCTGATCCTGAACAAATGTCGACACAAGCTGTTGAAGTGGGCGGACTTAACAACATGATCGGAATGACTGGCATGGAGCCCAACCAACCCAATGAACGATTCAAGGCTATTTCTTTGCAGGCCATTGACAAAATTGCCAAGGACCACCCTTCCTTTGCCCCTCTTATGGAAGATGTTCGTTTGGCCGGTCTTGTCTTCCCCTTCAAGGCCTCGCCCTACTTTGTCGACGAGCTTATTGACTGGGAAGCCGAAGATGTCAAACAGGATCCTTTCTACAGACTCGTCTTCCCCACCATGGACATGCTTGAACCCCATCATCGAGAAATGCTTCTCAAGGCCAAGGAAGAAGGAGACCCGGCCAAGATCATGCAGGCTGTTGCCGACATCCGAGCAGACTTGAACCCCCACCCTGCCGGACAAAAGACTTTGAACGCACCAAAGAAGGCTGAATTGACCGGTGTCCAGCACAAGTACAGCGAGACCACTTTGGTCTTCCCGGCTGCCGCCCAAACATGCCACGCTTACTGCACCTACTGCTTCCGATGGGCCCAATTCATCGGTGACGATGAATTGCGATTTGCACAAAAGGAAGCCGATTCGCTCTTTGCGTATTTGGACGAGCACAAGGAGGTGTCCGATATTTTGATGACTGGAGGAGACCCCATGATCATGAAGACCAAGTCTCTTGCCCAATATTTGGAGCCTTTGTGCGACCCCAACTTCCTTCCCCACATCAAGAACCTTCGTATCGGAACCCGTGCGTTGACCTTCTGGCCTCAACGCTTCACAACCGATGCGGATGCCGACGAATTGATCACTTTGATGCGACGAGTCCGAGAGGAAGGTGGACGTCACATGGCTGTCATGGCCCACTTGGGACACGACCGTGAACTTTCCACCGAAAAGTTCGCCGCTGCTGTGAACCGAATCCAAAAGGAGGCCTTTGCCACCATCCGATCTCAATCCCCGGTCATGCGAGGTATTAACGACGATGCCGAAGTTTGGGCCCGCAAGTGGCGCAAGGAAGTGAACATGGGTATCATCCCCTACTACATGTTCATGGCCCGTGATACCGGTGCCCAAAAATTCTTTGATGTGCCCATGGTCAGGGCCCAGCGCATCTTCAGCGATGCCCTCCGAAACACTTCTGGTTTGATCCGTACCGTTCGTGGACCTTCCATGAGTTGTACACCCGGAAAGGTCGAGGTTACTGGAGTCGAAGAAATCTTGGGACAAAAGGTATTCGTCTTGCGATTCCTTCAATGCCGTGACGAGGCGTGGGTCGGACGTCCTTTCTTCGCTAAATATGATCCCAAGGCTGTCTGGTTCGACGACCTCGAGCCCCTGGATGGCATGGAACTTCCATGGGATGAGTCAGGCCTCCCCAGAAAAATTTGGCCTGCTCTGAACTAAATTTTCGACGGCTAATATCGCAAATATTCACATGGCCGTGTTTTGACGGGCTCGAAATAAAGAAGCTGGCGAAGTCATATCGTCGGGATTTTGCGGATTAGTCAGTCCCTGTCGGATACGGAATATTGAACTGCTACCACCACTACTCCTTTTGAGACCCTAACCGCATAGACGCACCCCGCAGAGAAGCACAAGATGAATGCTTCTTTAGTCCTGTACAAAATACATCATTTCTTGGTATAACGCACTCGTGAAACAATTCACCACCACCTTTAAAATAAACAATACTAGCATGGAGCTTTCATAAAACATACCGGCAGATATCTACTCTACTAGTAGATTTATCGTTTTACAATTCGTAGCTATTGTACTCCGTCGAATGGAATGGAAGTTCAGAGTAGGATGGTGCATTTTGCGGACTCGTAGAGAGATTTTAAGCGTTCCCTTTCTCGATGGATTCGTTCTCGGTAATTTTCGTTTTCGACTGGGCGAGGACGTCGGCTGGGGCCATGCCTGGCACAACAAATTTAAGGGCCTGCTTGAGGAGAGTGAGTCCCACGAGGGATGCTGCCATAGTGGCGGCAACCGTAGAACTCCTTTTTCCTACAGCCTTGGCAAGATATACGACGGTGAATCGAGCAGCTGCGGCAACCACCGTCAACCCACCACCGATAACGGTGAGCTGAAGGACTCGATCTATTCGCTTTCGCCGCGCGACTTGCTCAAACGTCATGTCGTCCTTTTGAAGCATAGTGATAATGTTGGGAGCAAAGATCTTGGGAGCCATCTTGTTAAAGATCGCATCCAAAATGATAGGGATGATAAAGGTGATTGTGCCTAGTTTGCCTGGACGATCCAAGTCCCTGGAGATTTTGACCAATGTCTTTGAATCTTTTGCCCGTCGTTTCGAAAATTCTTGGACTGCATCTTTCATGCTCTCGGTCTCGTCGATGCAATCAGAAAAGATTTTCACGTCTTCCAAGGCGCTATTGGCTCCAAGACCAAAGTAGGGCTTTACCGTGTGTGCCTGATAACGAGAGTAGATTTAGAGAAATGTGAGGAGCTGCTGCTGTGTCAAACACTTGGAAGAGCGACTTGTAAGGAAACTTACACAATCTCCAAGGATAATTGTATGGTCCCCTTGATGCAAACGAGGCCCCACGAAACGAAATGCTGGCAAAAACGACGGCGGCTTCTTGGCCACCTGCGCTACTACGTCGTCATCCATGATTTTACTGAACATAGGCAGAAGATCGTCAAGCTCCGCCCGGAGCTTCTTGGGGTCAACATCGGGCTGAGCAAGTTCGTCATCTTTCCGCAATAGTAGCACGCCACAATATTCTCCATTGCCGTTGGCTGGCAAGGCATCGATATTGACTCTACCACCCTGCGAACGAGCGGAGTAGTTCAAATCAGGACGCCATCCGGGAGGCAGTTTGATCGGGATCGTTTTGTAAATCCTCTGGTTGTCGTCTTCGTATCTGGTTACTTTGAAGGGTTTGCCGGCCAACAGACGCTTGACGGGATTCATATGCGAACGCTCCTCTTGATCGTACTTTTCTATTTCATTCGCCAGTGTTCGAGCTGTACCATCTGCAGCGATCACCAAACCCGCCGAGACTCGAGTCATCGATTCCACGTCGCAGTCAAGGCTCTGTTCCGATTCTCCGCGACATTGAAACACTTCAACGGTAGCAGCAGCATTGTTTTCAGAACCTCCAAAATCGACGGGACGGACCTCATATCCATAATTCAAGTCGACTTGCTTTGAGTAGTTGTCTGTGACATGCTTATAGAGTACGCTCACCAATTTATCTCGGGGAAGAACTTGAGTTTTGAACTTTCTTCCTTCAAAGATCCGTTCCACAGCCTCGTCAGATCCAGGTGCCCAATCCTTTCTACCCACAACGGCAGTACAAGCATCTTCCACTTCTTTCCAAACACCAAATTTCGCCAGCGAGGTTTGTCCTCGACCTCCTAGACCAATGAGATAAAATTTAGAAAAGTCCCTCCAGACATCATCATCCGTCGGTGATGGGGGTTCCGAAAGACGATCGTATACCTTGATTTTTTGCTATAGGAGGAAGGGAAAGGTGAAAGGAGCAAGCAAGCAGGTCAGTGCTACTCTACTCTAGCGTTGGTGGGGCAAGTGATTGTGGACTTACATCTGGGAATTTCTGGGCCAGCATGATAGCACTGGAACAAAAACGGAGACTGAGTGGCTGGATGTGATTTCGGAACGATGGATGATGGTCTCTTGTCCTTCTTACCTGAGCAAACCAGCTGGGCCACCACCGCAAATAACAACGTCAGCCGACAGAGCACCATTTACATCTTCTTCCTTTGGAAGAGACGACGACTTGACCCCTGCATCAATGGTTTTGGAAGCGCCATCTGACAGAGCGGTGAGGCGTCCATGAGAATGGGGAGGTGCGAGTCGTCGTCCACCGGCTGGGTGCAGAAAAAACGACCAACATGGTGGTGGCGCCACTAACAAGGCGACGACGACAACGTGACAGACGAAACCTTTCATTGAATTCTGCTTGATCCTACTTTTGAAAACTTGTCAATGGTCCACAACACATACGAGTACAACATGCGATGGGGGGCGGCACGAATCATCACCATCGTCATCCGTCATCGTTCATTTTAGCGTTTTGTCGTCGTGGTTGCGAGTTGCGAGTAGAAGGAAGACAAAACACGTACTGTACGTGTAGTCTGTACGCTGTCAGCTGACGCTTCGACTAGTGGGACCATACAAGTACGGGTAGATCTACCGTACCAGTACCGGTACTGTCCGATATGATGTGTATGAAGATGGCTCTGGAAAGGCCAGTTATGCTTCTTTGGAGGACAATGTCCAGTTTGGTGGCCTCAATTTCTAGACGAGCAAAGAGACAACATCTTGGATCCTGGTACCTTTGTTGGGTTTATTGAAACTTGTTTTTATAGCAACAGTGAGCAAGTCAGTGTGTATGGTGTATTCAGTTTTAAGATACAAAACCCCATCATATAGAATAAACTTCGCTGGCAACGACACACCTATTGCAGTACTGTATTTTTCGTCCAACATGAAGCGAGCCTTGTGGCAGGATAGCTCTACAGTAAGATACTATGACTACTCCCTCTTGAAGGTTGATTACGCTGGCGTTTTATTTTACATGACATGACATGAAATGATACGAGCACAGGTGAAACACGAAATACCCGTCTGTAGTGTCACTGCCCGTTATAATATTTATTGTGGTCGTTTGTCGTCGTAAATCCTCGTCAAGACCCGAGGGAGCATCGAATCATCATCATAGACAAACAGGCACCAAGGAAGAACAACAAGGGGGAGGTTCCTCGCGGCAAGAATAATCGAAGCACAACAAACCTCCCCATGATACATAGTACGAGCCCCAGTGTGGGTGCTCTAGATCTTGATACCGGACTTCAAGGCATCGATAGGAGCCAAAAATTCTCGTCGGAAAGTTCTGAGTCTCCACTGAAAAACAATGTACCAAACAAAGAAAGGTATGCCTTCTTGCTTCATAAACTTATTTTTGAAATGGTCGACACCCACTAGCAGTATCATATAGAACAGCAACAAGACGCGTGAGATCATCCTCCTCGCTCAACGATCATGCCGACAGCAGCAGAAAAGAAAGACGACTTATTGACTTACTTGCGTGAATGAAGGAGCCAATTTCGACCTTGGGCGCGTTGCCCATGATTTCCTGGACCTTTGGAGCGATTTCGACGGGAGTGAAATATGCGCGGCACAAAGGAAGGCATTCGACTTCCTCTTGCTCCAAATGAGGCGTCATCATAACTTGGTATTCAGAAACCTCTTTCAACAAGTCCGCAACACTAGCTCCGGCCTTGAGTCCGTCGACGATTTTAGAGATCTTGTCCAATTTGGCGACGAGAGTATCGTGGTCCGCTGCATACTGCAAGAATAACATTACAATAACAATAAAAATATGATATCAGCATATCCTTGTTACTGTGAGCGAGGATGATCATCGAGTCGTTTTCATTCTTGTTGAGGAGAAATCACAACCTACCTTGTCGGGATATCGAAAACGAGTCGTCATAAAGGGGACCATGACGTTATCTTCGTTCGTGTGGTGGCTGTGGATATGAACTTCGTGGGTCTTCCACGCTTTCTGGATGCACGTGACCTCCCAGTCTTGAAGCTTGCCGCCGTCGCGGCTGTTGGTGGCCTCGAGAGCTTCGACCAACGACTGCATCTCGGCGCGAAGAGAGTTGTGGGCGTGGGTCCATCCATCTTCCTCTTTCGGATAAGGCCAGCTGCTTTCCTTATCGGGCTTGATTTCGTCATTGAGTTGGAACTTACTGTCAGTGGGATCGAATGCTACGGCTGCTGCCATCATGGTTGCTACTTGTGTTCTGGATATTTTTTGTGGTTGATCTGCGAAAGGAGATACGAATCAGAGCTTCTTGTCGAAAATTGTGAGAAGACCCCGCCCGCTGCCGAAGGATCTTTCGTTCTCGTTGTTTATTTCTTGCGCCATGCAGAAAAAGGCAAGACGTCCTCCGAAGAATTCTTAATCGCAGATGTCTGTTCTTGGGGATTCCTGCGGTAGCGGCGACGAAAACGACTGAAGCTTGTTGTATGCGTCAGATCTCGTATCAAGCAGGGAGCGGCGAGGATGATGAGCCTTGGATGAGCCGTCGATGATTTCCTTCTTTCTCGTTGTTCATTTCTTGCGCACCAATGCGCCATGCAGAAAAAACGGGACTTACTCCGAAGAATTCGCAGATGGCGGTTTTATTGGGATATCTGCTGCATGCTGAAAGCGGCGAAAAACAACTGAAGCTTGTTGTAAGCGTTGTTCGTACGAGCAAGGAGCGATGTTCCAGGATTTTCTCCGACGATTTTAGTAGAGATTAAAATAGAGAGTCCAAACAGAATTTGGATTCACAGCAGAATCCCAAAGAATGAATCCACAATTTATTTATTGAATAGTAATAGAAAAAATGGTCTCATTCACGAGTACAGTAACATGATACAGTAGTATTGGTAATACTACACGATCGATCGGGGCTATTGAAATTCACTTGAAGTGAGAATGAGAAAGAAATGCGCGAACGCTGTTGATGAGAATAATAATTAACGCCAATTTGAAAAAGTAGAGCTATAGCGCTACTCTTTTTAAAAAGTATGTAGCGCTATCGCTACTTTATTTTAATGTTCTCTTTTCTCCATAGTAAAATGGTTCCTAGCCGAAAAGAACACGGACGTACACAACATCGTACGTCATTACTATTATACAACATGTAACGGTTGAACAGTACGTACTTCTACTATTCTGTTCTAATAAGTTCCTCCGAGAAAATCCGCTAAAATCAGAAAACCAGAAACTTCAGAACCCTAGCGTCAAGTACGATATTCATTCGCATTTGTTGTGTGTTGTTGCCGCGCTTCTCTCAATGTCGGAACTAGAGGAGGAGGGCGTTCGGTGCGATTGACCAATTCGATTGTGCGTCCTGGTACTATACGTAGAATTCTACGTCAACCCGGAGTCGCGCGCACTCAACTCGTACTTGTAGCAGTTCCTGGTTGCGCTGCAAAATTCTGTGGAAGAGGTGTATCCTTTTTTATTCTTCGCAGTTAGTATTCTAAAATTTTAATAGAATGACCTTCGCCGACGACGATGACAAACATATTGCAGTACCGTATTTTTCGAAACTGAAGAGAGCCTTCGGACAGGATAGCTCTTGGAGGATGAATACTCTGGCGTTTTATTTTACATGACATGACATGAAATGATACGAGCACAGGTGAAACACGAAATACCCGTCTGTAGTGTCACTGCCCGTTATAATATTTATTGTGGTCGTTTGTCGTCGTAAATCCTCGTCAAGACCCGAGGGAGCATCGAATCATCATCATAGACAAACAACAAGGGGGAGGTTCCTCGCGGCAAGAATAATCGAAGCACAACAAACCTCCCCATGATACATAGTACGAGCCCCGGTGTGGGTCCTCTAGATCTTGTTACCTGCCTTCAAGGCATCGATAGGAGCCAAAAATTCTCTCTGGAAAGTTCTGAGTCTCCACATGAAATCAATGTACCAAACAAAGAAAGGTATGCCTTCTTGCTTCATAAACTTATTTTTGAAATGGTCGACACCCACTAGCAGTATCATAATAGCATAGTAGCAACAAGACGCGTGAGATCATCCTCCTCGCTCAACGATCATGCCGATAGCAGCAGATAAGAAAGACGACTTATTGACTTACTTGTGTGAACAAAGGAGCCAATTTCGACCTTGGGTCCGTTGCCAATGATTTCCTGGACCTTTGGAGCGATTTCGACGGGAGTGAAATATGCGCGGCACAAAGGAAGGCATTCGACTTCCTCTTGCTCCAAATGAGGCGTCATCATAACTTGGTATTCAGAAACCTCTTTCAACAAGTCCGCAACACTAGCTCCGGCCTTGAGTCCGTCGACGATTTTAGAGATCTTGTCCATTTTGGCGACGAGAGTATCGTGGTCCGCTGCATACTGCAAGAACAACATTACCAAAACAATAACAATATGATATCAACATATCCTTATTGTGAGCGAGGATGATCATCAAGTCGTATTTATTCTTGAGAAGCAATCGGTGGCCGAAAAAATAACAACCTACCTTGTCGGGATATCGGAATCGAGTCTTCAAAAAGGGGACCATGACGTTATCTTCGTTCGTGTGGTGGCTGTGGATATGAACTTCGTGGGCCTTCCACGCTTTCTGGATGCACGTGACCTCCCAGTCTTGAAGCTTGCCGCCGTCGCGGCTGTTGGTGGCCTCGAGAGCTTCGACCAACGACTGCATCTCGGCGCGAAGAGAGTTGTGGGCGTGGGTCCATCCATCTTCCTCTTTCGGATAAGGCCAGCTGCTTTCCTTATCGGGTTTGAACTCGTCATTGAGTTGGAACTTACTGTCAGTGGGATCGAATGCTACGGCTGCCATGGTTGATGCTGCTTGTGTTCTGGTTAATTTTTGTGGTTGATCTGCGAAAGGAGATGAGAATCAGAGCTTCTCGTCCAAAAGTGTGAGAAGCCCCTGCAATCTGCAATCTCTCCCGACTTGAAGAAGGCGTCCGTTGACGACGTGGGGGATCTTTTCTTTTTGGTTGCATGCAGCATGCTGAAAAAAGCACGACTGCTAACTACTGTAGTTGTACGTAGATACTCCGCACAATTTCAAATTCGCATGCAGAAAAGACGTCCCTCTTTCTTTAGAGACTACTGCGTTTGCACGGTAGTCTTTGGTAGTACCGGTACGTGACTCTGTGCAGTTTTCTTCAATAGGTTCTTTTTGGCGAAGCGCGGCCTCTAAATGAAAAAAGCGGAGAGCAAAGAAGTGTGAGAAGTTTGGCCTTCTTTACCAGCAGTCGGGCCTGACACTACTAACTACTGTATGACGCAAGCAGGCGGTCCCCAATCAAATGAAATCCTTCAAGCTACAGTACTACAGTATCATACCGGTATCTCTCGGGTAGACTCTAGCTAGAGTAGGACGAAATGTTTCATGTCGAACTACTCTCTACAGTACCGGTACCGCCGGTAGCTACTACTACTAGCTACTAGTGGTAGAGAACGACCAAAAGGAATTGGCTCGTCTGTCGCTACTTTCTACTCTCTACTAGAGAGCATAAGATAGTTGTACGTCCTGCCGCCTACCGATCGTCGTCGGAACCATGGTGTTTATTACGGGTGCTCATGGGGCGCCAGAAGAGACTTCCGATTCATTCTGGCAAACCGGGAAAATTCATTCTGGGATCCACATGCCAGACGACCACCACAACATAACATTGAATTACTAATGTTGGATTTTATGTGTTGATTCACCGGTTCCTAGACATTGGCTCCAAGCCTCAATCTCTATCCGGATCTTCAAATACTTTTCCAAACGACATATTTCCGTCCGATTCCTGAAGGTTGTGATCGCCCAAAGTGGCGTAGCTCATACCTCCCACCTCCATTCTCATTTCGCTTCCTGTTCCAGTACCAATCGTGTTGACGCTCATCTC
Organism: Nitzschia sp. pyKryTriq1; assembly: GCA_956465555.1. NCBI lineage: Eukaryota > Bacillariophyta > Bacillariophyceae > Bacillariales > Bacillariaceae > Nitzschia > Nitzschia sp. pyKryTriq1. The sequence continues at coordinate 1,720,583 of OY101123.1, read as the reverse complement.
TAAAGAATTTGGGTCCCAATGTCCAGTTGATCGATCTTTGAGCTTTTCCTTGGATCCAGGATTGAGTCCAGTTTCAGCACCGTGCTTGTCGCCCGATATTCGCAACGAACTGTCAAAAACAGAACTCAAATTACCTTCTTCCTGCATATCTCCGATCGACAAACTCATGGCCGACAAGTGAGCCGACGATCCATTGGCGTCGTACTTCTTCTTCGCTGATTGGGGGGACGTTCCCATAAAAATTTTATCCATTTTGAGGCTGCCTTCTTTCTTCAATAACGACGGCGGCGGCATTCGTCTCGGGTTGTTTCCAGGGAGAGTGTCCACTCGTTGTTTGTTGCTCTGGGATTGTTGTTGCTTCAGTGTTGACATCGCAGGCGAAGGTATGGAGGAGTCGGAGTGTACGGGTTGCGGTGGTGGCATGTGATCGATCCCTTGGGATGATTCAAACTGAGAGTGATTGGAATTCTGGTACATATTTTGGGCGGCCGCCATATTTTGAGCGTGTAAGGTTTGACGCATGCTTTGAAGCTTATTCTGTAGCATCTGTAGCTCGGCATAGTCGCTCTGGTTGGTATTCATTTGTTGTTGCTGCAGCTGCAGCTGCTGGTTCAATTGACTCATCGCGACTTGCTGGGAATTTATTTGATTCTGCAGTTGAATATGTTGAGGACTCATCATGCCGACAGGCGAGACCATGTTATTTCCAAAGTTATTTCCCATCTGCTGGTTCATCATCAATCCTCCCGAAAGATTACCGACGGGGATTCGATGGTCGAGTTGGTTCATATTCATATTATCAAATTGTGTTTGCAACGGCGGGCCAGGAAGTGACGAGGGGTCTACCATTCTTCCCATACCACCAAGAGACCGTGCAGAGAATTGTCCCATATCCGGTGATAATCCTCCCAGCAACAATCCGGGCGAAACCATCCCAGGAGAGACTAATCCCCCAGGAGATGTGAGTAAATTCCGAGTCATCGTCGGCGATTGCAGGCCTGAACTTCCCATAAATTGCAAAGGTGTGTCGCTACTGCTGGAAAAGGCGGGAGGTGCGGAGCCGCGCCGACTCATTGTATCCTGGAGAGCATAGTTCAGTAATGATAACAAGAGCATTCATGTCATGAGCATAATAGGCGGGCCGAGATTGGAAGAAACCGCAGTCTAGTAGTGGTCTGGTCCTCAAAGAAAAAATCTGCGAAGAAAATGTCGGTCATCCGACGTACAACGTACAGACCTACGTACCTTTTGTACCATGCGGGGCGGGTCATCATCGTCGCTGTTGTCTTCGGTGATCTCTTTGACGATCTCCGGCGCGCCTTCTCTCAAGGCTTGCCGCGTCTTGTCCAGAGCTTTCTTCTCTCCAATGTCATACCAGAGTTTCGTTTGATCATCCTGTTTCAAGAAGCGGCCAGGCGGGTTTCGGGCCCTAATTTCGTCGTAAATCATTTTAGAGAATTTGCCTTTTTGAGGCTTGGGACATTGAACGTAATCCAACTTGTGTTTCCGCACCAGCGCCCGAAAGTGCTCGTTTCCTGCATGGTAATTCACGAAGTTGCCTCTCCCGGATAACACATCGTGCTCGTGAGGGGCGATTATATTCGAGGTTTGTTGTGATCCAGACATCTTTTACAGGTATTGTGGTCTTGAATGCCTCTTCGAAAAGAGATTTCTCGATGTGCCGCACTCGTTCCCCTTTATTATCGGTGGCACGGGTCGTCGCAGTAAAAGTGACCCGCCGACTACCTTGCAGCACAGGCACTGGCGCGGCGCGAGGGGGGGCTTGACACAACTGCACCGGCAAAGTAGCCAGGTACGCACGTCCAGTACTTGTGGTCATTCTGCGTGGTGCCCTTGTTCTCACTCGCTTGTTGTTAATAATTGTGTTGCGGATGTTTTATTCTGCTTTCCACCTATTCGGTACTGGAATTTAAATTAAAGACACCGACAGGGCCTATTGTTTTATTGACTACTTCCTTTCTTCACATAAACCTCGGAACAATTCATTCTTCTCCCGACATATAAGCGACATTATAAATATCACACGAAGAAGGCGAAGAAGATAGTTCTTCGTCTCTTAAATAATGATAGATCATTAAATAAAATAATGTGATTGAGGCAAGATTGAGGCGGGCCTGTTGCCCGTTGTTCCAAACGCGCCAGCCCGGCCAGTCCGTCTGTCGCCCCTCTTTTTTACGAGCTCCATCGAGCTCTTGGCTCCACTTGGATCCCGTCATCTCGCTCCGGGCCACACAACTCAACGTCAGTCGTCCCACACCAGCTCGATTCTTCTCCGAGGCCATCATCCAACATCAGCAGAGAAGAATCATCAAGCGACGTTACGGACACACATCATACCCCAGAGGAGGAGCCTTCCATTCCATCTCTGTCGTGGTACTGGTACGAAGAATCTTTCATCATTCCTTGCAAAGAATACAGACCGTACTCTTTTGCTTCGTGTTACAAAGAAAGAAACTTGTGTTGAGCTACTGTTGGAATCGCATACAATAGCATCGTTGAAAAAAATAATGAAATCGATTTCCATACAGTCTACACCAGTGATGTGGGTGGTCGGATTATTAGCTGCGGTCGGTTCGACCTCGGCCTTTGTGTCGCCCTCCCTATTTGGGGTTGGAAACGCTCGCGTCAGCAGTGGTAGAAGTGCAGATGATATGATCATCATCAACAACAGCGCGCTGTATGCCATGAGGAGCAGAACTAACAACCGGCAGATGGCTCCAAAGATCCCTAGACCACCCATGAACGAAGAAGTCCCCGCAGTACAACTCCGTGTCACGGTCCCAAATCCCCCAGGCAAGGATGAGCCGCTGGGGGTTATGAGTCGAGATGAAGCCTTGGCAAAAGCCAAGGAACTGGGTGGGCTTGATCTAGTCCTGGTGAACCCTAGCTCAGACCCTCCAGTGTGCAAGATTGTCGATTATTCGAAATACCGATACATGCAAGAGAAGAAGGCGAAGGAAGTCAAAAAGAATTCCAAGGCTACTGAAATCAAGGAAATCAAGATGAGTTATAAGATCGATGTGCACGACTACGATGTCCGAAAGAAGAGCGCGCTCAAGTTCCTTAGTCAAGGTAACCGTGTGAAGTGTACCGTCATGTTCCGAGGTCGGGAAGTTCAACACGACCAGCTGGGATTCGATCTGTTGGAAAAGCTTGCCTCCGAATTGGATATTGTGGCTGCCAAGGAGGGAAGACCAAAGCGAGAGGGAAAAAATCTTTCCCTTATCATCTCTCCTAAGCCAGAAGTTCTGAAGAAAGTAAATGAGAACCGACGAGCCGAAGAGAAAGCCAAGAAAAAGAAGAAAGCGGAACTGAGGGAGCGAAGGGTGGCAGCTGCGGCCGCGAGTGGTGTGTCTATTGCTGATATGGATTTCGATGACGACGACGATGATGATGACGACGACGACGACGACGAAATGGACCTAGAAAGCGACATCGAATCTTCCTTGGACGATCTTTTTGGAAGTGATAGCTTGGCCGATGACCTTTTCAATTAAATTTCATTATTGCAGTTACCAGGCTCAGAGGGGGAAGGACATCAACAACGATGAGAGGCTCTTTTGGTCGGGCCACCTTTCTCCTTCGCCTTGAACAGCCTGCGGCGAACAATCCAGTAACAAATTAGCACCCAATACTCCTACCCCGTTGCTTGGTGACGTCAATGCATTGAACTCCCTCTATTCTAGCTCCAGGATGCCTCAATAGTTCAAAATTCGCTACATTTCATTCTTCCACTGGTGCCTCGTCCGGTGATGTTTCCGGCACGAACACTACAATGGTATCGTCCACTAGAGTAGAGCAATTATCTCGATCGTACTCTCTTCGAGTCAGTTGAGCTCTAAGGAATGGCTCTAGCTGGTAGACTACTGACTACTACTCGACTTCTCGCTCTCGCTCTCCCTACTCTAGTAGTACCGGTAGCAACTGTCGTCCTTTGTTCTCGTCAGTTGTTGTTGTTCGACTCGATTGATTGAGTCCTTCATTTTTTGACCGCAGCGTCTCGCTCGATACAAGTACGGACCCGGTACCGGTACCGTACAGACGCATGCGGATACACGAATGCTATTACCGTACTTGTATCATACCGGTAACCGGTACCGGTACCGGTATGGTCGCTCGCTGGTTCGCGTTGCATGATCTGATTTTTTGTGAGAAGTGCCTTCATAACCTGGTATCCCTAAACGGAGACTTTCTTTTCGACCAATCAGATGCGTCTGCTTCGTCACTGAGAACACACACGTCAACAACAGGCCCCGTTATAGCGTATCTTTAGGAGGTCGATTTGTCATCTAAAAACACCGGTAAATCGAGACTTTTCCTCTTTCACCAATAGAAGCTGCTTACGGCGAGACGGTTCATTTTTTGCATCATCGCATCATCAATCGGGCGGGCACAATTTCGGGCCACGTAGCTTTTGTTTTACCGACGCCATGCATCCACCACCTCGAACGTCGTGTACACATGCAGTGGTATCCTCTTCTCGTCCTCCTCAAAAGATTACGACCACAGAGTGTCACAAACTTTAGTTGGGAACATTTTCTGACCAGTTAGTTACTCGTATCCGTTCTACAAATTGTTGCATTTGCTTACCAACAACTAACTTGTACATACAGTCCATATTCGCATCACATCGCTTGATCGCCGATGCCTCCACAACAACGAAACGCTGATATTGTCGATCCAGGAATGCAAAGAGTTGTTTCGACGGGTGAGCTGAGCAGCGCCAGCCTTGGAAGTCTTGGAAGCGAAGCTGGCACTCCTCGAAATGCTGGGGAATATCGCGTACGGAAGTCGAGGCTCATCGGGTAAGAAAGATCACTTGGATCCATGTTCAATTTGTGAGGAACCCGTTTTCTGTAGTCCGTCTAACAATATTCTTGCTTCTGTCCCCTCCATCACAGCATGATCGATTGGGCACATGTTATGTTGACACATGGACCACATCTATTGATTTTGGGCCTTGCTGTTCTCCTGGGACAAATTGTTCATCAAGTAGTACACGATCTATTTGGAGACAATAATGTGGAGTGGCTTTCTTTCGAAACCGTTGCAGTTGTAGCACAAGCCATCAAGGCTTTGTTTGTGCGTCTCTATCTCGCTATTGCCGAAAGCGATGGATTTGATATTTTCTCCCCTGCCGTCAAGACAACGGCCTTGATCCTGGTAGTGGCAACATGGGCAATTCGCCGAGAAAATCCGATTTACTGTTTGAGCTTTGCGACCTTCAAAGCTCCTCAGGAGTGGAAGGTCGACCATGAAGAAATCATTGAAATGATGCGACGAAAGAAGTGCTTCACTGATGAGAGTATTGGCTTCATGGAGAAGATTTTGGAGCGTTCGGGAACCGGCCCTGCTACCGCATGGCCGCCGGGCATTGTCCAGTCCTTGCACCGCGAGGACGGCAAAGCGGATGCATCCATTGAGGCCAGCCGGAAGGAAGCCGAAACTGTCATCTTTGATATTGTGGAGCAAGCCTTGAAGAAGGCGGACGTCAAGCCCAAAGAAATTGACTACCTCATCATCAACTGCTCTCTCTTTTCGCCCACACCTTCTCTCTGTGCCATGGTCGTTTCCCGTTTTGGCTTGCGAGACGACGTGGCCACTTTCAACCTTTCTGGAATGGGATGCAGTGCCTCACTCATCAGCATAGACTTGGCCAAGAAGCTGTTAGGCAAGGGTCGCGGCAAGGCCTTGGTTGTATCTACTGAGATTATCACCCCCAATCTGTACCAGGGAAATGATCGAGGATTTTTGATCCAGAACACTTTGTTCCGATGCGGTGGAGCGGCCATCGTCTTGTCGAATAACTGGCTGGATGGGCGTCGTGCGTGGTACAAGCTCTTGCACACTGTTCGTGTCCAAGGGTCCAGCCAAGCTTCCTATGAATGCGTTTACGAGGGTGAAGATGCGCAGGGGAACCGAGGTGTCCGACTGTCGAAAGATATTGTCAAGGTTGCCGGAAAGACCATGGAGAAAAACTTAACTACGCTGGGACCTCAAATTCTTCCACTTTCGGAACAGGCCAAGGTCGTCTGGAGCATCCTTATGCGATTTACTTTGAAATCCTTGGTCAAAATCCTTCAGAAGCATGGGGCCAAGGAAATGGCAGAGAAAATTCCCATCGCTAGGCCCTACGTTCCAGACTTCAAGCGATGCATCGACCATTTCTGCATCCATGCAGGAGGGCGTGCTGTAATTGACGGTAAGTTGTAACGATACGACTCGGGTGACGAAATAGAAAGGTTGAGAAATTGAGACCTGACAAATTTTTTGTTTTGCTCCTACAGGAATCGAAAAGAATATGCAACTGGAAGATTATCACACGGAACCGTCAAGAGACACACTTTACAATTACGGAAATACCAGTTCGTCATCGATCTGGTATGAGCTAGAATACATTCAAGAGCATCAACAAACAAATCCGCTCAAGAAGGGACACCGAATTATGCAAGTTGCGTTTGGATCCGGTTTCAAGTGCACGTCGGGCGTCTGGCTAAAGCTATAGAAGACGCTTTCTCATTGCCACGCACCACCAGTTGTATCCTACTTCCACTATTATAGATATCACTTCATCTATTATAGATATCACTTCATGAATTCACCCCTGGTAACTCAAATACTAGACAAATCGAAATGAATGATTGAATTCTGACAAGAGTTGGTTCTACTATGTTGTTTCATACCATATTATCGACTTAGTTAGGTGACATGGCCGTAGCCCAGTCGTCTCGAAGGACTGGCATGAAAAAGATGGGCCCCTTGCACCAGTCCAAGGCTTCAATCTCAGCACAAACTTGCTTGACACTGGACAGTGCCACCTTTTCTGTAATGAGGACAAAAGCTGCGTCGTCTCGTTTGGTGACAGGATTTTGAAGAATGGAATGGATGGAGACTCCATACTTTTCACAAATCTCTCCGCATTGTCGGGTAATACCCAAGGCGTCGCGATAATTCAATCGAATGAAGAAATCCGACTCGACATTGTTGACAAATTTGAGGTTAGACGAAGGGTTGAAGGGAAGTGGGGTCTTATCTCCCTTGGCCAATGCGACCATATCATTGACACACGAGTTCGCAGTGGGGTATCGACCGGCTCCTTCTCCGATCAAGGTGGTGGACACCAAGTTCTTTGAGGTAATTTCGACTGCGTTGGTCGCTCCATTGACGGCGTACAAGGAATCGTCGGCGGTTACATAGCAGGGCGAGACAAAGGCCGCAACCTTATCTGATCCCACACGCGTGGCATATCCGATCAGTTTGATACTTCCGCCCATCATTTTGGCGTACTCAAAGTCTAGTTTGCGCAACTCGGTAATTCCTTTGCAAGCAATATCTTCTTCAGCCACTTCAACGCCATACGCCAATCGAATCAAAATCTTGAGTTTGGATCGGGCATCGAAACCACCCACATCCAAGGTAGGATCTTCTTCGGCGTATCCTAATTTGGCAGCTTCACTCAAGGCCTCATCATAAGATTTGCCATCACGGTCCATGGCGGTCAACATGAAATTGGTGCATCCATTGATGATCCCACTGACCATTTGGATTTCATCACCGACAAAATCACTTTGGAGGGATCGGATGACGGGGATTCCTCCGCAGACAGCAGCCTCATATCGAAATTCTACGTTGTTCTCTCGCTTGGCATTCACTTCATCCAGCAAGGCACTAATTTCGGGCATGTACGCGGCAATCAAGGCCTTGTTGGCAGTCACCACGTCCTTACCACTTCGAAGCGCCGAATAGATGACATCTTTGGCTTGGGTAGTTCCTCCCATGACTTCCACCACCATCTCTAAGGAATCATCTTTCAAGATATCATCAAAGTTGGTGGTAATTTTGCATCCTTCCGGCAACTTGAAGTCGCGGGGTTTGTCGGCATCCCGAACGCAAATGGTCTTGATTTGCAGGGTACGACCAGTCATTTGTTCAAAATGGGCTTTCTTTTCTTCCAGAATACCCACAATACCTCCACCGACGGTACCACCGCCGAAGATTCCAATCTGGAGTGGTTTGGCATGCAATGATACAGACGATGTCCTAGTAGAGTGCGAGAAGGTGGAGTGCTACACAGTACGAGCAAGAACGAATGGTGGGGAGGAAGCACGGGGAGCAAAAGCGAACAGGTGAGATGGAAGCAAAGAACAGGTTACGCGAAAGAGCTCAAGGCTAAGACTGGAAAGAAGACGGCCCATTCAGTACATATTGCTCGCCACTATCATTTGTAAAGATTGGAAACGAACCGCACTCTCCTCTAAGGCGGATCAATATATCGTGCATGTTGGCTTTCTCGTACCTTTGATGGCGCAAAAGCCCAAGCTGACGAAGCTGCTAGGGCAGCCCAGCAAATCGACGATAAAAGCTTCATCTTGAGTTATGTACTTGCAATGGAAGAAGGATGGTTTGGGATCAAAGCCACCGACTATACTATATTTTGTTGAGAAGTCAAACCTTCACAACAACTATCCGATATCCGAGGATGATGTTGATGCTGGTTGATGATTGGCAATTGGCACCCGATTTGATGATTTTTTCTTGACCGTAGAATGTCACGAGATTTCAAAAGATCGGGGATGACGAACGAACCGGAACGTGTGCCCCCGCGTGGCGACGACGACCAAACCTCATCGCGAAGGAAGTTCCAGATTCCGTCCTCTGGTCGACTGAATCAAACAACACATTTTAACTCCATCAAACTCTCTCCGCTACTATAGACTCTCCGGACACGCTCCACGTCATTCATCGTCACTCCGTCTGCCGTGCTACCATACCGGTACTGTACCGGTACCGGTACGGTATGTAGGTACCGGTACTGAACCCTTTTCGTTTTCTGCTTCCGACGACCGACGACCGACCATGGCCAAAAAGGATTCATTCTCGCCGGTTCCTTCAACTTGCATTGCATCGATCGAGCCTCGTGAAGGACGTAAAGAAAACAATAAAAACAACCATGATGAAACAATTCCTCCTACTTTGTTTGAGCCTCCCTCTCTTGGTCTCGGGATTTTGCCCCCAGCCGTCGGCCCGATGCTCTTCCTCGTCCTCGGCACTAAGCATGGCCCCTCGGTTCGACAAACAACTAAACCAGTGGGTACCAACGTCCCCTGACGAGGGTCCCGAAGCCGGATACGATATTTGGGGCACAGTCATCAGGCATGGTCCTGTTCCCTTTTTCAACCGCATCTTCAAAGCTGGTGAATACGAACAAGGAGTACTCAAGTTCATGTCTGGCGACAACGTGGACCGAATGACAGCTCAAGCCGAGATGGATGCCTACTTGAAAAATCCCAACGACTGGGCCTACAATCGACTGAAAGGATACAATGTGGACTACCTGTCCATCGACAAGAAGCAATTGACGCTAACTTTGGTGTGGTCCGCAATTGTCTTGACCCTGCTGTCGCGAGGAGTATATTGCCTTGCCACGGGAGATTATTACTGGGACATTTTGCCAGCGTGGTGGCCGTCGCTCCGGCACAAGAGCGATTCATTGCTCTAGTAGACCGTCAAGGTAGTTGTTAAATTAGACAGTGCACTTTTCCGCTGCTTTAAGATTAGCTAGAGAGTAGACGACGAACTACGGGCTCGCTTGATGATGCTTATTGTCGCGCCACTTTTTCAGCAGTCGGTTGGTTCGAAAACACCACGTCACACACGTACCGGTATCACCGCACTTCCTCAAGAAAGCCGATCTTTATTATTTTTCCTGCAGCCGACGAGATGGACAATGGACGACGAAAGGATTTTCGAGTACCGCGCATACTAATGGAATGCATTACTCCCATATCACAGGAACAAAGATGAAACGCTTCCTACTACTTTGTTTGAGCTTGCCAGTTCTAGCCGTGGGATTTTGCCCCCAAGCGTCATCGCGATGCTCTGATTCTGCATCGGCGGCATTGAGCATGGCCCCTCGCTTCGACAAACAACTCAATCAGTGGGTACCTACATCTCCTGACGAGGGACCCGAAGCTGGATACGATATTTGGGGCACAGTCATCAGGCATGGTCCTATTCCCTTTTTCAACCGCATCTTCAAAGCTGCTGAATACGAACAAGGAGTACTCAAGTTCATGTCTGGCGACAACGTGGACCGAATGACAGCTCAAGCCGAGATGGATGCCTACTTGAAAAATCCCAACGACTGGGCCTACAATCGACTGAAAGGATACAATGTGGACTACCTGTCCATCGACAAGAAGCAATTGACGCTAACTTTGGTGTGGTCCGCAATTATCTTGACCCTTCTGTCGCGAGGAGTATATTGCCTTGCAACGGGCGACAATTACTGGGAAATCGTAGGGTTATCGAGCAAACCTGCATGGTGTGAAGCCGACAACAGTTGTTTGCTGGATACTTTGAATGTGCGATAATATTATGATCACTAGTCTACAAGTGAACGTGCTACCAGAAGAATGTAAATGTTGAAATCGCTTAGCTTTGCAAATTGATGAGATTCTATTCTAAAGAATTCTGTCGCCAACATCATGTGTCCGCTCTTCCGTTGTTGTATCACCTAGTCTTCTTCCATAGCCTGCTGCCCATCGTCTTCTTCCGGCGGTTCATCGTGGCTTTCCTCATCCTTATCACTATCCACAAGTTTCAACTGGAACTTATCACTTTTCCCGCTGGCATGCGTCAAAATCTGATCCCAAAAGTGGCCCACCCCCTTGGCCCGCAAGATTTTGGCCGCTTCCATACCACTTTCACAGGCCTGAAAGACAAATCCTTTGAAAAATCGTTTGGTGGCCATACCAGTCCATACCAATTCACAGGTGTTCTCGGGATTGAATTTGGGACGGTCCGTGGCGGCGCCGTCTCCCTCCTCGTCCTGTTCTTCTACTTCGTCGTCGTCCAGGTTACTGTCCACACCTTTCCATTTCATACGGACCGTCATGAGACGAATGTAGCGTTTGATAGCTTTGGGACCTCCTTCACAAATGACACACGCCAGTTTTGGAACTTCACATTCCAAGACACCTCCCGTAATGTTATTTTGTTGGGCATTCAAATCCACTTTGGTGCGGTGATAGGGATGTGACAAATCCTTGACATAAAAGAGTGCCACATGGACTCCCGTCTTGGCAGTATCTTCGTGTAGCTTGCGAGCTAATTTGGCAGCCCGTTGTTCTTTGGTCAATTTCGCGGCTTCGTTGCGTTCCAAATGGGCTCGTTGACGGGCTTCCATCTGTCCCATGACCTTTTGTTCCATTTGACTGGGATCCACAAAGGCTTGATCCCCCAAGACGCGAATGAAATTCTGCAAGGTCAATCGAGGCTCGGGGGCTTGAGCCAATCCTGCCGCTTGCAAGTCTTGTAGTTCCCGTTGCTTCTCTTGGCGGCGGAGCTTGCGTTGTCGTTTCATTTCTTTTTTAGTCAAATAGAGTGTGGGTTCGACCGGTTTATCATCGTCCTTGACATGAGGAGGTTTGATAGGAACAATATGTTGAATGAGACCCGCCGTTTTGCTATACGATAATGCCGCTTGTTCCAAACACTTGGCTTGTAGTTCCTGCCCTTCTTCATCTTGTAAGACTTCCAGTTGTCGGGCCGCCTGTTTGGTCTCCAATAAATGATTCAGTTGCGATTGAGTCTCTTGTTGTAAGAGTTTCCCTTCATACGCAGCGACTTGCTTTTTCAATTTCGATGGAAGCAATTCCATATCCCACCACTCGACGACTTGCGGCATACTCGTCTTTTCATTTGCTTCGGGACGAACGGCAGCCAAATAGGTAGAATCATCATCCCCATCCACCTCCAACCCAGTCGATCCATAAATGTTGGCCATCATGGTTTGTTGTGAGAAATAGGTCCCTGCTTTGCGACCACTGACAAACCCGGATTGTTCGGCATTCAAAGCCTTGCGGCGTTTGCGTTCGGCAATTTCGACAAAGGTTCCGGGTTCGATAAACTGAATCGCCTTGTGTCGTTTGCGCACTTTGGAAGCTTGTACACGATCATCGACATTTTCAGTATCATTGTCATCACCGCCCACTTCCAGTAACTGTAGGTCTTCTTTTGAAGTTGTTGTCGCCGTTTCTTCGTTTTTATGATAACTCGTCGTTCGTTGGCCACCTCCATTATCACCTTCTGCTGCGGATGGTTGCTGCTGCTGCGGCTTCTGCTGTAAATGCGCTAGATATGGATTGATTTTAGGCTTGGCTGCTGCAGCTGCTGCTGTTGCCGAGGGTTCCTTGAAGGTCGGCCCCGTCACACTCAAATCTAATTCATAATGTTTGGCACGTTTGGACGGAGGAGCTAGTGAAGCGGTAGCGGCAGCGATGGAAGGAGGAGTCGGTCGTTTATTGGCGCTTGTTGTAGCAGTTGTAGCTGCAGCAGCAGTTGTTGTAGTTGTTGTTGTTGCTGTTTGCTGGGCCTGTTTGAGGGCTGCCAAGCGGGCGCGGATACTTTCTTGCAAAGCCAGTGCTTTGGCCTTGCTATCAATCGGTGCTGCTGCTGCAGTTGCAGCTGTCGATGCTGCTACAGGGGCTTGTGGTGGTGGTGGTGGTGGTGGTGCCGTCGTACTAGTAGCGGCGGTAGCATCTCCCCATCGTCGTTTTCGCCGCCGTTGCTTGTCGTCGCCACCGCCACCACCGTCATTCGTGCTGTTGGCATCCGCCATTTTATTTTACTTTGTTTTGGGGATTTGGGGATTGAGGCGGCTGGTTTCGTGGGGCGGGCACCCAGCAGAGGTAGGACGCAATATCGATCGATCGATACAGCGATGCGATACAGCGATGTGATGAATGAAGCAGACTACTTCACTGGATTGACCACTCTCTACTAGCTAAATCGCTACTCTGTAGCGCGTCGCAAGTACGAAGAGAAGTTCGTACACCATAATATTGCCGCAACAATGGTGTACAAAAATCCCATGGTCGGACATGTGGTTCTCGCGGCCGCGTCTCATCGACGCCGTCCGCCCGCCGCGGGCTCTTCCAAAAATCAGTGAATCGAACCAACCGACTCAAACTCTCTGGTGGACTTCCGCGACTACCGGCGGTACACGTATCCTTTCGGCGCGCAGGCAGGGAGGGTCATTTTTTCAGGTCCTGAAACAAAATACAGTGAGGATAGCGGGGAGGGTGGAAGAGACAACACATAACGGTAATAGTACACTGCCCAAGACAACTTCTCTTCTGCCGTATGCACCGCCAAGCTCTACATATTCATCACTACCGAACTTGCCTCGTCCCTACCTCCTGGCTCATCCTCCATCGCTTTTTATAGTTCATCATGTTTTCCGCCAAGACCTTTCTCAAGACATACGGCACCGTCGGTATCTCGGTCTATGCAGGAGTCACCGCTGTGAATATTGGTTCCATATATTTGCTACTTCGCAGCGGCAGTGCGGATTCAATGATTACCGCACCCCTGGAACGAATTATTGGAATAGAGTCGGATATTGTGAGAAATATCAAAAAACAACTGGACGAGGCCAATCAACAGCAGCAGCAGCAGCAGCAGTCTTCTACCGGTACTAACAATACCGTCGTGCCGCCGACCACCACCAATGAGCCCATCAGCAGCAGTAGTACAAGTAGTACTGGCATAAATTTCGTGCGAGAGGGCACCTACCTAGGCATTGCTAGTCTGGTGGATTCCCTGGTGCTGCCTGTGAAGCTAGCTGTGTGCCTTCCCATTGCAAAGTATGTCATTACCAGACGGAGATAGAAGATAATAATCCAGCATCGACGTTGGTCAACATTATTATATTAGTATTGTTGTTGTTATGTTTAAATACTAGAGGCTGGTGTCGATCTCGAAGCTCGAATGTAGGTCTACTACAAGATCTTCATGGAACGAATGAGCGTCGCGGGTCGCATCTCTTTCCAGTCGCCTTTCTCCAGTGGACCCGTCATTCCATGGATCCGATCAATGATTTCCTGCCCACGGGTTATTCTTCCAAAGCAAGCATCACCCGATCCATCCGTGGCGTAGCCTCCCGGACCGTGCCACTGGGAATTGTCAACAATATTGATGTAAAAGTCGGGCCCTCCCGGTCGTCCCGACAACCCCACACTGTAGACTTGGTGTGGAAAGGCCGGCGAATATTCGGTAACCAACACTTCTCCTAGCCCGGATCGATGGAGCCGCTCTGCGGCCTCACTGAAGGCGGGAGACGCCTGTATGACATGGGGTGCATTGAATCGAAAGCCAAAATCATCATGGTTGTACAAGCCTTGATCAATCTGGTTCAAAAAGAACCACAAGGTGTGAGGCATCTCCTCCAACGGTGCCAGTTCCATCGTAATATAAGCCAGTTCGGTGCCATCCATCTGAATCTCCAATTCTATACGAAAAGGGCCTGGGCCGAATCTTCAATTTAGAATAAAGCAAAATGAAAAACGACCAAGAGGAATAATACATCATGGGCTGATGTGAGTGTTTGATTGATTGATTGATTGATTGATTCATTCATTCGGTCTCTCCCGATACTTTGTGTCATAAGAATCCAACAGCCACAACTTACTTGTGCAGAACTTGTCGTCGTGAAACTTCTTGAATCGCTCGTTTCAGGTTTTCATACGTCGTTTCCAAACCAACCGCCTTTTCTTTCCATTCCAAGGCCCATTTCTGTTCGCGGGTGAGTTCCAGACGCACCTCCTTCAGCCCCCGTTCCGCCCCCTCAGCCGAGGATTTCATTCGTTCTTGCAATTGTGAATGAGACGCCTTCAAGTCATGATATTTCTTCTTCCATTGGTGTTCTATTTCTTCCACCTCTTTTTCCTCGACTTGCACATCGTGGATACGCTGTTTGGGCAAGGCTACCCACTGAATATATCCATAGGCCGCCGTCAGCAACATGACCGTCCAAATCAAAAATACTAGATAGGAAATACCACCAGCACTGCTGCTGCTTTTGGATTTTGGTGATCTGCTACTGGTAGCGCCGTCGTCGCCACCATAATACGAAGAAGAGCCGGTATTCGTGTTTCCATAGTGATACGACGACGACGCAGCGGGCGCTGACTGCTGGGAGGAATAGGATGATCCACCACCGTATCCTCCATAATCTGCCGCAGATGATGATGTTGTCTGGTAGCTATTGGGTTGATGGGTTGTAAAAAAGGGAGAATTCACACTCGTCCCGCCCAAGTTTTGGCGTTGTTGGCGCTGATACATGGTCGATGACGATGATCGGTGGTGGCCGATGACTAACTGACTGGGTGACTGCGACTGACTCTTAGCGTCTACTGATAGATTCTTCTATTGAGAGCGTTGTCTGCTTGTTTCGATACAAACCTCTTTTCTGGCTGGTGTGTTGTTGCTGTTGTTGCTGTTATGGAGTTGGACTGAGGAAGAAGGCGAGCTTCCTTCCCCTCGCTCATATCATCTCGTCGTTCATCGTGAATGATCGATGGCTTTCTGTTTTGGGCCGGCATCAAGTCAAAACAGCTACCAACCCTCCGGTACTGTACCTGGTATTTATACTGTACCGGGGTACAGGTGCGGTACGAGGACGTTCTGTACGCTACGGTACCGTACCAGGCACGGTTCTGGTCCTGATGTGAGAGGGCTTAAATCGGCCCATTCGGTCATAATGGAATTGTGACCCCAAGACCGTGCGTCATCCTACTCTGAGGTCCGTTGAATCAACGATTGAACGCGCCAGCCGGACGGTTGGCTGGCTACATTAGAACCATGCTCAGCTCAATCAGCGCTGTACCGGTACCGTTACTGTACAGTTAGTACCAGTACCAGTAACCAGCATTCTCTACTACCCAGTCGAATAAGATCGCTCCTTTGATCCTAAGAAAGAGCAAAAGCGCGTTCTGCGACGACAAGGTTCTGATGCAGGATGTTCTTCTACATGTCGCATGGTGACTGGAGAGAGGATGGGGCAGCGAAGAACAGATGGAAGACCACAACAGCAGCAACAGTCCGAATATCATCCTTCACAAAACAAGGCAATGATGATGGCGAGGAATTCTGCTAATAGCACCGATGGCTACTCGCGTGGCGGCGGCCACACCAGGAGGGATCACGATTCATGGGGTACGAAGACGAGCCGCCCGTCCTCATCGCAGCGTGATGATTTGCATGAACGTTCTTCCCTTGTGAATGACTATTATCGGCTACGCCGCTCCGCGGGTGAGCCGATCCACCATCGCAGGAGCAGCTCTATTCCTTGTTCCTCGTCGTGGCGCCAGGGATTCGAGTCTTTCACAAGTGCTCCTCGCATTCAAAAGTTCCTCAAGGACGGCGGGTGGCGTCATCGCATGTTTGCCCGTTTGGTCTTACTCACACAGCACAAGTACCTGGTATCTTTTATTTATTTCTTGATTCTGTGTACCTTTGTGACACCTGTTATTGGCTTTCTGCGCTTTCAGGCGGTTGGTCATATTGACGACACGCAAGGATCGTTCCTCGACTTTGATCAAATGACCGTCAAAGCCATCAATGTGAGCTTGGTGGTATTTTATGGAGTGAGAGATGTAGTGCTTTTCACACTAGCGTGTGGATCGATCGAGAAGAAAACAATCATCTACAGTCTTGCTGCTAACGTTATTGTATGGTGCGCCAATCTGGCAGTCTGGATTGACATTTGCCTTCAGGATGAGTTTAACGACGATAACAGTTACATCCTTTCGATTGCCGGAGTCATGAGTGCCCTGCAGCTGAATACTTTTATGCTTCTCAACGCCATTCTAGATTCCTTGGTCAAGACCAAAAAGGGAGTCATGTATCGGATTGACGATACCATTCCTTGTACTACAATTGAGGAATTGATCGAGTCGTCGGACATTGATCACAAATACAAGATTGTTCTCACAGAAGAATTGGCTTCAGCCGATTTTGATACTAGAGGAGAACTGGACCCCATGAAATTCTTCGAATTTAATAACAAGGCAATGGTATGGTTTGAGAAATGGACTTCCCGGGGGCTGGATGAAAAAGAGCTGATTGAGCTTCGTGGACTGATGGACAAACTTCAGTTCCATCATCTCATGGAGAAAAAGGCCAGAGCGTCTGTGATTGCCGCGCCTCTTAAAGTCACGGAAGAGGATGAAGACGAAGAGGAAGACAGCGAGCGTAATGGCGGCGCAGCGCCTAACAATGAAGCAAAGGACGGAGAAGCTCCTCCTGCCAAGGACGCAACTGATGAGCTCAAACAAACGACGATGACAAGAATGTGCAAATCATTCAAGATGGCGACGACAAAGGTGTTGTTGAGTCGCTGTTCAGGACGATTCAACAGCTCATCAAAGGCCAAAAACTACGCGCATTCTTTCTTGTCGTTTTCGTTTTCGTCATGGCAATGTCTCAATTCGGGGTAATGGCCTACAATGGGACAGTGCTCGACTACGCAATCGCAATGAGTGAGGAACAAGAAGGTGGTACGAGAGATGAGCTCGGCACGAAACTGCTTATCTTGTCGGCAATTGTGTCATGTAATGTCATGACATACTATGTAAGTGCCTGGCTGGTTTCCCGTCTAATCACAAATGCTAAAGCACGACTCCAAAGAGAAATGACTATTCGAGTTCTCTATTGTGGACCCGAGTTCGAAGAGGCTTTCTCGCGGGGTGATTTAGGCAACGCATTTGCCGGTAGTCTGGCCAGGGTGGAGTCTCTATGGGCAGAGCTACAGTACAACTTGATTTTCCCTATAGCTTCACTGGTTTCGGTGGTGTTCTTTTTTGCTCTGTTGGACATTGGATATGCCATGTTTGCTCTGGCGGCGCTTCCTTGTGTTTTCTTGCTGCAACAAATTATGGGGAAACGGGCCACGGCTGCCTCCAGCCGCGCCACTGATGCCAATGCTCTGCTCATGGGACGCTTTCAAAACACAGTTGATATTCAGAAAGCTTCGAAACTTTATCAGAGTGAAGCATTTCTTCAAGACCGGCTGGAGTGGCAATTGAACGAGACCACAGAGCACAACTACGTCAGCTTATTGTGGGGAAATGTGTTTGGGGCCGCATTCAATTCCACAGCCACGTATCTCATGCTGTTCACTTACATTGTCATAACATATGCTGTATCCACGGGGAATATATCTGCTGGTGACCACTTCTCACTAGCTTACTACATCAATGCCATTATCAAACCATTGGAACTGTTGGGGCTCTTTGCGGGTCGTGTGGCGTTCTACTCGGGCTCGATTCGAGATATCGAGACAATACTAAAGTATGAACCCAAGCTTCCCAAGAAAGAAGAAGAAGAGGACAGCACGAAGGATACGGACCAAGACACCGAAAAGAAGAGCGAGGTGGAGTCGCTCACACTGAACAAAGAATTGACCATTGACAATGTAGTGTTCAAGTATGGAGAAAAGCTTCCACGGGTCTTGAAAGGCATTTCAGCCTCCATGCCAGCAGGAACCTACACATGCATATTTGGCGGGTCTGGATGTGGTAAATCGACTCTATTGGCATTGTTGGAAGGCTTCAAAAAATGTACTGAAGGTGAGATTTGTTTTGATGGTGTCGATATTGCTTCAGTACCCGATGATCAACTTCGTCGAAACCTCGGGGTGGTGTTTCAGGATACCCATGTGTTGGATGGATCCATCCTGGACAACATTGGCTTTGGATATGAGCCGATCGGCGCTAGTAGCACGAAGCGAAACCAGCAGGGCGAAGAGGCCAACAAGACTCCTTACAAGATGGATCGAATTATTCAGGCCGCCAAGGACGCGCATATCCATGATTTCATTGAAAGCCTCCCAGAGAAGTATGACACCATCATTGGTGCCGAGGCCGATATTTCCTTGAGTGGTGGTCAGTTGCAGAGAGTCTGTGGATTGGCTAGAGCGTTGCTTCGGAATCCAGCTCTCATGATCCTTGACGAGGCGACCAGTGCCTTGGATACGATTTGGGAGCAAGCTGTCATTGAGACTGTTCTGAAGCTCCGTGATAAAGGTATGACTACCGTGAGTGTCTCGCACCATCCGAATACGGCGCAGAATGCCGACCTTATCTTGGTCTTGGACAAGGGCGTTGTTGCGCAATCAGGAAAGTTCGAAGAATTGGTGGCAACTGAAGGTATCTTCGCCGATTTGGTCGCTGCTGGGGAGTAGTTTCCAAGGTTTCGTCTTCGTTATTTTTACATGTTTGTTTGTATGTATCAAGGTGTGTGCGAGTACCAGATATACTACGGTACGAGTTGATGTACTGTACTATAAGCACAGAAGCGTGCAGTTCATACTGTAGTCAACTCTATTCTACCGGTAGCTACATCATTGTTTGGAGATATTCAACCATCGGCTGCCTACATCCTACCACTAGCTCTACCGGTAGAATCAAAACATCATGACAAGTAGTGTTGCTTCGACCAAGAAAGGATGGAGAGACGCATCCACCGGTACGGTACCGTTCGGACTACTGGTATGGTGGAGTATGACAACGACGCCCAGCAGTTTTTAATCCACATGACGCACACTTACACAAGTGATATTGTGTATCCTTCCAAAGGATCCAAAGGAAATGGATGGTGATTGATTGATTGATTGATTGATTGATTCATTCATGACACGAAGGACTGTATTACGAAACCAGCATCTATCCGACAGCCACCGTTTCTTATACGCGCTTCGTTCTCTCGGTCCTCGCTGCGTGCCAACCCCAACGATACATTTTCACTCCTGTGCTCTCGCGCTATCTAGACCTAATAATACAGTTTATCGCTTTCCTTCTCTTGGTTGTACAAAGAGTCGTCCTCGTCCTTTCGCCAAGCTTATGGTCCCCTCCTTACGAATGCAAAGTACACGCATTATTCCTTGGAACCCTTCCACTTTCCCGCCACTCATTTATGCGTTGATTGATTGATTGATTGATTGATTCACTCATTATTCATGTTGACGAATAATTTGATCCATATCCCCCGGCGCAAAAATTTCCCGTCCATCGTCCAATTTAATTTTATACGGCGCAAAGGACCCCGCCGGCCAATTTGGTTCCCGGTACCACAATAAACAAACCTCTCCCGAGGCCCAATCCTTGGTCGCATCCGGTCCAATCCGACACTGCACCCGCGTCCCCACGCTAAATCGTAAATTCGGCATTTCCGCCGGTTCTTCAATGGGCGGCCAATCGGCGTCTTCTCCCTGGTGCCACTTCTCCAAGACATCGGGCGTTGGAAACATGGCTTCTAATTCTTCTTTGGTAACTTCTCTGGCTTCCATGGGAATTCCAAAGATTCCATTGCAACCACTACAGTAGGAGTAAAAAGAATAGAATAGAATGGAGAAGATGTGACGGATGTCTTGTGAGAGATGGAGTCTTCGTGACTGACTTTTTACGTGCACTTCACATCAGTACGCACCTGGTAAAGACAATCGTGACTGCCGTATCAATCGGCGCGCAGTCCGGATCTCCGCACTGGACTTCTTGGACCGACACGGACGCTTCGTTGCGGAGGGTTTCCGGTATTATTTCCATGGACCATTTCTCAATATTGGCAAAGCCAGTCTTGCGCTCTAAATCTTCCTTTTCCTTGTTGGCAACATTTTCTGGAAGAAACATTTTGTTGTAATGTTGTAATGCTATTTAGGAGTAGCAAATGAAATACGTTGCGATGATGAAAAAAGAATGAATGAAAAAATGTTGTGTGTGTTGTGCTGTTTTGTTTTGTGTGTGGCGGGCGTGTTTCGCTCGCGCTCGGGAACGAACGCACTGATGCAAAGATGGTCGTAGAATTCTACGTTGACGTGATCAAAGATATTATACTGTACTGTACTGAACTGTACGCCGTGTGGGCTATCCGTGGTACGTACCAGGTATTTATATACGAGTTCGGCACGATGGGCAACTAACGGACGAAATGAGTGGTGTGGCGTGCGCGTGCTGACGTCCAACATTCGACTCGATCGAACCAATTTAGCCGTTGCCCTTCTTGTGTATTTTAGCACGCGAAAATGACCAATGTATGTGTGTGAATCTGTCACCGACCCCGCGGGGGGTTTTGACAATGGCATTGAAGTTTGGGACGGCAAGAACTTGTGTCTGTTATGTACATCCTCCTCCTCTTTACCCGGCACTAGTACGAAGAGAGCCCATTAGCCTAACGTGGATCTTGGAACCTACGCTACTGCACTCGAGCACAAAGGACACTAGGGCGGGAACGAAAGAGCAATATTATTTATAATGGACGAGGATAGTGGTTGGCTCGACTTTGCTGATGCTGCACCAGCAGCTCCCGCATCATCATCAGAAGCGGCGGTGGCATCCAGCACCAGTACGAATCCATCCGAAACGACGACCGAGCAGTTGTGGAATGGAGACGGAGATTCCTCTTCCTCCGCTGCCGCTTTTGCGCGAACTGCCTCTTCGTTGTCTACCACGAATACAACAAGTAGTACCGACGATAGCAGCAGCGTGCCAGCCTTTGCTAGGCCACCCAAGGAAGAAGACGAAGAACAACGACCAGGGTCTCCTCATCGTCTGGCCAAGCAAGAGTCCATAAATTTACTGGATTTTGGTTCCGCCCACGGATCGGTCAATCTTTTGGAATTTAGCTCGCCGGCGATGAACCACAAACCAACCACCACAGCAACCATTGTGACTCAGGAAGGTGATGTGGATTTGTTTGCTCTCCACGAGACGGCGGCGACGGCGACGACAACATCAGCATCAGCATTAACGGAGCAAGCAGCACCCTTGGATTTGTTTGCAATGGAGCCTACTCTTGCAGAGACGATGATAAGCACCACTGCTCCAGTCGATGATCCATTTTTTGCCCCACAAGCAGCATCTCCACCATCATCATTAGCATCAGCACCAACAGTGGATCCTTTTGCAGCCTCCCCCTCGATAGGTTCCGCTCTTCCTCCACTGCTGGCTACCAACCAGAATGGAGACGCCTTTGCAAGTATCGGATTGGCGGCGGCTGTTGCTCAGCAACAGCAAGACCAACAAGTGGATGGGAATAAGGCCACCCCAAACGCTCCAGTTGTCACTCCAAACCTCGTACCAGTAGCAACAACAATGATGATCGACGAGACAAAACCAACCGAGCAGCTCGGAAGAAAAAATGCCGAGTCGTTGTCCTCTTCTACCGTTCCAGTAGACCCATCATCATCGTCGTCCAACCCAGCGTCTTCTTCTCCTTCTCCTTCACAAGAAGTATCGGCCGGTCCACAAGAACCACTATCACACAATCAAACAGCAACAGCAACTGCATCAGCGAGTATCGGTACCGCTACCGAGCAGACGGAAACCAAAGAACTACCTACGACGAGTAATAGTGCTGGTAGCAGTCAAGTCTCCGAGTCTTTGTTGTTGGTTCCAGAAGAATTATCAGCGTCATCGTCCACTCCGGCGTCTCCTTCTTCAAAGGAAGCAGCATCAGTCAGTCCCAGAACAGCACCACTGTCCACAAATAATAATGATCATCAGGAATCATCATCATCATCATCATCGATCCCACCTTCTGGCAAAGATGAGCAGACTTCCACTACTACGACTACGACGACTACTGCAGACGACACACCTTCTTCCAATAATGCCGTAGACACAGCACCCACCGTCGTAGCGGAAACGAAACAAGGAAATAGTGACGCTCCTCCTGAAACGACCATATTAACTAAAGCCAATGAGGAAACTTCCAAAGACAAGAGTACAGATGCTACCGAAGATGCGGCACCGGACGAAGGGGATGGGGCCACCCCCCGATCGGAAGAATCGACACCAGAAGCAGAAGCATCTTCCACCTCAAAAGACAACGAGACAGCTGACGATACGGCTGCCGCGGGTACTACCAACACTACGGCCTCGGTGGTAGTGGAGCCCATTGTCACCGAAAATGCCGCCACCACGAGTCGTCCCACCCGCCTCCCTCAAACGCCCCCTGTGCACACATCGGTAGACAACATGGCCACTCCTCCTCCTTCTCCAACCAAGGTTCCGATACCCAACGCTGGACCCATGTCGCCGACGATCGTAGCCATTCCTGACCCGCCACGACTGGCTACCAAACCAACAACGGAAGATGTGACATCACCGCCCCCGGATACCCAAACGACCGAAAACCCCGCCAAGACGAAAGAAACATTACAACAAGCTACCAACACGACCACGAATGGAAATAGCGGGACAGCCTCAGCAACGATCGTCTCAATTCCAGAGCTTCCAACGACAAAGGATACTGCCCCCTATACCAATAAAACAGATACAAAGGATCCACCATTCAAAGACTCGATCGGCGACCCGTCGTCGGCAGTCGAAAACGATCAAAAGTCCTCCAGCAATGTGGTGGAGAAGAGGGCATCCATCGATGCATCGAGCAAGGCTTCGTCTCCCAACGTCGAGGAATCAATGCATGCAGTGAAAGTGTCACAAGCTCACCTTGATCGGATTCGTACATTGGAACGACAACTGTATGATGCTCAGTCCACCATTCGTCAAATGGAAGAGCAGCTTGACAAGGATCAGAAGGATGCCACCGGTCAGGAGTCCTTGCTGGTAGAACTGCAGTCGAATTTGCAGGCGCAAATGGGTCAGCGAGCTGAAGCGGAAGATAAAGCCCGACGAGCGACGGCAGTGGCCAAGACACGAAAGGAACAACTTGAAGCATTCAAAGTGGAATCCATGACCAAAATGGAGCAACTCGAGGCGACCTTGGCTAAAGTGACCAAGAGCAAGTCTGAGCTGCAAAACGAAATGGAAGCGATTCGAGAGGAGTTAGATGAACACTGTCGGAAGGAAGCGTCATTGGCGTTGCGACTAAACGCCGTCAACAAGGTTGAAGCAGAAAAGGCACTCTCGATTAAGCACTATGAGGATCAAGTAGACTCCTTGAAAAAGGAGCTTGAGTCTACCAAGGAAACGTTATCGACGACTACAAAAGAGCGGGATCAACTCAAGGAAGAAGTTGGACAGTGGAAGGAATACGCTGAAAACCGATCAAGGCAACTTGAGGTAGCACTTGCCAAGGAGAAAAGGCTCAACAATGAAAGAAAACGCAAAATGAAAGAATTTGTCGAAGCCAAGACGGATGAAGTTCGAGCAGCAAAGTCGGAAAGTTTGGGCTTGCAAACCGAAATGGATCAAACCAACATGACGCTGAAAGATCTGAACCAACGCTACAAGCAGCTCCATGCCCAATGGGTGGAATCACAAACGCGTAATCGTGAACTGCAACGGGACGTTACCAAGATGCAGAAGGATTCAGAGAAAATGTCCAAGGTCGGTGGAACGTTAGAAGCCAAGCTCTCTCGGTCAGCCATGGAATCAGAAGACCACAAGAACAAGCGCTTGGCTGCCAAGAATGAACTTATGGCTGTCCTCCGACAGCTTGAGGCCGAGCGTAATGTTAACAATAGACTGCGAGAGCGGATCAAGACGTCCTTCACGCCAAAAGCTTTGAGTCAACAGCAGTCGATACAAGATATTCTGGATGGGATGGAAGGCACTATGCTCAAGGTTGCCACAAAGTTGGGTCGGCAACTTCCTCCTCCAGCAGTGACCGGCAATGAATTATTGATGGACATGATGGGCGACCAAACAATGGAGGGTGCCGATGTCGCGCCCACCGCACATGGTGAATCGGCAGCGGCGGTTTCTGAAGCCAATACTCAGCGCGTCCTGAACAAATTGGAAAGCGAAACGAAGCGAGTGAGCCAATGTATCGATGCGATAAATAACAGCGTTGAACGGTTACAGTCCTTGGTGGAAGCTCCCTCGACCCGAAGCTGTGTCGACGTCTTTTCGGCATTATTGATGGCAACGTCACAAACCAATGAAGAGACGGCAGCGATGACAGGTAGTGGCGTAAGAAGATAGCAGTGATGTCGTAGTACCATCAAATACGAAATGCTACTTTAGAAGAAGAGCACTGTCCATCGGCTCGAAGATCAGCAGGCCACCGGTCTCGCGACCACATGCATCATGACAATAGAAAAATAGCGTGCATGTAGTCGAATAGATCAAAACTTGACACCAACAGGCATAAGTAGAAAGGGAGGCGAAAAATCGGAACGCCTCACTATGGCGATAATGATGATCAAGGATGATCCTATTTTTGGAAAGTGTTCTCATGTACTGAATGCATTCGTCAGGCAGCGTTTCATCAAAGAATCATAGTATGATAAAAATCATCCCTGGTGCTTCTACTGTACTACTACTGACCACACTACAAGAACAAACACACGAGAATGATGCTTGGAGCCTTTCTTCAGGCCGAACCAGCTGCCAGCGAAAAACGGGCTTGTTTTGAATTACGAAGAATCCCGAGACCTCAGTTGAGCACCCACCACCCCCACGGCTCCGTACTGATTCGAACTACAGCAGCGTCGATTTGTGGGTCCGACTTTTGTGGCCAAGGACCTGCCGCTCTCCCCGCCAAGGAGGAGGAGAACGATTCCTCGCCTTCATCATTTGGTGTGAGCTGGAGAAAACCATTAGATTATTTGTCGCTGTTGGCGGAACAACAAATCTGTGGCGGGACAGGACATGAGCTGATGGGAGAAGTCGTGGAGGTTGTCGAACCATGTCGCTTTCATAGAGGACAGCAAGTACTGGCATTTTCTCCGCTGTATTTCAAACGGGTACTCCTGGAAGACTTCCAACAACGCTCGGGAATCAAGGATTTGTCCGTCTTTGAAGACCAAGGAGGATTCGCGCAATTCTTCATTTCCCATGAAGCTGTATGTCTACCAATCCCTAAAGCACTGCCGAATAATCCTACCTGGGATCCGAACTGGTTCGTTTTGGCCCAGCCTCTAGCCACCGCCATTCATGCCTGTGAACGATTGGACGAAAACATTACAGGAAAGACGGTGGCGATCGTAGGGCAAGGACAAAATGGTCTGATCCTGACCCAATTGCTTTCTGGATACCGACCTCGACGTCTTATAGTTTTGGATATTTTGGAGGAGCGTCTGAAAGTTGCAAAGAAACTCTACCCAGTGACTCATACTGTATTGGTGGAACAATGCGACGGCGATAGTAACGAAAATACTAAAAACAAAATTCTGGAGATTACCCACAACGAATTGTGCGACGTTGTGGTTGATATGGTGGGACATCAGAACGGAACTCTGGATTTGAGTGCGAAATTGACCAAATCCTGCGGAACTGTTCTACTGTTTGGTCTTCCACCCGCTTCGGACGAGCCGCGCCACCAGTTTACCATTCGGGCTTGTGACTTTATGCGCAACTTGACGTACAAAACAGTAAGCGCTCCTTCCATGGAAACTTTTGCGTGTGCCATGGAGCTCTTGGAACAGGGACGATTCGAGCCAGCGGGACTATTCACGCATACGATGCCCTTTGAGCGATTTCCGGAAGCGTACGAACTCGCTCAGAATTATCGAGATGGTGTGATCAAAGTTCTACTAACTTTCGACGAAAGCAGCAGCACGACGACGACGACGACGGGCACAAGAATGCAGAAGTCTAGCATTTAAGAATAATAATAGCACGGCTGAACCATATACTAGCTACTATAGTACATACGACTACGCTCCGTACCGGTAGAATGCAATTGGGAAGTCTACTTGCAATTTTATTTCTATTTTTGGCGCGTTGTTGTTCAAGGAGAAGCACCACTACCGGTACTTCCCATGGAAAGGATGGACGACGCCTCAAAGTCCGAAAACCGATTCGCTAAAGGGCCGCAGTAGTCGTTGGCTGTCGTCTTGGGAGTTGGTACATGAGCATTGAAGTCGCGAGCGGAAGAGAATGGACCGATCAGTTCTTGTTCTTGTGTGTATTTGTATGTTTCGCAATGTTGACTGATGTTCATATTCTGATAGCGTAAATCATAGTTCTCGCGTACAGCCAGCGTGATTTGAGGCGCTCGGACAGTTTTTCGGATGTAGGCACGGTGCATAGGATTATAAATATTCATATTGGGTACAAATAAAACAGAACTTGGAGCACATGTCATCATGATGCAAAAGACGACACCTTGAGAAAGCCATTCGGAATCGCCACGTTGTAGGGTGGCATAGGGAAGCACGAATGGAACGAAATCTCGTCGAAAGGCGTTGATCATGGCATCCGTCGTCGAAACTCCAATCCACGAGTCCTTATATTTGTTCGTACTCGTCTGTTTCTGGAGGGAGACAGTTGTGGCCTTGGGCGGCAGTTCTTCGGGCTGCCCCCCAAGAAATCGAAGAAATGTCTGCCAACAAGTGCGTGCATCATCTAATGTCGAGTTGTGTTGACCACAGCTCAGTGCCACATCCTCATCGGAAAATGCCCAGAAATCAAATTTCTTCCCTCGCTTGTGTTCAAGCAAAATAGCCTCTTTTGCCAATTGGTTCCGTCCTTGCGTCCAGGTAGTTTTGGGGATGTAGTGTGTTTGGCAATGAGCCAGACCTTGTCGGGGTCGTGGCGGAAAAGAAGAAGAAGTGACCCCTCCTCCTTTTGAAGCATGATGCGAGTAGAAGGAACAAGAAATGTTGGTGGTGTTTGCGGAAACTGGGACATCATACGAGCCGTACATGAGTGTTGTAGATATGGCATTTCTTGCAGCACCGCTTCTTCTATCATCGTATGCATGATTGTTCTTGTTGCTGTTCTTTTTGTTGTTCTTGGAAGAGTCGCCGTCGTTGTCATCATCGTCATCTCGCAACCGATTGTACCAACGTTGGAAATATTGGTGCTCTCCCATGACGATGAACAGAATATCAGTACCAAGAAAGTCGTACGTCTTTTCCGAGGATGATGCAGTATAAATAGTAGGAGTACTTGACGACATTATTTGCAGTAGGGTCAAGCCTGTAAAAACGACCGCACACCCCAAGGCGGCAACCATCCTGCGTTTTCTTGTTCCACCCGTCTGACGCGTCAGGCTAATGCGGGTGGCGATGATTCTTCTGCTATGACTGGTGCTGATACTGTTCACATTGCCCTTGTTGACTCCAAACATGCTTGCTGCTGCTGTTGCTGCTGCTGTCTGAAGTCTCTAACGGCTACCGGTGGTGCTGCAGCACTATGTACTGTATTCCTAAAGCAATACGGCACTCGTAGTCTAGAGTACTGTAGGAAAAATCGGCAAGAATTTTTTGTCGTGCGTACTTCGTACCAGGTAGTCTACTGCACGAATACTGTCTGTGCCAGGCACAACGTACTGGTACTTGTACTGTTTGCAAACCACCGACCGTCTATCGAACGGATTGCATTAAAAAAAGCAATGCAAGGGATGATGTGCTTTGTTCGGCCCTAGTTACGTGGACTATAGTCGCCCCCTGTCGCCCGTATGGATCTAATGTTTAGTTCCTTATTCGAATGCAAAATAGAAAACGTTTCTCATCATCATCACAACAACACTTCGCACTCCACACTCCACACCCCACACATCACTTCAGCTCCACGAAAGAAATTGAAGCTAAAGAGCGAAACGAGCAAAACCCGACAATAATGGCATCGCATCGCACGCAACATCAGAGGGAACCTCAAACCCGACGACGAGCCGACCGACGCACGACCGACGCACGACCGACGTCGTGCTTCGTGCAAAAGCTTCAGTTCGTTCATTCGTCATCCGTGCGAATGCAACGACTCATACGACTTTATTCGAGCGCTGATCGTCTTCCACGTGTTGAGATCCTGGAACCTCGTCGAAACATTTCCTGTGTTTTATTTGTGGAAGCAAAAAATAAAGAAAAAAACTCAATGAGGCATCCGTATCTTTCGTCATAACAATTCTGTTGGACCATCAGCATGTCCGACCAAGCTCACCAAAATAACACTGAAACAGAGATATCACCGTCTTCTATTCCGATAATACCAGGCTCCTATCAACAATTGGTAGCCCAAGAAGAAGAAGAACAAAGGAGAAGGGGCTCAGATCATGATGACGACGAGAACATCATCATCCTGCCTTCTAACCATGCGGGTCGCCTTGCGGCCCGGCGGACCTTTGCGAATTTTGTCTTGATGAGCATTTTGTTCAGTGCCAATCATGGGTGTGTCGTAGGTGAGTACAGTCAGTAGCTGTATTTCAAAACTACAGCATGTCCTCTGAATGTACGCACGTACTGTAACAACCTCATCATCATGTTCGATAATGTTGCTATTGCGATTTTTCATTCCTATTGTTATTGTTTGAAGCTTGTCTTGCGTTGGCGACTTCACGCTTGGGGTCGACGGGGGCATGGCAGAGTGGTATTCTGTACCTTACATACACACTATCCGCCATTCTGGGTGCTACCTGGATTGTGAAGAAGATTGGATCACGAAATTCGATATGGCTTGGTATGGGATTCTATTGCGTCTACGTCGGATGCTTTTGGATAGCCACTCGGTTCGAGCAGAATGATAATGATGATGATTCTTCGAACGGAAAACAACGGCTCGCTGCCTACACGGGCGCGGCCATTGGAGGTATCGGGGCTGGCTTCCTCTGGACGTCGCAAGGGGCCTACTTTGCTCAAGCCGCAGAAGAACATGCCGCGCATTTGCAACAGTCTGTGTCCATTTCGACTTCCTTCCTAGCGGGAGTCTTTGCCTTTTTTTACTTGGCGGAAGAGGTGTTCTTGAGAATGTTGTCGACCGTATTGGTGGGAATTCTGTCCTGGGAATCCATTTTCGGACTGTATACTGTTGTGACCTTGGTGTCGACTATGGCAATGCCGCTAGTATATAGCTATCCCAGAGTTGATGATGACGATGATGGTATTACTTCGAGGACGTCGTCGCCGCCTTCAACCACAGTGTTCTACAAAGTTACGGCGGCTGGCCAACTACTGTGGAAGGACCCAAAGATGAAGTGGATGATTGGTCTGAACGCTGTGTTTGGCTTTACGTCCGCGTTCTTAAATTCTTATGTGAATGGTCAGGTGGTTCCAGTGGCTCTCAACGACCCCGACTCGCGCTATATTGGTGCACTCTCCTCTTGGGTTTCCGCCGTGGCAGCTGGCATGAGTTTGGTATTTGGCCGCATCGCTGCATCATCGTCATTATCAACATCAACATCATCGTCATCGTCATCGTCATCATCTTTCGGGAGCAAGGGATCCATACTGATTTTGGGTGCTGTTTGTTTTTTGGGTGTCGTCTTTCCATTTCTGATTGAACCAAACGCTGAAAAGTACGGTTGGAGTTTATTGATTATGGTGTACACTCTTCACGGCGTCGGCCGTGCGACGTTCGAGGGAACACTCAAGGCGACCTTTGCGGATTATTTCTCGTATGAAAAGGAAGGCGCCTTTGCAAATATTATCCTTCAGAATGGACTTTCGGGTGCCATTGGTTACGTCTGTGAGTATCACGTTGCCATCGATCCATTCGTACTACTCCTGTACGTGCAGAGTCTATTGTTTTTTCTCACATTCCTCGATTGCCCTTGTTTTTTCGCGTCTACATACGATGAGCAGTAACGTTCAGTCTCCTCTGCGAAACACCGAGTCGGTATTGTATCACCTACAGCAATGGTTCGCTGCACGATGTGTTAAAATTCCAATTGCTAGTGGTAATGTCCGCGATTCTGGCCATTGTTGGATACATTCGTGCCTCCACGCTCTTTCGAGTAGAACAGCAGCAGCAGCAGCAGCAGCAAGAACAACGAAGAGAACATCCTACAAGTAATACACACAACGAGTACTATCGGGATGATGTGCCCGATGATGAGGATGAGGATGATTTTGACGACGAGAATTGAGCCGTGATAGCATCAGCCCGTGCCACGGCGACAACAATATTAGGATTGTCGACTTCGGAAGAACCTTTGCTAGAATGAGTCGCCATCCAGTCATGTCCAGATGATGGATAGAAGTAAATAACAAAGTAGTCTGCTACTACAACTCAAAGTATGGTCCGCATCATCATAACAGCTACCACTCCACGCCTTCTATATAGTAATCTCTGATCGAAAGGCAGGAGACGCCAATGGGATCCATCATTCGCCGCTCAAACAAGAGCTCCGAAGAACTCCGCCATACGACCCTACTCTATGCGTAGTACCAGGTTCATCAAAAAGAACTGAATTCTAGTATGACCGGAAGTGGAGTTAAGACTACAGAGGTCCAACCACGATTGGAGCAACGTTTTCCAATCTTGTGACCCTCTCATTTGCCCCCAGCTTGTCTTCCCGTCGTGGCTATCCGGCTTGAGTAGGCTGCGTGGGCTGGTTTCCATTGATTGCTCCACCTCACACGATAGAGGTGGGACCATCCGATTCGGATCTGGGACCCAATGAGGGGTCGATACGGGTGTGGATAGGTGGATTTCGAAAGGCGATTCGTTCAAAACCCACTCGTACGGTATTAATCGTCTGGAGAGATTCGAATCTTCACCTTGCGTATCGCATGTTTGGGTAGAATCCGCAATCGTTTGTGGAACTTGTATCCGGTGACGTGCAGTTCATCATCGTTTTGCTGCTTGAATCCATTCTGGTCGTCTTTGCCTTCTTTTTTTTCTTCGTCCTCGTTGCCGACGACAGGCTTTGGTCCCACTTCGAGTGCACATCTACCTTGCAATTCCAATCGACCTTGGCCATTATGGCCCAAAATGACCATTTCACAGTTCGTCGGATTTGCCAAAATGTTGAATTGATCTATCGTATATCGAAAGTATCGTGCCAACAAGACGCGAATGCTAATCCCATGCGTAACAAGGACATAATTCCGACTCTTGTTCATTTCAAAACTTCGCCATAGCGAATCCAAAAAGGTGCTAACACGATCAAAGACATCCGATGCCGATTCTCCATGGGGATATCGATAATAAAAGATTCCAAATCGATGTCGTTCTTGTTTGGCCTTGCGAATGATTTCGGGATCTTGATAGTTGCCAAAATCTTGTTCTCGAATTCTGGAATCTTCATTCCATGTCAATCCCATTTCCATCAATCGGCGATACCAGGCTTTGATTCGTTTTTCCTTGTTGGTAATATGTGAAAATTCCTTAGGATCGCACCAGGCACTGACCATCCCATGAAAGGTTTCGACGGTACGGACGTACGGAGATACTATGAAATGCACGCTTTCTCCTGACGCCAGAATTTTTTCCTTTAGCGTGTTGCCGGCCACCCGGGCTTGTTCCCATCCAAGTTTGGTAAGGGGCATGGCATTGTCGGGGGTCGTGGCGTAGAGTAGTTCATTGATATTGCCCATAGATTGTCCGTGTCGAATCAAAATGACTTTTTCCGGCATGATGGTAGCATTGTATTGGGCCCGCAATTCACTATGAGGAATATTGGTAATAATGTTTGTGGGAGCCCTACTACTCGAAGAAGATTCTTGGTGGGTCAGCCGCTTCCTATTGCTGGGATCGTCACTGCTATTACCACGACTCAACATTCGCTGCAAAGCCAATGGAAAGGAAGTTGGCATTTCGGAACTCTTGCTCCTGGCGTAAGTGTGAGTCGAAGAAATACTGGTCGGCATGCTATTTCTTCGAAGTGCCTTTCTGGGTTCATCATCATCATTTGGTGGCGGTGACGCTTGTTGCTGTTGGTCCTCATTCCAGGTGCTCAAGCTATTTCGTCGGTGCCTATTGGGGGGTCGATCGGATGATGTCGAGCTCAAGCTATTTCGTCGGAGCACCTTGCGGGGTCGATCCGATGATGTCGAGCTCAAGCTATTGCGTCGAAGGACCCTTCGTTGGGGTCGGTCCATTGGATTACCAGCAGCAGAAGCGGTAGTAGTAGTCGTCGAAGAATTAGCTGGTAAGCTGTTTCGTCGGAGGACTATTCGTTGGGGTCGATCAGTGGAATAGTAGTCCTCTTGGGATTTGCTCAAGCTGTTGCGTCGGATCACTTTTTGTGTGGATCGGCGGTCGTCCTGGGAGGTGCTTTCCGCCACCACCGTTGTAGAATTATGAGTATTCTGCTGTTGCTGCTCCATGAATAAATTGAGAAACGAGGGAACTCGTTTCCGCAAGCTTTCGGTCCAAGAGGCTTCCATGTTGTTGCTTGAACTTTGAAGAGGCGAGGACGTATTGGAATTTTGTTTGGATTGAGAGGTTCGATGCGAATGTTTCATCCACACAAATTGTTCTTCGTCGGATGCCGAACCTTCCGACGAAATGGAATAGGCACTATCCACCTGCCGACTCCCTCCATCGTCATCACCATCGTCATCGTCTTCTTCTGTTTCATCGTCGGTATCTACCATGCGAGCATGCATGAACTGTTGAATGGTTCTCGCCGCCCTACTCTCTTTTTGAAAGGAAGGTGCATTGCGATCTTGTTCATTGAAATGTTCAAAATGTCTCCAATTTCTATTTTTGGGATGGAAATCATACAGTGCATTTGGATGAAAGTCTGCTCCCGCTGCCATGCTGCCTGCTGTTTGGATGCTATTCTCGCGTCCTCGTTCCGCGAGCGGCACAAAGGAAGGTAGTGTAGTATTTGCTTTCCGTATCCTTGACTGTTCCCGTTGCAAATCCCACTCGGAAATTCTACGCGAAGGGGTTTGTTGAGTGTCATTCAAAGCCGCAATAATAATATCGGTGGGTGGATCGGAAGTACCAGAACTCGTTTTGGACTGACCATCAAGTAGTGCCGTCGTGGTCGTCATGATCACGGCGCTGTTCGAGGAGGAGGCTACTGGTGGTGGTAGTGTTGGTGGTGTGGCTGTTCCTGCTTCGGTTTCTGCTTTTGTTTCTTCTGGGCCTGGGGCTGGAACTGGAACCCCCAACAAGGATTCATGTTGCAAGTTTTCATAACTCACACGATTTTGGACACGTCGACTACGATACCAACGCCGTAAATCCTCCAAATTGGGATCATTTTCTTCTTCGTCGTCGATAGGGAAATTTTCTTCTCGAGAAGAATAATCACCATCATCGTCGTCATCGTCGTTCTTGCCAAAGTCCCGTCCCAGTGCCTGAGCCCACTGGGCGACGGCTGTAGTGACGAGAAAGAGGCCCACCGACACCAAGATGGGAGCCCATCCCGTGTCACGAGACATTGGGGACATGGCAAACATCTCAATGTATATGAGTGTCGTCTAGCTCTCTAGGCGTAGACTTGTTTACTCATATACGCTGTACTGACTGTACTGCTATTCGGGTAGAGTAATAGTCTACTACTACCGGTAGTAGTAGTCTATCGACTATCGACGAGAGATTTTGTGACTACGTCAACGTGTGTCATGGGTCATCATGCATGGTCGCTCCTCTTCCTCCTTCCTCTGGCATGTCCATGTCTGTCTGTGATGTTTTGAATTCTTTTTCCCTCACGCATCTCCTGCCTGTCGTCGTCGTTTCGTTCGCCATCGTTCTTCAACAATAAGGCAAGACGCGGACGAAAGACAAGCGGCGACTCTCTAGGGAAATTGTTTGGGTTCGCTGCTTACAGGCTATTGTTCTCTTTGTTCAATAGATTGGTTCATAGAGGATTCGTCGAAGAACCCGGAATATTCGCTGGTCTTCGTAATATTTACCCGAAGAAAAAGTACTGTACTCGATGAGCACATAATTACCTTGGAGATAATGATTTTTGAAGCCCTGGATGGCATGGACAATAGAAGTACCACATTCCATAACGATCTTGGATGTATCTTGTGTCACAGACAATCCCTTTATCCTTCCACCATACCAAAACAGCCACTACAGTATTCGTGGGCGTACGTACAGCAGACATGACGATACTACGCGAGGTGGTCGCTTGTTATACGAAGAGTTGATTTTAGTTTATTTGATCCAATCTAGATCCGCCTTCCGTTTTTCAAATTCTTCCCATGCATCCGAGGTGACATCCCATAACATTTTGACCATAAAGGATTGTTCGCTATTCAGATCCTTGGGGAGTTTATCGGGGTGCAAAAAGAATCGAATCTTGCGGACTGCCTTTTTGAGGCGCTCCTCGTCGGGCAAGCCAGCAGCATTCGAGACGTCTCCTTGATTGAGTGCTTTCCATTTCTGGAAGTAATCGTGGGCAGGGACTCCGAGTGCGGGCGGAAACACCTTGTGAATCGACGTCACTAAAGCATCGATTGGTCGGAGCATTTGAAGCTGCGGCGGTTGTAGAGCCCAGTGAATCAAAATATCATGTTTGATGCGAGTGATGACTGCCTGGCCGTCACTCTCTGTCTGGTTGGCCATTTTGGCGTACTTTTCACTTGCCGCCGAATGATGTTGAGCGTTCTGCTGATGCGCATGCTGCTGCTGGGGAGGAGGCGTTTGGTGACGTTGCTGCTGGGAAGGAGGTTGAGCATGTTGTTGTTGCTGCTGCCATTGAGGTTGCTGCTGTGGGTGCCCTTGTCGGGGCGGCCATTGCTGCTGATTCCATTGTTGCTGCTGCTGTTGATGCCACTGTTGCTGTTGCCACTGCTGTTGCTTGCGAGTAGCCTCTTCTTGACGCCGACGCTGCTCTGCAGCTTGTTGTTCGGCAGCACGTCGACGTCCCTCTTCCTCTTGCTGCTGCTTTTGCCAGGCTGCCTGTTGATCAGCATATCGACGATGCTGTTCCGCCGCCTGCTGCTCAGCCATGCGACGTTGGTGTTCCTGTTCTGCGGCGCGGCGACGCTGTTCTTCCTCCATCTTTTGGCGGCTGTATTCTTCCTGGGCACGACGGGCCTTTTCTTCGGTTTCCCGCCGCTTCGCCGCTTCATGCTGCAAGTCTCCTGGTGCCGAAGCCGTGGAGGTTGGATGCGACGAGGTTGACGCTGATGAGGCGGGTGGGTCAAAGTAGGTACCACGCTTTCGAACTTCTTCCGCGGCTGCTTCCAGTTGCTTTCGTTCCATTCCCACTGTATAGATTCCAGCTCCATGGCATATCGCGCGCAATTCGCTGATACTCAAGCGTTCCTGCGTCGGCTCCGCCGGAGCAGAGTGAGGTTGCGTCGGCGGAGGGGCCGTGTGGGTCGGTTGCGGGGGAGGAGACGAGTGGCTGCCACCCGAATGTGGCGCTGTTGCTGGATGGGAAGAATTCGGTGGTGGGAAAAATGTACCTCGTTTTTGCACTTCCTCGGCAGCCCTTTCCAGTTGACCTCGTTCCATACCAGCAGTGTTGATTCCCGCACCATGACAAATAGCACGCAACTCACTAATGCTGAGTTTGTTGGACGATGTAGCTTGTGTGGGTGGCACTACTTCGGGAGCGGCTTGTGCTCGCTGTTGAGGTTGCTGCGGAGGTGGAGCCGCTGAATATGGAAAAGGAATGGGCTGAGGAGCCCCTGTAGGCGTAGGAAAGAACGTTCCTCTCCTTCGCACTTCTTCCGCTGCCGCTTCTAACTGCGTGCGTTCCATGCCTGCTGTATTGATACCAGCACCATGACAAATAGCACGTAATTCATGCACCGACATTCGAATTTGTTCGTGATTTTCCGGTCCTTTCTTTTCTTCCTCATACGCTGCCGCCGCCCTTTCACCAAAAGGTACGGTTTTACCCTTGGTCATCTGAGCATGCTGCTGCAGTGTCATGACCCACTTGGCCGCTGCCGAATCCGTGGGACACCGAAAGAGAAATTCTTCTGATGCATTATAAACTTTCAATGTAAATCGATTGTCCGGAGTATAATCCAGATAAGAACAGGACTCCATCAATTTGACAGGGATTCGATGCAATGCTTCTAGTTCCTTCTTTTGAGAGACCGGATTGATCGCTTCCCGTTGAATCCACAAGGTCGTCTCTTCTCCAGGCTTGCGACCGAGCACCAAAGACGCCAAGACTTCTTTCCACACAAATCGCATTTTCGAACGACGCTGCTGTTCAATCCAACCATTGGCTACCAAATTCGAATTAGCATTGGCGGGCTTTTGAAAATCTGGTTTCGCAGGACGAGTCACCGTCTCCGTAGTGCTGGCTTGTCCCTGCGACATTTCTTCCGTGGTGGAATTACTAATACTGCTAGCGGCAGCCGCTGTGGAGCCGGCTGCTACTGGTGCTGCCGGGTCGTGATGATCCGCAAATGGGTTGTTCTTGTAGCTCTCCTGGACCGCGGCTGTGCTTTCTGCTGTTGCTTGAGAGGAGGCTGCTTCCGATACGTCTCCTAAACTCGCTCCTCGCCCTGTATTGTTGACATGGAAAGTAGGAGGAGGAGGTTGTGTGGAAGACGGTGAAGGAACAACGTGTTGCTGTTGTTGTGTTTGATGTTCCGAAGTCGTGCTTGCTGCCGTTAGCGGTGGTGCATGCTCGCCGCCGCGCGGAGACTGCGACAACGGCCATGACGTGGGGTCATTTTTTTGAGTCGGCGAAGTCGACTCGTGGCATCCACAATTCATAGTGAAATGCACCTCGCACCATTCTGCTGCCGTATCACCCAAACCTTTGCGTCGCCTCGAACTTTCAGCTTGTTGCGCCAGTTCCCCTTGAAATGCTTCTAAATCTTCCTTGACTCGATCGGCATTCTTCTTCGAGGTCGCTGCAAACGCCGCAGTTGGAACAATCTTCTTTGGAAATTTCATTCCCAACTTGCCAAAGATCATATTCGCAGTTGCCTTTTGAATAGTTGCGGGCGAGGCATGGGCGGCCGCGGGGCTTGAGGCTGTTTCTACTGCTTTGGGTCGAATGAATTTGTTGGACGCTGGGGAGCCTGGGGGTGCTGCTTGGGCAACTCCAGTAACATCGGGGACATGTGCAATAGTTGGTTCTGCGGCCGGTTCAGTCTCAAAGACTTCTGTAGGAGCACTTTCCACGGAGGCATCCATTGGCTCCTTGTTTGTTGCTACCGGAACTTCTACCGAGAGTGGTTTGGTGGTTGTCTCAACACTGATGGGATCCGTCGTCGTTGTCGAAGGACTAGCACCATCCAGCGATTTATTCGAAGTTGGTTTCCCGACAACCTCACCGTTCACTTGAATTGTTGGTTGGGAGGAATCCACGGAAGTCACTGAAGCGCTGCTGCTAACGCCTTTCTTACCGTCTCGAGTCCGACTGCGGCTGCGTTCCCTAGTGTTTGTAGGTGTCGTCGACGACTTTTTCTTCGTCGTGGGATAATGAGCTTTGTAATAGGCTCGAAAGTCTTGCAGGGCAGTGTATAAAATAGGATCGAATTCTCCTCGTTCCACAATCAAGGCACTTTCCCTCAACATGGCCGCCAGCGCTTTCTCATCGACCGGCTTCGAAGGTGTCTTTTCGGCGGCTGACGACTTCTCACGGTGCTTTGCTGGAGGATCCATGGCTGCTGCTTCTTACGTTCGTACACCCACAAAAAATATCAATGAAACCCTCACTTTGGCAGTCAAAATCGGTGTCCTTTTTCACTTTCTTGGAAGCCTTCTTCTTGCTGGAGCCGTACCAGTACCAAAAAGTAAAGCACTCGGAGGCTACGTCAATGATAAAGGATGCTGGATCACAATAGTAATAATAATAATAACAACCACTCCACTCAAGTAATCGGCAATCGGCAAGACTGAGGAGAGAATTGCGGCGTTATTTCCGTTTTGGCTCCCCACAGCGGTCGGTCGCGTCATGGCCGCCGCCGCGGCGGAAGCAGAAGGAAAAGCATTTTCTCACCCGAATAACGCATGCGCTGACTGGACTGGCGGGCAGGCTCGCTCGTGCGTGATCCCACTCGACACCACTCAAGACTCAATTCGAAAGACTCAAATGTTTTGTTAAAATATGCGTTTTGGCAATATTTAGAGTTTCTTTTCGAATAAAATGATCATACCTCATCTTTATTCCACTTTACTTGTTATGATTCTTGGAAGCGCGCCAAAAAAGACGGCAAACGTTGGCCGAATACCCAAAAAATCGAAAGATCATCATCGAACCGTTGGACTGATCTGATAGGGAATACGGAATTTTCCAAAACACACCGAATTCCTTCATGCCATCACCAAGAAACCTAATAACGAGCGAGAGCCAACGAAGAAGAAAAATCTTCTTTTGCCGCGATGATAATGTGAGATGGAGATGCCATTGATGTGCATTTTGTTTTATCTCTTATCCCATCCACGCACATCTTTCGTTGCCTTTTGAATCGAGACTCGTTGCAGAACAACCGAACGAACAGCAAAAACAATACTCGTAATATGACAAGTTCCACCGTGGAGTCGTTGCATCTCGATCCTCCCAAGTTTAGTTTCGATGAGGAGAATGAGGATTTGGAGTTGTGGTCCTTTCGATTGCCCGTGTCCCTTTCTGTGGATGCCTTGAAGGGTATCAAATTCGATCCCTTGAAAGGGTCTGGAACCTTTTCTGCTGACGGCAAGGAATATCGTATTCAGTTGGGGGATACTGCAGAAACTGATTCCTTTCGAGTATTGGTGCCTCAAAATAAGAATAGCAAGGCAAATCGAGGGGACGACGACGATGACGAGAGCAGCAGCAGCAGCAGCGGCAACAGTAGCAACGATGATGACGACGATGAGGACGAAGCAGGTGGCACCAACGGGAAAAGTAAGAAGGGAAAATTGCGGCCGTGTAAGGTGGCCTTTTCGAAGCACTTTCAAGTTTTGGCGAGTGTACCTATCCTGACAGAAAGTCAGCTGGCACCCCTGGAGGGACCTCCACCGGCGGACAAAATGCGTCATGCATACGCTCCCATTACCCAACGCAGTGGATTAAAACGGCGGTGGATGCCAATTGGAGTTCCAAAAGTTGTTGACGATAAAGCTAAGCCAAAGAAACGTTCCGTGCCGTCAGCCAAAAAAGAGGAAGCTGCTTCCAAGGACGAGGCGCGTGATTCAGTAGTCAAGATGGAGATCGACACACCGCCAAGCAAAAGAATAAAGAAAGAACAGGCTGATGACTCGGAGGATAGCGACGATGATTCATCGTCGTCAGTGGGCGACAAAAAGTTGTCCAAGTCGGAACGAAAAGCCAAAAAGGCAGAGAAGAAAGCCGCCAAAAAGGCAAAGAAGGAAGCGAAGAAGGCCAAAAAGGCGGCCAAGAAAGCCAAAAAGGAAAAGAGTAAATAGGCTGGTAATGAGATATAAATTTCCGTTTGGTGATCATAGCGTTATCCTGCGTCCTATTCCATGCATCGAAGATGTAGTCCTTAGAGAATGCCCAACAGCTCAACATCAAAGTACAAGGTAGCGCCACCCGGGATGATGCCACCTGCACCACGATCCCCGTACGCCAGTCTGGCAGGAAGTATAATCTGTCGGCGTTCACCAACCTTCATCGTCGAGAAGGCTTCGTCCCATCCTCGAATCACTTGCCCTAAAATGCGCAATATTGTGAGGCATCGCTGTCGCTGGAACTTCGTTGGAAGCACGATGATTTCATTCACTTACCTGCTCCCACCTTGAAGGTAAAGGGACGGCCACGATCACGTGAGCTATCGAATTTACGAATAGAATCAAATCCATCCAGCCATCCTGTGTAATGAGCCTTGACCGTTTGGCCTGGTGTGGGGATGGCGCCATCGCCTTCCTTGAGGACCTTGTACTTCATTCCACTTTCTGTCGTTACGAAATCCGCGTAGGGCTCATCTTCGGCCGTGGCAGGAGATGCAAAACTGCTTGCGGTAGCGACAGATGTGACTCCAGTAATAGCAGCACCAACAAAGGAACGGCGATCCAAAGCAGAAGAAGAAGCCTCTGGGGAGGCTGACATGGACAGCGAGAAGGCTGTCGCTCCTCCAGCGATGGTCAAAAGGATCAGGGCGTTGACAAGTTTCATTCTCTACGGTAAAACAGACTTATGTCAAAGGAAAAGGGTACGGTATCTGGAGGTCGCCTAAAAATAAATGGTCTTGCATTTGCCAAAGATAGAAAGGTGTGGCAGGTGGTAACGGAGACGGAAGGTGGCAGGTGGCATCATCCTCCATCGCATACCGGTAATACCATCGGCGAATCGGGGTCGGAGGGATACAACAAAGATCGCGTCTCGTTGTGATGCCTACGCTTCGTCGAACACGCACGTGACGCGGGTTACTTCTGGCCGCAAAAGGCCAAGTAAGTCGTTTCATTCAGTCGAATCA
The DNA here is from genome assembly GCA_956465555.1 of Nitzschia sp. pyKryTriq1. Classification (NCBI taxonomy): domain Eukaryota; phylum Bacillariophyta; class Bacillariophyceae; order Bacillariales; family Bacillariaceae; genus Nitzschia; species Nitzschia sp. pyKryTriq1. Next base: position 1,679,845 of record OY101123.1, on the reverse strand, counting down.
CGAATGACGTCAGTCTCGATCTTTCGCTGTTTTCTGTTCTCATCACGACCGCATCGACCATGGCGATGATGAGAATCGACCTGCCATACCGGTACCATCCATGTATCCTTGCCCCATTTCAATTCTTAAATTTCCACACCATCGCGATAGCATCCAAATGAACGCGTTCAAAATCCATCGACTAGTCCTTTCTCTCGTCGGAATTTCCATCACTTTTGGCTTCTTGAGTGGCAGCCACGGTTTCTGCGTGGGTCGACGACGAAATAATAATGCTGCGAAACTTCCTGTTTGCTCCCTATCGCGATTGTCTAGAGACAGCAATGCAGTTCATGTAATATGCGAATCGTCTCCTCTTCGTACCCCGTTGACACAAAATGGACGAGAAACATCACTCCGTTGGGGCCCCACTGTTCGGCTCAACATGGCCTCCTTCAGTAACAACCGTCGGGGTATGGACGAGAAAGAGGACGAGAAGAAAAATGGTTCTTTCGCGCTATTTTCAAGTGTTGGTTTCCTGTATTGGTATCTCATGGTGTTTGGAGCAGCCGCACATGCCAATGGGCTGCCCGTACCTGACTTCATTCCAATGACTCCAGGGTGGCCTGCAACCGATGCCGACTTTGCTCCTGTGTTGGAAGATTCCTACCACTTCTTTTACCTTTCCGAATTGTTACACAATGAGGATGCTCCCTACGTTATTCCGCCTCGATTAGCAATATTCAATTTCGTCGAAGCCTGGATTTTCGCCATGCTGCCAGTATTGTGGAAGGACACTCGACGGCGTCTTCCTCGACCCATCCTTTTGGGAAGCTGGTTGCTATTGGGCATCAACTTAACCAATGCCTTTTTGGCGCCGTATTTGGCAATCACCGAGCTTCGAGGTTCCGCCGAAGAAGAAGAAGAAGAAGAAGAAGAAGGGGGGCAGCCCTCCAATAATTCCTTGATGACATTGGCGTTTCCTCGAGTCTTTGGAGCTATCGCAACTACTGTAGTCGGATATGCCCTATATCAATCGACAATCGTCGCAACAAGCGCCGACTGGTCAGAGTTTTGGGGTTTGGTTCAAACCGATCGGTCGTATTTGGCATTTTGTGTGGACCCAGTCCTCTTTGCCATTTTTCAGCCCCTCATACTGGCGCGAGTGAAGAGTACCAACGACGCCATTGACTACGTTCCCTTTGTGGGGCTGATTACTTGGCTATTTAGTACTACAGATGTGGACTCGGAATAAGACTAGACTCCAATATGTTCTGGAAAGAATAAGTATAGCATGCGAGTAGAACAATGCCAGGTGCTAGGCATACAGAAATTGCTGCGCTATACGAGTTTCATGATGTTTTGCAACAACATATGTGGTTTCTCAGGATTGAACCAGATCGCCCGAGTTTGATTCTTCAGAGCATGTCGAATATTCTTGGTATCGTCATCAATCAGCAATGTCGTGGATCTGTTGATTTGTAGACCAGGATTCCGACTTTCCAACTCTTCCACGGCACTCGCCATGTGTGGTTGTTTTCCATGCTTGCTTCCAGTGCCCTTGTAGTCCCAGGATCGATCCCCGCCTCGGATTGGTATTTGCTGAGAGGCTTCGGGGCCTACAATATGATCTAGAACTCCCCGAACAAAATGTATTTGACGTGTATACGTCACAACGGCAATGTGCATGTCCCCATCTTCGGATGCGGCTTGGATCAGCTGGGCAAACACTGGCCGGACGTGCGCAAAGATTTCCTCTAACGATTTTTCCCAGCGACCACCGGTGTGGACGTCCAGAATCGTTTGATCAAAATCCAACGCCAAGAAATTGATTCCTAGCTCCTTGAGTTTCGCCATGGAGGATATAATGGCACTGGAGTGCTGCGATGGTGTGGTTTGCGATAATAGTGTCGTCATTATTTTGCTGCTGCAGTCGGAAAACGCTGAATATCAGGCGCACAAATACCAGGATCAATGATTCAATGACAGCCTTTCAATAGGGCACAACTAACAGCCTGTTGGCAGTTCAACGGAAGTTGATGTGTAGGGGTGGTGTGTACTGTAGTTTGAAGAGGAGTCGTCGTCGTCAACGCCGAGGGGCGTCCGGGAACTACAGTACTCGTCATTGGAAAATGCATTGAAAGGAACTACAACAAAGAATCCCAACAACCAACAACACACAACGCTTCGTCGTGCGCGAGCGCAACGGTTCGAGGTTCGAGGTGAGTTTTCGAATTTTGGTCGTTGGAGTCGACTTCCCACATGGTCAAGTGCAAAATCGCAACGACCCACATGAAAGCGTGCCGGCCGGCACCTCACATTTTCCGGTCGCCAAAATGATGAAAAGGTGCCTTCGGGGAAAAGATCTAAGATCTCGTAACACACAATCCAACCTGGATCAATCAATCCACTCCATCATCATTCAAGTTTCGAAATGTTTTGCACTGTGTTTTGCAACTCTAAGAGCCGAGAGGCTACCAAGCCTTCTGCCATGATGGACATCGCCGAAGTCGATGAACAAACGACAGTCGGCACGTTGACGGCCTCGTCGTCCTCCTCGTCGTTTCCGCATCTTGAGCATTTGAATCAACCCAGCAAGCCTTTTGATGACGAGGATGATATTTCTATTGCGGAAGAAGATCTTTTCGAGCCTGTCCTAGAATTTGAAGTCAGTCCTACCAAGGAGCCACAACAACATGTTGCCACCGTGGCGGAGTCTGCTGAACCGGCACCTGTCGCCGAGGAGCCTCAAGAGGAAGTGATGGCACCGCCTGTTTCAAAGGAAGAATTTGTTGCCGTCTTGAAGAAGATCGAGAAGGAAAATGAATGGTACGAAAAGCGACAGGCTAAGAAGAATGGAGGAAAGAAGAAGAGCCGACGAAACAACAAAAGCAAGAAGGTGACGAAAACGACCAACTCTTCGGGATTGCAGCAACGCAAAAAGGTGCGAACCAATGGCACCACTGCGGTTCAGCCATCGGCCCGTGCGCCCCTTACTTCTCGCAACTAAAGTCGCAGCATGCGCGCGCTAAAGTTGTCTTAACGACGACGCCTCGAGGATCCTTGCCCTCTTTGTTATATTACTCAAATTATAACTTTGAAAATCTTCCCTTTTTGCTGTCCTAAGCTATACTTGCTTTGATCGTTGCAAAGCTAATCTAAACGAGGAGATATTCCATTGATAGACATATTATAGTATTATTCAATTCTTCTATCAGGTGATCCGTTGGCTCCCTCGGCATTCATCGACCGAATGTGGTCACGGTTCCGACCGAGATCTTCCCCGTCTAGCTAGAGTACTAGTAAAGTAGGTACAGCGCGTAGTTGAAACATGAATGGATGGGTTCGCGACATCACGTTCATTATTTACAATGCTATGCTTGATTCTTTCCTACCATGGTAGAGGTACAGTAGGAGTGCACATGTTCATTCCCACAAGACCAGCGGAGGCATCTCGAAATCGGTTCGGCTGTGAGCAGCACAAGGTGGCATTTGCGAATACAGTACGTACGAATACACTTGATTTCTTTGCTGGGTTCTTTCCCCGATGAATAGCCCAACGCAAGCACACATCACCAATACCAATACGATATACTACAGTAATACTAACGCCACCGTCCGTGGTGAGACTCCAGTCATCGGTACTACATAGAGTTCTACTCGTAGCATCATAGTGTGCGATCTCGTACTCTACCGAGAGAGAGAGTCGTCTGACCGAGTGAGTCGTCGTCGTCTGGATGGCTACCCCCAACGAACGAAGGACAGACAAGAAGTCGAAAGAACACCCAAACCTGAAACCGATACCAAGAGAGACGACCGATGAATCTCATAAGATCATCGAGTCAACTTCGGTATCGCAACTCCCAACTTCGGATTTCTAGATTAATTAGCTTTAAAAGCAACTTTCAAACCATTCAATGGCGCAACCTAGTAACCCGAAGTGGAGGGATTTCCTCCAGGAGCGGATCCAAAAGGACGGATCATGGGCGAAGGCAAAATCGGAGAAACAACTCGACAATCTCGACCCGACAAACAGCACAACAACCGAAACGATGAAGCTCGAGGTGGCAGCCTCAGGTGGAGACGCCGCAATGTTGGTAGCCTTGAACGAGGGAGAAGTAAAATTCGTCCATAACATCACCTTGGCGAAGACCCAAGAGGGCTTTGTCTTGGTAGGTGTTACTGGATTGGGTCACCTCGCGACTTTTCTCACCATCACCGGCTATTCTTTCTCCGGGAGAGCATGGAGGATCCGAATACCAAAAGGGTCACAGCTACAAGAAGGTAGCCAAGCCAATAACGTCCTCGAGTTCTTGGCTATGGTTGTCACGGCCTGGATAATGTGCGACGAGTCGCAGGAAGGGGCCTACGACTGCCTGCTCTCCCACCAAGAAAACAAACTGTGATCCTTTACTGAAATGGTCGCTGGCGACTTGGAGTAAACACGCTTCCACTTCGATGATTACGAAATTTGGCGAGGAAATCGACAAGGCCAACATACCACCCTCCAAGACGTATCGACCTCGAGTTCATCGAGTCAAACGACTTCCTCCCTCTCCATCCGCTGTAGCAGCAGCATCTCCACCAACACTAACAGGCAAGCGTCGGCGGGAAGCAAGCAGGGATGACAATGATGATATTGCGGAGGGGGCTGTCAGGAGGGACGACATCATAGGAGATTCAGATTGCTAGCTAGAGAAAGGAGCCGCAAGTAACATACGTATATGATGATGTTGTAGACTACATTAATCTGTTCCAAAGATAGTTGAGACTTCTTTCCACCAGCACTGACAGTCTGTTCGTACTATTCTATTCTTGTACGAGTAGTGCTCTGCTATAGCAGCTTGTTTGATCATATTTACTTCTTCTTGGAAATGTTGTTACCATTTCTCTGTCTAGCTAGTAGAGAGTAGAGTGAGAGGCGAAAGGAGTGCTCGCCCTACAGAACCTGGTACCGGTATGCTTTTGTGTCTCCTGTCTCCTCATTTATTTTCATTCCCGCATTCAATCACCAATCATGACTTCACAGACGACTAGTTGGACTTCTTCTTTCCACGTCTGGTCCCAAGAAATACTCCGAAAAAATGATAGCAGGTAGTGTTCGCGCGCTCGCGGAGTAACAATTGGCGACAAAACCACTACTGCTTCAGCTACCGGCACGCGAGTATATAGAGAGCACGCGCTGGGCTTTTACTCGTAGAATACAGAATACGATTGGGTACTGTATTTCATCGACAATGATAATGTAGATGCCCGCGGGGTAAAAAGAGAAAAGAAGAAAAGGAGGAGGAGGACTGAATGGTCTAGAAGAATCAATCATCATCATCATCAATCAATCATCATAGCAATCGTAGACACACTTGAATAATGAGCAAGAATAATAGCAAGAACAATCACCACCGAAACAGAAACTTCTTTCTCGTCACGGCAGAATTCGAGGATCTTGCCGTGCTCAAGTATGCTGATGATGGCGGGGGTGAAAACAAGAAGATGAAAAAGCCCAAACTGAAACTGGATCGACAGCTTCTTCACGAGCACATTTTGAAAAACTTGGAAGAAATGCGGCAGTACCAAGAGACTGCTGCTGGCGGAGACGGAGGTGGTGGGTACTATGATACGTTTATCATTCGGGGACCGTTCGATCGAAGGTATGGCACGAACCGGAATTTGGTCATGAGACCTGATACGGCCGCTGCCATTGCGGATGCCTTCCGGGAAGAGGCTAGTCGTCGTCGGGAGTGGAAGACACTGCAGATATGGAATTGTTCTCTAAGCGAGCCAATGCATTGGGTACTCCAAGAACTCAAGGCAGGTGGCCTCTTTCCAGAATGGAAAATTGGTGCGATGAATGGCCTGGACTATGCCATCATCATCGAACAATATTTCAGGGACAACCCAGCGTTGAAGCATCTTCAAATGTTTGACTCGTTGCTGGGCGATTCACTGGATTTTGATGGGGGGAGGCAGCTGAAACAGCTCCTTGACACAACATCAGCTACGGCCGGCACCACCCGATTGAAAAACTTGGACCTGAGAACATTCGCAGTGGACCCAAAATGCGTGGAGCAAATTGTCCAAGGCTTGAAATGCAACGATTCGCTAGAATCCTTGACTCTACAAGGGATCAATATTAGTTCTGGTGGATTCCCCGATTCTCCGCTGGAAGCTCTGGAGGGGCATCCCAGTCTACAAACTCTGGATATTAGTTCCAATAACCTTTCGTCCTCCACAATTTTTGCCTTGGGCAAGGCAATGAAGAATCCAGCCTGTCGGATCCGTAAACTGGATATCACAGCCTCTCGAAGTACCGAGCCAATGAATAATGGGGCACGGGGAGAGAGGATTCTCGATTGGCTGCGAACAGGGTTGGTTGTGGACGCACTTACAGGGTGTCAATCTCTCGTCAAACTCTCGATGAGCAGCAAACTCGAACCATCACATGAGAGTCGCCTGTTGAGTCTGGTCGATACATGTCCATTGCTGCAAGAAATCGACCTATCTGGTGGTTTAGCGATTCGATCACCTTTCTGGACTCTACCAGAAAGTAACCAAGATGGGATATTTGGATTTTCGAATGCTCATGACAATGCCGACGCAGCCACTTATGAAAAGAGAAAGAGTTTCTATCGATTGATACTGGATAAGAATCCGATCATGACCGGCCGCTCTATTATTTCACAATACGACAAGGATCTGCAAGAATTGCTGCTCCGTTATCCGGCACTAGGAGAGATCAGCAGCTTGCAGATGGGCCCTTTTCTCATGGCCTCTCTGGTGTCGTTTTCTCCAAGAACCAACCAGCTACTAGCTTTCAACTACGCCGGTCGGGGGCAGCTGAGTCATCGGGCCACCCCCCCTGCACTGTGGCCCTTGGTGCTCCAGCGAGTCCGTCGAGCGTCGCGGAATGGTCTCTACTTTTTACCACGTCAAGATAGCGCGGAAGAATCCGAACGGTGTTTGGCCAAGTTAGCTTTATCCTGTCAGGCGTCGGTTGTATTTTCACTGTTGCAGCAAGATCCCTTACGGGTGACTTTAGAAGCCTGCCATTCAAAGGCGTCGTCTCCAGCAGAACTTGTGTCCTCGATATACAAGATCGATTGATACGATAAGACTAATAATCAAGACTATATACGGTACAGAGGACGTATAATATCTACAATACTTCTATATTACAAACGACATAAAGATGCTCATCAACTTCATCACGGCATCAAGGCAAGCTCGAAATCCTGGGCCATATCCTCGTTGACGGCTTGGTAACCGTACGTGTCGAAGTGTTCATTGGGACCGCCACTAGAAGGACTGAATTTCTCCCGAAGTTTCCGTTCTACCACCATTCCTGCCCCTGCGAACATTGTTAGGAACATGGCTATACGTGCGATTCCCAAACTTTGGCGTTGGGCGTCACCAGCCGCTCTTGCGGGGTACGGTTTCTTTGTGCTCTCCGCAGCACCAGAATGAACGTGGCCCAAACACCACTGATCGTCTTTCTTGTCCCAACATTCAAACTGATGTGAATCTTCCTCATTGCAGGCAAAGACTCTGGAATGATCAGGGTGGCACACGTTCATCATATTATCACAAGAATCAATCGGGGCGCTACAGGAGGCGACTTTGTGGTGCTTTGGGTCAATTGTTCCTTCGCAAGCGGACGTGCCATTTTTCCAGTAGCAGTGGTACGACAAGGACGAGGAGGAAGACTTGTCGTCATCAGATTTTGTCTGTGTAATAGCAAGGCCCGACTTGGAACAGTAATGGGTCGCTTCGTGCACGGAAAAGACCTTGGCAGGAGGGCACGTGGGAGTTGGTTCTGGTACATCGTCGTTGAGAACGGTTCCTTCGCACCACTCGTTCAAGGTGGGATCCCAACAAGCAAATACGCCGTTTCCGCATTTGGCACTGTGCCAAGTGATATCTTCGTCTCGATACAAACATGGCCCATGACTTTGGTCGCTGAAATTGTCATAGAGAGCTTCATCTCCGCAGTTGTCAATGGTAGCTTGCGAGCAAGTCGGCAGTTTCTTGTCCTGGGAGATGATTCCTTGACAAAGCGTAGTGTGCTGTTTCGTTCCCCAACATTGGTACGTGGATTTGTGGACTTGGAAATGGGACCTCCCGGATTGGTGACAGTAATGACCCACTTCTTCCGCCGACGATGCAATGTGAGGCGGGCAGCTCTCCTGTCCGCCATGAGGGTGTGGGTGTGGGTGTGGTTGATTGGGACGAGGAATGTTGTCAGCGGCATGACTGGCATGACTTTGTAGCATCAATACAGCAAACATGGTTTGCACATAGAGCGATGGCGATCCATGATGATGATGATTCTTGGAGGCGGCAAAAGAGAACAGCATGATGGACTATCGTTGTAGAATGTTCGATATTGCGATTGGACTGCTCAAGGAATGTGGGAAAAGGCTTGCTTCAAATCCAAACAATTTCAAGTGAGCGAGAATGGCGTCAGAGTTGGAAATGACCAGATGCTTTTGAATGAATGAATGATCAATGGATCCCTTTCCTTCTCTCTATCTCTTGGAACGAATTCTCACTTCTGTCGATTGTGTTGTTCTCACATCATCATCGATCGATCTGCGTGTTGTTGTCTTGTTGACTGCTTTCCGGGATTTGGATTTTTTCCATCGGCCGGCTTGCGTGCGCCCAGTCGTACGGGGGTCTTACGTGGAAATCGTACTACGGCGGGCATGGCCAAAAGAAATTTGGGTCACACTCTCATACCTATGCTCAATACCAATGAACCATGTGTTTGTATGTAAGAAACATACTTTTGGAGAGGTGTGGGTCGGGTGGCGGACAGACATCGTACCGACGATCCTTCTCTGTCTCAAGTCTTTTCACTTTGACTTTGCACTCCTCCTCTTAGTCTCAATACAGTAGTAGTGACTAGTGAAAGTGTTGTTTGGACCACAAACTCCCTCCAGGACCCTGGCATTGTCGCAACTCGTCTAGTTGGAACCGATTGACTTGGACCGCCACGTGAAAGAGATGTTCCAGCACACGTAGACTTGGAACTAGTTCTCGCAAGGACGACCGGAAGCCCGCGTCTCGAAAGACCTTTCCACACCGTACCGATTCTGGGGTTCGTCTCGACTCGTGCCGTTTTCCTTGAACTCTAGGGTTTCGACTCATCTCCAGAAAGGCAACGCGGGTGGATAACATTTCATAAAAAGTCATAGTCTCGTTGAGCAAACCGACGACCGAAAAGGCATGGCGTAAGTTACTCTCCGATTGAATCCATAGTTCTTCCAAAGTCAACAGATTGCGGTCGTATCGAATAGCACAGTCCTCTCCGCATAAATAGCCAATGTATTGTAATGCGTATTTGTGTGTCCACTCTTGGGCGTACGTCAAATCATCACATGCGTAGTAGTATTGGTCGTCCTTCTTGTGATGCCAAAAGAATTTCGAGATGAGCCATGACCATGGTTCCCGCACCATTGTGACTCTTTGGACCGGAAGCGACGCGTAGATGGGAGAGTAGTTGATGGGAATGTCTTTTCTGTTGCTGGAACTATCCGTATCGTCGCCTTCTCGTCCGTTGCGATCATCATTGATGACCATACGACGAGTACTGCTTCTTTGTTGCTGGTGGTGGGCCCGCCAAAAATTTTGGAACGTTGCATCCAAATCTTCGCCTAGCGGAACCGAGCACTCTTCAAATAAAGACTCATACATCAAATGACTGCCGGGTCGAGTATGATGTGGTTGTTGCCGCCCCGTCGTATTGGAGCTGCACCAGGGATATTTCTTACTATTTCCGTCATGATCGATCATGATCCCTTCCCAGCTGACCTTACTAGTCATCTGGTTGCTCCAAGATGTCGATTGCCACCAGTTTCGTAAATAGGGAGGCGGTAGCCAATGCAACTCGTTCCCCAGACTATTATGACCCACATAGACAGTATGACAATTCTGGCTGTTCCAATCCTGACAACCCAAGCAACGTTGCGGTTCGGAGGCTACTTCGGGACACGCCAGTGCCATACCAATCGGTGTGGTGGCTTGGCAAGGCAAATTGCCTTCAAAGGATCTGCCGCCCCAGATAGTGGAATTCGGAGTACGGAATTGTTTGTATTTGGAACTGCAAAAGCTCGCCTGGATGAACTCGGAAACAGGATAGTAATGTTGATCGTTTTGGGGAAGATGCCAATCCTGGCGATTGTAATCCAGAGCAGCCGCCGCAAAGCGGGCGCGAATCATTCCTCCTCCCGCCTTTCCGACATGTACAAAAATCAAGGGTGTTTCCCTTCGATTACATCCCCAAGTTCGTATCGTCTGGTCGATCCATGGAGAAGAAGAGAAATGATCAATGTGAAGAGGGGTTTTCCCAGTCTCGTCCTCCGAAGAAAAATGCATCGCATTGGCATTGCTGGAAACACCAGTCGATCGAGGACGAGAGTGCCTTGCGATGATTGGCATGATGAAATCTTCGTTTTGAAACGACGAAACTTCTTTGTTCCCCTTGGTCAACGTGGTGGTAGCTTCGTATACTGGATATACAATCTCATCAATGACCGGAATATACTGAGCCAAATCCGTGCTGGACAGCGAATTTATTAGAAGCACCACGACGAGAAAAATAGGGACAAATCCTTTCGGCGAAACAATCTGTCGCCTGGACGGCATCGTGGCTGGATCTTTCATGTCCTGCTTTGACTCGATTATAATACGCTTCCTAAATCTATCGAGAGGCAAGACACTAGTCTATCCGCACGGTGAAGAGAAATGGTACTATGTAGTCTACGAATAAGTTAAAAACACACACCAAACAAAACTCAAGACGAAACCCACGGTAATATGGCCAGCGGCCATTGGGCCATCGACAGATGAGATCCTATTAGTCGTCAATGGCATGCCAGCGAGGGAGCCGAGATGATGATCTTCGACTCACCTGACCGTCCGTCCGTTGTTTGTTGAAAAAAGGTGAGGTCGGACCCTTTTGCGCTTTCCGAGGATCCAAAGTTCTCGAAAATAAAACTACTGTACATGCTCTCTACTACGAACGAACAGATCTATTTCAATCATCAGGTCAGGATCATTCTTGTTTATAGCATGCTGATGCGTTTCGAGAGTTATGAATGGAATGTTATGAGCTTTTCACTCATCTCATATTAGCGGTATAGCATTACTAGTATAACGACTCGGACACTAGTGTTTGGTTTTGGCATTTCTCGACCAATTGGTCCACGAGGGAATGAAATCTTTTCCTCGCATTCGCCGGATGGATTGGTAGCACATCCCGTTCTTTGGCCAGTATATCTTGCGAGGGACACTTAGTGCCATGTCGAATTTGAATCTTTGTCAAATGATCCTTGGCAATCACTTCCCCCATAGTATATTGCGCCCAACGGTGTTGGAAATATCGTTCTTCTTTCAGGCGTTTATTGTGAATAAAAGTGGTATCTGTCGTGATGTTCATATGGTATATGTTAGGACCACCAAAAGCAAGTACTAGTTGTCCAGTTTCGACATCTTCGGGACGTTTATACCGATAGGATGGCATGTACTTCAGTATGACTTGCCATCGATCATCTCGTCCACTCGAAATAGACTGGGCGACGACGCGGGACAAAAAGTAGAACCCCCCTTGCATGTAATGATGGCCCTTGTCATTGTCAATCACATCGCCCCCGTAGACCAATGTATCCTTTTTCATTCGACTCTCCATTTCGTCCATAAGTTTTTCGGGATATATGATACAGTCGGTGTCGACCTTTCCAATAATGTCAATGTCTAACTCGTTGGGAAGCTGAGTCGCTGCATACTTGAACCAAGTATTGGTTTTACCGAAATCCATATTTTCTCTAATATTCAGATACGTTGTGTCCGCTTCGGCATCGAAAATGGTGGAGAGATCGACTGTCATATTACGACCGGGGTTCAGGTGCAAGTACTCCACCGGGGCTTGAGGCTCCTTCGCAGCCCCCAACACAAAGGTATACAATATTTGACATTGTTCGGGTTCGCTGATGGTTTTGTGCCAATAATCGTCGAGGGAGCAAATACGGGCATGCCTCATAGGAATGGTGGTGATATTGCGTTGGTCCAGAAATTTTGGAAAAGATAAATATGTGTTGCGGATCAAATCTCGGCGTTCCTTATCCTTTTCGACTGAGAAGATACCCAAGAGAATTCGGAAGGGAGGAAGATTATTGTCGTTTGTTGCTTCTTCGTTCTGCGCCTCGAACCTACTCGGAGTAGATAATACTGACTCCGATTTACTCGTTGATGGTTCTGAAGCCATATGCTGCTTAATTGAATGTGCTGATGATAGCTCAGAAGAAAGGAGTCCGCTGGAATATTGGTTTGCAATTCGCCAAAGGTTCATTTCCGAGGCCACTAATGCGACCACGATGAAACGCTTCGCGTGCTTTACGATGGTGATTCGGCCCATCGTGTAGAGCCACCAATCTCTATTGGTAATGTCTTCCAAAGCTCTCGCTGATGATAATATTATTGGTTCGACTACTATAAGTTCAGAGAGTGAACTTGTTCATTATTGTAGTGAGCTCGCTGATGAAGATCCGATGTTTTTGAGAGACTATTTGCTCGCTTCATTTTTTTATCGCTCAAAATAATTGTTTATGCCAACGGCTCGGGGTGCTGGCCATGCGTGCGTGAAAACGTTTACCGTTAAATTTGAATTTATGTCAGTCAGTCGCCCGTCTCGAGCTGTTTCGTCTCCTCGGCTGAGATCGAGAGGAGTCAGTCAACAATTCGAACAAGTCAAACAAAAGATTCTTCTTCATCTCGCCAAAATTCCACGAACGAACAAAACGCACACGCACGCAGAGCACGCGAGAAGCACATCGACTACATAAACCCACGATGGCAGTTTTCAATCGTCCAACGCATGGCACGAAACCGAAACTGAAGAGCAATCGTTTCATTCTGTCTTTGGATTAAGGTATATCTCTTGCATGAACTGCCCCCAAGTTCATGTGGATTCCAGTCTTCTTCGCAACAGAGTAGCGAAACCTTCAGTTCATCGCCAATTGAATCGTTTCAAACAAACCAATCACTCGGAGGGCAAAACTCCCTCCAGACATTTTCGACAAAAGATATGTCTCATAAAATCAAAGTCCACACCGCTTCTTCTTGAGTGTTCGATTATTATTTCTTCTTCGCCTGCTGATCATGTTCCGATTTACCTCCAAGCCAATGGATATTCCAACTTTGGACGATGACGATGTTCCCGCACCTCTCGCCGCCGCCGCCATGAGCCCCCAACAGCGCGGTGGTGCCGCAAGTAACATCATCTCTCCTTCGCCCACTGAAGCCCGTCACCACTACGTCATGGAGGAGGAAGGCGTCGTTGTGGATGTTCCCAGCCTCAACGATGAGGAGCCTTTGTTCACCACCACCACCACCAGGGAACCCAGTATCATCCTTCTTTCGGGTCCTCCCACCTATGATAACCTCCTGGATAAGATCCGAAAACCTCCTCCCGCTGCTGCTGCCACGCCTCATATGCAAGCATCTTTGCACACGACTTGTAGCGACGCCAGCATTGAGTATGGCGCTCTACTCCTCGCCAATATTCAAACCGATGCTGCTCAATATGCGACGTCGTCGAGTTGCTATGAAAGTATAATTAACAACGAGGATGCCAATGAGGATGAGGCCAATGCTGCTGCTGCTGCTGCTGCTGTTGAGGATGTCCTGAATACAAGCCTTTCCCTCCAAGTCTCAGAGATGGATATTTCTCAGTTGGAAGATTTTGAGTCTGAGTTCACTGTAGCTTCACCAGACGATATTTTCGTGGATGAAATCAAAGAAGCAGAACCAAAACCTGTCAATTTGATGGAAGAGATCATGATTCGTGGTCCTGAGAGTGACTGCACAGCCAGCTGCAAAGAGGATATTGCCGTCGAAGCGAGCAACGAAGAAGCCAAGCAAGACAAGATGACTAGCGAAGAACGAAATGGGCAACCCGGAGAAAATACTTTTCTTTCTTTCCTCTACCAATACAAGGGATCGGTCCTCCTCCTTTTTATCATGACAAATGTCGCGCGAGGAGTCTACAACTGGCTCTTCTCTGTTCCATCCAATGCGCAGCAGCAGCACAGCCCCGTCGAGGTGAAGCCTATCGAAATTCTTGCAGCTGCGGACGATGTTCATACTACTACGTTGGAGAAGGATGCATTCAAGGTGATGCTCGGTGGCTTCTCGTACTACACCGAAGAAATCCACCCTCGCAGCAACAACCAATGGACCGTTTGGTTGTACGCTTTCTTGCAATTTCTCATTATCGCTGCAATGACCAAAATGATTTTGCAAAAGACCCTTGGTACCAGTACCATCAACAGCAGCGCAAGCATGGCAGAAAATATGGATGCGGAATGTAAGCCGTCCAAGATTATTGCAGATCAAGAAATGGACAACGGCGACGACGATTCTTCTATCCCATCTTTGGTTGCAATCAAGTCGGAGTGCGACGACGACAAGTTTCTTGTGGATTACAATCTCTCCAACTACGATGCTATGAAAGTCTCGGAACTCCGCGACTTGCTTCGTGCCAAAAAGTGCAACTACGTCGGTAAAAAGCCTAAACTGATTCATCGTTTTGTGACAGTTTACCGATCAGAATTGCAAAGTTTGTCGGTGGCTCAACTCCGTCGCAAGATGAAAGCCAGGGGTATGCAACAAGGCGGCCTTAAGAAGGAATTAGTGCAGCAGTTGGTCGAAGCGGGCTTGAAGAATTAGCTCCTTACCAAATGGTATGGTTCAATCAAACTCTTACAAGTGGACAGTGGGCGTTGGAAGTACAGTCTCAGAAATTAAAAGAAAGTATAATAAATTTGTTTGTATATTATTTTGCTGTCTTCTTTCTATTATACTCCTGCTCGATGATTAAGTATTCAATCTGTTATGTTTGTCGCATCGTGAAAAAACAAGTCTCCCCACCTCGAAACAAAAGTCGTCGACGACGTCGACAAATAACATTCATTATTTCTCACTTGACGGGAGTTGATATTCCTCGTGAACTTGTTCCCGTTCTGGGCCTGTCAGGTCGGTCCAAGACAGTTCCGACGCTACCGCGTTCATTATTTCTCCTTCGTTTTTCCTTTTTCTCGTTTTCGATCCAATCAGGGGCGAAACGTATAATTCTGTCGCCAGGTCGTGATCCGAGGAAGTGATTGCCTTTCTCCAACACGAAATATGAAATGCATGCTGGCGGATTTTTCCGTTGGAATTGGGAGGGCCACCGCACAGTAGACGAATGGACCGATGCGTGGTGGTGGCGTTGTTACTATCGAGAGGCGGGTCTTGTTCGTCAGGGGCATCTTGACAAGCATGACAAGTCCTGGCAGCGGAAATATCCTTGGGTAGATCTGAGTATCTCACATACGTCAACCCACATCCTCCAGGATGACACCAAAGAACCATGGGGTTTTGGCCATACAAAGGAATGACTGGTACGGGCAGCGGGTTACCCGCATATTTGATGCCCCAGCGGGCGCTACGTTTTTCGATCCGATGACCGCAAGAAATGCATGTAGCCGCTCGGCTAGGAGCTCGACCAACTTGAATGGCGTCTGGGTGTATACCTCGACGTTTGGGATCTATTCGATCTTTTATGGACGGTTGTGCGTTGGAACTCGAAGAAGATGATGCTTTCGGTGGTTGGCCAGTCGCTGATTGTTTAGGGGCACTCGACGAAATGTTCTTTGGTGCTGGTTCCTCCGAACAAGGAGCACTTCGTTTCCTGGTCGTCACCATGAGCGTGTATTCTTCCGGGATGTGTATAATTCAAAATAATAAGAGCTCAGTTGCAATGAAGCTTCCATTAGCCAGCTGCCTGGTGGGATTGGTGTTGTGCAAGTAGTAACCTTTTATTTTCGTGGGGTTTTGGGATGCGATCTTAAACTGCAGTTCATACAGTAGTACGTGTACTATGTACGTACTGAACCGGGCGCGACGCGGCGGCAGTACGTACAATTGACTCATCCGATCCGACTTGCTTTTGCGCGGGCGTTTCAAAAGATATCCCGGTACACGTACCTACGGTACTCGCGACGAAAATCGCATGCAGTTTTCTCCGTCACACTTTCTCATACCGGTATTACTCGTCAAACAAATGCATAATTTCAATCGAGGGAGAGGAACTCTGGCAATATTGAATTACTCAATTTTCCCGCTGGTGGTTGCCACTGCTTCACCAGCCTGGCTTGAATCGAAGAACTTTTTCATGGCGGTATCAATTTTGGTGTTGCTCATTTCATGGAAAACATTCCAGCTGATTCGAGACTACGGAAAGATCTTGTTTTTGGTCTACGGCATGTATCCTGGTCTAGTAGCGTTGGTCGTCTTGACGACTCATTCGGACATTTCCACTTTCCTGGCTACGTATCCCGATTTGATGGTCCATTTTGAAAACCAGGCATTCTTTGTCGTTTCCTGCGTCCAATTCGGATTCCTCTTGTACTACGCCTACGGTCGACGGTTGGTTTCGAAAGAAGTGGTCCAAGAATTGTGCAAAAATTATCATCCCGCGCTATTTTTCGTCTATGTGGGGAGTGGCCTATGGCGAACCACCCAGCACGGAGGATGGAGCAATTCTTTGTTCTTTCCCCGCGGCCTACCATGGCCTATTGTGGGCCATTCGATCCTCATTTCCTTGTTTGGGTTTCTGTTTGCGTTCAAGATTGTCAAAACCCAGTTCCATAATATCAGCAGTAATAACACTCCCCCAACATCATCAGACGACACCCCTTCAACAACACGATCCAGCACTCAACACAAACATCGAAGACGACGACGATCGTCTCTGTTCGAAGCCGAGGGAATACAGACCAGGCGACGATCATCTGCCTTTGAACAAATTGCAGAGTTGGATCAGCTTATTGCTGCCGTCTCTAGTAGTACAAGCAGTAACAGGAAAGACGACTAAGCCCAACCATATCCATGATCACCACTAGTAGTAGTAGTAGCAGTAATATACTTCGGATAGAGTACAACCAATGATATCTCCTGAAATTATGGCACCGCACTATACTATACTATACTATACCGTACTGAAAACCAAGTAGTAGATAGTGAGCATCGTCGGTGGCTCTCAATCACGAAGCAAAGACAAACTCTTGTTTGCCATCCATTGGTGAGTTGGTGCAAGCTTTTGCCATCTGCTGCTGCTACGTAATACAGAGGGTGGACTGGTCACGGCTAGCATAGTGTAGCTCTTCTAATAATGGCTACGCGGACCACCACTGCGCCCCCGCCCACCACGTCCTCGACCACGGCCTCCTCGTCCACCACGATGACTGCCGCCACCACCTCTTGGCGGAGGCTTGTTTGCCCTAGTTTGATATCGTTGCCCATCGGTATGGACCCGAGGATATTTCAAGATTTCCACGTACAATTCCGGCGTGATTTGATCTTGATGACAAAACAATTGTGTTTTGCCTTGCTTAGGATGCTCCAACGAGGTCTTGACCGTTCCTGTTGTATAGTAAAAGTCCAACTTGACCAAGTTTGTAGTAGTTGTAGCTGTTCCATATTCCTCCTCCTCCTCCTCCTCCTGATCATCTTCCACAAGGAGACGCTCAAAAAACTCGACTCGCGACTGAACATTGCTCCCCGTAAAGGTCCACCCAAAGCTCGTCGCATCAGGATATCCTTCCAAGCGGTTTATTTCTTCTACGCCACCACCACGAGCCACTAATTCTTCTGGACGCTTTCCATTGTATCGATGACGATTGTCAGGCAAGAGACGCAATTTCAAAAACTGGGCAGATGCCGACAAGCCATCTAGTGAAGAACCATCCTGCAAGGATTGCAATCCCTTTTCGAGTTGGCGCAACTCGGCCTCGGATTCTTGACGCAATCGGGCATGGTCGAACTTGGGGTTCGGATTGTTTTCCCATCGGTCCCTTCCAATTCGCGCCTTGACTTGATCACGAGATTCCCATTGAGGTGCTAGGATCTTTTCGAGACGTTGTCGTTGGCGATGGGCGGCTTGAATGTACCTATCTCGAGCTTTGACGAGCGATTGAATCGCAACATGGACAATGTCCGCATCGTCTTGTAATTCTCGTTGTTGTTGTTGGCGCTGCTGCTGCTCTGCACGATCATCACTGCCTCCTTCATTGAAAGTTTGATAATGCTCATGCTCATGCTCATGGTGGTGGTAGTACTTGGAGATTTGAGTGTCTGCCAATTCCAAGGCTTGACGAATACTTTGAATGGCACACTGCAAAGCGGCAGCCCCCAAGGTCCATTGATGCGAGGATGCCATGGCGTTGCCCTTGTACGCCCACAAATCGCTATTACTGGTACCAATGCGAATGAGTAATCGCAACACACTCATGCCACCAGCACCAGCACCAGCACCAGCAGTACTCTTCCTATGATTATGTTTGGTATTCAATACGGGGGCGTCCCCCGCCTCGTCGTCCACATCCAGCGTTGTTTCTTCTTCCTCCTCCTCCTCATCGTCTTCTTCGTCATCCGACAAGGCGATACTGGCAAAGGGGTTGTTGTTGTTGTTGTTGTTATTGTTGTTGGATGCCACTCCTCGAAATGCGGGAACGACTTGAGAAGGTACGAGAGGATGATAGCCACCACCACCACCCATCATCATCGTCGTCGCATCTTGTCCGTAGTGTTCATCAGCAGTACGGTTCGGAATAAACGGCGGTGGACTGCGAGAGGGTGGAGACTGCCACTTGTTGGACTTGATTGTCGCCAGATCGGCTTCGAGCGTGGCAAGATAGTCAATACTTGCGTCGATCGTTCGAAAAAGCTCTTCTTCATTATCAGCATCGTTGTTGTTGTTGTTGTTGCTTTTGCTGCTGTTGTTGTTGGTTCGAAGACAGGCGGTCGCACTTTCAATGGCATCCAACCAGGCTTGTGTCAGAGGAGGATACGACGAAGATATGGCCGACGATGAAGGAATACCAGAAGAAGACGAAGAAGAGTTCTCAAACTTGCCGCCGCCGCCGCCGCCACGGCCACCACGACCGTACGCCCCCGAACGATAATTGTTATTTTGTCGCATATTATTATTATTATTATTATTATTGATAGCGAAGGAGTACATACATGAAGTATATTTCGTACTGTAGTACTACTGTACTGTTCCTTCTGCTACCGACAGTACAATATTGTGGTATATTGCAACAGAACAGATTGTGAGGATTTCGAAAGGAAGGAGGGTTCGTGTTGCTCTGGTGAAACGCTTGCGAACTCGAATGCTATTTATCTTCGTCGTCGTCGTCGTCGCTCGTCGATGATACAACGAACGAAAATAGTGCTCGAAACGCTTTTCGATCTCTCTCGCTCGCTCGCTCGCTATCTTTTCCAAGAGCAAAGACTGGAGACTACTCTATAGTAGAGAGAGAGTTGTGGTCAAACCAAAGGTTGAGAATGAATAGTCTACGCAATCCTACACTTTCCTCTTTGATTCGTGTATCGTGCATCTCGTTTAGTATCCTTTCATCCTTCAAAAAAGAGACCCGAGGGACAAAGATCCCGTCGGATCGGTCGGTCGGTCGGCCGTCCATCCAGGCTTGCGCGCCTCCTGGACGGTCTGATTGGTTGTTTTCTTGGACATCCATCTCGTCCGCGGCAGATGCCTGCGCTGCTGCTACTGTAGCTGCCGCGTGCACGCACGGGGGCCAACGCATGTGTCCGCATCGCCAGCCAGTAATACGGAGAAACTTTTTAGCTACGTATGGACAAGTACAAATTCTACATACTGCGAGGCGGTCGAGCTACTTCCTGGCGCTCGCCTTCGTCGTCTCTCTTTTTCCATTCATTCTTGCTTGCGTTGCTGGCTTAGATCGTGGTGGGTCCCGGACCACCACCATGACGGGAGACGGGAGGTGTTGCCGCTACTCGTACCGATACCAGGTACAATTAGCTACCAGGTATCCCAACCTTCACAACGATCGATACTCACAACAAGCATCAGATTAGACTAATACATTTATTCCAACTTGGGGGTTGACAAGTTGTGTTGATACTGTTGTTGTTGTCGTCGTCGTAAAACAGGAAGAATCAATCATCATGGCAGCGTTAGCATCGAATGCTACTTCCTCGAACAGGAGTACGAATACGAGTATTAGTAATAATAATCACCACCACCAGCCACATCGGCAGCAGTGGCAACAGCAAACCAGCAGTTGGAATCATCCTCATCGTGGGGACGATGACACTCATGAAGAGGGAATGGTACACCAAGACGATATAAGTATGGGTAGTGGATTCCATCATCGAAAGCGGCCGCGATCAGTAGGGGAAAGACCGGCTACTACTCGAGACGTGCACAAATCCGAACTCTTTGCTTCTTCACAGCAGCAGCAGCAGCAGCAGCAACGCTATCCAAATACGACTTCGTCTACGAGTACTCGTATGATAACAACATCGTCTTGGAGTGGTGTAGGTCCCAACAACAACAACAACTATCACCGATCTCATCCTTCGCACAGTGGCAGTGGCAACGCTAACGGTCCTCCTCGCCAGCACCGTGATAGCCGCGACCACAACAGCGACAATATTATGTGCAACAAGAACTTTATGAATCTGAAGCAACAGCGGCAGCCACCGCCGCCGCCTCCTCCGTCTCAGTACGTCCCAGACCACCGCAAGAATGAGGATGCCTGGCGGCGAGGAGGAGGAGGAGGAGGACCCATCAACAACAACAACGACGACGATATCAATAGAGAACCAACCCAACGAACCTATGGCTTTGAAGGTGCTGGCGGTCGTCCTCGAGACCACCACCCCTCATCCTCTCCATCCTTTGACGAAGATCGATTCCATGCTGGAGCTGGTCGAGATTACCGCAGCGGCAACAGCAACAGCAGTAATAATGGTTATGAGGATGATCGTCGTCCTCATCGTCGCTTTGATCCGAGGGGAAACAACACCAGGGACGAACAAGTGCCTTACGGGAGGGATCGTTCGTTTCGTTCCAACAACCCTGGCGGTATGAGGAACGGCGAGGAGGAGTCGTATGACCGGCCTCGAGGAGGAGGAGGAGGAGGAAGCCTTGGAGAACCACCGCAACAAGGTGGTCGAGGAGTATTTCACCACAACAATGTCAGAAATAATAATAGCAACAACAGCAATTATCGAGACGGCATCAACAGCCGCAGCAGCCAGAGCCACTTTCGGTCAGGGGATGACATAAATGCTAATAATGGATTTGGCAGAGATGTGAGGAGGGAACGAGATAATTCTCATCTTCATTATCAGAATCGCCCGAACAACAACAACAACATGTCGCAGCGTTCCTATCCCCCTGAAGAACGATACGCGCCGAGGCGTATTGACAGTGGGGCTGGACCTCGCGACTATCCTCTTCCTCCTCCCCCAAACGGTCGTCCGCATGGTGCTGGTGCTGGTGCTGGTAGGGAACCAGAACCATGGCATCATCGCCGTCGATCCAGTTGGGGGGACGAAGATCGATCCATCGAGGACCCGTCGTCGTCGTCGCTATCACGAAGGAATACTCCCAGTGGTATGGATTCGTCTTCGTATTCTGCCGCAGCACCTATACCACGCCATTATGGGGATAACTCGTCACCTATGACGCGGAACCGATTTTCGCCCGCAGCAGCATCAGCAGCGTCGTTCCAGGAGCGTCCTAATGACAACCACGGACCACCACCACCATGTCGCTGGGGTCCTCGTTCTTCGGAGACGGTAGCAGCAGGAGGAGGAGGAGGAGTCCAAAACAGCAATAGGACGATGTGCCGTCCGCGAGAACCTTCGTCGTTGCCACCCGCCCGGAGAGAAGATGCCTACTACGAGTATAATGCTCCACCACCCCCTCTTGCTGTTACTGCTGATAGCAATACGAGTACTAGTCAAGGAGGAGGGAGAATGTCCGATACTTTCCCGCCAGTCAAGAGGAATGCTCCAATGGAACGAAGTGCGACATCTCCACCCAAGAAGCGGTGGTGTTCCACTCAAGAAGAAATTCCTACTAGTAATTCTACTGTCGTCGCCGTGGATCCCAGAAGATCATTGGAGAATAAACCAGCACCGCCCCACAGTCCCGTCTCGCCTTCTAATCAATTGGCATTGGCCGGCCGTTGGCATCCGGCAGAAACCATCCGGGCCGCAGCGTCCGCCGATTTCAAGGATCCTCCTCCAGCAGCAGCATCTGCTCTGCCAATTTCAAAACCGATGGTTCCCACCTCCACTACCACTCCTACGCAGGCTACTGGTGCATCCTCCGGGGGGAATCATCGGTGGGGTATGACTGCCAATCAGGTAGTAGAACCGTCCAAGACGACATCAACGTCATCTGTTGTCCTGCCGCCAAGCAAAGCTACCGGTACCTCCAGCGGCGGCGATCAGCAGCAAATGAACCAATCCTCCTCCTCCACCAGCAGCAGCAGCAATACTGGCGGCGCGTCCGAAAAATCAACTGTGGTTGTACCAGCAGAACAACTACCGAAGGCATCCACCTTGGGAATCCCGATGCGTTGGTTAAAGCCAAAACCCAAACCGAAGGTGGCGGTGGTTACCACTTCTAAATCTCCTAGTATGGCAGTAACAACAACAGCAACCAAGACGGCCGCAGCCGATGCTCCTATTCCCCGCAAGAAGAAGAGTTTGAGTAGTGGTAAGGTGATCGCCACCGCCTCCAAGAAGGACGAGACGGCTCCTGCCTCTCCACTTGCGAACCGTTTGGTGACGGACTCGGAAGGTGGTTCGACCGTTTCCAACGCTCGAGAATTAATGGTAATGATGGAGAAGAAGCAAAAACCAGCACCCAAGGTACCAACCGCTATTGTGACGAAGGACGAGGATGTATCTATGGGTTCGCCCGCGGGAACGGACGATGAGGCAAAAGATGACAATACCGCTGCTATCTCAGCTGCCGCCACAAAGGGAGACGCACCGGCTAGCAAGAATAACTCCAAAACGACCAAGGGGTATCGCTACAAAGAAGTGGATTCGGATGAGGAGCCGCCTTTGGAGAGCGATAGTGATGAAAGCAGCAGTGTGCACAGGGAAGTGGACTATGTTGATGATGACGATGACGTGTCCGACGATGATTCAGACACAGACAACGAAGAAGTCATGCTGTGGGCCTCCAAAATGTTTGGTGTCCCGGCGCCGTCGCCTTCAGCTTCGGTGACACCTTCAAATAACGAGATGGCGAATGAAGAAAAGAAAGAGGATGATACCGAATCATCTCCGCGCAAACCGCTGAAAGTCCGTCTCAAGCTGTCACCCAGCAAGATTTTGGGCGGAGTTCCTCCGCCATCGCCCAGCGATGCTATTCCCACTACCTTGGAAGAAAAGAAGAGGGTCTATAAGAAAGCGAAAAAGGCAATGAAGATCAAGATGCGTTCTGAGAAGCAGCAGACCACCCAAACGTCTTCCACCGAGCGACCCATTAAGCTCAAGGCGCGTGGTCGTCCGAAGCTCAACCAAAAATCGTACTTGAAGAAGGAACCCGAGCTGACTGTGGAAGAAAAAGAACTGGATGCCGAACAGGAACGTATCGAGCGGGAAGAAGAGAAACGCATCAGGAACGAAGCCAAGCCTCTGACTGCAGCACAAATTCGTGCTATCTTGGGCGAAGACGAATTTCAAGATTCGGGATCCACCAATTGGGTGCGTCGGTCAGTTCGACAGCCTTCTCTTGCTTTGTTGAATTCCAAGCCGCTCAAGGCTTTGGTTTCGGGTCTCAAAAACAACAGCCCAGATATGGTAGTTCTCAAGATGAAAAAGTATATCAACGATCCCGATGCGCCCTCTTGTGTTCTGGATGCTGCGTTGGAAGCTCTGGAAGAAAACACCAACTGCGAGGCTCTTTATTTTCAGGTATGTTGTTGGGAAGTAGCACTGAATTGAACCCTCCCCTGCAAGCATTTTCCGATCTGACCTTTTTATTTGCCTTATGTTTTCAGAATTTTAACGAGGGAATGCGAGACCGCCAAGTGCTACATTTGATCAAGATTTTGCAGTCCCCGACTTGCAAGATCTGGTGTCTTAACATCGGGGAAAATTACAATGTCGAGACCGAGACCTGGGACAAGTTCACGAAGGGACTTCGTCGGACCAAGATCACGCACATGTATGCATCCGAACATACTATTACGACGGAAATGAAGGACGAGATCAGAGAAACCATCCGAGTGAATAGAAAGAAGCATGATTTGCATATCAATCCAAACAACTTGGACGTTATCGTCCAGTGTACCCACTGTTGGTGGAACCCGATCAACGCCAAGTCACTCCGTCCGTATCTCAAAAAGAAGGGCTACGAATACATTCTGAACGACAAAGAGGTGCAGGGATTGAGAGGATCAACATCCGAAGCGCCGTCCATGTAGAAGTTACTCTAATTTCGAATTATTTTGTCCTCTCCTCTAATCTCCGTACTACGAGAGTACTGGTACTGTGCAGTATTTGTACCGGTAGATTAACTAACGGTACCGGTGTACCAGTACGTAGGAGGCACCGCACAGCACATGCAGTAACAGTATGTAGGCCCTGGGGGCCCAGGTCCTACACATACTGTTACTTCTTTATCTACTACTACTGGCGCCCTGCTGGGTCTCTTTACTCAGAGTCTACTCTACTAGAGTAGTAGAGAGTAGATCTAGAGAGAGGTACTGCGTACCTGGTACCGTCCGTATTGTACCACCGGGGTACCACTGGTAGGCGACTGTACCCCGTACCGGTACAAGGTACGTACCTACCGGTACACTCGTACCGGCAGTACCACCGGTCGGTAGACCCAGATCTCACAGAACACAAGTTGATCTTGAGAGAGTTGGGAATCTGGAATTTAGAATCATCATTGTAGTGTACAGTAAGATTGTGTACTGCGTGCGGGCGGCGACGTTTGGTTTTCACAGAATAGGCCCAATAGACTTTCGTCGCATTTCGGACTTCAATGTCGCATGCTTCTCGCCTTCTCGCGCCGGCCCACCATTCCTTTCTCTGAGGTTAGGAATGGGCTGGTAGGATTTCCACGAGGTTGGCTGGTAGGATTTCCACGAGGTTTCACCCAACCGACCCAACCAACCAATCAATCTTCAATCTTGCACCGGTATGGTAGTCGTTGGGTATGGTTCTCTGGTCTACCCCTGGTGTACCGGTACAGGTACGCTGGTACCAGTACAAACGCGTACAGTACTGTACAGTCGGGTGTGCGATTTAACGGGGTTTTATTCCGTCTGGGGCACGATCTAACGAGTGGATTCCCGCCAGTCATTTTTGTTCATGACTGAATCATGAGTCGGGACTCGGGTGTCTGTCGGTCCGTCAAAATATGTACTGTACGTACGGGACAGGGGACATACGTAAGCACCGGACATGGTGTAGCCAATGAAACCGGCGAAGAACATCAATAGGTGGGGGGTATGCCACACGACTTTTTACCGCATTTCCTCTCTACTAGTACCGGTAGAATTGTCATTGTTTCCGCTGCAGCAGCTGCCATGCCGCAACAACAACAACAACAACAACAACAACAATAACAACAACCATGAGTAGCAAACGACAGCGCTACAGTAATGCTGAAAAGGTTGAAGTGCTTGAGTAAGGAGAAACCACTTGAGCACCACCTGGAGGAATGGGCCAATCTTGAGGCTTCGGAGGAAATTTCAGAATATCTCAGCACTGAAAAGCTTGATGTCATCAATGCAACAACAATTAGTGAAGTCTTGAGTGATGAGGAAGAAGAAGAGATCAGTGACAATGATAGTGTGCAAGAAGAGGTGGAGGAGACTGCAGTTGATTATGCTGCGGTGACTGCCAAGCTGCTGGAGTTGCAGGAGTGTCTTGACTCTTCTGGTGCCACGGGTGCGGTCCTTTTCTTGAAAAAAGCGCGAGATGAAGTGTTTTCGCACAACCGCCGCGTCAAAATGAAAGAAGCGGAAGCCAAGAGTCGAAGCAGGCAGACGAGCATCAATGCCTTCTTTGGCCCAAAGTAGTCTAACCCACGCGCATGTCAGTACATTTTCTACGTGTTCCTTATTGTTTGCATTGTACGTAGAACCTAGTACATTTTCTACGTAGTTTCCGTTCATTATAGGGCGCGATTTAACGAGGAAGAAGCCGTTCTGACGTAGACCTCGTTAAATCGCACACCCGACTGTACCAGTAGCACTCGTGTAGAAGAATATCATTGGTTTTGACGGCACGTGCGTCCTCTTGCCGGGTCAACTCGATCTGGCGGCAATGCAGGATAAAAACCACAGAATACATTACTTGTACAGGATGCAGGAACTCCTCCGCGAGAACCGGTACAGTACACGCAGTACCATCTACAAGTACGATACTACAAGTACGATAGAAAGGTGATGGCCCGTTGGGAAGCCGTGACCTCTGCTCTTGTTTCACTACCTTCCGTCCCTAGGTTGCAGCAGAGATAAAGTCTTTGGACCCTACAGTACTTGAGAGAGAGCATAAGCTCAAAGCTCCCTCGTGGATAATATTTCGTAGTTACTAAAAGAACACAAGTACATTACCTTATTTCGATGATAAGTCTTACTATTTTTAGATAGACTAGGTTTGACCTCTAGTAGTATGATTACTCTGCGAGAGTAGAAGATATCTACAGGGTCCACGTCTCTTGCAGGTTTCCCCAGTGCTGTGAGCAACTTCTTGGAATGAATTGGTTGGGAGGCAGCTCGTAGAAGGGATGCCACTTCATCGTCCCCTCATGCCTCCTCTAGCCAGAAAGCCGAATCGCAGCGACACATTTGTACCGGTACTTGCACTTAGCCCCTCAAGGTAGTGTACCACAAATTGAATCATAGCGTGTTGGGAAGCGAGCCCTTGAACGACCATTTGGCATTTCAAAAGATCATAGCGTCCACGATGCGTAATAGCGAAAGAACAAAGTGGTTGTGCATACAGGATCAGCGCCTTCTACGCTGAGCCCTGACTTAACGTCTTCCGTCGAAGCTTCAGCTGCCGTACAAGCTCTTCGGCGATTTCCAATCCTCCTTCAAACGGATCCTCGATATTATCCATTGATCCAGTGGTCTTCTCGGACGAATCCTCGAAGTCAGATGCAACGATTGAGGACATCGAGCTGAATAGCATCGCAGCGGTCTTGGAGTTTCTCCGTTCGAAGCGTCGTCGTTTAGTAGGGGGTTCAATTTCGCATTGAGTTGGATCTTCGTATAACGATAGTGGAAGAGGCATCGATCGTCGTTCTTTCAGCTCTTGGGTAAACCTCATTTGGAGGGCCTTGATCGAGGAGCGATGGGGAGAAAACGCAGAAACAAGGGATTGCTCGGAGGGGAAATATGATTTCCGAGCCATGAGAGGACTAAGTGGCTTGAGTTGCACATTAGTAGTAGTCTTGGTTTCTTCCGCCATAGCACTCGTGATGCTGCTATTTGATGAAAGGGCCATGGTTATTAACAGTGGATGTATAATGGGTTTGATGTGTGTTTTTACTTGCAGAGGTAGAAATTTTATGTGTACCTTTTGTGCTTTTTTTTCTTTCTTCATCGGACGAATTCTACCCATCGATCATCGAACAAACAAAGACATTTTCATGGGGCCTTTTGATAGTAATCGTGCTAGGGACAGAATTTATGCATGTGCATTCTCAACGAAAACTCACATGAATACGCGTACTACTACTACCTTGCTACTACGTGCTTTTCATCCATACAACATCATGTCAAAAGTGCTTACGCACGCGGTGGACATTTTCAGGTGGCATTCAGTAGAATTGTACGTGTTTCCATCTACGGAAGGGCGTGATAACGGACGAAGCAGGTGGTACAAGTCACTGGGAGAGGTAAAGTTTCGTACGCACGCACGGAATGAATTGTACGGTACTTCGTTAGATAGAGAGAGAAACCCAGCCCTTTTGTTTTAAAAAAATGTCCATCTCTAGCCAATAAGGGTCAACCCGAAGCCACGAATCGAGGACAATTCTGTATTTATGACAAAGTTCGCCACGTTCTGCTTAGGAAGGTCGCGTCAATTGATATGAGAACATTATTTCCCAGATGTACCAAGTAGAAGGAGAGCCCCACGCAGCTGCTTATCAATGAAAAGACAATAAACAGCCACATCTATATATATGCCCTTTCCAGCAAAGGAATTTGGGAACCGGATGCATGATGGTTCGGTTTCTGTTTGTTGGCGATCGTCCTTTCTGCCTTTCACCAACTGGGAACTTTTTCGGCTTCAGATTTTTTTTCGGATGTCAACGGTCAACGATCAATGGTTAGACTGTCTCTGAGTTACGTATGGTAATGGATATGATACATATGTTTGTATTTTTATATGAATAGTTGAAGTGCTCAAGGATTTCTTTCGAGTCCCGTGCGTCGGTCATGCGTCATCATTCATCATGCGACGAACTCTGCCGGTGCCGTACTGGTACAGTACCACCGGTACGTACTGTACTGTACCTGGTAAAAGTACCGGTACGAACGAACTGTCCGTGCCATGGCGAGAAAAAAGATGAGACATGAGAAAACGGCCAACCACGGTCAATATTAGTCAAAAGACGATGGCAAGTGAAAAGCCTCTTTCTCGTCGCATTGTAGCAAACCATCTGCAACGAAACTACACGAATAATATGAGGACCCTTAGAGCTCTTAGCTTTGTACTCGTTGGCTTCGTTGCCAATGGTTTTGGAGTGTCACCGCTTGTTCGACCGATTGGAGCTCCATTGGTAAGTTGAGCGCGCTTCGTTCTGCATCCTCTGGTGATTGGAGATTCTTCTTGAAATTAGCTGATGACTTACCCAGCGCACTCCTACCGGCACATCATATTATAGGCTGATTCTTCCACGGCGCTATTTGGGATTAGATGCGATAACAGTAAGTCGATATCTTGGTGCCTTGTAGTGTGACAGTCTTAGATGTTTCGAACCGACGCCTGATGACTCATGTGTGTTTCTCCCCATTCTCTACAAGAGTTCTACCAATTGGAGGAGATGGAAGACAAGGACACATGTACTACAGAATTGTTTCTAAGAGATGACGGCGTCGTAGACTTTGGTGATACGGACGGGCCACGATGGCTAGCGGCTGCTGGGACCTGGTCGGTGCCTCCTGGCACCGACGATTACAACAGTAAGTCGTCAAGTTCAAAAAGGGGTTGACGTGTCATCGCATTGTTGTTTGCCGATCTGCAACAAGCCGAAGCAAGCTTGACCTGATCTTACAACGGACTCGTTTACTGCAGTGGTCATCACACGCGTTTTCTCTGCTGGACAAGACAGCTCAGATATGGGGGAATTTACCTTCGAAGGTAAGTTTTGCGCTGGCTCGTGTTTGATGCTTCATCTATTCATGCCATTCAATCATCTCAATTTTGTTCGACAAAACCTTGTTCAGTAACTAAAACCTATCGAGGAGACATGACGAATGTTGGCGAGAGTGTCGGTGTAACTGGCGTGATGAGTGCAACCGATGTGATGGACAGCACCGAGCGCGAGGTTGGGTACTTCAACATGATTGACGCCACTGATGAGAGACTGGGATTAGACAAGAACGTTGCACAAGCAAGTTAATTCAATTCGGTCGCACTACTAGCAATAGAATAACTGTAGCGATAGCGACTATTTTCTGCGGTGATCTTGGCCAGATAATGTGTCTGGATTTCCGACCAGCCAGAAACAATCTCTTGCATCCCGGAAGCCGAGATACGCCATCAGAAAATATGGTAAAGACGTTCAGTTAACCTGTTCTATTCCTTGCTTGAAACCATAAATAATTTACATCCTTTTGGTCGAAAAACTCTTACTTGGCCTTTTGGGCACGGATCATGTCGTAGGAAAGTGCACCGTACACTTCGACCCAAGCGTCTTTCGTGTCTCTTGTAAACACTTCGTCTCCTAGTTGTGTTTCGACTGAATAGATCAAGGCACGGCCCATGCTTGGAAAATACTCGGGTTTAACACCATACTAAAAAGAAGAACGGATAAACGTAGGTCAGAACGAAAGCAGTCGGATCATCGTTCATGATGTTCGTTCCAACCAGCAAAAAATCTTACCTTGACGTGTTTCAGGCCAAGATCCATTAGAATTTCTGTCAAAAGTTCGATATCGGGTCCAAGCATTCCAAGAGCTTTGTCGATCATCTGGATGAAGTACGTAGCGTGTTTGTTAAATCGGTCGTGCTTGGCCAACTCCAGCGCCCCGACATCCTTGTCGAATCCAAAAATGACCTTAGCCTCAGGTTCCAACTCAAAAAGTCTGAACAAGAAATAGAGCGAGTGATAAATACGAATACTGAGATAGGGCGGAGCAGGAGAATGCATAAGCAATGGGCAGAGCGATGAAGCAACCACTTACTTTTGAAACAAGAGAATTCCAGTTTTCGCTTCGTAGCCGTCAATCCGTCTGATACGCTCCCAACTATCCAAGACCGACGAAACGGTAACGTAGCTCATATCAGCAACCATGGTTCGTTATCTTTTTGGAATTAAGAAACAAGGCTTTGGGGAGGGAATTCGTAGCGTCCAAATCCAGAAGACACTCCAAAAATATTATGAGGATGGAGAAGACTTCCAGTACTTTGGTGTTGATGATGATGATTCTTCTACTCGTAATACTTCTCGATCTTCGATGATACTACTAGGGAGCTATTAGCGAGACCGTTTGATGTTGGGCCGGTTCTCGTTTGTTGACATTGTTCTCTGTTCCGAATGATTAAGGCGCTGTTTCATTTTTTCTGCTGGAGACATATTTTTTTATAAGCCCAATCGTCACACTCGGGCGAGCTCGCTAGCTTTGGGTTCGGGTTGTACCATGGAGTCATTATCTTGACCTTCTTTATACGATGTCCCTCGTCGTCTTGGATCTTTTGGCCCTGCTAGTACGACTACGTAGTAGTAGCAATAGCAACGCCCTCCGCGGCGATTTCGCACATTTTTTCATCCACCAACTCCGAATTAGCGAACTACGGTACCGGTATACCGGTAGGTTGGAGCCATCACAAACCCGAACCTTCAAAAAGACATTGCAGACAATCGCGCTTCGCTGTCGCTTGCCGTTAGAGTAGAAGGCCAAGCTCATCATGTTGTAAGTTACTACTAGATAGTAGAAATATACTAAGCAAAATACTAACTGGTGCCGGTATGGACTGTAGCGCTGTTGGCGTGGATACGGTGTAGGTACTTGAAGGACGACAAAATACAATAATACTACTGTCGGAAATAAAAACACAAGATGCTTACGTCAAAGCTGGTCATCACTCTCAGACGCCGTACTGAGCTCGGTATTCGCTGACACTGTGGAGTACATCCTTCCCGTAGTCTGTACCCTTCTCCAAGAATAGTTGAAGTTGTGGAAGGTTGACAATTGATACCACAGGAACGCCCAAATCTCGAGCAACAGCCTGGACCGCGGATATTGGATCATCCAGTGATCGTTTCTCAGCTCTATCCAATGCGATCGCTACGCCAACCATATTGGCTCCTATTTCCACCAACATATCATGTGATTCTCGGATCGCTGTACCTGCTGTGATAACGTCGTCAATCACCAATACTCTTTTTCCGTCGGCCATCGACGCGCCGACGAGTGACCCTCCTTCACCGTGATCCTTCTTCTCCTTTCGGTTATAGGCAAAGCCAACGTCTATACCAAAGTCGCTGTACAGAGCGGCACACACAACAGCTCCTAGCGAAATTCCCTTGTAAGCTGGTCCAAAAATGACGTCAAATAGAACGCCACCCTTTTCGTCCACCCTGTAGTTGATCAATTGTAAAAATTAAGTGAGCCACGAGCGAAAAAAATGTGCATTCGTATTGTTTGTCCAAAGGAGGTTGCATTTGTCAAGAGTCTCAGAAACTATCGAATCAGCGAATTGGTGTTGACCGGCAGCTCCCACATGGGACTAAGGTGAAAGAAGACCAAATGATTCTTCACTGACTTTGATGTTGGTATGCAAACCTCTCTCTCTCTCTCTCTCTTGCAAGGGTCAGGAGCTTGTAAAAATTTTGTTCATCGCCGCTCGCGTGGGGGCGGATCATTAACACGGACCAAGCTAGGTATATCCTCATTCCCAATCGATCATCAGACAGCAGTATTGGCGAAAGTACGAGCTCACTTACAGTTCTGGCGCTGCCATGATAGCAGATGCGTATGACTTTCCAAGTTTGAACAAGGCTGCTCCGGAAGCAAAAAGCCCAGCATTGAAGAAGTAGGGCGACGTGCGACCACTCTTGAGAACGAAGGATCCAAATTTCAAAACACCCTCTTGAAGGCTGAATTCCAGAAACTCCTTTTGGTAAGCCTGGATGCCGACTGATGTAGAAGATGCTTCGGCCTGTTCCTTTTTTACCATCTCGCGAACTTCGTTGATACTTTCCCATAATTCTTTGGCAGCAGCTGCGGGATCTTCCGCTTTGCTTATACCACGCGAAACTGGTATCAGCATAGCTGTGCCCTTTTCATTCAAGCCCGCCTTGGCTGCTGCTGCCAAATCTCCTCCTTGTGCCCCGACTCCCGGTGCCAAAAGCCAGACGTTCGAGCCTCCAGCGCTTCTAGCCTTTGCTAACGCTTCGGAATCTGTCGCCCCCACCACCAGTCCCAACGATGCACCATGAGCAGCCGACCATTGTCCTGCCAGCCTAGCGATGTGCTCGAATACCGTCTCCCCACTGGCCAAGTTGAGTGCGAGTATATCGTTCGAACCAGGATTTGATGTTTTGCATAGTAGGAACGCCCCCTTATCACTGTATTTTTCTACCCAACAAATTCAATTGAAATTCAAGTCCCAGTGTTGTGAGCAGCAGAAAACAATCTGGTTTGCATAGCACGCATCCTCATCATCATTTTTTATCAAGACACGATCAAGACATGAATCAACCACTCACCAGTGACGAATGGAGCCACAGAATCCCATCCCATCAATGGTGACAGTGTGACGGCATCAGCATTTAAATGATCATAGCAAGCCTCTGCGTAGGCAGCAGCTGTGGTTCCAATATCACCACGTTTCACATCTAATAATATCGGAATGTTGGATGGAATCTCTTGGAGTACTCGTTTCAAGGTCACGTTTCCTTGCTCGACACCCAGTGCTTCGAAGAAGGCTGCGTTTGGTTTGTAGCAGGCCGCGTACGGGATCGTGGCATCAATGAGGTTTTTGCAAAAGGTAAAGGCGGCGTCGCATTTCTGTTCGGACGTAGGTGGGTTCGCATCACTAATACTACCGTCTGGAAAAAGCTCCTTGATGTGCGGATCCAGGCCGATGCAGAGGAGAGAGTTGATTTCCTCCACCCGAGCCTCCAACTTGGAGAAGAATGATGTCATGGTCGACCTGAAAGTTGAAGCAGCTGCTGAAGTGTGGAGAGTGGTTGGTGGTGGGGGCGGCGAGGGATACTCGCGTGGACATGGAGCATGCGTACAGTAGAAGAAGTTCGATATCTTTTTTCGCTGAACTTTTTCGACTCGATGGTGATGATTCTTCCATTATTCTCGTGGTTCTGAATGAAGGAATGTTTTAGTGAGCATCAACACGGATGAGGGACAGACCCACCAACATGTACGTATGGTAGATACGATATTACGTACGTACGTTGGTTTTCCGATCGATTGATTCATTCGAATTCGAGCGAGCGAGAAGAGAGAGAATACCACGAATAAAAAATCTTTTGTTCTTTGAGACGAAAGACCGACGGTTACGACTTGAGTATTAATGTTAGTCGCCATATTATCTTTTGACATTGGAGCCCCATGAGCGATAAGATGGCGGAAAAGCTACTCGACGAGAAGAAAGCGTTGACGTTAGCTACAGGGTCCTCTGCACCAGAAGAAGGCGGCGTTCCGGTAGCATCGACGACGCGTGATGGGGAACAAGCCCTCTCATTGGCATCGGGTACGGTCGAGCGGCATCCCAACAGTATCAATTCAACGTCTGTATCGGGCTCCCTTGTTCCTGACAGTAATGAATCATCAGGCTTATGCCCGGATTCTTCTGGACGCCCTGTTGAAGATAGAAAAGTGGCACGCAAACAACGATTGAGGTCGGCGGATAGTGAACAAGAACAGAAGTCTGGCGACAACAACGATTCGTCGTCATCAGACGAAGACGAAGATGAAGACGCAATTCAGATTGGCGCTATCAGCGTCGAAGGCTGGAAAAACACTTCGCGAGGCGCTACTGGCGGCGATGATGATGATGATGACGATGACGATGACGACAGGGATGTTGCGTCAAGGTTAGAATCGCAGGCATCAGCACCTCCAGTATCATTGACCCACCATGAATACGCTGTCGAGGCAACTGCTGTGCAGGAACATTCCGCTGCTTTCCGTGAAGAAGAGAAACAAATAATTGAAATGGAAGCGCGCGAGCGACTTCTCAATGAGCTTGCTGGCGAAGCCACGCATGCGGAGATTGTGATACTAGACGAGGAGGATCCGAAACAAGGGAGAAAGAATATATTCTTCCCCGCTGCCATCTGTTTTGTGGTGGCTTTGGTAGCTTCCATTACAGCAGGTATTCTTTTGTCAAGACAAACCCCAAGCCCAAACCCAGCTACCGCTCTTGACTTTTCAACACCCTTCCCTTCCGATCAGCCTTCTGTCATGCCAACGTCCGCACCTCTAAACAATACGTTTTGTGAAGAGGCGCATCAAATTAGTGTGGGACAGATAGTCTCTGGAAACCTCGAGAACTCGGTCTATACTTGTGTCGTCTTCTGTGGAGCAGATAGTCCCTTCCTGGATATTGCCCCAGGGCGGTGGTATATCTATCGTGGTGGTGGTTTTCCTGTCACCGCTCACACTGATGACGACTCAGTGGACATCCATGTCTACCTTAACTGCGATGGCTTTGTGTGTATGGACGGTTTCAATTACGGAAGTCGTCGCGTGCAGTGGGAGGCTGAATTGAATACAGATTATTTTATTCTGGTATCCGGAGATATTCTCGGGCAAACTGCAACTCAAAACTTCACGCTGACATTGGAGACAAACGATTCCCTGGAAACAGCGTTCGGGCCGATTGTTCCCGCATCTAATACCATGGTGTCAGGCTCTACTATTGGTGCCAAGACTACCTCTGGCGCACTTGCTGCCTGTGGCTCGGCTTCTGCTCCATCGGGATCGGGGGTTTGGTACTCGGTCGTTGGAAATGGCCAAACAATTACAGCGTCCACTTGTGGCTCTTTGACATCATTCGATACGCAAATCTCTGTGTTCTTGATGACTGACAATCTTCTTTGCTTGGATGGAAATGACAACTTTTGCTCCAGCAAGAGCCAGGTAGCTTGGTCTTCGGTTAGCGGCCAGACGTACTATGTTCTCGTTCATGGAAAGAGCGGCTCGGAAGGAACTTTTACGCTTCAACTTGCAACCCAAGAGGCTGCTTTTGCGGACGCCGACTTTTGTGCTAACGCCCAGCCGCTTGACATCAATTCCACATTAATCGTCGACCTATCCAAAGCGACCGTGGATCCAGACATTTCGAATTGCGTGGACATTGGCTTCCCAGGTGGGGGTACGAATGTTGGCAATTTCTACAAATTCACAGGTACAGGTCAGCCTGTACGGATCTCGGTGTCTGAACTTATTTGTAGCGGGACGTTCCTATCAGTTCTGACTGGTTCTTCCTGTGGAGCACTTGAGTGCGTTGATCCAGCCTGCTACACGGACTGCGTAGTTACCACCAATCTCGATCAGGACTACTATGTATATGCCTTCTACCTTGAAGAGGTTGGTCTTTCGCAGTGTGGTTCCCCGTTGACGGTAGAAGACGCATGATGAGGAAGAAATCGAGAAAAGACGAACAGCAGGAAGAAAACGAGTGGGGCGTTGGACTCGAGTCCACACGAACAATGTCGACAGTAGTCTGACTGCATAATACAAAGAATTAACTGCAGATTGGAAACGTATGCTGCCCTCCCGCTTGATCATCTGATCTTGTTGTAGACTATATTACTCCAATCGCTTTCCACGCACCTACGCAAACACGTGAGTACGAGTATCTATCTTTTCTCTGCTCTCCTCATCGCTGAGCGCTGGGCCCCAAAAGATCCGAGCGCGCCGGCCTGCGTGTGGATACCTTCATTGGAATCGAATGAATCATCTCTATATCTCTTGATCCTTTTGTTCTCCCTCCAACGGACGGACGCAAAAGCATTTCGGTGCATACCGGTACGTGCGGAGAGATGAGCCTGCTGAACCGCATTATTCTTTCCTCCTTCCTCCTCTACAAGCAATGAACTCTCCCATAAACTTCGTTAGAGTTTTGGAGTATACTGAAAATTGTTGAGGTGACGATAATAGAGCCAGCAGCATAAAAAGAAGCGTGCCCAAGTCGTTATTGTTGTTTGAAGAATTGAATGCATCAAGATGCCTCTCGATAAATCAATGTGTAAGTGCATTATCATTCGCAATATGATGATTCGGATCCGTTCTGCGTGTTGCTTGTTTGTCACAATGCATCACTGATCTCACTACTAGCATCATTCATTAAAATGTTGCGATCTCGTTATCACAATAGTCGAGAAAAATAATGCCACACCGATGAATCTAGCCGATTTCCAAGCGCGTCAACGGGCCCAGAAACAATCCGAACAAGCCAGAAGGAAAGAGGATGCGGAACGAAATAAGACCCATAGTGGAACAAGCCTCAATGAGAATGACGCCCGTCTAGCAGCAATCCGAAAACAACAGCGAGAAAAGGAGCAGGAATCGATCCAAATGAGGGCAGCCTTTGCTGGTGGTTTGAGTGAGACTGATCACAAGATCGCGGAAATGAAGAAGTTGCAAAAGGCGAAAGAATTGGAGGCAGCCAACTACAATCGAACTAGTTTGAGTAAGGCGGCACAAGGTCTTGATGATCAATATCTGAAGACCAAGGCAGCGAAGGAAGAACAGCGAAAGTCGGTGATCCAGAATGCTGAAATGATGCGAAACTACCGTGGAGGCGTTAACGAAAATGATCTCAGATTGTCGGAGATCAAGAAAGAGCAAAGACAAAAACAAAAGGAAGCCACTCAAAGTTATTCGGCGCACCACAGCTCCCTCAGTGACATTGATTTAAAGATGGCAGAATACAAAAAGGAGCAACGAGAAAAGGCGAGAGAAGCTACTCAAAGCCATGCTGCACATCACGGGTCAGTGAACGAAAACGACCTGAAGCTTGCGGAAATCAAGAGGCAGCAACGAGAAAAGGAAATGGAAGCTATGAAGACTAATTCCGTGTACCAGGGCACAGTTAGCGAGAATGATCGAAAGTTGGCCGAAATCAAGAAGCAGCAACGCCAAAAGGAGCTGGAAGCTGCAAAGAGTCATTCGGCGTACCAAGGTACCGTGGACCAAAATGATTTGAAGCTTGCCGAGTACAAAAAGGAACAACGCGAAAAGGAGCTCGAGGCTGCGAACAGTTATTCGGCATACCGGGGGACGGTAAATGAAAACGATATGAAGCTGGCAGCATACAAGAAAGAACAGCGTGCAAAGGAACTAGAAGCCGCACAACGCCATTCTGCTTACCAAGGCACAATGAACGAGAATGATTTAAAGCTGGCTGGATACAAAAAGGAACAACGCGAAAAGGAGCTGGAGGCTGCGAACAGTTATTCTGCATACCGGGGAACGGTGAATGAAAACGACATGAAACTGGCCGAGTACAAGAAGGAACAGCGCGAGAAGGAGCTGGAAGCCGCCAAGCATCATTCTGCTTACCAGGGGACGGTGAACGAGAATGATTTGAAGTTGGCTGGATACAAGAAGGAGCAGCGCCAGAAGGAACTTGAGGCCGCAAACAATTACACGGCATACCGGGGGACGGTGAATGAAAATGATCTGAGGCTCACTGCGTATAAGAAAGAACAGCGCGAAAAGGAAATGGAAGCTACTGCGAGTTATTCTACTTACCAAGGGACGGTGAACGAGAATGATCTCAAACTGACTGAGTACAAGAAGCAACAGCGAGAGAAGGGACTTGAAGCTGCAAAACAAAACTCGGTGTACCACGGTACAGTGAATGAAAATGATTTGAAACTCTCGGAATACAAGAAAGAACAACGAGAAAAGCGGGCAGAAGCGACCCAGAGCTATTCGGTGTATCAGGGCACCGTAAACGAAACTGATCTCAAACTCACCGAGTACAAGAAGCAACAACGCGAAAAGGAACTAGAAGCTGCAAAACAAAACTCGGCGTACCAAGGTACCGTCAGTGAAAATGATTTGAAGCTGTCTGAAATTAAAAAGCAGGAGCGCCAATCTATCATGGCATCGCAAGAACTGCATCATCAATACAGAGACCGTGACGCTTCACAGAGTCAAGTTGTCGAGGGCACGGTGGTCGAGCCCAACGATCTTGCTGAGAACCAAGCCGACGAAGACGTGGGCTCCCAAGCACACACATCTGTCGAACACAATCCTCCTGTTGTGTTCGAGACTACACTGAACATTCAGGACGTTGATGCACTGACTATTCAGGGCGTTGATGGTGACGATAATGATTCGTATTCACCAACGAGTACACCAGCAAAACCAGTGTCATCAACAGGTGAGAATAATACGGAATCATCACCAACGTCTGTGCTTTTCTAGAGTCAATCAGGGCTGGCAGACGGATTGGATGCTCAACAGTCCTCCCGTTGGCCCCGCACCTGCCAATATAATTATTTTAGAAGGATAAATCGGATATAGACACGATTATTTTTTCCAGTGTTACAACATATCCATCTACTCTGATTTCTGCACCAGGTGAAGTTCCAGACAACTTCCTACTGGCATCTCATCCGTGCCTTTCCACACTTCTTTACGAAAGGCAGATGTGTCTGATTTCCAAACCACCAAACGGTCTCGTTTCGCTTGAACCATGACACCACCACCACTTTCAAAGGAAAGCCCGCCCCCACACGTCTCGTCCCAGGAACCCGGCACCAGATAGTACTGCAAAGTCAATCGTCGCTTGTCCTCTTTGGCGTCAGTCACGATTGTCCTGAAAGGCTTCTTGGATGTTGTTGTTTCCTCCGGAATCTCCTCGCTTCCCGTAAGCAGGGCCAAGGATGCTTTGAAGGCCTTGCGATCAAAGGTTCGTAAGGTTGCCATACAAGCTCTAGGGTCTAGCGATAGACTGCTGGGAGTAGCAATTTCTGGAACGTGTTTGGTAGTCGAAACTACCCACTCGACCATCCTCGGACACGAGGCATATTGTTCCGTCCCACCCTTGACCGCCACTGTGTACTCTCCACTTCCAAGGTTGGACATGTCCACTTCCAGAGCTCCATCTGTGTACAGTTTATCCGCTTCACTCTCCATTTGTGCCAAAATAGTCTCCTCTCCCAAAAATCCATCGACGACGTAATATCCGTCCCTTTCCAACGCCAATGTGAGTTCTTCCGACGGCAGGGATTCCACCTTTTCTCGGACCATGGTCAACATGTCCACACTGGCGCGTTGGGTTTTCAAAAGTTCTTTGGCCTTGGATGCTGCTTCCACAGGGTCGGACATTATTCTTTGAGCGGGAGCATTATCCAACACTGCCGACGCCGCCGATTCTTGAAAATCAAGCTTGGATTTTGGCAAGTCGGCAAATGGATTGATACTTGTTGCACCACGTTGTTTGGCCTGTCGCTGTTTTCGCTTTTCGGCCATGGAAGGCTTGCGTTGTGACTTTGCCATTTGAAGAAGAACCAATGATGGAGAGGTAGACTTTCTGGAGAGATGATTCGTGAATAATAATCGAGGTGAAAATGAATGACAAGGACCAATCATCATGGTCGTCGTCAAAACGACAACGACGGCGACGACCAGTCCAGCATTAGCGCTCCTAAAAGATCTCTGAATATTATTTGTTAGTTCCATCGGCTGCTGGGTAACAGTACAAGTACTTGTAGTATACTTGAGCTCTTTTTTCGTCTTGATGATGTGGGACATTCAAGTCAGCGCCGAAAGGCAATGATCGTTGTTGTTCATTGCATGGAAATGAGAGAGGGCGTCAGGTAGCAGAGGAGAGTTTCAGTAGCAGCTTTTGATGTTTTTGGATGGCTAAGTGCGTCCGTTCGTTCGTCCGGCTGTCCCTTTATTTTTGCTTTCCGAATTGATGGGGTCATATTAGTCAGGCCAGTAGCGGTCGGGTCATTTGAGAATGACTGTCACCGATCGCTTGTTGCTGGTCGTCGTAATACTTTCATAACTTTCATGTTACTACTTGCAACTATCCTACGCTCTTTGACTAGATTTATTCGGTTTATCAGACCCAATCTCTTTGTCTGAAGCTATACAGAGTAATTGTATATAGGTGGAATATATCTTGTTGAGAGATCACCGGTAGTTTTAGTCAGCCCCTGCGTGGTATTTTGCCATTAAGTACCTAGCGGATATCCATAACCACTGTTGGCATAAACGTATAAATATGACACCAAAGCAAAAACGTACTGGCATTACTCCAGACATCTCTGCATTCCTGCAGTTCTCCTTTTGGGAACCCGTGTTATACGCTGGACATGAAAAATCTTTCCCGAGTACCAACGAACGCCCCGGACACTGGGTAGGCGTCGCTTCTAACGTCGATTTCCAACGGAGGAGAAATTTGATTTGTGGCTCTGTGAAGCCGCTTACATGGGTCTTTGTTTGGAGTTGAAGGTCGATATTTGGTTTGGGGTTTTTATGTGTCAGTGTTGTGGTTGGGAGGACGCGGTTTGACAGGCTGCTGTTTTTCGCGTGCTTTTTGAGTGTGCTTGCTGTGAGATGTATGGTGGATTGTAATGTGGTTTTTTCTTGTTTTTTGTTTGGGTGCGTGTATTTGTGTTGTTGGACGGTATTGTGTCATCGGTGTTTGACGGTATTGTGTCGTCGGTATGTTTGGTTGTGGTTTGACTGTGTTGTTTTGTCGTTTGGAGCGGGATGGCTGTATTGTCGTCGTCGTTTTGTGACAGGTGTTTTGCGGTATTGTATTGCGTTGTGTTGTATCGGTATGTATTGTGAAGTGTCGTGTTGTATGACGTGTTTGTGTTCTGATTGTAATTGAAAAGAAACGAAGTCCTAATGACAAGAAGGGCATCCGGCCCGCCATTGTCGAGGATTCAGCATTTGCAAAAACAATGATGCTGATCTTCAGACAATGCGGCGCGGTCCCCACCAAAACTTCAATCCACTCTTCAGTCAGTCAGTCAAGCGACTGACGGAAGGACGGACGTTGTCGGGGGCCCCCTTGCAGTGGGGCGAATTCCCTCCTTGTCTATCCCTCCGTCTTACCCGTGATCCTCCGCACGTTTCCACGAACACCTTTCTAAACGCGTACGTCAACTCGGATTTAAGCCCTCAAAAGCTGATCCAGACTTATGGATCGACTAGATTTATTCGTTTCCAAGTTCGTTGCGTGTTCGGTGTTGTGCGTGCGAACCGTGAACGAAAGCGTGTTCGTCCGTCCATCTGTCCTTTTTCAAGATCGTGAAAACGAAAGCCGGGATGAAGAAGCCGCGAGCAAAAAATAATATCATCCAGCAACACCAAACATACTCATCACAACTCCTCTCATTACAAAGCAAGTGACCATGGCAGAAAAACGACCAACTACTTCCGCTACTACAGGCTCACTAGATGTGGAGTCGAATGAGCCTCTACGATTGGGTAACGAGTCGTCGTCTCATATCGAGTCCGAAAAGCTTCTGGCGGAAGATGAGGACCACACCTACGAGTACACTTCCAAGCCGGCCGGGGCGATAATTTCACCCGACGGTAGTGGCAGCGCTGCGCCGTCTCCTTCTTCTACGGCCATTACCAAGATGGGATTGCAGGTTTTGATTCTTCTAGCAGTCCAGAATTGTTCCAAGAATTTGCTCATGCGCTACGTCATGAAGGATCAGCCGGATTTCTTGACCAGTGCTGCCGTCATTGGTGTGGAGATGATCAAACTGGTCCTGTGTACTGGGTACATCCTGCTGGTGGACAAACGTTCCATTACTACGATTGTGACATTTATGCGGGAGGACTGGCACAATTCCGTACTGCTTGGCGTTCCGGCCGCGGCGTATAGTTTACAAATGTCGCTGGAATACGTGGCGCTCGCCAATCTGAATGCCGCCATGTTCAGTGTCTTGGTGCAGTGCAAATTGTTGTTTACCGCCTCATTTGCGGCCATTGTACTCCGAAAGAAGCTCAAGTATGTACAAATTATTTCTCTGGTACTTTTGACGACTGGTGTCATGCTTTGCAACCTAGACAAAGTCATGAAAATGAATCAGGGAATTGCGGACGAAGAAGAAGGAAACGAGGGCAATGCCATGAAAGGCATCTTGGCAACATTAGGTTCGTGAATTGGAGGGAGCGCGTCCTGGCTCGATCGAATCTCCTGTTCTTGTCCTCTCATGATGCATATATATATGTATGAAAATTGTATCTCCTCTCCTCTATTCTGTCAATCGCAGGTATTGCCGTCAGCAGTGGTTTTGCAAGTGTCTATACCGAAAAGGTCATCAAGGCGCAGAGGAACAAAAATGTGGCTCGTGAAAACTACAGTCTTGCCTACATGCAAGTACAATTGGCACTTGTTTCCTTGGTTATTATTGGGCTGTATGCGTTTGTCATGGACTTTACGGCCATTATGGAGAACGGACTGTGGCACAATTTTACGCATGGTGCCTTTTTCAGTGTCTTCAACTCGGCGATTGGGGGACTGATCGTAGCGGCAGGTGCGTATACTGTACGAAGTATATGTATGATGGTCGGATGATGATTGTTTGTTTGTGTTGTCCTTTCACGATAATATGCTTTCTCACACTATCGACTGTCTGTGCATTTTAGTTTTGAAGTTTGCCGATTCCGTTCTCAAAGGGTATGCAACAGCAAGTAAGTCCAAAAATCCAAGCATCGTCGAGGACCGCCTCGTGTCGCTCATGCTGCTGCTGCATCTCTAACACACTATCCTCTCTTCAACCTTTCAATATTAGTTTCGGTTATAATGACTGGAGTTCTCAGTATGATGATGTTCGGGACGAAATTGTCGGTCATGTACTTTCTTGGTATTGTCAATGTGATCGTAGCCGTGCTGTTGTACAATGGTAGGAAGGAGACTCTGGAGAAGTACGTGTGCTAAGAAGAATGAATGATTGAATCAATCAGATTGTGATGGTATTTGCATGGCATGGATGTGGAGCGCGTCGCTGTTTAGCGAAAGCACCGACAGTATACTGTAGTCGTAGA
The DNA here is from genome assembly GCA_956465555.1 of Nitzschia sp. pyKryTriq1. NCBI lineage: Eukaryota > Bacillariophyta > Bacillariophyceae > Bacillariales > Bacillariaceae > Nitzschia > Nitzschia sp. pyKryTriq1. The sequence continues at coordinate 1,636,781 of OY101123.1, read as the reverse complement.
CTCTACTACTACTACTACTACTACTACTACTAGAGAGTGTGCAACTCTGGAGTATGTAGACTACTTCGTATTCTTTTAACCAAGAGCTGCAAAACGAAAGCACAAAGCACCACCACAAAAGAAGGAGTGGCGGCGGCCTCTCTATAGTTTCCGACTCATCCGAACATTTACTGTACGGTCTGTCTGTATGTATGGTCAAAGCTTGGTCAAAGATACGAAATAAACCGCTCCATAACCGCCAAACACCCAATCCGAAGTCCTCACTATTTCTACTTTCGAACCCGAAGCCCACGAGCATTATTCAGCGATACTGCATGCTACTACTAGCTACTAGTAGACATATTATGAGACGCAGATAGCTGTTACTTTCTTTACAAATACCAAGTAGTAGAACACAAAACAACACCTACCACAAAGATACCAGACCAATAAATAAGATACCCCCACCATGAAACAACCACTGCAATTATTAACTGTATGGGCGCTCCTGCTGCGAATCGGGCGGGGTGACACAACCATTGACGAGGAGGCAATAGCAACACAGGGATCATCCTCGTATGGAATCGACGTATCCTTTCCGATCCATAATCTTGTCTCCACCAATTACATCAACCCACCCTCAGAGAAAGGCCGACCACTCCAACCGTTGGGCAATCGCCACGACTTGTACATAAAACATCTGAACGCTTGTCGCCAAAACGCCGGTTCTGCAGGATACTCCCCGACTCGTTGTGACCACTTTGAGTTTGAACGCATGTTAATGAATCGACGCCAAACCCAATCCATGGTCAATTACACAGAAACAGGATTTCAAAAAGTGCAGGCGCCGGAACACTTGACAGAACTCGTCACACAATTCTGGCAAAAAAATCGCTTGGTGCAAAAGGATGAAAACTGGGGTATTGGGAACTCCTATTTCAACCATTGGGACAACCCCACTCGAGTTGTCTCGGTCGACGACGTTGGATTGCGAGGATCCGGTGCCAAGCTGAAGGAGGAAATATGGGCGGCCTTGAGTGCGGTCATGGAAGAATGGACGCAACAAGAACTTCAGCCTACCAGTTTGTACGGAGTCAGAGTATATGGCGAAGGCGCCGTCATGATGCCACAGTACGTAATAGGATCACCGCTCGGGACAATTCGGCTCTTTTTTTTGTAACGGACTTTTGTCCGTCTCACTTCTTCTTAATCCATCTGTTTCGCTTTTAGTGTCGATCGACTACCACTGGTCGCTTCCGCAATTCTCAATGTTGCCCAAGATGTAGACGAAGACTGGCCCACTGAGATTTATGATCACCAGGGCCGGGCACACAATATCACAATCAAGCCCGGTGAAATGTTGTTGTTTGAATCAGCTTCTTGCATCCATGGTCATCCATTTCCCTTGAAAGGCCGATACTATGCTTCTATATTTATTCATTTTGAACCCACAGGGCGTCCGCTGGGTATGAACGATGATGGAGTATATTACTTGAAGGGAGGAAGCAACAGGAGCGAAAAGGCGAAGCAGGTCAAGGAGCGAGAAGCCGATTTACAGTATAGAGAAAGTACCCAAAAGGGCCACGGTGGCCAGTCGGCGTCGTTTGATGGAAAGTTGCCGCCCTACATTCAACGAGAAAGTCCCGAAGAGGCCCATTGGCTTCAAGAGCATCCGGCGGGATGGGTACCGGTATGTATAGTATCGAATCATTGGATTAGATTTGCTGCATTTGGGAGATAGTATTATATCTCACCCACCTCTTTCTTTCTTTTCTTTTCTTTTCTTTTCTTTTCTTTCTGTACAGCCCTACGAACTTCTTCCCCCCGACGCCCACATTGCGGCGAAAAAGGGGCAACTGGCCGATTTGCGATTGCAGTTGGAAGAGAAAGGCCCTGAAGTATTGACCCAACGTGACGAGAACGGATGGCAAGTTTTGCATCAAGGGGTCGCTGGAGGTAACACAGAGGTGGTCGAATTTTTATTGTCCAAAGGTGCCGAAATCAATGCTCGGACTCACGGTGGATATGGAGAGACGCCCCTACGGATTGCAGAAAAGCGTTTCGGATCCAATAGTGCGTTGGTACATTACCTGAAAAACATGGGGGCGCTGAGTATCGGACCGGAACTGTAGACTAGTGATAATGTGTGGAAGCTTCAGCGGTTATGATGATTCATTCTTCGTCATGCATCACTGCTTTGCTTCTTCTTTAAAAAATCTTGTACTTTTTCAATCATGGCAGGGACTTCGTCGAACCCCTTATAAGGCTTCAATTTCAGTAGACGGCCATGCTTTCCAAAATATTCTACAATCGGATCGGTATGCTGATGATAGGTTTGCAACCGTGAATGGACTACCCCTGGTTGATCGTCGGAACGGGTGATCCATGGGCACTTTTCGGCAGAACAATCGGGAGAGGCTGATGGCAATGTTGGTGGCAGATGCCACCCATCCTGCTCCACTCCATTGATATTGAAATTACCACCACATTTCTTGCACAATCGTCGTCCCATCAATTTGGTTTCGCACACAAAATCGGGGACAGCCAATTGGATGGCGGCATCTACGATCAAGTGAGACGACGATGCTTCGAGTTGTCGAATGGTTCGAGGAAACCCATCCAGCAGGTAGCCTCTTCCATCATCCTTTATGTGATGTTGTAGAAATTCTTCGAGAGATTGAGCAACGATGTCATCGTCTATTAAACGCCCCGATGAAAGATCCAAATCAGGTCGCCTTTCTCGCAAGACGTCACTCATGCCAATCAAGGAACAATCCAGGGCTTGCGCCAAATGACGACCATAAGATCCTTTGCCAGAACCAGGCGGTCCAATCAAGGACAACACCAACTTCTTTGTTGCCATGTATGTAGTCTACTTCCTGGTTTGGGGGAGCGAAAGTGAACAAATAATGCGGCCACTCCAGCCGCAGTTACCATATTAGCAGGAGATGGAACCTCATCCGATCCTTCATCGTAATACCGGAATTACGGATATGTGATGCGGCGGCGGTCGCGGGTGCGGTGCGGCAGTAGAGGAGTGACGTCATCGAAGATGTCCCGCCAAATTGCCAAAATTGAAGTCCCGCCGAAGCGTCCATCGGCAAATGAAACCTATGTATGTATTTTTGGCTTCAAGTCTACTAGATCATGTCTAGAGAAGAGAGAGAGAGAGAGGGATGGAAGAAAGAAGTACCATAGCTGGCGTTTATTGCTTTCTTCTCTGAAGATTCTACTACAATATTTGCATGACTACTCGAAGAAGATATTCTTAAAGCATTGGGCTAGAGTAGACTATATCGTTACTGTCAGATCAATGCTATCAGTTTCGTCGCTGGGAGCGAAAAAAAGTACGTTAATTCATTCACCTTCAATCGAGCATGGCGACGGAAGATGCCCGCCGCACTTTTTTCGTCTTGTTCCTGGAAATCGATGTCGAGAGATCCAAACTTTTGCTGCATGTACATATTATGTAAACGCTTTGATCTTTTCTTAATAACCCATTCACATTGGCTTTCCAGCAACCGAGACAAGATTGATGCAGTAGCGATTACCTTTCCTATCCGGTAGATTGTGACCCAAATGAGTTCCATCCACCGATACGGCCTCGCCATTGGGGAGACAGCGAACATTGTCCCAGTTTACCTCTGCATCACGGAAGGATGGCCATCCATGGGCCCTGCTTTCCTTGAGGAACTCGTCCATGGTGCGCCCGCGGGGGGCTGTATACAACAATTTTCCGGTATTCGAGTCATAAAAATTGATTTCGCCCTTGACGTCCTTGACATCCTTCACAAAGCTTGTTTTGCCCTCAAAGTATCCAGAATGTTCTGTAGCAATAATTCATAAGAAGGAAAGTGAGAAACCCAGAAGATCAATGCATAGACACGAATCAACTCATGCTGTGTAAACTCACCAGCGTAATGACGATTAAAGTTGCAGATGCGGTCGGCGGTTTCAAAGTCGCAGCCCCAGCGAAGATCCTTTTGGACTGGAGTCTCGCTGGTGCCATGCTTCTTTTGACTCATGACAGATTCATCGCATACGACGGGAAGTGAAGCAGGAACGACGGTCATATTATTATTGTTTCTTTGTTTGTGAAAGGTTGTAGTTTAGTTGTTGGGTTCGAAGGTTGTGTTGAAAGGGTTTCGGATGTCGAAGGTTGTAAGTTGTGAGAACAGAGCAGTCGGTGACGAGAAAAGAGATCAGCGATGATGATGCGATGATGATGAATCATTCTTGACCTCGACGACGACGACTCGTGCTTCTGACTGCTTGGGCACTTTCACGTAGACTCAGTAGTGAAACCTGCGTAAATGTTTTTACTCGAATGGTTCGAACCCAGGCAGTTTTCAATCGTCTCAAACAAACAGAAAGACGCAAAGTCCGCTTTTCGGTCCTTCCGTCTACCGTTCTTTGACGCAAAAAGAGAACTCGAACCAATAAGCGCGAACGAACAATGACAAAGAACAAAAAACTACTGTAAGAAATGAAGCAATCCGACGCAGAAGATCATACAGTACCATTCATTGTTTATAATACTACCGGTACCATTACTCGTACTGTACTACAAGTAAAGACCAGGTACATTTGGTCTTTACTTGTAGTACAGTACGAGTAATGGTACCGATCATCAGCGCAGCAAGTACAAGTTTCCTTGGTCTCTACTATAAGAATGAATCATGTTGCAATCAAATCGGTAAACAACTATTCCTTATATAATTGACAATACGGATGCATATCTTTGACGGCTTCCGGAATCATTACGCAAGATGAGCCATGATTGGCAATAAGAACAAAACCAGTAGATCCTTCCACTACCACCGTCTTGCCTGCCCCCAGCGCTTTGCGGCGATCCGGCGCGAAGCTTTCTTGGTGGTGGTGTGTGTATACTGTACTTCTGCTACTACATGAGCTGACGAAGGATACCGGCGACCTTTCTGGCTCGTTTGTACTCATCTCTTGCTGCTTGAATCAGTCCTTGCGACTTGAATTGATCGCCCTGAAGTTCATGCCCAATCGCCCGATCAATCGCGTCCTTGGCACGCTGGACGTCCTCCGGAGGCAACTGAAATCGGAGCAAGATGCAATGGATACGATCATCGATGCCGGATAAGAGTGGACTGGTGGTACAGATCTTACCGAACGAGGTGGGTGCATTGGCGGCGACCGTCTTGCAAAAGATGCGGCGGGCCTCCAAAAAGTACCGCATGGCGGCGTTCAAGTCGTGTCCTTGCAACCAGTAGGTGGTTGCAATAAAGTTGCAAGTATATCCCACGTCCTTGTGATGCTTTCCAAGATAAGATCGTTGAACGTCCAGAGCTTTGTGTAAAATGACTAGAGCTTGGTTGTAGTCGCCTTGATGCCAAACCATATCATACGCCGCAACAGTGCAATCGTTGGCAAACTTTTCCAAGTCTTCCTTGTTGCTGCTGTTCTCTCCTTCGGGAAGTGGAGAGACCACTGGCGAAAGCATAGTGGTAGTCGTGCTTCCAGTAGAAGCGTTGCTACTTCGAAACGCGCTGCTGTTGCTGTTGCGCGAGGCCGAAAAGTGATTGTGGCTCGCAGCAGCATTCTCGTCGGAAACAACACCGGGATGCCGGGCGGCCGCCGTGCTGGTCGAAGCAATATTCATATCATTGCTAGTCGTCTTGGGATAGGAAAACATCATCATTGCGGGGTGGTTGCTTCTTGCTGGTGGATTATTCGAGGAGAGTATGTAATGAATGAAGAATCAATGAATGAATGAATCGAATGAATGAATGAATGAATCGAATGAGAAGGTCTGTTGCAGTGAAGTGTGGGATGGTGTGAACCGGAAATCGCCGTCGAGGTTTCAGCAAGAAGAAGGCTGAGAAGAAGAAGCATTTTGATTCATTCTTCTCCCTCGAGGAAGCCAGCGCACGGACGTCGATGTCGTCGTCATGTTTGAAGAATCATCACCATATTCCCTTGTGGGAATGAATAGGTTGTTGGAGGGTTTCTTACTTATTAAGTAGGGATAATAGATATTGCAGGGGCGGGTCGGTGAAGCATCGTTTCGTTCTTGTTTGGATCTTGCTTGGTAGTAGGTGGAGCGTATCTTATCTTGTCGCTGCCATGTCGCATCTGCTACGGCTTACCGCCATCGAACTGTAGTTTCGACAAAACAAACAGTAAACCGTGAAAGTCAAGTAAGTTACTCCCAGCGACCTAGACCATAGGACTACCCGGGGAAGTGTGATTGACAGAACAAATACCAGGTCGTAGAATGAACAAGTGTGGTGGAGCTCGGCGGCGGGCCGTGATCCGTGATGAAGCATGATGAAAATGAGAAAGTTTTTGCAGGCATAGCTTTTGCATTATTATCGCCGGCCGCCGCCGCCCGCGCGTGACGAAAGCGAGAGTGATGGATCTTTCTTGGCGGGAACTTCTGTCCGTCGGCCGAAATATGACTAATGCGACTTTGAGTAGAGTTTTCGGTTTTAGCACGTGCGATGACGCAGGCGCCAACAAACCCTCAACTCTCTCGGACACTGTAGACCGATGGTATAGTACTGTTAGTGAAATAATTCGTTGGCCTATGCCCCTGATCGATTTCGATTTGCGTAGCAAGATCGTCCTCTCTCGGGGATACCCTTGGGTACATCTCCTTGCCTCGTCCTTGTCAAGGTGTGAAGGGATGGCGGGCGGGTTTTTAAAGCTAATTAATCTAGAATTCCGAAGTTGGGATTTGCGATACGAGGTTGACTCGATGATCTTATGAGATTCATCGGTCGTCTCTCTTGGTATCGGTTTCAGGTTTGGGTGTTCGTTCGACTTCTTGTCTGTCCTTCGTTCGTTGGGGGTAGCCAAGACAGGGACAGAAAATACGGGCATAGACGCACAAATGCTCGAATGGGCAAAAAGTGAAAAGACGACGATGACCGCGAGATGTACAGGTACGACAGGGTGCATCATCGTGCATGATATGATGATGATGATGCGGTGATAAATGCACATACCTAGACTATTAGTCTACTAGTAGACATTATCGACCTCTCAGATCAGTCTCAAAATACAAGTACTGTAGATCTCCTTGCTGTCGACCTGATTCGGTTCCAGTGGTTTCAGACAATTTACAGAATTTATTCGCAGAAATTCATCTGGAGCATGGCGAGCCCTCCGCTCGATGATGATACTACTAGTGGTGGCTCGCCCTCCAAGAAAGAGAGATCCTTCATAATACAATCCAAAAAGAGGACGAAAAATAACAGGGCGTCGCCATCCACATCACCACGGAATATTTCCTCCGAACAATGGCGACTTATTTTGTTGCTGGGTTCCATGGTGGTGATTACGATTCTTCAAGTAGGATTCTTTCATGTTCAATACCAACCCGACGTCCAAACCATCCCCGATGCACCGCTCGTTTCGCGGCGACGACCACCACCAACAACATCATCATCAGCAGCAGCAGTAGCAGCAATGGGATCCCGCTCTACTACTCTCGCTAAGAATGCGACAATGATTGAATCATCATCATCTCCTTTGATCTCGAGTAACAATGAGAAAAATGCTCCGAAACAACAACAACAACAACAACAACAACAACAACCTCAGGCTGTGCTGGTCAAATCATCGTCAAACCAGTTACACGGAAAAGTACGACGAGCCAAGCCTAATCAGGAAAATGAATCATCCATGCACGCGACGACGACGAGAAGTCGAACGATCAGCAAGGAGCCACCCGCCAACAAAACTCTAGCCATTCCGAGTGTCAAGTCTTCCCCTTCTCATCCCACCATTCGATTTGATGTCTTGGCCCGTCGACGTGGGCCGAAACCACAGTTTCCTCCGGACTTTAGCAGAACCGAAAGTGTCATTGATATTCTACAAAATACATCGTTTGATCTATCCTCTCTCCAGTCCCTCCAATTGGAACTCAACACCAACATGTTGGGCATTTTGGTGGATGCGGGACGTCATTACTTTACCATCGAGTGGCTGAAGCGACTGATCGATGTCCTGGCGGTACTTCAATACAATTTGATTCATTTCCGTTTGACCGATGATCAAGCATTCGCGATCCAACTAGAATCCCAGCCTGCCCTGGCTTGTCCGACACATATCTACGGGAACACCAAGGTATATACAAGACAGGATATTCGAGAGTTGATCGGCTATGCCCGTACGAAGTCTATTGCCATCATACCCGAAATCAACATTCCGGGTCATGCAGGAGGATGGATGGGGATCCCTGGTCTCGTCATCCCGTGTCGGAACCACGCCTGTAGCCGAGGCTATGCGTTACCACTCAACATTTCCCATCCCGACATTCGAAGCATACTGACCGATGTCATTCGTGAGGTCGTGGACATCTTTGAGAATCCTCCGTACCTGCACTTGGGTGGGGACGAGATGGAACTGGCGAAGCCGTGCTTTGATGAGGTGGGTGCCGAGTTGTTTGACTACAACGACTTTGAAGGGATGCTGCAGGAGATCTTGCAAGATGTGGGATATCCGGAGGAACAAGTGATTCGATGGCGCGAAACTTCCTTCGCCCCACATTCCGTACGGAATACGCTTCGCCTCAAGGCCAAGAAGCGGGCCGGCATGATCAATCATTGGTGGCACGACACGCCGGGAAAGACTGAAAATGTGACGATCGGAACTCCGATCATTGGATCGGCTCGGTTGTACATGGACGTGAATTTCAACGAGGCAGCCTGGGAGGTGTTTTTGCATTCTCGGAAGTGGTGGCACTTGGGCGATGTATTTGCTCAGAACGCTCCAGTGAATCTGAAAGGGATCATTGTGGGTGGCTTTGAGCTCGATGCCAACTTTTTCCATGATCGAAACGTGGTGGGTAGGTTGTTGGCTGTCACGATTGGTGTATCTAATCTTCCTATCTTGAGTGGCAATGAGCTCAATGCGCTTTATGCTCGACTGTGTCACCAAGTTGGATTTCCCGAAGGGTTGTGTCGCAAATACGGTCACCCGATGATTGATTACTATGGTCCTTTCAAGAGCAAATGGTCGAGCATGTGGAGCGAATGGAAAAGAGATGTTTGTTTTCGATTTACAATGCAACCAAAAGCTATTGGTATGAAAAATAATACCAATGGCATTACGATGGGTCTGCCCACAAAGTAGAAGAACTCTTCTGCGTCGCCACTAGCCCGTAATCTTTAATCAAGACTCCTTCATCGCCTTCTATCCCCCCCCCCCGACAACTTTAGTGCGAATACTCTTCAAAAACTTCGGTAAAATTGCATTATATTGCATTATGTATAGTTATGTATATTCCCCTTCGAGTTTTAATTAGATTAGATTTCCAGGGGGAAAGAAGATGAAAGTGTTGCAACTTAGTATGAGAAGAAACAAAAGTCGACTTGAGGTCCATCTGGATGATCTGCGGCACAGTACCCGCTCTGTGTAGTGCGTGCAGTCAGTGCGTTCGCAAGATCGTTAAAATCCCCGTCGACCTCCCAAAGTCTTTGACTCGTAACAGTGATATTGGTTCCGTCTGGGAGTTGGCAAAGGCCGTCAATGGGCGCCAGTCCATTGGGGCAAAGCTCGCACCCGCTGAAGAGAAATTTTTCACTTTCTACTAAGTAGCACACGCCACCCTGTCTTAGGTAAAGGAGGATTAGTGTCACGGATGACAGGAAAGGAATCAATTGGATGCTATGGAAGCAGAAATCCCTGCATCTTTTGCATGAGCCCTCGAGGTAAACACTTGTAAAGTGCAAAATAATACTGGCCCCTTCCAGCCCGAGCACCAGGAAACACTCGAACTTCGACGACTGATACAGCAGCATCCACGCAATGACGCATCTGCGAGAAAGCGGAATGTGAGCTGAGCTTATTCATATATTTCAATCGCGTCCGTCCGCATTCTAGCCTTTCTGCAGCACTTACCCAAAGAATGGATTGAGAATTACGGTAACGTTGAGAGCAAAAAGAACATAATGGGAATCCCACTTCAAACAACACATGAATGGCTTGAGAAGTCTGCTCACTCCGGTTTTGGGTTCGTTGTCTTCCGCGTCTGCCAAAATACTTGGCCATAATGTTAGGGTGATGGCGATAAAGAGAAACATTGTCTCGGCCAAAACCAGAAAGAAGAAGGGAATAGTAATTCCCATCGGTACGCGACCTAAATTCATTTCATATCCGCAACAATCCATTCCCTGACTGAATGCACCGAAGGAAATAACGGTTGTTACGAAATCGAAGGCCAATTCGGCAACGATTAGAATCCATACAATGACTAAAGTCTTGGGTGGTTTCTTCTCGATCCCCAGTGTTGTTTCCATAAACTTGAGCGCCTTGGTAGATTTCTGGGCCCATTGCTTTTTTAACCTTCGACCAGCGTTGCTGTTCTTGAAGGAGACCCTCTTGTTTCCTGAAGCCTCAACATCATCGTTCGCGAAAGAATCGTCCCCATCGGAGTCATCGTCGACTTGGGTGGACTTAGACTTTTCTCTTTCGCTGAGGCCATACTTGCCGCTTGGAACTTGGACAGTTCTCTCCAGGACTTTATCTACCATACCCAACATGGATCCTACTACTCCAGAGCTGTGTTTGGATGCTCGTTGAGAATCCCTGGGAATAGAAGTTGACATGATAGAATCTCGTGGAATAGGGTCTTTTTTTACATGGTCTGAACGCGACATTTGCTTGCCCCCCTGATGGTTCGACAAGGTGAGGCTGCTTGTTCTTGCATGACTTGATTGAGACATTCCCAACGCTTTTTGACTCTGTAATGGTAGACTGGATTGACGCTTGGGAACGTGAGACGATCCATTGAGACTGACCTGCTTCGACCTGCTGGATTTCGAGAGTCTGTCGCCTCCGTCCAAACCAGGGTCAAGGGGAGGAACCATTGCCATGCCACCAATTTTGTGTCCAATATTGGAGGAGTTCAGCTTTCTAGAATCTCGAGTGCTGTGCCAGGTTGATGGGACTTCGGGCAAACTTCTGTGCTTCTTGGGTTGGGCATTGGTAGGACTGCGAGGACAGTCATGAGGCCCGTCCAGGGACATGATGGAATCGTTCTTGGATGCAACCAATTGGTTTTTCGTCCTGGGGCGAGCCGCTCCACCGATGTCCGAAACGGACTTTACGTACTGACGCACGGGACTCTTGGAAGGACGTCTACCACCAACATCAGAGACAGACTTGTGGTAATGCCTTCCCGGGCTCTGGGAGGCACTTCTAGCGTTGGCTGAGACGGACGTGCGAGCATGCGGCCCTGGACTCTGAGAAAGGCTTCTGGAACTCGCCAAGGACTTTTTACTGACGGGGATCGGGCTCAAGCTTGGCGCATGTTTCACCACCACCTTGCTCTTTTCTGATGCCACTGATGGATGCTTTTGGTGTTTCACCTTGGGGCTAGAGGTGCTGGAGGAAGAAGGAGACGATTTCTGGACCTTTTTCTTCTTTTTCTCGGGGATACTTTGCAAAAGCATCGAAGAATTCATGCTTGCACTCATATGGAAGGCGGGCATTTCCATCGAGCCATTTTCAGACCCAGATGAGACAGCTGGCTGTAACATTGGAGAATTTCGGGAGTGCTTTGAGTCTTTCTCATCATCGCTGCTATCAAAATCAAGGTCCAAGATCGGCGAGAATATCAAACCGGCTGGCATGGAAGCATTGAATATCTTTGTGGAAGTCTCGGGGGTCAGCATGGGAGGATCACCTGCTGATCTCTTCTTATTTGGCTTCGTTTTGGAGATCTTAGGGGACGTACCACCGCTGAGGTCCACTAAATCAGGGATCGGGGCCGACCCATCCATCGGCAACGAGACGGACTTTCGAACACGAGCAGGTGCACTGTGGGGGTGCTGTAGGGACTCGGTTCGTTTCGTTGGACCCCCCCGAGGAGGTGACAGGTTAGTACTCCTAGCTGGTACGAGACCAGGCGCAGCTGCGAGCTTGCGTTTCGCAACCACGGGGCTTTTCCCGTACCCCTTCGCTTTATCCCCATGAAACGAGCCATGGCCCATCTCGGTTTTGCGCTTCTGCACCTTTGATTTGTCAGCCACTGGAGGCGGCATGGTGGCACTTGGATGTTGTCTGATAGGATTGTAAAAGTTACAAGGCTGTTTATCAGAATCTTCCAGTGGAGCTTTTCTCGATCGGAACTCTGAGAAGATCCGTTTGGAAATGTAGTTCTAACAATAAAGCACGCAGGAAAAACGAGCACCATTTTAGGTTGTTTTCTGCATGCATCATCTGCAATCTGCACATCATGCGTGATCGTGCATTTTGTTCGTTCGACTGTACTTGTACCGGTACAGTACACTACCGGTACGTCTCAATTTCTGAAATTCCAAGCCAAAGAATGCATACCGTCCTGTGTAGAAAATCTGTATACCCTCAGTACTTCTGTTTCGGAGAAGATGTTTACCGTGCGTACCGCGTATGCTTGGTTTTAGATCCCTTTTGCATAGACTACACAGGCGCGGTAAAGGTACATGCATGTTCGTACTCGTACTTCAACTACAGTACCCCGCCGCCCGCCCGCCGGCCTTAATGGCCATCCAAGAGGCGGGGCTATATCATTCCCTCAGGGATGAAGTTCGTTGCATGATCGCGAACACGGAATTATTAATTGATAGCGAACCGGTTGGATTTCATGGCCTTTCATTAAATAAAAACGCCACAGTGAAGGTTTTCATTATTCAAGGTGTGTTAAATACTGTTTATGTGCTTATAAATAATGTAAATCATAATATGTTTGTATAAATATACTTATTGAACGTTCACTATTGTCCGCGCTCGCAGAATACTGTATGATACACGGTAGTACTCGTAGCCTGTACCGTACGAGTCCTTGTAGTGAACGTTAGTTGATATGCAAGGCGTCTCCTGTCGTGTATTCGTCGGTCGTCGTCGAATCAAACAAGTAGTCCCTAAGGCGTTAGAATACAATACAACACATAAAAAATATACATAAAGACCACTGTTTAGATGGGGGGAAGACTGCATCCGAGAGAAGTGTGGGCTACTATTGGTATTTGAATGGTAGGGAGTTGGATCCTGAGTCGCTGCATCACTTCCTTGGTGTCTCCTTTGAGGAATACATTCAAATGATGGAATGCATTGCCATGAGGAAAGGTTCGGGTTCGGCAGCCAAGTCGACTCCAGACTTGATCGAGAACAAGCTGGTCTTGGATTGTGGAGGCAAGCCCCATCGGGCGGAAGCTACCCCGTTCACGATACATTACAGCCACGGACAACAGTAATAAGAAAAAGAAAGAGAAACGAACGTATCTTCGACTTGGCACCCTGGATACAACAATCAAGAAGGTTGGTTGTTGTTGTTGTTGAGTCGATCTGTCTGATTTTCTGATTGTGGAGTGTTCCGAATATCAATATCGTGCTTTATGATTGGACAAGAGAGCGCGCGAAGGGTTTCAGTACCACGTCTACCAAAAACCAGGGTTTCTACGAGGGGTTTCGGCATGTGAAATTCTCGTACTTTTGATTAAAATGATTAAGAAATCGACTACGTCGACTTTCGAGAGTGCGAGACTCTCGCGCGGTTAACAATGCCACTCAGTGGAGATCTCCGCTCGCACCGTGAGGACCCATGCATGTGCGGTCCTACCTAATACACAACAATCAATCATGGTAACTGTGGTATCGCTCACATCGCTCACCCTCCTTTTTATTGCCTCGACCTCTCTCCACGCATCGCTATTGTGCTCGTTCAGCGGATAGCAATATAGCCTACCGGTATAGAGACTATAGAGTTAGAATTTAAAACCGTCGAAAGGCTCTAGCGCAACTCAATAGACCGACTTTTGGTAATGATGCTTCGATCGGTAGGTTGTGCTGGAGCCAACAAGGCCGCCTCGTTGTGGGCCCCGCAACGAGGAGTTGCTTCCTGGTTGGATCTTTTACAACGGGCCTCATTTTTTACCGGCAATCCAGCACAACCCGAAAGTAGCGCTGCTGGGTCGGTGTTGCTGCTCGAACAAGTGGCGCAAGAACAGCCTATCGTCTTGGCCCAGATGAATTATGCTCGATTGGTGGCCCCAATGGACGATCCTGAAATGAAAGAATTTAAGCTCGCCTTGGAACCTGTCAACGTCATTGCGAAAACAACGCCAGGATTTGTCTGGAGCTACGACAACGACGACGAAGCAGAACACATGGCGGTGGATCTATTGAGGGAAGACCCTCTCTTGATGCCTCAATTATCCTTGTGGAAAGACATGGCCTCGCTCCGTCATTTTGTGTTCAAGAGTGGCCATGCCATGTATTTCAAGCGAAAGAAAGAGTGGTTCACGGCTCCACCATCACCCTATTCCGTATGCTGGTGGTACGATCTGACTGCTAACAAATATCAACCTCCAAGTCTAAAAGAGTCCTTTGAGCGATGTGCCCATTTAAAAGAGCATGGGCCGACCGAGCATGCCTTTGATTTTGCTTCCGCGGAGAAATTTCCAATGCCATCGAGAATATGAAGATCATACATCATTATGTTACCCGTCAAATCGAGATGCTTGGGATCACTTTCGGTCTACAAGTAAGTGAGGCATTCCACTGTTAATTGGACCGTGGGCAACAGATTGGAGCCGTACCTGAAGCGAGGTACCGTTTTCTTGCCCGTAGGTTCGTAGCAAAGGAGGTAGTGACCTACGCAAAAGATATCCGAGAGAAAAGCGAGCAATCTTACTTGGTTAGGAAGAATGCGCTAATTCATTGTTGCGCTTCTATGGATCACTGTTGTCAGCGGCGTCGCATGATTGCCGGACTGTAGCAGCGCCGCTGCGAGAACGTTCACAATTTCAATTCTCAAACTAGAGGAGACCGGTATTGCTCCCTTCCATTCATCTGATGTTATACGCAAGAAGAATACTATAATTAGTAGTTTTTTCAAACTTTGGAGTCGGCGTATCTATGATTACTACGGCAGCTAGCAGAGAGTACGAGTACCGGTAGACGACTCTCTACCGGTAGCAAGTTGAGAAGTAACAAATTAGTCTACAGTATGGATGCAACGTACAACTACACGTACTGTAGCAATAGCAATATCTAAATCTTTTTAACGTGGTCTATTCAGAGGCTACTGTACCTGGTACCGTACAGTAGGACACGAGACGGATCCACAGGAACTACAGTACACGTACTGTATTAGGGTTTTGCTGCCAAGTTTGCTGCTTGGTTACTTTTAGTCGCCTTAGTCGAATAAAGCACAACCGCCTGGAAATGATACAATCATACTTGTGTCTGTCTTCGCCCGTCAACTCTAGGATATCCAACCGATCTCTTCGATGGCTGCAATCGCCAATCAACGGTGAAACAGCCCGACGACGATGGCATGCTGGTCCTTCTCTCCCGATCCCATCTTGCCTGTCCTGTACAGTACCATGATCTCTGGTCTACAAGTTGGAACAAGGCCAGTGCTTTAAAACTCTAACGTATATTGAAAACCATGCTGGTGTTATTTGAGACTCCTGCGGGGTACTCTCTCTTCAAGGTGAGAATGAGACTTCGGGCTTCAATGGATCTGCTTCCAGCGATGATTGTGGTGTTTCTATCTGAGAATTGTCATCGGCGGGGCATACCGCGGCACATCTTCGATCGTTGTTAATGGAGGAAACTCACCCTTGCTTTGATGTACGTACGTCGCAGGTGTCTGATGAGAAGAAATTGTCCAAGACTGAACCGGATGATATCTTCGAAACCTTTTTCAAAGATAGCAAAACAGCCTCCAAATACCTTTCGCTTCTCAGCTTTCAGCCTTTTGAAGACACAGCTGATGCCGTGACTGCTGCTACTAGCATGCTCGAAGGCAAGGTCTCGAAAACGCTCAAGAGTTTCTTGAAGAAAAAGCTCAAAAAGGCCGCCTCGAGTTCACTGGCTGTGGCTGACAAATCTATGGGGCCGGGCCTCAAGGATGCCCTCGACTCCATTACTGTTGTCAGTGACAGCAAGACCAATGAACTCTTCCGGGGGATCAGATGCTATATGGAAGAGCTTTTTGACACAGAAGGTGGCGTTTCCGCTGAGGATCTCCGCGCCATGCAACTGGGTTTGTCACACTCATTGAGTCGATACAAGCTCAAATTCTCAGCCGACAAGGTGGATACGATGGTTATCCAAGCTGTCGGATTGTTGGATGAACTCGATAAAGAAATCAATACGTATGCGATGCGTGTCAAGGAATGGTATGGCTGGCACTTTCCTGAGCTCCAGGCTATTCTGAGCGACAATGCCCAATACTCGAAGTTGGTCCTAAAGTGTGGTATGCGGCCCAACTTTCATGACGCAGACTTAAGTGAAATTTTGGAAGACGAAAGCAAGGAAGCTGCAGTGAAAGAGGCGGCCGAAGTTAGTATGGGTACTGAAATTGCAGATATGGATATCATCAATATTCAAGCCCTCGCAGAACAAGTATTGTCCATGACGGAATACCGCTCCCAACTCTTTGAATACCTAAAAAACCGAATGAATGCGATTGCCCCCAACTTGACGATCCTTGTGGGTGAGCTAGTTGGCGCCCGTCTCATTTCCCATGCGGGATCGCTTATGAACTTGGCGAAACAACCGGCCTCGACCGTCCAGATCCTGGGTGCCGAGAAGGCGCTTTTCCGAGCGCTGAAAACCAAACACGATACTCCCAAATACGGTCTCATCTATCACGCGAGTCTGATCGGACAAGCTGCGCCCAAAAACAAGGGTAAGATTAGCCGAGTCTTGGCGGCCAAGGCGTCGCTTGCCATCCGAGTGGACGCCTTGAGTGATGAAACGGCAGATCAGTTAGACACTACTATCGGGTACGAAGGTCGTGCCAAGGTCGAAGCTCGATTGCGACAGTTGGAAGGAGGAAGCTTTGGATCGCCCGACGGCAATCTGAAAGCGGCAAAGACCGCCAAGTATGATGCCGTGGCAGCAAAGACGGCAGCGGCTGCCCCCGCCTACAACGCGGTGAGCGACATGGTGATGGACGATGCTGCACCAGAAACACCCAAGAGTGAAAAGAAGAAGAAAAAGAAGGATAAGGAGAAGTCTTCAAAGAAGAAGCGCAAGGCAGACGATGAGGAGGAGGAAGAAGAACCTGAAGAGAATGGGGACTCAAAAAAGAAGAAACAGAAAACGTCAGACGAAGATGGGGGCAAAGAAAAGAAGTCGGCCAAGAAGGAGAAAAAGAAGAAGAAGTCAAAATAATCCCCACGAGTATTTCCGTATGCTCACAAAGAGAACAAGCATATCTGTTATTTCACAATATGAGTCCTTCACTAGAGAGCTACTTATCTTTCCTCTACATATAAAATTAGTGTAGAGTCAGAGTAGCTAGTTGCGAAACACAGTACATACAGTTCTTGTAGTTCTTCCTAATGGGGGATTTGGGATGGAGTATGGGCTGTACAGAACTCATTCTGTTGAGGAATACGGAATCAGGATTTTTTAAAGCGGGTTGATTTCGGACAGCTCATGTTGGTGCTTACGTCATCAAGCATGCACGTGTAAAACGTGGAACCATAATATCATCTCGCATCTTCTACCATCATCATCGCGACGAAATCGACACGAGCGACGATGATGCGATGATGATGAAAGCTTTGATGAGAGATGAGAGGAGAGAACCATCGCTTGAACCGCTCATTAATCTACGACGTATAGGACCTTGCACTGTTTGTGCTGTTGCAGCATAAGTCGATTCCAAATTACATCTGAAAAGGATATTTCGAGTGACCATGGAAATTCGACAATTATTCCGCTTTCTTTCGGGCCTTGTGCTTCTTTCATCGGCAACGAATGCGTTTTCGCCCAATCATCACAAAAGCACCCTTTCGATATCTACCACTACTTCATCGTTGTCTCAGCTGTATTCCACCAGCCCTACGACTCCCTCCGCGGGTGCGGAACTCACCAGGAAGCCAGATCGCAAACCGTCGGTAGATTGGGAGTTGGATTGTTACAGTCGTCCTGTGGTAGCAGTGGGCGGAAAGAAACTTTGGGAAGTTTTGATTACGGATTCGACAGGCAGCTTTCGATACATCAAAACATTGCCCAGCAACCAAGTCAATAGTAAGGAGCTTCGAGCGACCGTTGAAGAGCTGGTAGAAAAGATCGATCTCAAGCCCAACACCATTCGATACTTTCGGGGTGCCATGTTCAACATGATCAAAATTGCATTGTCGGAACTCGATTTGGTAGGACGGCCTTCGCGGTGTACCTATGCTGTCGCTCAGTGGTTGGAGGAACGACATCGGGATGTCTATCCCAAGATGGAAGGGTACGCATGTTGTTTTCATTTGCTGTATGGGCGAATGCTCTATTTGTTGTTTGGGTCTGCCTGCTCGTTCGCTTCGTCCATCGCTCTACATATCTCATGATCCTCATTTTTCTCTTTCAATCCAAATCAATCGGATACAGCTACCGGCCTAACATGGCTACAACCTTGGGAGGCCCGAGCTTTTTGGATGTTAGAACCCCTGTCAAAATGCCCGACGCTTTGCGGGGTGAAAAGTATGCCTTTGTCTCTTTGCCGTTGGCGGAATTCCTAGAAGGAGGTGGTGTCACAGATGAAAACATTGGTGTGGGAAAATTGTGTCCGGTCCCAGATAATTTGCCCGCGGATGGGTTTGTGCAAGGGATTATCTTTTTCACGCAACGCCCCGAGGCCTTGGCGGCCTGGTTGGCCGGAACCGAAGTGGCAGGCATGACCTGCGACTTGAGAAAGCGAAATTTGATCATGGAAACCGATATTGACACGCAGTACCTTGTAGCTCGATTGAATGACATTCAACGAGAAGAAGGGGCTGCATTTGAAGAAGGAAAAGAGCAAATGGGTGGACTCCACTTCCTTGGTGTGCAAAAGGGGGAAGATGATGACCCAGCTGGCTTTTGGTTGATGCGAGAGTTACCCACTGGAATCTAAAATCTACTATTAGAGACAGACTTCATCCCTTCCACCACGTACTCTAGCATTCGCCAGACGAGCTCTATGCTTACGTTTACACACGCAAGATTCCTAAAAAGCTTCTAGTATAGACAATTTGAGTATATCGTTCTTGAGTTGCTAAGGTTTTGTTGTAAGCTTTCGTTTCCACCAAAAGTGGCACGGGCTGTGGCACAATCGCCGCTGCCCACTCGACCAGGCATCCGACGATGCCTCGGGCCAGTGAGGATGGTAATCTCCTGAATGAGAGATTGATTCTAGGATGGCTTCCAACTCATCCTTACTGCCACCGTGGCTAGTTCCTGACCGGTACTCGACCCATATATATTCTGCCAGACCTTTCCGAAGAACCGTGGACACCACTTTGTCTTGGACTGTAGTAGCCAGCAGATTATCGCCCTGAAGCTTCAAGAGAGCAATCTGGGAAGGAATATGTATTCCCAGCGATTGGAGTGGGTAGTTTTTACCTGTAATGATCTGCATCCGAGGAGACTTGACGCCATTTTCTTGGAGACTATTAGCGTCGCTCATGTCGAGGTGCCATTGATTCAGCAGAATCGATTCGCATAGTCGAATTATGTTCGTTCGGTTCTGGGGATGATATATTCTAACCTTGCGTCCCGGCTTGGATGCTGCCAAAAGCGAAAACCAGCCCCAATCATTTGGTTGGAAGAATAAGACATCACCGCCATGTGCTTCCCGAAGAATTTGCTCCATCAAAATCGTTTGCTCCATTTCACGAAGATTCTGACCCGTATTGACAATTTCCTTGTCATCTGCATGCTGAGATATCCAAAAGGGAGGATCATACTTCGTCAAAAACGCTGCATAGATCTTGCCCACCTCGGCATCGATCGAGATATTCTTGTGCAGTCGCACGTCGCTCGAAAAGTCGTCGCAGTGAAAGATGAGAGGATCCTTGGCGACATGGTCACGCGGCTCTGGAAAATAGACTATCGCGCTGGTACCTTGATTTCGATCGTCAACCAGAATGACGAGAACGAACACGCCTAATAAGACCCCAAGAAACACTTGTAGCCTAACCGGAACGGACGCCGTCGATCGAATCCATGGTGACCTTCTTGACATTGCGGGCGGAACCATGTGTAATAACGGTCGTGCAGTTTCCCTGCAGTGCGTTTAGGATCCTGGAATGAAAAGGCCCGAATTATTTTAAAAGATTCCAATCGCTACTAGCGATGCGTATCAATCAAGGATGAAGTTCTACTGGACAAAGTCAGTTGAACGTTGGTCGAGAAAAGAATTGGGCCGATCCTCCCTCTCCCCTCTCTTTCCAGAGTACGAATAGTCTACTGGTACTCGTACAGCAGGAGCTAATAGACTATCAATACTCGTACTACGGTACCGATACAATAAGACACCTCGGTTTTAGAAAAAAACGCGATGAGCCATCGCTTTGCTCGAGCGTGATGGGCGTTTCCCGCCAAAAATCGAACCGTCGGACTACAGAACTCGTATTGGACCCCAAAGGACCGAAGAAAAGAAAAATTATCATATAGAGATCTCGCCCCTCGGAGCCTTTTCAAAAATATGTACTCCGGGTAGAAAAAGCTTGAAAGCTGCCTTATGATGTCCATTCATACTGACTGTAGAGTATCCACTGTCCGAAAACTGGAGCAAACAATGCATTATCGCAACGGTACACTATATTGTAGAAGCACGAATCGTGGGATTGAATTCTTCTCTCGTCAGATTTTGCATCGTATGTGCCACATGCGTCCCTTTGTCAACCGCACGCAGCATGGACTCAACGGTGGTCCAGTTCACATAGACAATGGCTCCTTCACAGTCATTGATACCATATCCAATGGCAATTTGATTTGGCGACGACCATTCCAGTCCAGAAGCGAATTGGACAACATCAGCATCTTTGGTGAATCCGGGAACTTTGCTGGGAAAGACAAACTCTTGGGACAGCCGAACTAAGCGATATGGAGGTTGACCAGAAATAGTGAAGAAGGCGTGTGTGTAATGATGCCCGTACGCCGCGTCTACTCGCTTGTCCTTGATCCATCTACAGTGGTACAGGTATTGGTGAGAGAAGCAGAATCATGCGGCATGATATCAGTAATTCCATCGAGCAAGGCCGGCGTCGGAAACTTACTTTCGCTCACGATGAAAGTGCCCTACGCCAAGATATTCATCCCATCCAGGAACATAAAGAAATTGGTTATTCGTGCCATGAAATTCAGAAGCTTTTTTGTTTGGCATTCGACTCTTGATATGATCAGGATCCCTAAACTCGATCATGGTATTGGTATTGTCCTTTCTGTTAGCCATGGTCTCCCTAGTGTCAAGCGACTGAACCCATACCGGATCCGGCCATGTCACCAACGAAAGGTTTCTATTTATCGGAGGCTCATGGCCTATGAATGGATTCCATTTCTGTGACAGGGCGCCAAAATTGCGGCCACAGCAAAGTTCAATTTCTTCAGTGGGGTCGGCAAATGCCAAGAACGGGGGAAAACCCGAGGACGACGGTTGAAATTCGAACCGTATCCTAGTGATCTTTTGTGCACCTTTGTTGCTACCACCAGTTCCATATTTTTGATATCGTTTGTATGATGCCCAAATCTCGCCATCGTGGCTAAACAGACGAAGATCATCAGCAGGGAAGTGCGATGCATTTTGAAATCTCTTGCTAGGATCTTCGTGAAAAGTAGTTGCATCCCAAATATGGGTCTGCCACAGCGTACGAATTTCCGAGTCGACGATGTAAATATCTGCGTCGTGCGGCTGTCTTCCTGGCATACTCATAGCTGTGAATCGAGTCTTATTTGTTGCCTTCCTTGAAGCCTTTTTTGAAACGTACTCGCACTGATTGTTTGCTCTCTTGAACGCACTGGAGACCAAATACGTGGCGGAAGGATACCGCGAGAGAAGCTGCATGAGTGGGGCGTATGTTGGTGACAGTTCCTTCTGGAGCCTAGCAAAAGACAACATCGTCGGATTTGACCCATCCATCAGTAACGACTCTCCGGGTTTTTGTGGCCGGCGACAAACCTTGCCGCCAGATGCCGGTGAGGTAACGGGAAGGAGGATTGGTGGTAAACCATGAATGTAGAACGAGGCTCGCAGAAAGGGGTCGGGATATGTCTCAGATGTGAGTCCATATAATCGATCAGGATTTCTTTCGTAGTCTCGAAAGGCGCAGGAGAAAGGTTCGGGCACCGCCACGGCTCCGCTCGCCCAGCCAGTAAGGCCCGATGAAGGGAGCAAGTTGGTCTGAGAGTTCACTACTTGAAACACGGCCATTGCCGCGGCAAAGAAAATCCCTAGAAACGTTGGGCGAAATCTTCGACGTTTTGGCGTGGATTGTGAATCATCTGCCATTGGAGCCTTTGCAGCGTTGCCACTGCTCGAAATTGCCTTGCACTATGAAGAGCGTTTTGAGAGACCTCGTTTTCCCAAACTTCATCGCATTAAGAAATCGTGGCAGTCTTCCTCAAGAAATTCTACCGCTCTCAACTTGAATGATGAAAACAATCTTTCTTCAGTAATAAGATTAACGATACCATCAGGACGCAGGTCAGTAGTAAATGAGATTGTATATTGTAATAGTCACCGCAAAAGTCACAATCCGCTCTGGTTGTTTATCAACCGCGCCGACGACGAACGACGAGATGACGACGACGACTCCTTTGACCCACAGGAGGAGAAATTCAGATCGCTACAGCAGTATCGTATTAGCTGCTGATACTTGTACCATAATTATTTGCTGACTAACGTACTCTAAAAGACAAAGAATTGAAGTAGAGATACTATTCGTAGTCTTAGTTGCTACACTTGACTACTCCCTTGCAAGTGGAGACATGAATTTATCATATCATAGTAGATCACGAAGCGCGACCGCTAGTATGTAGCCTATTGAAGTAGATAGAACGCCGCAGTCGAAGCACAAATGGCCGATCCAATCCAGCACAGAGTTTTTTGGACTCGGGCTCCTGATTGCAAGGCAGGAGTCCAATCACGTTCATGTCGTTCAACTTTGATGCCATTCGCTACTGCCGCCAACGCCCATGCCACCGTCAACCCATACGCAGGAGTGGACCACTCAAACACAGTGACACCAACGCCTAGCAACGTTGCTAAAACGGCCGAGGAATGACCAGCAGCTACAAGTGCAGTATCCGAAACATTTCGCGACATGGCCATGCTTCCGTTCACGTTTACGAGGGTTGCAGCGGTCGTCCACCCTATAACAGAAGTGAGCAAAAAGAAGAAGAATGAGCATACAACCACCAGCCCGGAGATCAACACCGTTCATATAGTACTCGTACATATCACTTACCGAAGTGGACTGCCATTGGAAGAAAGTACCATGATTGGTCTGCAGGAATGAAAGACAACGCGTATGCGGTACCGCCCAGCATGGCACAACTGACATATTTGTGCCAGCCTTCGTTGAAAGAAGGTCGAAAGGATGCACACCAAAGAGCTTGAAGCAAGTTGGCTGCCACAAACGGGACCGTGGCTTGTGGAAGAGAAGCAGCTAGATTGGTACTGTCGATGAATTGAGCAACGCAAAACGTCGCCTCGCCCAAATAGATTGGGCCCCATATACTGAAGGCCCAGCCTGCCGGAAGAACTAACGTACGCTGTCTCAAGGCAAGCGGGTCGCTAGGACCTGATAGCAGAGGAGACGATTCTGGATTCACATCCCCTTGTCGCATTTTTTGATCTTGCTCTCCATCCAGCCGACCGGGGACAGAAACCGCTGCGACGTTGGTGGCAAATGCAATGACATTGGCAACTTGCAGGACTCCAATGGGCAGTGCAGGAATCAACGGGAAACCACCAGCAATCACCGCTCCTACCGCCGCCACAATGGGAGGTTTATTCATAGAGGACAAGAACTGAAAGCTCATTTTGGATTTTATGCGTCCCTGTCTATGCGAGACTGTGTTGTGGGGGTGGACATGAAACGATGCTAGCGATGACAGACTACTTCGTGTGTCACACTCTCAACATAACAACGAAAAAAGCGGTCCACAAAAGATCGGAACACCGGACTCTTATACTAACACGCGTCACTTCTTGAAAGCACGCACGACAACTGATGAAAAGCGTACGTGCACAGTAGCGCTTAGTACGAGTAGAATGTCTACGCACAGGGATCTTTTTTCGAAGAACCTCAGTCGAATAGATCAACAGCAGAATGCGAACCCGTGTCAAGGACGACCGGACCCGAAGCCAATAGAATAACGCGTACTTGCACCGGTACCGGTACAAGTAGGCGAGGAACCAACAAATAATGATGATGATGATTCTTCTTCACAAAAAAAGGAAAGATCATAAACCGTCGTCGAACAAAAATCCAAGACCCCTGCCACATTTAAAGATTAGAACCATGTTTCAAGTCAGCCGCCAAGCCATTTTCCAGCATGCCAAACGAGGTGTTATGCGTGCGTCTGGTGCTCTCTACCAGCCACGAGCGCTTGGAAGCCCAGCCGCATCACAGTATTTGAAAGGGAGAGCAATGTCGACGAGAGAAGAAGTGCCTCCAGAAGATTACTATGATGGCCATCTGATGGCCGATCGGTTGGAATATCTTGATGATATGCTTGATAAAACAATTGCACTAGAATCGTCTCTCGACGAATTAAAGACTACTTACGCAAAGAAGAAGAATGCTATGAAGCAAGGAAATTCTGCGGCTGAGGTAGAAGCTCTTTTCGAAAAGGCCGCCTTTCAGAAAGAGAATATGTCCCGTCAGATTGAAGTTCTCAAGGCGTCTTTGATGAGCGCTCGCAGTGGCTTTGCCGTGGATGCCCCCGACGGCGTCTCCGATTTCGAGCTCAACGAGGGCGTGAAAGAGACCTCATCAATCATTGATTACGCGGAGAAACACGAGAACAAAGAAGCGATCGAAAAGCGACATAAAATGGAGGATGCTGTGAAAAAGGAAAGAGCTCGAGACCCTGAACATGACTGGTAAATTTGTCGCTAAGCACCCCATACGTTCTGCTGCTGCAATGAACAAGCAGCAAGCCAGGAATAATAGGGGTCATGGTTGGTTTCTCATTTACTATGTGCTAGCCTGCACGTTAGTCCGAATCATTTATTACAAATCGATAAAAAAATAACTAAATACATGAGCTATCTGAATTTTATGTTCGTCTCTTTTAAGGAGTACGTACTCGTATTGTCCATATCTAACGCGACGACCTTTCTACTGCTGACCTCAGCGGCTAGCTACCTGTACGTACAATAGTACAAAAAACAGAAAAACACCTAGTAGAGTTCCCCTTTGTGTGTCACAGTTCGATACTCCTCAAAGTCGGGGTCGGTCTATCTCGAGGAGCTACTCTACTTCTTGTAGTACAGTACAAGTAATCTACTACAGTAGTAGAGAGAGAGAGCGGACGAGGATCCTTCCCTTATCAAAGATTAGAATAAGGTAGGACTACTCCGAATACACACTTTTGACAGCACGGTATCTGATGTCGATAAACATCAATTTCGGAACTAAAAATATCCAACGTTTGTGGGCATGAGTTACCGGTGAACAGCTGGCCGCGCACAGGCAGCAGAGCCAGCCGCGCCACCGTTCGAAAAGATTCAAGATCAGAGAAGTCACCACCAACCACATACCGGTACGATACAAAGCTCGAGCACAAGACACGCCCGTCGACCGCGGTTGATGACCATGGCGATCGAGAGAGCAACGGCCCGCATCGTCTCTCTGCGCCTTCCTTGCGTCGCTGTTGCTTGCTGGCACCACCGGTATACGGTATACAAGTACTTGTAGATTATTATCATTAGCTTCCTACGTTCTGCAACCTGCATTGCAAAATGTTTGCGGGTTATCATGATGAAGTAGACAAGCCTACAGAAGCTGATGTTGGCGTTTTTATTCCGCAAAAGGAACTCTTGACGTGGTGGAAGCAATTGCAGAAGAAACACCCCAACATTTACACTGCGGAAGAGGTAAGTGACAGCAAACCAGCATTGTTCCTCTTCAGTTGCCGTTACTATTGAATGCATTCTCACCTTTTGGCTGTCCAAAGATGTGTCCCCAGCAATATCCCAAGGGCGTCAAGTTAATGTGTTATGAAAATGACGACCCGTCCAAGCCGATCCGCATTGAAGTCGTCGGGAGTCGTTGGCGTAAGGACCAACTCATGGGGAAGCAAGCTGTCTACGTCGTGCTGCGAGATGGTGAATATGAAACAACGGAATTTACCTCGGCTCACGAAGAAGACCCTGAAATTGGCTGGTGTCTTGGCTGGGATTGTCCGCCGCCGTCGGCAGATAGTTCTATGGAGTAGAAGAAGGATGTTTTGCTTGGCGGTTCGACATGATGGGTGGAGGATGTAACAGATAGTGATGAGTGATGAGCCGGGGGAGACGAGTTGTTGATCCAGAAGACCACCACCCATTGATTGCTTAGACCCAAAGGCTTGAATTGTTTCGCTGTTGGGGTATTTGGTGAACCCACTTCTTTTGACAGTTGCCCAAATGGAACTATTTCTCACGTTGACAAGGAGCTTGCAACGTGGAGATGCTTTTCTTAGTTCCATATGAGTCGAAATTTTCGAATCCATTACGTAAAGAAATGTCTTTTCATATTATTTGCTTATTTGAGGAGAACTTCCCTTGCTCATCCATGCATGCATCGCATCATCGTCGATCCGAAAGATCAATCCACTTCTCGTTGGATCGATATCAATTCATTGCTGTCTTCCTCTCATCATTTGGTGTCCGATTTCTCTTCCTCCTCCTGATCATCTTCCTCTTCTTCATCCACCTCAGGTTCTCGACCTGTCTTCATCTCAAAGAGTCCATGGAGGTGAATTTTGACTCTCGGTGGGGGTTTTGGCTCTCCGCCTTTCCATTTCTTCGTAGCATGCCAAAATAAGCAAGGGTCAATCAAGAGTATGCTCTTTGCAGGTACTGTCATGTTTTTTGGCTTTGGAGACCGCCCACGACCTCTGTGAGTCTCTTTGATTCGAAGTGTTATATTCCTTGGCTCAAGGGCAAAGAAAATCCCCACAGGCCACTGCGGTTCATCACTTTGCGCACTATAAACGTCATAGGAATTGAATCCCGTTGTAGTTTTACCTGGGATTGGTCAATGGAAGTATCTAGCTGTTGGATAAGTGCTACATCAGTGTAGCACTTTTGCCGCCAGGTCATGAGTTCGCGTAAGGCGTCTATGAATCCGGACAGAACCGGTTGATGGGGGAAATCAATGCGCGCCTTTCACTCCAGGCTTTTTGGCCTCCGTGAAAACATGTCTTTCCACCTGGCTGCTGAACACGAAATCGTGTCCAACGACATCCTTCTTGCTTAGCATTTCTTCTCGTAGAAGTGCAAGGATTTGCTCGTCCAACACATTGCAAACCAGGACTCTTATTAGAACAGAATAGTAGAGGTACTAGTTATAGTCGAGGCGCGCGAGCCCATCCAACGGATGCGACATGGTCTGTCTGTCCACCAGATTTTTGTCGATCATTCGAGTCGTCATTGCCAGTCCATCAATTTTGGCTCGAACGCAGCTCGTCATTGATCATTCCAGCTGCCTCTACTATCCTCTCTCTGTTGCATCTTGGTGAAGTATCCTAATCTTGAAGCATATCCTGGATCCAAGATGTTTGCTCTTCCCCTTCGAAACCATTTCATTCCTAGATGATGTAAAGCTCATAATATTTCATTACTGGAATTTGTCATCGCTCATCGCTATCTACTAGTAGTTAATCTCTACTGCTGGATCTGACCGAAGTGCAACGAGACTGGACACCTCGTCTGTACGTCATCGGATTCATCAGAGTACGAGCTACGAAGGCTCTACGCTCTGAGTGTTATCACGGAAATCCTCTAGAAGAAATAATGTGGCGGGCCATGGATGGCCAGCGCGCGTGTGCACCAATCGCGCGGGCTTTTCACTGATTTTATTGCGAGTACGGCGATCGCATGTGGCTACGGTCAGATTTATTGATCCCTGGCTACGGTACCAGGTACGGGAACTCATGTACCGCACAAGTGCGGTAGTTCCTGGTGGGCAGAATCGCACAAATAGCACAGAAGACTACTTTTGATGACACTATTTTCTCCGAAAGTCTGTGTTGATTGTTGATCGAAAAAGCCTCAAGGGCGCTGGGGTTCGCGTTGTTTCGCCTCGCTTGTTATTATTCTTCCGTTCGCCAACATGTCTTTTGTCTCGCATCCTTCGTTCATGTTCTACTACCACAAATAATTTCCCGGTCCATCCACATAATAGAGCCTCACATCAAGCCTAGTCCGATGATATCAAAATCCAAATAGAGCCGCGAGGAACTATCATCACATTCGATCGTGATCTCCATTGATCCGATATCAGAAGCCTGATGGCTCGTGAACATTTATTGAGGTTTCGAATGAAGCTCATAAAATCAAAAGCATCAGACCGAAACATCACCAACAGCAACACTATCAGCAACACCACCACAACCATATCCAACATGTCCAACACTGACTGGAGAATCAAACTGTTCGGGGATCATATCCTCTTGAACAGTGATCCTGAGAAAGACTTGGAGCAACCCGACGTGGAGCAGGGTGTGGAGGAGTCCAGGGAGAAGCCCCCCGCTGAAAAAGCCGTCGTTCCCACCAAAAGCGAACCCGTCGAAACATTCTTCCAGGGATACGACTATATTGCCATCTTCTTTGGAGCCAACTACTGTCCCTTCTGCAAGAAGTTTGCTCCAAGCGTCATTGCAGCAAAACCGTTCTTTGAGGGAAAGAAATGCAAGGTCATTTTTGTTAGCAACGATCGCGACCTAGAAAACTTTCACATCAGCTGTGGAAAAGTACAAGGGCTCGATGTTATGCAGTATGATACCAGCAAAACTGCCCAGATGCGCGATCTCTTCGGCCTCAAAACTATTCCAGCCTTGATGATTCTTCGTAACGCTGATTTTTTCAAAGAGGCGCCTCACGTCTACAGCAATGCGCGTGAAATCTTGGAACAGGATCCCAAGTGCGAGAACTTTCCTTGGGGCTCGATTGAGAAGAAGCAGGCTGGCCCAATCAGCGCATGTGATCGTATCTGGATCCATGGGCGTTATGGCCATTGGTGGCAACTTGGCCATAAGAACGTTTCGGACGTCCATCCAAACGACATGTATATGGACGAGCATGCTGTGAGGATGAGGGCTGGCCTGTTGAACATCATCACATGGCTTGCTATCATGAACATCTTCCATATGAGAGATCAAACCTTGGCCAAGGTCATCTTCGGAATCGTCACCTGGGAGTTTGTTACCAGTATGGTCTTTGGGTTGACTCCCTTTGCTCCTTTGGGGTGGATCGGAACGTTGCTGGCCATTGCATTGCAACCTGCCCCCCTTTGGAAACCTGCCGGACCCAAGCGCTTTGCGTGGCTCATCGGCCTGTCCCTTGCTGTGACATGTTTCACCCTAATTCAATTTCGCGAGGAGCTTGGAAGCTCCTACAAACCAGCCGTCGCGGCCGTAGCTATCACCTGTAATGTTGCCACTTGGCTCGAAGGTAATGCAGGCTTCTGCGTTGGTTGTTTCATCTATAACAACGTGCTTGTCAAATATTTCGGCAAAGAGGAATGCAAGGAGTGCAAACTCTAACCTGGGCGGTAGATTCATTGTATATGAAACCTGCATTCTTTCTCTCTTCATATGTTGCAATAAATAATACTCTCTAGTAGAGCAAAGCGTTACTCATCCAACCGTGTCCATCGTAGAAACATGTCACAGCCTTTCGAATCCCACACTAGTAGAGAAAATAGTTATGCTGTGAAAGGCGCGCACACACACACTATGTGTGTTTCTCAATGGGTTGTTGAAAGGCCTCCCGAGTCATGTTGGCAATAGTATGAACAACTTGAGATCCCTTTGGAACCGGAAGCAAGAGCCCTTGGACTGTTTCCCAATCGACGTGTACCACCGCACCTTCACAGTCGTTAATACCATACGCAATCACAATTTGTCGTCGGTCATCGTCACCACCTTGCGCCCATTCTAGGCCACTGGCAAATTGAATGATATCCGCGTCCTTCGGATCGGTAGTACTCGGAAAGAGAAATTCTGCAGACAAGCGTGTCAACTGATAGGGAGGCTCGCTGGTCATGGTAAAAAATGCATGGGTGTAATGGTGTCCAAATCGGGCGTCCATCCGAGAATCCTTGGCCCATTTTCGTTCACGATGAAGGTGCCCAATACCCAAATATTCACGGGTATCTGGTAGGTAGAGCAAGAATCCACTGGTCCCATGAAATTTGGAGGTCTTGCCCATGGCATTTTGGCTTGACACAGACGGGGCGTCAAATCCAATCGAAACGACTGTCGATAAATCATCCTTATGAGGCGTAGGAGTAGCAGTATCCAAGGATTGAACCCAAATAGGATCGGGCCACGTCATAAAAGACAGTATATTTGATGTGGAAGACCGCTTCTTGTTGTTCTTCGAACCATCATGCTTTTCCGACGAGGACAAGGCCATGAAATTTCGTCCGCAGCACATCGCCCACTCTCGGACCGCGTGGACTTGAAGTGACCGCGCACCCTCCATATCATCACGAACAATCCCTCCAAGTTGCGCTAAATACAAGGCCGCACCATTGCCTCCGTGGTCCTTGTAACGTTTAAAAGTCAAAAAGATATCTCCATTGTGTACCAACAAGCGGGCGTCATCCGCCGAAAAGGAGGTGTTGTTATGACGACGACTCCTAATGGTGGTTTGCCACAGTGTTCGAAATTGCGCATCGACTAGTATCAGGTCCACTTCATTTCGATGCTGTCGTCCTGGAGGACGATTCCCATCGGTTACCACATATTCTTTTTTACTATGCTTGTCCTTCTTTTTTTTGGCAAAGTCATAGTTGCATTGATTGGCGCTCTTGAAGGTGTTGGAAACGAGGTAAGCGGCTGTCGGAAACTGTTGCCACAAATACTGAAAGGTTTCCAAGGATGTTGGAGATAATTCTCTTCGAAGTCGATGGAGTGATACCAAGGTCGGATTGGTTCCATCCATCAATGGTTGAGTCAGCGGCAATATGTCGGGTCGACCCGTGGTTAGATTCTGAATCTTGAGCTGCAAGTGAAGCAGGGAAGGTCGGTAACATATTTTCGTAGACGTAGAAGCGAGTGGAAGCAAAGTAGGAGGCTTTCCATGCATGTAAAATGCGCTTCGTAGAAAAGAGGGTGGATAGGCATCGTCAGTCAATCCGTAGTATCGAGAATGATTTCGAAACGGACAGGTGTAGTAGGAAGATGCTGCGGCGTAGTTTTCGTTGGTTCCTGAAAACCCCAAAAAGAAGGGACGGATAGAGTCGAGCTGGCTCTGGTTTTGCAACTGAGCAACCAAGACAATAACCAACAGAAATCCGAAAAGAAGAATGGGGCGCGAAGTCATCATCGCCATGATAATTTCCGTCGTTGGGTTCCAGGTTCGCAATCCACTCTCTCTAGAGTAGCTAGGGCAGATTTGTCGTCTAGTACTACTCTAGTATAGAGGAAGGCTCGAGAACACAGCTCATGAGAATTCTTGGCTTGGAAATCGACACGGGCGTGGTCTTGGATAGTGAAGCAAGCTCTACTCTACTCACTCTTAGAGAGGATTGGAGAGGAGGGAGAATAACTCTTAGGTGTGCGATGTGTCACGTGTCACGCGGTCATCATTCTCTCGATGCTTCCGAGCGCCCAAGGTGTTTCGAGTTTTCAGAGGTCGAATGGGTCAAAATTTTGGACGAAGGACAGACATTATCGCGCACAACGCGAGTGAAATAATGACGACGACTATGATCTTTTTGGCGCGATATGTTCTGAAGTTTTCTCGAAGAAGAAGCCCGTCTACACGGGATCGATTGACGAGTGTGACAAACTTCTGGAAGATAAGGACACGGATCCTCTGGAGCTTTTTGGTATCTCCTGCCAATATAACATCAAGCCTTTGATTTTACTTTCGCTCAATAAATGTGTCCGATCCATCAACGGAGGCAATATCGTCAACAAGGACTAGTACTAATACCTTCATTACACACTACCACTAGCCCACCGGAACGAAGGGCAGGCGTTAGGGGTTCGAGAGCCTAGTAGAAACTACAAAAGGGATTCGGAGCCTCGCGTCGCGAGAAGGCTCGACATACCATAGCCGTGCGCAAAAGACGACGAAGACGACTCATTGGATTAAATCTTTCCAACACATTACGAATGAAAATCATGGCGGCGGGTGCATGCGGTGTAGAGTTGGGAGTTGCACGTAGCTAGGTTAACGTGGTGATAATACAAACTGCTCATCCCATGTGCTCTGCTAGCTAGGAGAGCAGCACACCAGAATCCCACTCAAAGCTAGTTGATCGAGCTGCAAGAGCATGGGAAAGTATCGCGATGTTCTGGTAGATCCGAAGCATGATGATGATGAGGAGGAGGAGGAGGAGGATGGCACTCCTCGATCCAACCGCCACTCGGAAGGTCCACCGATATTGTTGGAAAGTCTCTCCTCACGGCAGACCGCGTCTTTGTCGTTGTCGTTCCCTTGGCGACAAGCCTTGCGACCGTCCATTTTACTTCCTCAAGTTTTGTCAGGCTTTCAGTCCCTGAAAGGATCTCCCCCGGAACTCTACAAGGCGTACGCACTCAAATTCTTGGATTCCTACTCCTATTTCAGCTTTTCCATCATCTTTACCCTCTTTTTGAGCAACGATTTTGAATTTTCCGATGTCCAAGCGGGGACTTTGTATGGGGCATGGGGAGCCTTGGTGACTTTGTACGGCTTGTTGACTGGGACGATTGTGGATAATCTGGGAGTCGCCAAGTCCTTGCAACTGGGATTTTGCTTGAGTTTGCTGGCACGAGCGTGTATTGTCTTTACCACGTCTCGAACTATGCTACTGGTTCATATTTGCATCACATTGCCACTGGGAAATTGTTTGGGAATACCAGTACTCACCACTGGAATACGAAGATATACCAAAGAAGAGGCCCGAGGTTTTGCCTTTGGATTATTTTATGTCATCATGAATGTCGCTGCCCTCCTCAGTGGACCTATCGTGGATCTTCTGACAATTCGATACAAAGGACCTGACGATGAGGATACGGGTACGGACAGGGAAGGGCTCCCCAGGGAATGGACTCTGACGAGCTATCGTGCTATTATCATGACGGGCATCCTAGCCAACGTGGCGGCCTGCCTTATTGCGTTTACCGTTCGGGAAATCAAAGTTGAAATCCCAAATGCCGCAATCCCGAATAGTCCCGGCCGTGTGGCTATCTTTTCACCTAAGGGTGGAACGTTCGAACAAATCTTGCAAGAGACGTTGACTTCTCCTTCTTTTCGACGCTTTTTGTTGGTGTGTTTGATTACGCTCAATGTTCGAATGATCTTCCGCCATTTGGACGCGACGCTGCCCAAGTACATGGTTCGAGAATTTGGAGAAAGCGTTCCAAAGGGAACTATTTACAGCATCAATCCAGCACTCATTATTGTGCTAGTTCCCCTAGTCACTGCCGCCACGAGCATAGTCGATCCGTTGGTCATGATTCACTTTGGGTCTTACGTGAGTGCCATCAGTGTCTTTGCCTTGGCGCTCTCAACCAGCATTGGAGCGTGTATCGTATTTGTGACAGTCTTGAGCATTGGAGAAGCCATCTGGTCGCCGCGCCTGTATGATTACGCCATGAGTGTGTGTCCAGAAGGAAGGGAAGGAACCTACATGGCGTTATCGAATGCACCACTGTTCTTGGCTAAGTTGCCTGTGGGAATGTTGAGCGGAATTCTACTGCAAACCTATTGTCCCATTGAAGGAGAACGGCATTCACAAAAAATGTGGCTCATCATTGGCCTGCTGACTATCTCCTCTCCCGTCTTATTGACGGTATGTTGGAACTATATTACGAATCGAGATGATGATCATCCCTGGGATGACGAGTTCGGCAATAATGACGGTAGCAACCGTGGAAGTGGCGACCCCATAAAGTACACAGAATTGCCACAGCCTGCTGCCAATATCATCTAGAAGTGCCTGTGCGGTGGTCTCCACTAGATTTATTCAAAGTATCGATTGACGGCTCCAAGGCCCTAAGCATCTCCCAAGTTTTGTGGCAATTTTTTGACCTGGCTCCTACGAAGTAGTTCACATAAATCGTCTAACAGTACTAGACACTCTACAGTAGGTTTCCTTCTGCACATCTGATTGCGATGAGTAGGTCTTTGATCTCAAATCTTATGGCGGAGGAGAGCGTGATACCATAATGTTCACGGACTGCTTTGTTGGGAGGCTAATTGGAAGCTGTAAAAGAAAACGTTTCGTGGAACACGAAACCGAAGGGCGGTTCATCAATCCACATGATTGTTGCGGATGCTCGGAACACCCATGTTGGAAACGCCAAACATGACCACAGTACCAGAATCGGATACCGTTGCCAGCTTGAGTGGAATTCCGTGACAATGATTCACCACCAACTCTTCAATTTGTGCAAATCGGACATGAGACTCGTTGTAGTAAGTCACGGCCACATAAAAATCGGGCAATCCAGGATGGGTCTTTCCAAATTGTGAATTGGGCTGGTAAGCATCCCAAGCAATGGTCAAGAGTCGTCCCTCCTCCGAATCATCATCGTCATCGTCTATAGAAGGTGGAAGAGCTTGGGCGATGGATGATCGTACTTGGTGGCGCAAAGCAGTCGCCTCTTGACGCAGTGACATGTCCTTTTCTCGTGTGGATCGTAACTCTTGCTGCCGTTGTAACAATGCCAGTCGCTTGGGATCATGTCGAAGCACTCGAAAGTCCTGGGATCGCAAATGTTGATACACCAAATACATGGGGACGCTCATGTTCAACTGAGGTAGCAATCGAAAGAGTTGAGCAGTGTCCCAGCAGCAGGATGGGTCGGTAGCTGCATCGGTATTATTTGTGGGCGGAAAAGCCAGACATTCCAACAAGCCACGTTCGTGTAAAAACAACACTTCCTCAATAAAGAGATGCTCATTCGCACCTCTTGAAGCAGTAGCCTTACTATTGTCCTCCTCGCCAACTCCGCCCGTTTGGTCGGCATCTAAGGCAGGTTGTGACTTTCTTTGAGGCATGGAAACCCCGAACCCTCCTGAAGAAAGAGCCTTGCCTTTGGCTTCCAGAACTCGAAACATTCCAAGTTCGCCCTCCAAACAACATCGGATCTGAACACCTTCGTCAGCATCCCCACCAGGACGGGATGCAAAATTCCCGGGCTCCGACGGCAGCGCATCGGCTGCAGCACCAGTGCTTGCATCCTTCGTCTCCATTACACGTGCCAGCCAGACCAGATCCTACCACCCTGTCTTCATCCCTCACCGAACGGGTCCTTCAGCGAAGATCGAACAGTTCAGCACAGTATCTACGAGTATGCTGATGATTGTGATGGAGCAAGAAAGCACCTCAGTGCATCATCATCGTGTTGGGGTCGGTCTCTGTTCTGTCAGTTTGGGTTTTGTGTGGCGCCGCGGGCGCTGAGCTTTGGATTTGAAAGTGCCATCGCATCCTCGTCTTCACCCCTTCATCTATGTGTCGTGCTTTGGGGGCAATTTTGAGGGGGCTGACTTATACGACTAAATTGTAAACACGACTTAGTCTAAAAAATACAAGAGGTTCGTTGGAAGCCTTACAGTAGACGCGACGACGACTACGATGATGATTCGTCGTTCACTCTGCATCTCGGCGAAGAAAGTCTCACTTTTTCAAGCTGCTCCTCGTCCAAAAAATGTCACGGCACAACATTTCACACGAAACGATTATAGAGGCACCCATCGATGCTGTCTGGAAAGAACTGATAGCGATCGATGACTGGGAATGGAACCGGTGGACAAAGCTCAAGGCAACCGAGCGCCCCGTGGAGGGAAATCGTGGAAAGTTAATGGCATCATACGAAGGAGATGACAAGTGGCAAGAGTTTGATTTCGCCTTTGGCCCCGTCAGTGAATCATCACATCTCTTGACATGGCGAGGTTCTGTTGGTGGTGGCTGGTTGTTCTCGGGTTATCATACGATGCAACTGGAGTCAATCAACGAGGAAAAGCAAACGAAACTGATTCATGAAGAAAAGTTTGGTGGTCTCTTGCCAATGCTTGGATCAGGGTTACCATACAAGACTCTGAAACGAAACTATCTGTTGATGAATGAATCACTGAAAGAGACTGTAGAGAAGAAAGCAAACAACAAAAATCAAAAACTAACGCCCCCTTCTTAGCCCACCAAGCAAAAGTGCGGCTTCTTATTGTTGAACCCTATCGTGAACCCACAAATGAAGGGAGACGACGACGACGACTCGTCCGAACCTATGTAGAGGCTTGAACGGATACAAGATGCCATAGGAGATTAATGGTAACAAGTAAATATGCGCTCAGACACTATGGATGGGGCGCCATTCAACATAACAAAGATTTTAGAACAAATAGGAGAACACTATCTGAAGGCTTCTGCGGGGTGACATGATAAATAATGAAAACCCGCACTACTGTAGCGAATGTCGTCCACGCTCCCCCTTCGGGGTATCTGCAGTACCGGCCAAGGCTCCCGTTCCCGAAAAAGCTTCTTCTTCCTTGACATGCTGCAAGTGGCTGTTGAAGAAACAAGACTTACAAATACGAATCGGATCCTCGCCCTCGTGGGACGGGAAGGCCTGACAATCAATGCATCCTCCTGCTGTTGAATTGACCAACAGACTCCGGCCGTTCTTCTCAAATCGTGCTCGATCTTTCTCATTCAGACGAAAGACACATACCTGACAGGAACCCTTGACCACGTGCAAGAGTGGCTCGTATGCGTTGCTACAGACCACATCTGGTTCTTCGTCGTCTTGACGCTTCACGTACGGTGAACGAGGAATGCGCTCGATAGAAGCGACTGATCCAAACGTATCGACAGATCGAGCCGGCGATTGAGGAAAGTTACGAGGTGACCGTGCTGGGGTATACCTGGCCTCGGGACTGGGACCCGTGCGAACCGTGAGGGCAGCTCGATCCGGAGTTTTCGTGGGCTTGGGAGCAGGTGGAGAAGGGGCCGGGCGCGTCGGGGTAGGTAGTGCTTTCTGAGGAGCAGGATTACGCTTAGGTGTCGGCGCAGTCTTGGGTTGGGAAGCAGGTGCAGGCGCCTTCGATACTTTCGGCGTTGGAGGTTTAGGTTTCGTTGTTGGTGGTTTTGAAGCCGGCGCTTTCGGAGTCGTTGGTTTTGGCTTATACGTGCGGAGACCGGCACCGTCACTTTTCGGCTTTTCCTGAACTTTTTTCTTACTTCCTGACAGCATCTTAGTCAAGGAGCTCCGAAGACTAGACTTTTTCTTGCTTGGAGAGGCAGGAGAAGGAGACTCCAGAGCACTATCAAGCATGGCGTCGGCATCTCCGAGTAGTTCAGATAGATCGCCTTCAGAGGGTTCAACATCCGGAATCACCATAGGTGCCTCGAATTCAGATAGATCACCTACAAAGGGTACAGAATCCCGAGTCAACGCACGTCCATCCTCCTTTTGAAGTGCCTGTGTCGCCAATGCTTGTTCGTCAGCAAACTTTTCCACGGCCAGACGCGCCTCTTCCGCCTGACGTTCTTGTTCTTTCTGCAAACGTTCAGCTGCAAGGCGAGCAGCTTCAGTCTTAGCCTTTTCTTCTTCGAGAAAAGCTTGCTCCTCGGCAGCAAGTCGTGCCTCTTCTACGGCCTTTGCGGCCTCTGCTTCTAGGCGTGTTTGTATCTCGGCATCTTTTGCGGCCTTCCTGGCCTCAGCTTCGAGCCGCATCATTTCTTCATTCATTCGTCGCTCTTCTTCCTCCAGCCGTCGCAATTCCTCCTCCTCGTCCTCCTCTCCATTATTATCTTCGGCCGCTCGCATTTCTTCTTCGAGGCGCAACTCTTCTTGGTGAAGTTCTTCCTGTTGACGATTCAACTCTTCCTCCTCGCGGCGCAACATTTCTTCACGCTCCAGCTGCTCTTGCTCGCGTTCCATGCGTTCTTTCTCTTCCTGAGCTCGGCGAGCAGCCTCTGCTTCCTCCATCAGTTGCCTCTTCTCTAGGCGGGCTTCCTCAGCCTTTCGGTCGGCTTCTGCCAATTGACGGCGTTCCTCCTCCAACTTCCTTGCCGCTGAATCATCGTCTATGTCGGTATTGCCAGCCGCCTGACGCGCCTTGGCCTTTCGAGCCTCTACCGCCTCACGAGCCTTACGCTTGCGGTCCTCGACAGCCTGGCGAGCCTTAGCACGACGCTGTTCTTCTGGGGTCATCCCGCTAGTGTCAGACTCTGCGGCGGCTTGAGCGGCGGCCTCTTTTTCCTTGCGCTGCCGTTCTTCCTCCTCTGCTACCATTCGTTGACGCTCACGCTCCTCTTCTTCCTTTCTAGAAGCGGCAGCCATCATGGCCAAGTGATCTCCAGTGCTGTAAGGATCGTCCTCGGGATCGGAGTCGGCTTCCGGGTAGTAAGGATTATGCGTTGCAGGCATCGCCGGTTTTTCTGGTTGGCTGGCAGAGGCCCGCTTTTGCTGGTAGTAAGACATGAACTTTTCTTCCGCACTCATTCCGGCACCAGTGTCCTCGTCTTCTTCGATACGGTTCGCGCTAGTTTGATACGAGTCCGGTTGTCGTTGCTGTCGACTTCGAGACTGGGAAGTCATGGAGCTTGCGTACGAGGACTCCTCATCCTGGTTCTTGCCGCTGCGTCCCCGCCCCTGTCGCGAGCGGCGAGAAGAGGACCTTTCTTCATCATCAGCACTGATCACAGCGGGCGACTCTTGGTTTCCGCGGTCACCTCGACGAAACAGGCCACCCATTCCACTTTTTGCCGGAGTGTCGGCGTTGCTGGCCTCGCTCTTTTTCGATCTACGAAACATCCTCAACAAATATTCTCAATCCCACTGTGATAAAGATACCGTAGTCCGCGTGTTTGATATATTTTCTCGTCCAAGGTTCTCAATGCAGGCGACGTCCTTCGATGACCAGAGCAAGAGCAAATATTATATTGCTTGTTTCTATCTGCAATGACTAACGTAGAGGTGTGTCTTGCTGGAATATCCGACAGTGGATATCAAGAATCAAGAGATGGCGCCCCTGCAGCGGCTGCTCTGTCAAGCTAACAAGAAGTGTCTCCCGGAACGTAAATCTTTCTAAATCGTTTCCTCTAACCGAAATTGGTGCGTCTGTTGAGCTCGGGGGATCGGGCGGGCCAGCTCGGCTCTCGTACGGAGTGGTACACATCCTACGGGGACCGGCAAACAGTCATCGCAGTCATTCCATCCACAAAAATTGGCTCCTTTTTGTCGAGCACGAAATTTTGGAAACAGAGAGAAGTCACACACGCAAATTACATGGATTCAAAAATCGTACGTACGTTGTCCGGTAAATTGTCGACTCCTCCGACCACCACTTTCATGTGGATGACTTTTTCCCGCCACTTCTCAACGGATGTTCTTCTTCGTTTTGGGGGAGAAACCGAATTCACCCCACCCACTCCCCACAAAACAAGAAAACGATCCATCACAAAAAAGCAGATCCTACCGGTATCACACAATGACCATAATGACCACTGCCAGCCAGATCTCAACAGAACTTCTTAGTAAAAGACAGCACATTCCAGTGTCCCATTTTCCATCATGCAACACCGCAGACGAAATGAGGTATATGAGGAAGATCAGGGGACGATAGATTTTCCACAAGCCTTTGCTGATGACGGACCTACGAAGTTGAAAGTCGAAGGGCGACAGCGTCCTCGTAAACTAAAGGTTGCAGAGACACCCTCCAAAGGGAATGCAAACTGGGTCATAACTTTTTCTTTTTTGATGATCGTGGTGCTGGTGGCATCTTATTTTCTGGTAGCAGAGCATGAGAAGACACAAATTGAACATGTTCGGCAAGAAGTTATTCATGACCAAGTGGAACCGCTGTCGAAAGAGTGGGAAGAAAAGTATGGGAAATTGGAGGAAGAAAACGAGAGAATGAAGTCACGTGAGATGGAGTATGAAAAAATGAAATCCAAAACCGAAAAACTGCTAGAGACTGAAAGTGAGCAGCAAAAACTGATGGAAAAGCAAGAGGGTCAGATCGAGTACTACAAGAAATATCAAATTGAGATCAAGAAACGGATCAAACTTATGTCTCGAGCATTGTTGGTGGAAAAGTGAGTGCTCTATTGTGAGAAACATTGCATTTGTGGCACTAGCGAGCTAAGAATCATTCTCTTGTTAAACTTTCCAGGTTTGGCGAAGGTCCGCACCGTGTTGAGATCACAGTAGCTTTCGTTCCTGAGTTTCCTAAGAAGGAAGATACCGATACTGAACAACAAAGAATTGTGATTGAGCTTGCACCCATCGACGAAATGCCACATGCCGTGTACTGGTTCTTGGAACAAGTAACACGAGGCTTGTTCGATGGATGCAGCTTTCATAGAAATGCGGGGCACGTTGTCCAGGGGGGTCCAGCGCCGAATTTTCTTTCGCCTCCTGATCCACAATTGCACAAGCGGTTCCAAAGGGCTGGATTTTACCACATATTGTTCCAGGAGTATTCTCCGAAATTCCCACATGAAAAGTATACCATGGGCTTGGCAGGGCGGCCCGGTGGGCCAGATTTCTACGTTTCAACAGCCAACAACACAAAGTTGCATGGCCCAGGGGGTCAGAGGAGTTACGACGACCCATCGGAAGCCGATCCATGCTTTGCAAAAGTTGTCGAAGGTTTCAATGTAGTAGATAGGATGCAGCTTGGCCCTGTGAAGCCGGGTGGATACAAGGCGTTCACTGACAACGTTGCTATCGTATCGATGAAGCTACTTGGTAAGGAAGAAATTCCCCCAGATCGATACCAGTGAATGGTCACTCTAGAGTAGTACATTGACTTTTGAATAGTAAACGCCGCCCGGTCAAGAGAAAGAAGCAGCCTCGCCTACACCACGCGAAGTGACTTGTTGGGCTTGAAACCCGAATAGTACCCTCCCAATTCAGTCATGGTACCGTCCCCGTGGTAGAGCGCCGAACTCGTTCCAGCAGGGTTGTCTTCGTGGAAAGAAAACCAAGCATAACCAAGGATCCACGGTCGAGCTTCTAGCCATGGTAGAACCTCCTCCATATAATGTAGAACGGCGCTTTTCGAATATCGATTTTCTTGTGGAGTGTTTGCCTTCCAATCAGCGACGGCGAACTCGGTAACGAGAATCGGTCTGCCATATTTCGAATACACCCGCTCCAGCTTTTTCTGGAAGGCTATTGGACTTGCCCCACCGTAGTAATGTAGGCCAACTATGTCAACTCGGAGTCCTCTCCGGTCTATAGCTAACATAAACGCTTTCATCCACGGTCCTTCTGCGTCAACACAAGAAGGACTGACCAGCGGCAAATTAATCGACTCTAACTGTGGCCAAGCTTCCAACGCTTCTCGCACTTGCATGTTGGATTGCGAAGAATTGTCTGGCTCGTTGAAGCCGAGGATTATTCTTGACTTTTGAGCTTTGATGAATTCTAATTCGTATGCAATTTCTGTCCTGTTGTAGTCCCAGAGCATTGGCAAGAACTCAATACTGGGTGGTTGCAGTTTTTCGTCAAGACGTCTAGTGCTCCAAGAGTAGTTCCAGTAAGGATGAAGCGCCAAGACTTTTGGCAGGTTTTCTATCCAAGACCCTTCCTTGTCTCCTTCTCTTAATGTAAAGGCGACGCCTTTCTTCCCCCTGAGGGAGAACGTGAGATGGTGCAACTTGGAGGGCTCTTCCTCGTCTTCCTCGCTTCCAGCACCTGGTGCGACAACTTGATGGTAGAATATGCGGGAGATGAATGAGCAGCACAAGCAGCTACGGGACAGCATACCATGAAGGTCCTGTCTGTCGTAGCATTTATCGAGCAATAGGCAATCGGGTGGGAGGACGGATCCCTTGCTGGCGGGATAATGATCATGGTCGTCCTGGCTGGGAGATGATAGTTGTGATAATGAAGAATAATAAGGAGACGCCCCCCGAGACGATCCAAAAAGCGTGACGGGATACACATATATAAAAACGAGTTGTTTCAATGAATTTATACGAAACTGAATATGATTTTTCCTCTAATTACTAAGAATTTTTGTCTATGTAACCATGTGTGACCACGTTCACTTAGGACCCGGGATACCG
Source organism: Nitzschia sp. pyKryTriq1 (assembly GCA_956465555.1). Classification (NCBI taxonomy): domain Eukaryota; phylum Bacillariophyta; class Bacillariophyceae; order Bacillariales; family Bacillariaceae; genus Nitzschia; species Nitzschia sp. pyKryTriq1. Next base: position 1,594,833 of record OY101123.1, on the reverse strand, counting down.
ATAGAAATCTGAACCTGGCCATAAATTGAGCCGGTAGGATTCTAACGCACTGATGGTAGCTTCGGTTGATATCCCGCCTTCGATCAAGAGCATGGAATGAGAAATAAGGCCCGATCGCTTCACCAAAACCTCTACTCGGAGGCAGGCTTTGTTCTTTTGGCCCCACTATCCTGGCACAAGCTGTCACCTCATATTGATATGTGCATTAGTCATGTTCCTCTTCTCAATTTGCAAACGAGCAAGAGAAGCCTTTCGGCCGCCTGCAATTGAAGATGTCTATCCACCAGTGTGCCATTCCGACGATGATTCGTTGACGGATGGTCTATCATCGAGCTATGCCAGCTCACATGAATCCTGGATAGAGCGGGCGTGTGAGGCTCTGAGGCGAAATATCGTTGAGGAGTTAGAGGTAGATCCATACGAACATGTGGTCGATGACGATGATCTGGTTCTCATCTCCAATGCTTTGAAGGACAGCTCGGGTGTAACACGCCTCGTTCTTCGTAACGTGGAGACAGAACCAGATAGAGGTCCACTTCTTTTCGCCCCCATATTCCGGGAAGGCTGCTCCATTTCCTCAGTACGCCTAGAAGACTCTGGAGAAGAAGCTGTGATAAGTGTTTGCAATGAGCTTGCGCAAGACTCGAGGAATGTCACAGCACTGCATTTAAAAGGGAACGTTGTTTGCCCCAGAGGCGCCGACGCAGTTGGTGACATGCTGAAATTTAGTCGGTCGATTGTGCAATTTGGATTTTGCCACAACGGCATAACTGACGATGGGTTTGGTTCATTTGCCAAGGGGCTGAGACAAAATCAGACTTTGCAAAGCCTAGACCTCCTGGGGAATTCAATAAGTGATATCTCTCTGTCGAAGCTTTGCAATTCCCTGACATACAACGGATCCATCGAATTTCTATGTCTTGATTTCAATGATTTTGGTCACCATGGAGTCCAGTCCCTTTCATCGATGCTGAGCCGCAACAGCACTTTAAAAGAGCTTCATCTCTTCGGGAATCGGATAGATGCTCGTGGTGCTGAATATTTGGCAAGCTCGCTGAGCTGCAATTCGTCCCTCAAAAAGCTTATTCTTTCATTCAACCAAATCGGCAACGAAGGCGCGAAAGCGCTGGCAAAGGTTCTTACCATCAATTCTACTCTCACAAAGTTATGCATACCGTCCAATCAGATCGGAACCGATGGTATGCGTGTTTGGGGGGAGCTACTGCCGAAAATGAAAGGTCTAGAGTATCTTAATGTTGGAGATGTATTTGACACGGTCGCAGCTGAAGCCTTGGTGAAAGGCCTCGAAGGAAACACCAAACTAACTGTGTTGCACATGGAATCACCGGCATTTGACGAGACTTGTACAGCGGAGAGAAAGCTGGATTTCTTGCTGCGGTTCAACAGGTGTGGCCGAAGTCTCTTGCATTCACGCGGTGATATTCCGCCAAAGTTGTGGGCTATCGCTCTTGCAAAGACAAGTGGTAACCGTAGCCCAACAGAGTGCCCGGATGTGATGTATTCCATTTTAAGGGAGAGGCCCGATTTGTTTGAGTTCCGAAGGTAGTACTAGAGGGTCTGAACAGATTTTGTAGACTAGTAAGTTTTGCTATGTATGTTTATCACTATATCCACATCTTACAATAATTCTTCGAGCTAGTAGTACCCGAGTACCCGTTTAGTGTGTACAATAATTCGTCTGGCAAATAAGGTACTATTATTATTTAGTCTACTCAAGCTCTAGTAGTCTGAAACGGAGACAGGCAAAATGATTCGTGAACCAAACCCTTCTGAGGAGTCTTATTTCGAGCTCGAATGACGTGTTTTCGTGATTTTCGCTGGCTGCGATGATGCCGATGCAATACGAGAGTATTATCGGGACCGGTAAGGATACTGGAGCATCATCATCATTACAATGCGTTTCAATTCTACTTCATAGTCTGCTCAAACTTCAAACTTTTACGACAGAGGAGCGTGTAATAGTTTGCAGAGTCAGTATTAGTTTCTGTTCTGTGTGTTTCTTGCAGTCTTTGAAATGGCGAAGTCCGTTGCCTTAGCAGCGTTGCTGGGTTTTCTCCCAACATCAAGTGCCTTTCTGGGGCAAAATGGGAACGCGGCTCCATTTCAGCTGAGAATGGCTGCCGAGCCAGAAGTTCCAACAGAGGTTGACGTGGTGATAATTGGAAGTGGCCTCGCAGGTCTTTCCTGCGGAGCGCTATTGTCTCATTGTGGGAAGTCGACAGTCGTCCTCGAATCGCATGATGCTCCTGGTGGTGCTACCCACTCTTGGACCCGTCGCGGATTTCATTTTGAATCTGGCCCATCACTCTACTCTGGATTCAGTACCGACCGTTCTCCCAACCCATTGAAGAATATCTTTCAAATTATCGAGGAAGACTGCGAGTGGATTACATACGATCGATGGGGGACGGTTCTGCCTAATGGAGAAAAGTTTGCCGCGAAAATTGGCCCCGAAGAATTCGGTGACGTTTTGAAGCAACATGGTGGACCCGGTGCAGAAGAGGAATTTGCAGCGTTGATGGAGAGAATGACTCCTCTTTCGAATGCAGCCCAGGCTTTGACTTCCATGGCGTTGCGAGAGGACCCAGGTGCTATTTTCACTCTGCTCAAGTACCCCAAAGAGCTGTTTGCTACCCTGCAGCAAGGACAGGCGCTGAACGAGCCTTTCGCAAACATTATGGAAGAAATGAAGATTGAAAACAAATTTGTCAAGAATTGGCTCGATATGCTGTGCTTCCTACTGCAAGGTCTACCAGCTGCAGGAACCATGAATGCCGTCATGGCATATATGCTGGCAGACTGGTATCGCCCTGGAGTGACGCTTGACTTTCCCAAGGGTGGTAGTGGTTCAATTGCGGACGCGCTTGTGAGAGGTGTAAAGAAATATGGCGGTGAAGTTTGTCTCAACTGCCATGTGGATGAAATCATTGTTGAGAACGACCGAGCGGTCGGGGTAAAGTTAGCCAGTGGGAAGGTAGTTCGAGCAAGGCAAGCTGTTGTTTCCAATGCCGATCCATACATCACCAACAAACTTCTCTCAAAAGCCCGAGAAAATGGTTCTCTAAACCAAAAAGCTATCGATTATATGGCGTCTCTCATCAATACTGATGAATCCACTGGTGGTATACCCGATTTGAAAAGTTTCATTCATATCCACGCTGGGATTGATGCCGCTGGTCTTCCAGAAAAGCCAAGCGCCGACTTTCCTGCCCAATGGGCTGTTGTTCGTAATTGGGACGGTCCTGAAGGAGTGGAGGATCCAAGAAATATTGTACTTTGCTCTATGCCCTCTCTTATCGACCCATCACTAGCACCCGAAGGAAAGCACGTCCTTCATGCATACGTCCCCGCAACGGAGCCGTACGAATGGTGGGAGGGAATGGACAGAAACTCCGAGGAGTACAAGAAGAAGAAGGATGACGCTGCCGACTTTTTGTGGAGTGCTATCGAGGAATATGTTCCGGATGCCAGAAAAAGGGCCGTGCCGGGGACTGTCCAGATTGGTACACCTCTGACTCACGAACGATTCTTGCGTCGAAGTCGCGGGGCCTATGGACCACGAGTCGAAGCTGGAAAGCATACTTTACCCGGCCACACGACTCCATTGAACGGCCTTTTGCTATGTGGGGACTATACATTCCCGGGGATTGGTGTCCCTGCAACGGCTGCTTCTGGTGCAGTGACGGCGAATACTCTCGTCAGCCTCCCAAAGCACTTTGAAATGCTAGGAAAAATCAGACTACCAGTAAAATAATAGTAAAAGTAGAGAGAGGCAACAGAGTGAAAAGGGTTTTAAAAATCAATTAGGTCGTTCTTCCCGCATTTTACTGTTGCGAAGAAAACTAGCCACGACGGTCGCGAATCTTTTTCGTCCTTCTAGCAAGTGCACCGCATGGTCGGCATTCGCAAGAATACTCCATGTCTTATCGGAGCCACGACCAAGGTTCACGAAGAGTTCTTGTTGCACGTGTATCGGCGAGTATGGGTCTTGGTCACCAGCCACAACAAGTGTAGGTAGATGGACTCGAGCTGGGTCACAATTGTTGAATTCGTGCAAATGCGTCCATCGAGCTTTGATCGGATCAGCGAGAAGAGCAGCTTCGGCGAAGTTATCAGCAGGCTCAGGCGGAATCGTCCCCTCAATTGTGAAATCCTCCACTGCCCCATCATACGTGTTCTCTATGTCGGGAGCAGTATCTTTCTGCTTCACATAGAGAGGCTCCCTAGGATATCGAACCATCGGATCATAAATTGATCCGTACAGGACCAGTTTCGAGAAAACAGGTTTACGTCGTTGAGCAGCCAGCTGCGCAACCAAAGCTCCCTGGGACCAACCAAGTAGCGAAAGGTCTGTTTTGGGACCATGTCTCTCTCGGATCCATGAAAGTACAGACTCAACATCTTCAACACAACGGTTAGGTTCAACGCCGTTCGTCGCGTCTCTAGGTGTCCCTCCGAAACCTCGAAAGTCCATGGCATAGACTTGGATTTTTTTCGAAAGAAACTCTTCCATCAAACTGTGACTTTCAAGACCGTTCTTAGCAGCCTTTGGTCCACCGTGCAAATGATACACGGGAACGGACGACCAGGTTCTTCCATGTAGCATCAATAAAACATTGTCGTCCTCCTTGGGCTGCGAGCTTTCGATGCCATACACCGAAAGAGGATGTTTGTCGCTCTTCGAAGGAACACAATACACATCTAGTCCGTCCAGGAGCTCAGACCCCTTCTTGGTACCCAGCGGGGTGTCTGCGATGGTCATGTCAGAGTAGCTTTTCCCGCCGCCATTGACGATCGATACTTGTCTCAAGATACCAGTACTAGTACTGGCGGACGACGACCGACTCAGCCGACTTACGAGAGGAACAAATGCCACCGCCGAGGAAGCAACGATACTCATGACTGCGAATATGATGCAAAGCGAAACAAGAGGCTTTATCATCCCAAGGCGTCGGAAAAGAGCACTCGTCGTCCTTCTTGATGAATTCTGAGAAGCAGAACAAAGGTTGACGAGCATGCAACGAGCATCGGCCCGACGTTTTCTTGGAGGGTGAGAGCATGATGGGATGATGGATGATAACTGATGACGATGACGCGAGAACGAATGACAAGGCTATTTGCTCGAAGTTGGTGAGCGCTACACTCGTACCGGTACAGTACGAGTACGACATACGTACCAGGTACCTGGTACTCATAACGGCGTCCTATGCCCTCTGCGAACGTGCCATCGCGCAAATCGCGCGATTCACGATGCTTGATGCGCGCACGCGCAGACGCGCGGGAGGAAGATGGAAGATGACGTAATTGTCCATCCGTCAACCGTTTGGTTCAAGTCGAATGATTCATTCTTTCATTCCTTCAAACAGATCGGAAATCTTCTGCGAAACAGTGAACTACTCGTACTTCGTGTCGAGATCTCTACCATCTCTACCGTTAATAGAGGAGCTACGTACTACACAGATGTTTGTAGAGATGTAGTAGTACTAGCCCTGATAGTCAACCGGCCGGAGGGGAGGAGGAGGAAGAAGAAGAAGGAGGTCGTGTACTACCTCGTCAAGTACTTCTAAGATGACACCGTGTTGGCCGCGGGCTGTCCATTGACTAGTCTACGTACTACTTGTTGATCCAACCGGCGAAATATACACTCTGGCATAACCGTATTATGGTCTACTTCCTAAATCTTACTATGCATACCACATCATTGCAAACCTCGGGCCAACAAGTAGCAATATTGGCCTCATTTTGAACATAGTACAGTCAAGTAGAAGCCCGGATAGACAATTTCTTTCTTCGCGTCGAATATCAATCACAGAGCACAACTCACGAAGATACGTCTGGCTTTCATTCTCGATTTAGAAAGAAGAAACACTCTGTCTGGGCTGCTGCAACCCCCGGCATTCTCGCTTGGTTCTACCGGAGAGTTTCTCGAAGGTCCGCCAAACTGGATTTAATCATATCGATTGTTTTTCTCCGCCGCTTGGGAAAAGTTGAATAAAGATTGCTTTGCTTCCCCGACCACACCGATTGTTCTTTACCAAACGCGTCCGTATCGATGGTGACACGCGCTCTGAAGCTGTGAATACGAACCGTTTTGATAGAACTTCCTGGAAAGACTTCGCGGATGCACTGCACGACCGCTGCCATCTCTCCCTGCCCTCCATCTCAGTTATGGCACTACGGAAAAATAGGGGAATATAATAAAAGGTCAGTCAGGTGTTGGAAAATAAACGGCCAAGGAAACCGGAAAAGGCATTGAACGTACATAGGTTACTGTGAATTTTGGCGTCGCCGCATTGTTCTTGCTAGTCTGCGTTGCCAATGAAGAATCTTCAATAGTACTCGTACACATTGTGCGTTGATAGTTGGTAGTTGGAGATGATATTATTGCATTGAAGACTACCAACAGGGAACAGTTTCAATGTCTGACGATCTCGTCAACAGCAGGAAACGGGTACTGCTGCCGAGCGAAAAAGCCGAAATTCGAAATGCTTGTTCTCTATCATTTTAGTACGGAAGTACGCGTACAGGTACTTGTAAAGTATTCAAGCTTCAAGCGCATGGAGAGAGAGGCGAAGATGGTGATTATAAATAATAATATTGGCGATGCAGTAGTATTCTTACGTCGCCTAGCCTCACTGTGTGTGTATGATGTATGTTGTATGTTGTATGTATGTCTGTTATTTATGTAGTTTTTCTGAGTGCTACTCTGACTTCTTCGAAATAAATATGCCCTTCGCTGTCGAGGCATTCCACAACCGCGCTAATACCCACTACCGGGCGGTCCAAGTACTGGTACTACCGGGACCGACCAGCAGGCATGTTCGGAACCTACTGTACCGGTACCAGCAGTACTATACGTGCGTAGCTTATTTGCAGTGAACAGTACGAGTAGTAGTAGTTGAAACTGCACAGGAAGTATCGAGCCACAACACAAGTTGCAATGTACGATCATCATTATTTACGCACAGCATGTACGTACTAGTAGTGGAGAGTGAAAGTCTTTGTCTTCCATCATTATTCGTTGGGTTCGTCCATGATTATTCATTCATTCTCTGCCTATCCTGCTTGGGCAGGAAGCGGCCGTGGTGGTGCTGCCACTTATCGCCAAGGAAGAAGCAGCGCATGGTGGGTCGAAAATTGCCCAAGAAGCTAGCTGACCCTTACTATCTAGTACAGTAGCAGAAGAACTATTCTTCAAATAGAGATGAATGAGTACTACAGTAGTACAAGAACACGACCAGCAGCAGTTACTACCGGTACACTTCAGTTGCAAAACAGTGTACATATTGAGTCTACTACTCTGCACGGGGGCCTCGAAGGTTTAGAGTAGGTAGTACGAGTACTAGCTCTCTCTACCGGTAAAGTACGAGTACAAATAATACTGACTGTACGAAGTAGACAGCTGGAGATGGGTACCTAGATTTTTGCCACGTGGCATGTTTGGTCTCGATCGGGACGACTCAAGCAACGATTAAATTGACGCGATGCTTCATCCCCGCGCGAGAAAAAGAATGAAAAGATTTCCGTTCGCTCTCCACCACGAGCCACGATCTGATGACGATGAGACGCTTTCCTTGTCGGCATAAAGCGCGTTGTTGTACCTCTCACCTGCACAGACGTCCATATCGATAATGAAGATTGACTACCTCCTCACCTGTTTATTAATAGCTCTCAGTGCAAGCAGCAATGGCATTGTTGCCTTTCAAAGTCCGGTGGCTCCCAGAGTAGTACCGCATCTTCCGCGATTCTCTGATGTTAGAACTGGCCAGCGGATTCGCGTCGTCGCCGCGGTGCCCCCTCAAAGGCCTTCCGCACCGCTTCACATGTCGTCTGCTTACGAACAGATCATGGAGAAGCTCCCGTCGAAAGCTGTAATTGATGCCGTAGTCGAGATACCAAGCGACAAGGTCATCGCCTCCGATGTGGCCACACGCGCGGGTGTGAGTCTCTCGCAAGCCCGCAAAGATCTAACAGCGCTTGCGAGTATTTCGAAAGGTGACATTTCCGTTTCTCCCGACGGAGAACTGCTGTATGAATTTCCGTCCAATTTGAAGGGCGTCTTGTCCAGCAACTCTGCCAAGTACCAAAGCCTTCAAACGTTTGAAAAGGTCTGGCCTTCGGTCTTTTGGGGCATTCGGGTCAGCTTTGGCGTGGCGCTCTTGGCATCAGTTGTATTGATTTTTAGTACTTTGCTGTTTATCAATTCCAGTAGTAGCAGTGATGATGATCGACGCCGGGACGATCGGCGTGGTGGTGGTGGTTTTGGGGGTGGACTGAACATGATGTGGGGACCCAGTCCCTTTGATTTCTTTTATTATCGACCGTACGGATATTATGGATACTATGGAAACGGACAAGAGCGAAGAGATCCTAGTGAAATGGGCTTTTTCGAGTCTGTCTTCAGCTATATCTTCGGAGACGGTAATCCGAATCAAGGGTTGGAAGAGCGACGATTGAGTTTGGCTGCTGAAATGATTCGACAAAACAATGGGGCCGTGACGGCTGAGCAGCTGGCACCCTTTTGCGATGCCCCCGATCCAGAGGACAGCGACAAGGCCTACGTGGACGAATCCTTCGTCTTGCCTATTGTAGCACAACTGGATGGAGAGCCCCAAGTAACTGAAGAGGGAGATATTGTTTATGTGTTTCCCGAGTTACAAGTCTCCGCCACCAGCCAAAAGATCGTTTCAAAAGTTTCCGAGACATCCATGGTATTGCAACGCGCAGGCTTACCTGCCAATGCATCTGCGAAAGAGATTCAGAAGCTACTGTACTTGAATGGAATCCAAACTCGTGGGGCTTTGGAAAAGGGCGATCTCATTAAGATTCTCGAAGATGCCTTGCCGCCCATGACCCCCGCGGAAGAGGAAGCACTATTGGATGCTGATCCTTCTGTTTTGCAAGAAAGACAATACAGATTTAGTTTGGCACCCAACACATACAAATTTTTTGCTGGAGGGCTAGGTGTTCTCAATCTGGGTGGTGCCCTCTATCTGGGCAACATTTTGAAGCAGTATGCGCTATATGGAGTGAAGCTTCCCTCTTTCTTGGGTCTCACGCAGAGCTTGTATCCCCTCCTCTTGGCGTATGCCGTTCTCTTTAATGTCATTCCGGTTGCTCGAAATGCCTGGATCGGAGCTCAGAATCAAAAGATAGAGCAGCGCAACTCTGCACGAAGGAAGTGGCGGGCACGACTTTCAGCCAATACGGGAAGTATTGCGAGGAAACTAAAGGCCGCGGCCGGATTTGCAACGGGGCGAAAGCAGCTCAGCTCCAATGATGTCATTTTCGATACAAAGACAACATCAGCGACTGAGCTAAAAGTCGATCGGAATAAGCAGGATCTGGACGACTTTGATAAGCTCCTCAACGATGATGTCTTCCAATGAAGGAGTACTAGCGCGGCATAGTAGTGAGGCTATTTGTGCCACTAAATTATCTACGGAGTGTCATCCCAGCAATCATCGGAAGGGAACGAACATGTTTCCTGTTCGTAAAGTCAGTACCGATCACTCATATAGACAGTACAGTTGATGGTGGATTCATTTTAGACTACTGTCTACTACTACAGGAAGCTTAAGTTTATAGATATTCGTACCACTAGTAGCTAGTAGTGCATGTGCCTGGTACAGTATTGTACTGTACTGGTACCATGTGCTGAAACTTTACCATTGCATAGTCTAGCTTGGAGCGAGCCTAGTAGAGATTGTCTTCCCTCAAATCCCAGCCGGTACGCATGGACAGACAGACAGACAACTCATGGTCCGGCGCGCCAGTCCCTAGCGATCCCCCGCGTGTGGTACAGTACATACCTACCGTACGTACCCGTAGCTGTTAGCTCTAGCGCTAGAGAGCTGGTAACACGCCGTCTGTCTGATAGACAGCCGATGACGACTCACATGTAAATATGTAGCATCGTAGCGCGCGCGCACATTCATTTATATGCAAGTTTGAGGACAACATTTCGTATACTAACGAGGAAAACGAGCGGGACGCTCCATCTTCGGCGATCTGATCACAATTTGGGAGGAAAAGTAGTCGAAGTCGATCTGTGCAAGTTTGAGAGCTGTGAGCTGTGGTTGTTGCTTCTTTGCATGCATGATACAGACAATAGAAGGAAGCGAAAAATTGAAACAAACAACAAAAAAACTCTTAACCTATTGGAAAATAACCGCCGTGCCCTCCACTTGACGATGTTTTGCTGCCAATCTCTTGCCGCTAGGCGTTTTCTGCTGTGAGTCGATTCTTGTTTCTTTCTCATTCCAAAGAAAAATCATCTCTAACGTTGCGACTTTGTTATAAAGCTGGTACATTCTGATAGTGTCTCTTGCAGTATTGCCGATGTCATGGGATGTACTGATGGGATGCAACATGATTGTCGTAGGACCAATTGATGAGAGTCGAACAAATTTGAAGGGTTTCGGCTTCTTCTCGAATTCCGTATACGATGACGAAACTGGCGCATTTCTTGGGTGTGTTAAGTATTCCGAGTACCTCTCAAAGGAAACCAAAGACATGGGTTTTGAGCTTGCACGTATCTTTGCCGCTCTCTTGGGAACTTTCATCACGTTGGCGACTTTTGTTTGCTTGCTTGTTCAATGTTTCAACAAGCATGGGAAATCTTGCTTGTGGGCGGTTATGACGTGGTCGTATATTGCGGCTTTCTTGTGTCAAGGAGGAGTATTTCTTATCATGATGACAAATCTATGTGATCAGTACCAGGGGGAAGACTCGCAGTGCCTCCTTGGGAGTGATGGAATCCTCTCCATTGTTAATGGCATCCTTCTTTTTGGTATGGTGATTGCTACCTGCAACTCGTCGCCACCCCGCAATCCAGTATTTCGTTGCTGGTATGCTGTCGCTGGGGAACTTGATACCGATGAAAGTGAGGAAGCAGAGGAAGAAAGTGAGGATGTTGAGGATCCAAAATCCGAAAAGAAGAAGACAGGATCCAAGAAGCGTCGATCTGACGACAACGAGAGTGTCTCTTTGTTTGGTAGTAACCACAGCAAAAAGTCGTGGTTGTCACTGGGCCCTAAACTTAGCGTTCGAGAACATGCTAGAAGGTTGGAAGGAAAGAACCTTTGGCCGATGAACCAACTGAAGACAGGTGCACCCTCCCCAAAGGTTGATTCACGATCGGTTCCACACGCAGATGAACCAATGGTGGATCCTCGAGTTCGAACATATTACCGCACTCAGAGAAACATATTCAAGAGATTTGAAAATACTACGAGTCCTGATGATACATTGAAGAAGGTTGATACTTTACAAACATCCAGTGACGCCACAGAGAGCGCCACAGAGAGCACTATTGAAAGCTTGAAGTCGAATACAAAAACCACAGGTGGAGATATTCCCACAAATAGTTTTAAGTCCTCCATACCCACTGCCCCCCAGTCCCAGTTCATCGTGGACTCCAGGTCTTATGTCAAGCCTGTGGCCTCGAATGAAAAGGAAGACGGTGTCCAAACACCACTTGCTGAAGCATATTTGCGTCATGTTCGAGCGCGCCAATCTGAGAACAGAACGACGCCCCAAGACAAAGCCATCAAAGAAAGGGTATCTGAAGAAGTCGCCAGCATGAACAGCGAAAGCGTCAAGAGCGCTAGTGTCAAGAGTGGCAGCGTCAAAAGTGGCAGCGTGAAGAGCGTTAGTGTCAAGAGCGGTGGCAGCGTCAAAAGTGGTAGCGTGAAGACTGCCACTTCGAGGAGTAACGAAAGTGCAAGAAAAAGTGTAAAGTCCAATGCGTCGTCAGAATCTCTAGGAGACCAAAGCAGCCAGACCGGTGGTTCCTCAGCATGTACATTCCTTGTTGAGCAGCTCGCCCAAAGCGTCATTCTCGGAAAGGGTGGTGTCCGAAAGGAGAAGACAACATTCGGCAAGACGATGAAGATTGTGGATGAGTATCCTGCCCCTGCCGAAAGCAAGTCGAAAGGAAAAGAAAAGAAAGCTGGGGCTCCAATTGTGAAAGTTCGCACTGAATACTGCCCCCAAGGACGCAAGACGGTGATGGACGAACTTCGTCCGGATGGATCTCGAGTTGTGACAACATTGATCGATCCTTTGACCATTGATGAGGAATTGGGCATGTAAAATTCAGGGTGATGCATCATCACTTGTAATAGTACTATACCGGTAGCCTTCATCGAGATGGGCGCGGAAAGAAATCCGCTGCATTGCTTGGAATTTAAAATTTGTCCTGTCTACGAAGTATGGACAACATGTCCCAATATTTTAGCATTTGTTGTACCACACTACACGTACTAATTCGTATACATGATGCGTCCAATTCAGTTCTCTAGAGAGTACAAGCGAGATTTTGTAGAGGAGAGCGGGGAGTTGAGAGATTCGATTCTATTGTAGTAGAGCCACCAGCCAGAGAAGGAGCAATTGACTGTTCTTCCTCCTATGATAGCTATGACAAGTATCTCTGGTGCTCGCTCCTACTAAGAGTTCGGGCACAATTAGAGAAAGAGAGAAGCTTGTGATAGACTCCCGAAGGTTACAAGTGCTCGTAGGCACCCTCTTTAGGGACACACACACTCTCTACTAGTAGTAGTAGTTCGATTATTCTTCTATCTCTAGCTAGACTGTGGAAAGACTTCTTCGTACGTATTGGATACCGGTAGTAGGCGGATTTTAGTACATACATACCTTGTACCTGTTACCTGCTGCGTGTCGTGTCGTGTCTCTACTCTACTCTACTCTACTCTCGCTCTCTAGCTAGCTAGCTAGCTAGCTAGCTAGTAGAGAGAGACTGTCTACTCTACTCTAATCTCTCTACTCTACTCTACTAGTAGAGTAGAGAGCTACTACTAGTAGAGTAGTCGTAACGTGTACGGATAGACGCCTGCCCGTCATACTGAATCCAAGTAGTCATAAGGACATTTGACAGGGTCACTTGGATCTTGACAACCAGCCATCAGAGATGGATGGACCGTCGAGCAGTATCTGTGCCCAACCCAACACAACAATCCGCCATCGACAATGGACGACGATTACCTAGATAGTCTGGCCAGTACGGCACTAGAGCCGCTAAGTGGTATCGCCGCCGAGGATTCGAACCCAGAATCCAATTCGGCCAGGTCAAGTATGGGGGGAAGCGGAAGCGTTTTTCTCGCTTCCGACCCGAATTCGTCCTCGTCGCCGCCATATCGTACTCGTAGTAATTATCGTCACGACGCTCCAAAACAGAATGATCGCTCGTATTACTGGTGGAGCGAGATGCCGGTATTCGAAACAGCTACCTGGAACAAGCTCACCGTCAAAGTCCCCCGCCTCTGCCCGAAATCAGAGGAGAAGCGCATCAAAAACCAACTAGTAGATTCGTTCGTCAAAAACACACTAAACCCCAGCGGAAACTGGCAAGACAAATACGGACTCCTAACCACCAACAGCTTCCTAACACACTGCCCCGCCATCGACACCGAATCGCAAGCCGCCGCGATCGATGTATACAACTATAACAGCAACGTGTTCGAATTCGAAGACTTAACCTTACTCGACGCCCAATTGAACGCCATAGCCCCAGCATACACCCAAGCAAACATTCTCACCGCAGCCGTCCGAACACAAACCAAATTTGTACAATTGCAGATGACCGCGACCCCTCGAAACGCCGACACCGGTAATACCGGAGTCGACCCCACCCGGTTCCCACAAGCACAGACTCGTACCATCTACCTCAACGCTCCACGAAATGCAGGTCAACTCGACCAACAATTCGATCGTGACACTATCGAACATCCAGACCGCATCGTACCTTGGTTCGTTCTCATGCAAATCTCTTTCGACCCACAACAAATGGGGAAATTCGCAGTCAACCCGGAAACCCACCAAAATTGGTTGGAACATTTCCAACACTCTGTCTTGTTCCACGCCGCAGCACAAATCATCCATTTATCGTTCGTCGGCCCGCTCGAAGGACTCGAATCTCTCCACCACTGGTGACTTCCGCGTTGAAACTAGAGCCACCGGAAACTTTGCCCACGGAAATCAACGTTCAGTGAAGGAAAAGGCCTGCGCTTGAGTGCAAGGAATCATACGCGAACCAGCTACCGGTACATCTTTTCGGTTCAGCGTTGTCGAGCCAAAAGAAGTAGAGGGGACGTAACGTGTACGGATAGACGCCTGCCCGTCATACTGAATCCAAGTAGTCATAAGGACATTTGACAGGGTCACTTGGATCTTGACAACCAGCCATCAGAGATGGATGGACCGTCGAGCAGTATCTGTGCCCAACCCAACACAACAACCCCCCATCGACAATGGACGACGATTACCTAGATAGTCTGGCCAGTACGGCACTAGAGCCGCTAAGTAGTAGGAGGGGTAGACTCGCAGCAGTACCCAATACCAATACTGTACTTCGTACCGGTACATACTGTACGTTCGTGTACCGGACTACGCGCGCGCCAGCCATCATGACAGCAACAACAAAAATTCAGCCGGAAGCCGCGGAAGACCCGGAGCGAGGGTGAAGCGACAATGATAATCAATCGATTTCATCATAGTATGCATTCGTTGCATTGAGCGGACCGTATTTACTCGGTAGACCCTACGTAGAGTACCCACCCTTTCGTCGGACACATATACTGTTAGCAGGAAAAGCAATACTTCAGCATGCCGACAATTCTGGTAGACGGAGAAGAAGAATCGGTCTTGGATGAGTCCGAGCAGACGATGCGACCAAAGGATGTGGCGGTTCAACAGCAGAGAGTCTCCGCCTGGCATCCCATTTTAGATCCCGAATGGATGATTTACTCCTTTTTGATTTTAGCTGTCATTATGATCCCTGTGGGTACGTGCGTGCCCTCGTCTTGAGATATCGTACATTGTTGAGAGGCTCTCACTAGTAAGGCCAACGTGGATGACGACTCACTCACTTTCCCGCGATGATGGATGATTTTGCAGGTTTCAGGCTAGAGGCCGTGTCTAATGATGTTGTAGAAATCAAGACAGTGTACGATGGTGTGGATAAGAAAGATCAAATCTGTGGCATCGGCATGCGATACAATGCCAATGAGAATTGCACCCTTATGTTCACAGCTCCTCGAGATATGGAACCTCCTATTTTGATCCACTACGAACTGACGAATTTTCACCAGAACCACCGAAGTTACGTGTCTAGCCGAGATGATTTTCAACTGGCTGGTCGTTCTTCGGGGCAAGATCCAATCAGTGCCGTCGCGTGCGACCCAATGAACAAACTTGGCAACATTGCACTCAATCCCTGTGGATTCATCGCCAACACTTTCTTCAATGACGTCTTTACGTTACAACCAGGGATCAAGGATAGCAATGGGAACGAGGTGGTCATGGTCGAGGAAGGAATTGCGTGGCAGACAGACCTAGAATTCAGATTTGCCATGCCGGATGGCTACAAGCAAGCCCTTTGTGATGTGTGCGATGCATCTTGTTGTCAAGAGAACGCCTTTTCTTGCGAGACGCCAGTGATTTCCAAAAAGGACGGCCTTTGCTATGCCTACAACTACCCGTACGAGAACAGCACTCAATACTTGTACGAGACGTACCCAAATGTCATTAGTCCGCTCGAGCACGTTACCAATGAACACTTTGTGGTGTGGATGCGAGTGGCGACACGCCCGCAATTTCGAAAGCTCTATGGATACATTGAACAGACTATACCGGCTGGAACGCAGTTCTCGTTTGACATCAATTTGAACTATGTGGTGGAAAGTTTCGAGGGAACCAAAGCTATCATCATCAGTACCAATTCCATTACGGGTGGCAAGAGCACATTAATTGGGCAAACCTTCTACTACATGGGATTCTTTTGTTTGTTTTGTGGGGTAATGTTTGCTACCAAACACTGGTTCCGACCACGAAAGCTTGCCGATCGCAAATACCTGCATTACAAGGAAGAGTAGTACAATGCACGTGATGATATTGATGGGGAACCATCTCTATCATAATTCATGGTTGTTAAAACATCAATTATATTTCACTAATTGGTACATACTGACAGTTGTCTACAAATTGTGACTTTAGTCTACAAATTGTTTCTCCTTGTATGATGATTCTTGTGCACATTTTTACCACCCCCTCGAGAGCTTTTCTCACTCTTACTCGTACTACTTGTCGCCAAGAGGATTTTGGGTCATCCATTTGGGCAGAAATTCAAACGGATCCCCCTTGTATCCCTTAAAATCCTCATTTTTCAAATCGGCCTTCTCCAACAAAGGTTGAAGTTCACCCCTTTTCCACATTTGACAGGCATCTACTGCACCGCCAATGAATTTCCCTTCCAGAAAGAACTGAGGGAAGGTAGCACAACCAGTCTCGTCAGAAAGAGCAGCTCGGTATTTGTTTCCCATTTGGTCCTGGGCGTAGGCAAAGTTGTCAATGTCGATCCTTTCGTAGGGAACTCCAAGGCGATCTAAAAAGCGAGTAAGCGTCCAACAGAATTCACAGTACTCCAACGACCAGACCACGATCTTGTGTGCATTATTTTGTTCCTTGACAAAAGCAACAGCTTCGTCCGTTTTTTCGGGCAGTCCAGGACTGGGAGGGGCTTCCGACGGCGTGGAAGCAGCGAGTTCCTTTTCCTCGGGTGTCATATCTGCCGGAATATCCGCGAATAAAGGTGTAGACAAGTACCGCTCTGCCGTATCTGGAACCATTGCTAGAATGTTGGTTCCTGGAGGACAATCTTTTGCTAACTCCAGGGCCGCATACACAATTCCACCACCAGATGTTCCCGAAAAGATCCCCTCCTCTCTAGCCAAGCGCTTGGACGTTTCCATGGCCATGAATCCCGATGTTGGAACAATTTCGATGGCCGGATTTTCTTGGCAGACCTTTCGGACAAGTTTGGGAATAAAGTCAGTTGCCCAGCCTTGGAATAGATGAGGCCTCCACACTGGATGCGCTTCGGTAGGGATCGGGCTGTCCCCATCGTAGGGTGTGTCAATTCCCGAGTGCAACATAGGTGCATTGCTCGGCTCGCAAACATGAATTTTGGTTCCCGGGGAGTGTTCACGAAGGACTCTCGAAACTCCCAACAGTGTTCCTCCTGTACCATAAGCCATGACAAAGTGATCGAGTTTCTTACCCTCAAATGCCTTGACGATTTCAGGGCCTGTCGTTTGCTCATGAATCCATGCGTTCGCCTGCCCCAGCACATCATGTTCCGTTGAAAGAAACCACCATCAAAAGCTAGTTTGTAAAAGACAACAGTCATTCACTCATTCTTCACAGGTCCGTACCTCATTCTCAAATTGATTACACCAGAAATACCCGTGCTTGTTGGCTAATTCTTTCGCCTTGATGACCATACCGGTTGCTTTATGCGCAGGGTTGGTCAAGACGACCTTGGCACCAAAAAATCGCATCACCTTGCGACGTTCCACAGAAAAGGATTCCGACATGACGCACACCAGAGGATACCCTTTCACGGCACACACTATCGCAAGTCCAATGCCCGTGTTGCCGCTAGAAGCTTCCACGATCGTTTGCCCGGGCTTGAGATGCCCATGCTTTTCTGCCCATTCAATAGTACCTGGTGGTATTATTATTATTGTTGTTGGTAGTAGTAGTACGATAAGAGAAGTCGTACAGACGTTTTTCATGTGAGCATCATCTTGTACAACACGTCAAACTGCCGCATTTAAAAATAATAATACTTACCATACGCCAAACGATCCTTCAATGATCCACCAGGGTTTCCTGCTTCGAGTTTGATATAGACATTTACGTCTTTGTTATTGGGGGGTACTATTTTGTTGAGCTTGATGATGGGTGTTCGACCGATGCAGTCGAGGACAGATTCGTGAATTAATTCTCGAGGGACATCATAGGAAGAAAGTTTGGATGCGAGTTCCTCTCCGTTGTTTGTTTTGAGCTTTTTGGCTGGATTTTCTTCGGACATGGTGGTGGTACTGAACAGCTGAGACTGGTATGGGAATAATGGTGCTGTGGTGGATCCAAGGGGCGTGCTGCTACGACCAGCAGTGCGAGCAATTGATCTGACAAGATGAGGAGAGAAGTACATACAAATACAGTTGAAGTGATCAACTTTTGGATGCTAGGTTCGGTTGATAACGACTCCTTCTATCTTTTTGCCTTTCCGATGTCGGATCCCTGTGGTGTACCGGTACTTGTACTCTACTCTCTACTACAGCTATTTAGTAGTACCCGGTATGGAGACCGTAGTCTATTTTGTACAGTACTAGAGTAGTACCGCAAGGATCATAATATTATATCCTTTGATCAAAGATATTATTTGAGTCGTAATGTGCGTGAAAATCTTTCCACCGTCCGTCCTCTGCCCACCCGTTTTGAGATTTGACCCGCTCGATTAGTCTGATTTCTTGCGGGCGTTTCTCTCTTTCTTTCGGGCGGGGTCGTGTGTCTTTTGTGTGTGATTACAAGTAGGCTCGGCTGACGTGTGTGTGAGGGCGCTTGCCTGGTACCGGTACAAGACGACGCACCGGCGGATGGCGATGACACACACACCGCACAGTGTACTTTACCGGTACCCCACAGTACATACCGTAGTACGGTACTTGTACAGTACCACAGCATAGCAGGTACAGTACAAGCAAACTAACGAAGAACTATCGGTAACGGATCTCGCTGTTTCTTGCTTGCATCTCTTCAACACAGCATAATACTTGTCTTCACTCGGAGTAGTACTGTACGTACAAGCAGGATATTCTGTTTCTGTTACATTCTGCATTCTATATTTCATTCCAAGGTGCCTTCCCCAGTATCTTCACGAGAAGAAGTTGGTTGGTTGGCTGTACGAATAGAGGCTTGGAAGCAACATGTGGAACCAGCAGGAGGATGAGGACGAGAATGATCTTAGCGGGTACGACTTGCCAGTTTTGAACAGTGAAGAATTCTTTCTTTCTCCCGAGCAAACACAAAATCAATCCGAGGGGATATATTATGATTATGATGGCGGGAGTCCTCCTCAACGCGTAATGAGCAGCCATAGTTTGGCTGGTGAGGATTTTATTCTTTCAGCCCGACCGCCACCACTGGACTTCCCAACAGACATCGCCCTGTCTCCCTTTACGCCCAGCGATGGAACCCAGACGCCGCCTGTAAGTCTAGCAGACCCTGTCACGCCCCCTCGATTGAACCCACCGTCATCCATGGCCGCTCGCGAATCAACATCGCCCAGCAGCAGAATTTTTCGGCCACAACCACAACAAGCAGCAGCAGTTGCCACAACCACCAATTCTCTCCCAGGAAGAATGAGACCACCTCGCGTTCCCCAGGTTTCCTTGCATCCAGCAAGGGGGAACCATCCGCGCCACGGACGGGGTCTCTCTAATTCCGAATTTAGTTTCCTATCCGCGTTGACGGATGGTACCAGCGACAATCACAGCCACAGCGGCGCTCCGAATAGTACCAGTAATAATGTCAACAACGCGAACGTTATCCCTGCCAGCAGCAACATTTCTGTGCCGAGGCGGCGGACCGTCTCTTGGGATTTCAACGAAGGTCGCCAAACCACGGACAGTCCAGGAGGTGTCACCAACACCTCGACCCGATCCACGCCGGCAAATCTTTTACAACCCATTTTAAGCGAAGAATTATTCGGCGCACCTCCTGCGTCCATAGTGACGGACAGTCGCCTCAAGGCGGCCAGCACCACCGATGAGATAATACAGGGTGTTGGCGAGATGATGATTGCTCCCTCATCTGCAATGATGAATCATCGTGGGCCCGGTAGTAGCGATCGGAGACCCAAACCAAGTTTATCGCAACGACAAGCGTTCGGGGCAGGCGAAACAGTCAAGGCGAGGAATATTAATTCTCCACCAAAGTCGTCGTCCTCGTCGGGAAGCACAAGGGGAGAAGCCCCAATTTGGAATCCGGCGGCGGCACAAGACACGGGAAGTTTTATTGCGACATCGGATAATGTAGCAGCAGCAGCAGCAGCAGCAGTTGATCGATCCCCATTTCGACCCGTACCCCGGCAGCAGCCAGCAGTGTCTCCTCCCGATAATCCCCTGAAACGATATACCGTCGACGAGGTAATGGATGCCTACCCTCAAGAGCCTCCCGAAGAAACTCTATTGATGAGTCGGATCGAATCTAGAGGAACTCAACTGCATCAAGATCATCTCATTCCGGACTTAGTCTTGAGCGATTTGGAAAATGATCAAATTAGTGATGGTATGCATGAGGACGAAAAGAAGGATCCTGACTCGTTTGCCACCCCGCGTAGAAAGAATCAATCCAGCGAGACCTTTGGGGATATCGCTAAAAAGCTACTGGATGGGTCCCCCTTACGACCAGATGGATCTCAAGGGGCACGAAATAATATGAGCCGACGACGCAACATGCATCATCGGCAAGCTACATTAGATACACAAATGCATGCAGGGGATAAGCTATATGAAGCAGCAGAAACGTTGTTTGGGCAATATGCGAACTCAATGACAAACTGGGGAGCTGTGGATGAAGAAAAGGCTGAAGAAACAGCGAAATCTGTCGACGCTGCCCAAGCAGACAGAAAATCGACAGCTTTTTCTCCCCGCCAACGCCTAGTCGGATTCCGTTCAAAAGCGAGGAAAGACCTAGCCTATTTCGCCAAGTTTTTGGGACCACACAAATCATCACTCATGCAGGAGTTTTTTCGTCTGGTTCGTTTGATCATGATTCCCTCGCTATGCATTGCGAGCATTCTGTATTATGGCTTTGAAAACCCCCCCACTGGGTACCTCGAGAAGGAATGGAAAACAGGGACGTACGATTCTACTCCAGAGGAGACAGTGGGTATTCTTGGAAAGCCAAAGCCTGCATCTCTTTCATGGTGGTTTCTGTTTTGTGGAGTTCGGCAAGTCATCACGCTGGAGCTGGCAAGATTGTCCCAGTTGATCGTTATTGATTTCTTTACTCTGAGAACAAGGACATTTCCCAGAATTCTCGGTCCGAGTATGGCGCTAATGGTAGCGCAGTCCAAAGGTTGGCCTTATATCCTCACTTCTTGGGCATTATGGGATTTTGCGCTCTTATTTGGAGAGCGAGAATTCGTTCGCCATTGGGCATATTGGCAATCGTTCATTGGTATGATGAATGCCACAAATCCCGCCGGCGATATTACTTCCTCTGGAGTATATACGGGCTTCATTTTCTCGGCGATATTAGTGGGCATAGCCTTCAGCATCAAGAGAGCTGTCATGGGTCAACTAGTTGGCAAACGGGTTGTTCGTGAGTATTCTGGTGTGTGTCAAGTTTGAAATTGGCTTGATTTTATCTCACGATTTGAATGTACTATTTGTTCACCAGGGAATTATCGAGAAGAAATGGCTCGTTTGATGAAGAAGCTTATCTTGTTGAATGATGTCTCGCAACTCGCCTTGCAACTTGATGCAAGCATTCATCACACCTTCAGTCATTTTGAACTGTTCGAAGGAAGTAGATATAAGGAATTGGGTTTGGCCATCGATGTGGAAATGTTGGCTAGTAATAATGCGGACAAGGCCGACAGCTTCGACTATAGTGATGCATTTTCAGTGCAGTCAAGAGAAAAGAAAAAATTCACGGCAACAGCGCACATCGAAATCATGGAACTTCTTGAAGAGTGGGAGGAGCCCGAATTACAAGGAGGGGACGAAGAAGTAAGTAGACGAGCTGAGAGCTGATACCATTGAGCAAACATTTCATGCTCACATTGCCTTCCCCTTCGCGCAGTTGATCAACGTCGGTACCATTCTTCAATTTCGCCGAGCCATAACTTTCATAGGGGATGAATACCCATTCTCTCGAGCATTTGGAAGCGTGAGGACGCGGGAAAACTGCGTGACATCTGCACAGCAGGTTTTCGAGCGTTTGATGACGGGCACTACGGGACCATATCTCAACTTTGATGTACTCTGTCTCGTCGCGAAAGACTCCGACGGAAATGTAAATCGTAGCACAGTGAAAGAATTGATTCGCGTTTTCCGACCGAATCGAAACGGCCAATTGAGCAAGCTTGACTTCGTGAAGTCGGTGGACAGGTGAGAAGCATATCTGACAATTCCTCATGAACAGGGATCAATCGATTCGTTGTCACTCAACTCGTTTTGCTGTTTAATCTCACTTCTGTTGTGTGTTCTCGTAGTGTCTACAAAAGTCTACGACTACTTCTGGCTTCGATCAACAATTCCCAGCAGATCGACAAAGCATGTAAGTCTTTCTCCCGCAACTGCTTGGACCAGGTCGATCCCCCATCAAACTGATGTGTCTGTGCTCTTTTCCTCCAACAATATAGATGAAACTATCGTCAACGTGTGCTTCGCCATTTGTATGGGTTTCATTGCAATGGCAATCATCGGCGTCAATATTCAGGCCCTCCTTATAGGACTTGGAAGTCTCGTCGTTAGTTTTGCTTTTATGATTGGGCCCGCCAGTTCGAAATACTTGGAGGTAATTTTTTTAATGAGAGTGCCTGCTGGAATAATGTGCGAGTCGGTGGGTCAGCTCACCTTTATCGCCTCGTTTGTATATTATTATTATTTGCAACCATAGGGTATTCTTTTTGTCCTAGCTCGCAAGCCGTACGACATTGGCGACAGAGTAAACATCGACGAAGTGACCACGCAACCAGATAGTTTTGGTGGCGAGTCCAGTTGGATCGTTGAAAACGTTGATTTGTTTACGACCACAGCTCGCCTTGGGACCACTCGGGAGCTCGCAACATTCTCAAATGGTTCATTGGCTATGATGAGAATCATGAACTTGAACAGGTCTGACAAGCCGAACGTGTATTTGGACTTGAAATTTTCGGTAGACTCGACGCTCCAACAGCGACAAATGTTCAAGCGCCGGATGATAGCCTTTGTGAAGGAGCGGCCACGGGAATGGATCAGGTTGGTTGATTTTCGGAGCACTAGTATCGAAGCACATCTAGGTTACGTTCAGTACGTGCTCATCCTTCAGCACCGTGAAAAGTGGCAAAATCTGGGGGCGGTCCTTTCCAGCCGAGGCGAGGTTTTTAACTATGCAGTGGAGGTGCAAAAGGATCTCGACATGAAGTACAGGGCACCACATGTACCGATTGACATTCGAAGGGTGACGTCCGAGGGGTCATCGCATAGAACCGACAATGTCGGTTCTATGGACTTGGACGATGAACCAAAGAAGGAAAAGTAGTAGTTCAGACGTGGAGACAAATGAAACTCTCCGATTAGCTTTCAAGGATAACGTGAGCAACATAATGGTTAGGTCTGACACGATGGTCCTTATGGAAAGGATCTTGATAGCTAATGCGACTAGCAAAAGGATTCTGCTCATACGTGACGTCCAATCCGAAACTTTCTTTCAGATGTTTAGAATCTCTCTGAGCATCGAATTCTGAATGTGCCGTCAGCAACATAGGCATACCCAGTGGGACAACTTTCTCCAACGTGGGATACCAGTCAGCCTTCAAATTCGGATGTCCAAAGCCAGGGTTGAAAAAGACGAATGCGCCCCAGTCAGCGTTGGCACCCTGATTTTCGGAGAGAAGATCATGCAGTAAGCCCTTGAAATACCACTTGAGCAAGAGTGAGGAACCCGATTCTAATCCAACCTTCCGATCTGGAGTCTTTCCCGGGGTAGCTACAATGTCGGGCCCCACAAAGTCCAAAGAGGTTGCCACCGTATTCCCAGAGAGGGCAAAACTCAGCAATAAATATTCTTTCCAGAAGTCAAAAGGAATAGTCGCTTCTGCTCGAGCACCAACACAGCAAAACCGACTATTGGCACGGAACTCCCTCCTGCATGAAAACTTGGCCAACGTCAGCGGTGCCGAGAGGACATGACTCGATATCGCCAGCGTCTTTTCTCTTCGAAAGGCGTTCTCCTCGTTTGGCCCAACATGGGGCCACCTTCTCCACTGACAATATCCATCCAAGGACTCTGCTTTGTTATCTGAAAAAGAGACGTCACAAGCATCGAGATCCCAACGGGGAGGCTGGAGACATTGTTGGGCCTGCTCGGGATTCTCTCTAGCCCAAACCAATGTTGGATCTTCTTCGTTGTTATTGGAAAAACAACGACGTATTAGACGAGATCCAGATCCAGATCCAGATCGCCGCTGAGCATATCCAGCACTTTTTAGCTTCTTGAAAAAATGCTGGGCCAACATAACATGGACTGACTGTCTGTAGCTTCCCAGGACAACTGTACGTATGATATGAATATGAAGGCGTGTCGTCGTGGAAGATTATTAGTCAGCCATTGCGCCATGGTCCACACACAAAATGTTAGTATGGTTCGAGTCCGAAAAGTCAAAGATCGCATTCGTATGTAATATTGTACACGCGCGACGCAAGGCGATTTTCCATTTCCCCCAAAAGAACGAGTGATGGAGAAGGACACATCACCAACTGTCAGATAACAAGTACTCGTACCCGCCAGGCAATGTGAAATACAACTACTGCATCACATAATATCACATCATAGCGCTAATGGCTCTCTTCCACCACCTTCCCGTATCCCGGTAGACTTGATGATTCGTTACTGCATTCGGCCTTTTCATTATCGAAATACTTCTGGTAAAACTCGCAATACGGACTCTACTGGACTCGCTCTAGAGGAGAGAGGAGAAGTAGTGTACGAAAATTCAGATCGATTGCTGCTGAATACTGGCGTCTTCAAAAAGAATACTTCTATAGTCATGCCCTCGAAACCAGGCAGAGCAGGGGAAGAAGTGAGCCACTTGATCGGCTCAGATTATACGTTGAGCACAGCAGGCTGGGTTAACAACGATTTTGGTGTTTCAACTTCTCTCTCGATGATTTGCACCGCCCGAATCTTTGCCTTTTGTCGACACAAAGTATCATCCGAGAATCCCTACTATCGAATCATGGTGACTCAAATGGTGACATACAAGAGGGAAAATAATCTAAACAAAACAGTTACTCGTGATAGCTCTTTTCACCTACTCACTTGGCTAGGATTCCATTTCCCCCATGAGACTCCAAGTTCTGGCTTCCGTAATTCGGACGTTTACAAATTCACCTTCTAGCGAGTCAATATCCCCATCAAAATAAACCTGCCGCCCTTGCCGCGTCCGCCCCATAACTTGATTGGAATTTCGAGGGTTTTTATCTTCCACTAGAACTTCCACCATACGACCAACATATCGCTGACTTCTCTCTAAGCCATGCCGTGCCGCCAGTTCTTGTACTCGATGAAGGCGTTCCTTCTTGACATCTTCCGGTACTTGATCGGTCCATGTCGCAGCTTCAGTATTGGGCCGGGTTGAATAGGCAAATGTGTTCAAGTTGTCAAATTTGACCCGTTCCATTAATTCCAAGGTACTTTGAAACTGCTCTTCCGTCTCCCCCGGAAATCCTACATGACAAGGTCAGGTGTCAACGACATAATATCGTATCTGTCAGGTACGGTACAAGTACAGTGCGAGTAGGGATCTTGAAAGAATGCCGCCCACTATAATCCAATCCGTTGAACTTACCAACAATCACATCCGCAAATATCCCTGCATCCGGTGACTTGGCCTTGATGCGGTCAATTATCTTCATGTAGCTTTCAAAGGTGTACCCTCGCCTCATTCGTTTCAAAACCTCATTGTCGCCGGCTTGGAACGGTACATGAAAACATTCGCAAACCTTATCGAGATCGGCGATCGCATCGATTGCCTTATTTGACATGTATCGGGGATGGGAAGTCGTGTATCGGATGCGCATTTTCGTGGGAAGATTGGAATTTAAGTATTCGAGAAGTTGAGAAAAGGATCGTCTAGGAGACATGTCACGGCCGTACGCGTCAATATTCTGACCCAA
Source organism: Nitzschia sp. pyKryTriq1 (assembly GCA_956465555.1). Taxonomy (NCBI): domain Eukaryota; phylum Bacillariophyta; class Bacillariophyceae; order Bacillariales; family Bacillariaceae; genus Nitzschia; species Nitzschia sp. pyKryTriq1. Next base: position 1,569,058 of record OY101123.1, on the reverse strand, counting down.
CAAGGTCACTTCTCGATATCCTTTTTCCGCCATATCCAAACATTCCTGCAAGATACTTTCCATAGGCCGAGATTGTTCCATGCCCCGTGTCGCCGGAACGACGCAATACGTGCAGTGCTCGTTGCAGCCGAAGATGGTATTGACAAACCCACGAACGCTGTGGCCTCGGATGGGCTTGGCAAAAGCATTATCCTCTTTGTACAGCATTGGTGCCGTTGCTACCAATTGATTTCCCCATTCAATTTGTTCCAACACATTACTTAAAAACGGAACATATTGAGGACCGAGAACCACATCCAACTCGGGGACCTTTCGTAGAAGTGCTTCGCCTTCTTGCTGAGCGACACAACCCGTGACAATCAAAGCAATCTCTTCTCCTTTGCGTTTTCGAGCACAGTAGGGACCCAACAAATCGTATAACTTCTGTTCCGCGTGGTCTCGAATACTGCAGGTATTGAATATCACCACGTCGGCTTGCTCTGGTTTCACCGCCGGAACGAGTTTTAGTTCTTGTTCCAAAATGCCTGCTAATCGTTCGCTATCTGCCACATTCATCTGGCATCCGTTGGTTTGAACGAAGTAGGACTTTTTGCTCTGACCACCATCGCTACCGGCACCGGTACTACTTGACCAATCAGGAAGTCTCGGCATGACGCCCTGTCCCTTGAGTTTGCGACGCGAAAGAACGGCGTTTCGGCCCGTGTGAGACCCCACTCGGGTATGTTTGTCGGCTGAAGGAACCAGATTGGGTTTATGTTGGATGAGGAGTTCTTCTACACGTACAATATGGACCTGATCGGTAGATTTGGATGGTAGAATATGTACATCTCCTGTTTTGGGCGCCATATCGACCAACTGTCGAAAGACATCGTTTGGAAGGATTGGCGAAGACCCGGATGAAGAATTGACGTCTGCCACATCGATCCAGCCAACTTTCCCTGCCTCCTCCCGTGATTCCACACAAGCACTCACTTTGGAAGCCAAGCCCCCGAACGGGTCCCTGGATGATGTGTCAGCCAGGTACTGCTCCAGCACGAGCTGTGCCGTCTCTGGAGTCTCCACGACAATGTGCCGAAGATACAGACTCTGCACCAGGGCCGTGTAATCTACATCTTCTTGAATGCGGGTAGGGAACCATATCTGTGGTGTCTGGGAAGTGCTAGAAGCGATCCCAGCTTTGGATGTTGTAGAGAAGAGAGACCCTCCATCTATCGACGTAGATCTCGTCCTACCTCGCGAAACAAACGCCGCGACAGAAACCCCCCTCAGTACTTCTGCAGCCACAAAGAACAACAGCCACCGCATCAGCGGAAAATATAGGGCAGCTACCATGCTAATGAGTGAATCAAGGAGCCACGACTTGCAGTGGAGAATGAAGAAATGTCCTGGGACGATGATGCAGGAAGACGTAATTAATATTGACGGTGATCGGTGATGTTTATTGTGATGTCTGTTGGATCGTTGATCGTTGATCGTTGCTCATAATATATCTCTCCCTCGTCGTCATCATCTTTCGATTCCTTTTATTTTCGGTGGTCGGCCATCAGGCAGGGCCGAGATATGATATGATATGCATAGTAATAATAATATTATTATTATGATAGAGATCGGCGCGGCCTGGCCGTGCACACCACGCATGTGCGTGGGGTGCGTACCGGTACCAGTACCAGGTACCGGTAGGCGCAGTAATGGTCGGTAGGCAGTGCTTCGAAAATAATGATTACTTCGACTTCTGAATGTCAGCGCCGTCCGACTTCATTATTTTTTATTCGACTCCTCCTCTAGAGCTGGGCGCTGCATGCATAGAAGGACGCACGGCCAGCTCTCTTGCACATGGTTGGTAGGAGGGTCACGCGGCCGTTCTACGGTACCGGTATGGTACTTAGACAAAGCATACATGAAAAAAGCATGCCTGCTGGCTCGTTTAGCGGTTGGATGAACGTGCCCCCAATATCGCTAAAGGGTGGGACAAATGTGCCCGTTATCATCGCTAAGAAGTGACACGCTACACATACAAGTAGTAACACTTCGGCGACATGCGACGTCACAATCGCCCTTCAAAACTTGGCGGGAGTTTCCAAGACAACAAGAGTCAACGAAAAAATGGTGGCGGGATAATAATATACGCAAACGGCTCACAGCGGCCCCGCCGGAGCGAGGTATTCCCAGTGTACCTGGTATTACTTGTACTGCACTTGCAGCACGAATGCAGGACAACAACACAGACAACGCAATCAACGCTACCTTGCACCTCTGATAGGCCATTCGAAGCTTACGATACCGAAACAGCTTTCATTCTTTTCTATAGCAACCATGATGTCAAGAAGGATAGTGACAGGGCTAGTGCCTTTCGTCTTGCTATCGATTTGCCCATCGACGTTAATTATGGCGTCGATGAAGCAGTATGTGCGACGAAGACAGGTACACCAACAGCAGAAACGGAACTTGTACTACAGCAGCAAATATTACAACAAATCCACAAATGCCCCCACCAATTCCCCCACCAGTTCCCCCACCAGTGCCGCTACAAGCGCCTCAACCCCCAGCTCATCCTCTGCCCAAAGCTACCAAGCAAATGATGACTATGCTTCAACGTCTGCCAACAAGAAATATAATTACCTGTGGCAACGCGATGATGACGATGACTATTACGATTCATCTAGCAGCTACTGGAATCAGAACAAGAATTTAAAGGCCGGCTACTACAATGGCAACGATGATAAGCAAACAGGCGGCGCATACGTCCAACGCGACGATGACTCCCAACGCTATAAGGGTTACAGCTTTGACAGTAGTAGTGGAAAGAAAAGAGGATATTTTTCCCAGAACGACGACGAGTATGGAGAAGATACCCGAGTTGGTATGGGTCTTCTATCACGAGCTCAACGGGTTATAATGGCGGCTGCGATAGCGTGTGCCATGATCTGCGTGGCTCTTGTACTTTTATTCAGTCCCTTGATTTTGAGTTCCATCGCTCACTGTTGCTGTGGGTCTAGCGAACCGGATGACTACCGCAGGCATGATGTGTCGGCGCCCCCCGTACATGATAAGGATGATAAGGAGAGGATCAGGGCAAAGAGAAGAAAGAGTCGAAGTCGAAGTCGAAGTCGGAAGACAATACCACGAAGCGCCTCCAGAAACAAAGATCTCACAAAAGCCTTGGCAGCCAGGGGCGGAGACCTTGTGTAGCGAGGCAGGTAGAGGAAACGAAAAACGGCGAAGCAAAGGAAATCTAGTGACAATGCCGTTGTACAAGTTGTCAGATTAGAAAAGTAGAAGGATTGCATTTTTAAAATGTCATGAATTAGTTTGCAGACGACATCTCTCTACACTTGCCCCTGTCTTTCCTGCCGAAATGACCGTTATCTTCAATGTTTACAACTGTAGAGAAATCACAGATGCAACCTTCGTACCGGTACGATACTCGCACAGAACAGTACAAACTGCGTTTCCCACTGCACACACTTCCAGGGAATGGGACGAAAACTAATGTAGGGACGGTAATTTCATTCACAGCTAGATGTTATTATTGGATAATGCTGTGAGACGGTGTGGTCAGTTGTCCCTAAACTGGTAGTACTATCAGACTGCTCAATGTTCAATGCCAATTGTGGGCGCGACAAATAGCAATCGTGTGTATTGATTTAGATTGACAGAACAGTACGTGAAAATAGTGATACGCCTCCAAAACCACCCATCTACTTGGTCGACTAGTATTGAGGATATCCCGGATATTGTTGTTGCTGTGGTGGTTGTTGGTACTGTTGCTGTGGAGGTGGGGCTTGTCGCGGAGGTTGAGCAAAGGCAGGTGCGGACCCATAACTCGCCACCGACTGACCAGTCGGACTCATCATGGAATTCGGAGGGGGCGATCCAAACCCGTATTGTTGCTGAGGAGGTGCCCCATAGTATCCCTGAGGAGTGGGTGGCTGCTGATAGGCACTGGCGTAATGGTTTTGTTGCTGTTGCTCCGGTGGTGGCTGCCCATATCCCCCTTGCTGAGGGGGAGGTTGCCCGTACATATTTTGTTGATGTTGCTCCTGTGGCGGCTGCCCATATCCACCTTGGGGAGGAGGAGGTTGCCCGTACGGGTTTTGTTGTTCCTGTGGTAGTGGTGCGCCAATCGAGTAATTGCTGTACGGTTGCTGCCCATACGAGGCAGGGGCGGGTGCAGGACTTGCACCAAACGCAGGATCCATGGTCATACTGGAAATGAACTGAGAAGGTACCGCCTGTGGAGGCGGAGCAGGATCATCCAACAGATTGATCAAGTTACCTTCATCACGGGTCATGACGGGAGGAGCCGACTGGATACTGGTACTGTTCGTAACCCCACCTTCTCCCCTCAAATCGCGAATGCTTGCTAATTTAGCAGCCGCAATCGCCTTGCGTTCCTCTGGAGTAACATATGGATCATCGTCAGGGTCCACACCTGCATTTCGCCCCCGAGAGCCACCCTTGATCGGACGACTAATCATTTGGGGGGTTCCCAGCTGAAAGATCTTGGAAAATGCAAAAAACGAGATCCCGTTGAGACGCAAATCAAAGGGGTGTACGGAGGGAACATCTCTATTAGCGGGCTGCGTAATCAAGTGGCACCTCAGAGGAGAACTAAAGTTCGGCACTCGCAAGTGAAACTGGTGCTGAAAGACTTGGTCCGTAGTCCATCCGTTTTGTCCAGACTCGGAAAAATGCACATCCTTGCCATCAGCCAAAATCTGGCGCTTGCCGCTGTTGAGACTCCAAACGAAGATGACTTCGTGCTCACTCCCACGGCAGTGGGCACCCGTCAATCCTCGACTGATAGCCTCATTGTTGGCGATCCCAAATTTGAAGGAAACTCGCTTCTTGGAGAATCCAAAAGTCTTGGATGCATTCTTCACGCTGAAGTCCACTTGGTACGGAGCGAAAGACATTATGGAACTATCCGATTACTCAAGAAGAGCAATGCAACTTGGTCTTCTACAAGGTCGCCCTGTTCGAATTATGTAGAGCAGGAGTCGTACAGGTAGTCTTGCCAGTTACCGGTACGTACTTTTGTCCCACCAAGAGACTGTGCTCGAGAATGCCGAAGAGCCAAAGTTGGACCGTTGGGTAGTCTACTACCGGTACAGTAGGTACTCGTAAACAAACGGAGAAACCCGCGGAAGCGGTCATCGTCGCCGGTCGGTTTTCATTCTTTTTCTCGCCCGGCCTACTCTCAGCTCTACTCTCTACGGTACCTGGTACTGTACCTGTACCATGTACCGGTGCACCATCGACCACCACGCCGGCCAACCTATACGGTTCCGGTACAAGTTGTACAGTACAGGTACCGTGGCAGCACGCCGGCCACTTTAAATTTTTCGAAATTCAGATGTTGGGAATCTGGAATTTCGAATGGCGTCTTCTTCGTCGCTTTTTGCCACGTCAATTCAAGCCCGAAGAATGATCATCATCAGCAAAAAATCAAGCAAGACGACAGATGACGACGCGTGACGACGATGACGACGACGACAACTCCTCACTCCCGACACGATCTTCCCGCCACAATGATGATCATCGAAGAAACTCACTACTTGTACTCTCACTCTCCGTAGTTGTTTACAGTACTTTGTAACTTCGCAGCCATTTCATCCTGACTTGCTTGATCTATCCATCACTCCCCTCATCACATTATTCATCAACAATCGAACAATGCCAGCTGGTAGAGCTCCCGTCTCTGTGGGAATCAATCCCACCATGGCCGTTTACACGCTAGTGCTCGGAGGTGCTTGTGCCGTGGCGGCCTATACGGAAAAGTATCGACGCGATCAAGACGATATTGATGATAGACTCAAACAGCAATATTCCTCCAACATGAGAGAACAGCATGCCAAAATACCACAGATTACACAGACGATTCGAGGACAAAATATGCAGCTCGATGATACCATGAACAAGTGGGTTTGGGGTGGCAAAGCCAGCTTGCCCCAGCATGGTGGTGGCAGCGGAGCAGGAAATGCGAGTGACGCGGTTTCGGCGGCATCATCAGAAGAGGAAGAATGGGACAGTGGCAGCAGCAGTAGTAGCGAAGACGATCTCGAGGACGAGAAATCGCTGTCCAAAAAGGAACGAAGGAAACGACGCAAGGAAAGAAAATTGAAACGAGAAGAACGGAGAAAAAAGCGACAAGAAGAAATGAAGCGGCTAGAAGCAGATCGACAAAAGCTTGTGGTACAATCTGTTGCCGCTGGTGCTGCTGTCGGTGCCATAGCGGTAGCTGCATCCATGTTCCTTGGTGCTGGACGAAAATAGTAGAACGAACCATGCAATACTTTGATTGTTTTGATCGTCGACACGGGAAATCCATTGTGGCACAAAAATTACAATTATTACTGATATGGTGGGGTTACATGATTCCTTTGCTGATCTTGTCCATTTTCTTTTGTAAAATGGAACCAGCTTTGGCCCGTTGTTCCACACATAGTATCACACTTTCAAAATATTCCAGGACTTCATCTTCGGTAGGCCGCACTGGAGCTTCCTCTAGCATGGTCAGTTCGAATTCTTTCAGTGCATCCATTTCCACCTTGAGCGTTTCCATAATGAGGTCAACGTGTTTTTTATGGGCTTCCAGGAGGGCCTGGGCGATGCGTGTATGTTCAGGAAGAGATATACTAACCACTGGCGGAGAATCATCATTCACAGCGGGAGATACATTCGAAGGAACAGTGGAGCCATTCGCCGTGGCAGCTTTGGACTTCCCCTCCTCTTCCGATTCCTTGTTGAGAATATCATTCAAGTCCATAGTCGATCCCATGTTCTCGCTACTCTGAGTATGGGATCGAGCAAAGCGTTCTTGTAGCACACTTGAACGCCGACTACCTCCCCGAGATTTAGCGTACTCTCGAAGTTCGTCGGCACTAGCAATAACAGGCAAGTCAGACTCATTTGTCTCCGTTGTATCAAATGACGCATTGGCAGCAGTTGGTAGCGCTTCTTGATCGTCGTCGGAGGAAGTAGCCACAATGCCATTGGTTGGCGAGGATACCCCTCGTTCTTCTCCTGCTTCTTCTTCGTCGTCGCCACTTTTTCGTTGGATTTTGGGAGGGGAGGAGACTGCAGCGTGGAAAGGTCCCGGCAAGCGGACAGGAGGTCCCAGTCCACCAGCTTTGCGAGGAGCGGCGCCCTTTGTTGTCACACCAATCGTCTTGGGGATCGGGGCCGCGGGGGTGGATCTGCCCTCGGTCGCTAATGCACCAGCAGCACTTCCACCGCCACTGGCTCCTCGAGGTGTACTAGCAATGGATCGACCTCCTCCTGTTGGTTTTCGACTGCCGACCGATCCCGCCCGGCTACTTGCCACACTGATATCGTCCGCTACTGCCTCTCCCGCTTGGATCCGACTAAGTGTCTTTTTCACTCGTACATCCCGTACCAAGTCAGAATTGTCCACCAACCCATCAAAAATATCAGGTTGTTGTCGATTGATGATTTCTAACCCCCGTTTGGCTTGCTGTCGGACCTGCGGAGCCGGATCTCTCAGAGCCTTGGTCAATGCCATGCCGACTTGTTCCCATATTTGAACCGACAAATAACCTACTTCCGTCCATTCCTGTAGGGCAACTCCCAAATAGAGAGCGCAGGCCTCTCGTACCGCCCGTGATTTATCGGACTTTAATCGGTCCAACCAAACCGGCATGACCATTTTACACGGCGTCACGCCTAGGATGTCAACCGTCATGTCTTGGACGGTCGTGCGGATGACTGCGACCGTTTGTGCATGACATGCTAATATAGTGGGCATGATATCTTTTAACAAATACCGAGCATCCGCTTGACATTTCGCAAAGAGTTCGGCACAAGATTCACAAGCCCGTATTACCACAGTGGATCGAGGATCTTTTAAGAGTTCCGCTAGGGGCCACGCCAAATGACGCAAGATTGGAGGAGAATTGTACCAAGCCTCCTCCACGGCGTATTCCGATCCAGTAGGAATGATAGACACCAAACTAGCCAAGGCTTGAGTTCGTTTCTGCCAGTCTTCAGGCGTCGACTTTTCAATTACCGTGGCAAGGTCGTGGATCGGGCCATCGGGAAGTTGTTTACCGAAAGGAGACCCTCGCATATGACTGGAAGGAGACTTAGCGTAGTTCATTTTGAGAGATGATTTTCCCGTTCTTCTTCAATGAAATGCAGTAGCTGATCGTCAATGCTTGGTAGAACCGATAATTGCTAGTAGACTTGGGCAAACTGCCGCGAATATTCAAAACAACCCCTGCCAGGAGCCACTGCGAAACGACTACAATCGATCTCAAGCACAACACTTTCTGCTTCCTTATGCGTCTCGTCGAAGATCGGCTTAATTTCAAAGTCAAGTACGTGGAATAGTTGCGAAGTAGAAGTAGAAGTAGAAGGCTAATGATATTGTATTGCACACCCTCTTCTCAGCAGTCTTCTATCACCACTCATCATTCATCATTCGACAGCAGCGCAGCACGCCCTATCAATCGGAAATCCACCCCGTGATGACCGCCCCGCGCGTGCCGCCCAACGGCATTCTGTAGACGAGACTCTATCATACAGTAGTACCGGTACAAGTACAAATAATGACCTCCACGTGGAATTCCATGACTCGGACGACTTGATTTTTGAAGAACTAATAAGATCCATCTTTTCTTTCTCTCCCGCGCCAACAAAAATCCATGGACGCCCGCGCCGCCGACAGCCGGGCCTCTCGGCATGCATCTCATCATCCTTGTCGTCGCGACAGGGCAATCATCACCAATCAGCAATTTACCTGTTCGTACCGGCACTCGTATCATCTTGCTCGGGCTGGCATCGAGGAGGAGTTAGACGTCGGCGTCGTCCTGAGAAGCAATTGACCTCGATATGATCGGCGTGCGGGCGCAATACGTATTGAATACATATGAATTCGTGATGATGGGAGCTGGTGGAAGACGGGGGCGCGTAAAACAACTCATTCACACTTGACAAAGGAAGCGGCCGGCCGAAGCCCTTCATTTTTGTCCATGCCACGATCCGTCACTACTGAACGACGTATGCGATCCTATTTTAATCGGGTTGCACTAAAGTATACAATCAATCATGCAGTACATGTCGTAACAAATGATAAATAGTGGTGGGAGTCGTCACGTGGTCGGTAGCCAGGTGAATCATCATCACATGGGCTGACGACGTCTCTTTTGAAAAAGTGTCCAGGGCACACTACCGGTACATACATATCTGGATGCGAAACACTACCAATAAGCCGTCGTGAAACGATCACCGTTGCGGCCGCACCAATGCTCTCTCTCTCTCTCTCTCTCTCACACACACACACACACACACAAAGAAGATTTTCGCTCGTTTGATCGTCACGGACTGCCTCTACAATACTACATCAACAACACCCACCAACTTTCTTTATATTCTTATTGAATGCCGCATACCATCAGCTACCGTCATCCCTTATCAATCTACTAGTACACACAGCATCGGAACAGTCATCCAGCACAATGACGAAGGCCACAATAGTTGTCGAACTCCCGAAAAGGGACACCAGGGTGCCTGACCTCAATGATGTCGTGATGGGTCGTGGCACAGGCGTCGCTCAGCATGTCGGCAACGCGATGTTTAGGTTTCACGTGGATCAGAATCGAGCCAAATACCAACAGGCAGCGAAGACGGAAAAGAGCGGCATTGCTCTAGCGATCGTCCATGCCATTACACAACGGGGCGGGAGCTTTGTGCATCCCGTGAAGGTCGGTGGCAAAGTAAGATTCCGGACTGTGCCGTTGCAACTCGCCCTGAACAAGACATCGCAAGCGCTCCGAGAACTCAATCTCTCTTGCAAGCGCAACGAGTGCATTCAACAAGCCTTGGCATCGACATCTCCCATGAATACCATGAAGTTACCGGCGCTGCAGCATGTGATCAGTCCCGCCGTGGCGCCTGTGGCCCAGCTCGAGACTCCAGCCACAAGTCGCCACCCGATGAACAAGAACAAGAAGGCCACGACCAAGACGAGCACTGTTACCAAGGCGAAAAAGAAGACCAAGACGACCCAGAACAGCCGTACTACTGCCAAGTGGGATGCAGTCGTGACACCTCCACCCAAGAACTCGCGGGACTTGACTCCTCCCCCTCCCACGAAGCCTCGTCACAGTCGGACGACACGAGCAGTGATTCAAGCACAAGAGCACGAGCAGCAAGTTCTTGCGAACAACAAAAACGGCGAAGAACAGCCTCGGCCCTCCGCGGTTGCTGGTACGCCGCCACCAAGCCTCGGTCAGCCAGCTACAAGTGTGGTAGTAGATTCTGCCGGCCAGACTCTGGGTCAGAGTGAAAGGAGCGATCACCACCGATCTGCTCTGCCTGTGAAGAAGCGTCCCCTGTTGCGGGATTTCACCTTTTGTCATCAAGATCAGGAACCTGAGGCTGATGCCACTTCCCACCTGAATGACGCTGCTGCGGTCTCCGCCTCGAGCATCGAATTTATCCCCATTGTACCTTCCACAGGAAATGCTGTTTCAGAGGAGGCGAGGGGACGCCAAGCGCTTCAAGCGCTGGAACTTGACTCCTCGTCAATGGCTTCTCGATGGAATATGATCGTACCAAATGAGGCATATGTGCCTCTAACTGTTGCCAACACGACTGTGTCACCGCCTTTCAAGACCACAGCAGGGGGTGATGTGACGTCAAAGAGCAGTCCTACTTTGTCGCTTGGACAAATTGAATCGATTGCCTCCGAAGGTGTGGCATCTCCCTTGGAGGAGCATGCTGGCATCACGACCGCAACTTGCACCCATGCAGAGATCCGGGTTGCCAATCAAGACTCTGACTGGGGGCAAGCGCCATCTCCGAGACCTACTTCAATCTCGAACGGGACAAGCGCTGCGAACGCCTCTCTCCAAATATCTGGACGACCTTCTCGTGCAAACGTGCGACCATCTGCTCGAGCTATCAGTGATAGTACCCAAAGAATGAACTATGGAGTGAATGTGTATCCTGCCCACTCTCCCGGAGGGACTATTTCCACCAATCGCATGTCCATGGTGACGCCGTCTTCGGCCTTCATGATGACTTCGCCATCGATGTTTGGGCGACGATCCTTCGTCTCGGGAAATCTACAGGAAAGTCCCCTCTTTGGCGCCCTTTTCAATGAGAATGACAGCTACCGATCCGTGTATGAGAAGTCGTCTTCTGACACGAGGGCATTCCACTTTCATAGTCAAATCCTTGGCAGCGGGAAGAGTCCACCTTCGGCACCAGAGGCAACAATGGCCAGCATGGGCATCTTCGTTACCAATAACGCAGAGACTTCTTCATCCAATCTTGCTCAGCCAGGAACCGAAGAAGACCACATTTTCGGAAGTCCTGAGGAAAAGACCAGCCTGGATCTATGTTGCCTCTTCTGCTCGCCTGGAAATAGTCAAGGCTGGCCTTGTCCTATCCATCCCTTCAGAGCAAGCGCCGGGAATACTACTCCTCCCTCTACCTTTTGGAACCACGGCGAATTGCCGCACTACAGTCAACATGCTTCGCCCGCGAACTTAAGTGGCTGGTCCCCGATTGGCAAAGAGATCCATGTACCTCCCCCAGCCGTAGGGAATGGTGCTATACACCAGTTTCTTCATCGCGAGGCCTCGCCATCTCCAAGGCGTATGTTTGCATCTGTCATTCCACCTTGTGTTTCCGGGGCATCAAGCGGCGCGATTCAATCCTCGCCAACCGGACTTTCCACCGTTGCGTCTGGATTTTCTCGCTGGACACCTTCGCCTCTGTTTCCAGTGACAACTTGCTTCTCGCCCGATCCCACCACGCGCCAGGAGCCAAGCAGCGCTGAACGAGGCGGAATTACATTCCTTTTGGAAGCAGCCCAGGCAGCGAAGGTGTTGGACTTTGAAGATTCGGCCGCGTCCAAGCATGAATCCAAGCATGAATCATCCGCAGGGATCAGGAAACGAAAAGCGAAGGACAGCCTCCTTGAAGAGGAGCACAATAGACCGGAAAAGAGACCAACACAAATGTCCCAGTCTCTGCCTGCAAGCTATGAATTTGTCAGTGTGTCTTCACACCGTCATGCTTCCACGCAAGCTGGGTATCAACCCTCGCCTCGACGAATCTCAGATGTCAAAATGCACAACATGGATCCTCCTCTCACCACCTCGCAAATCCATCCAGGGGCACTCTTGTGGGCAACGAAGAACCAAAGCAGGCTCCAGACGGAACAGATCGCCCACTACGGAAGCTTTCCCTTACCATCAGGTCGCAGACTCTCAGATAATTCGTCCTCACCATGCTCGGGTGGCTTTGGTGTTCCTGGCAATTCCGACCACTGTATGCCGGTGGCGTCGGAAGCGAATCACCATCAGCCTGCTGCTTCTCCTATGCCTCCCGTCAAGTCATGCCGTCGGGTTTCCTACTAGATCACACCTCCAAAGCATCACATGCAATTGGAGTTTGTGTGTAACGCCTCGTTGGGTGGATAATGTTGCGTCTCAGTTTCAAAGATGTTTTCTCTGATGATGTGTTTCGAAATCTTTGCACGATCTTTTTTCGAGAATGACTGCTGGAAACGACCTTGACGACTGCATACATAACCATTCCGCCCACACTTCTCCACGAAGTAGATCTCCCCATCATAGAGACGACGCTCTCTAACATAATTAGCCTTTTTAGCAATATGACCTACTATTCCATTATACCTATAGAATCAAGAATAGAAGACCCGACGCCTTTTGCACAGCCATGGTCTTGAGAAAGAGCTGCACATTTACTATACCTTTCTAGCAGACATTGGCAGACAGTGCAGACGCTTTACGTAGGGTCCTACGCTAGACACGCTGCCCTCCTCTTCGAGATACAAGTGCGGGTCTCATGAGTCAACATGCAACTGGTGCGGGCCGCAAGCCATCTAGGAGTAGAAATCATAGATTTTGTATAAACCCAATCGGCCACTGAATACAAGAAAATTTGCTAGTCTAGTCCTTCTTTGCCGCGGTCTTTTTCCTTCCCCCACCAAGTAGGGCCAAAACCAGGACACCAATGGTTCCGAGCAAAAGGAATGTCATTATCAAAATCGCATACAACGCCAGTCCACTTTCTTGCATTTTTTTCCAGAAGTCAAAGAGTTGGTCCACTGGCGACGGCGGGGGCGGAATGGCTTCGGCAGGCGATTTACTGTAGTGCTCCAACACAAATTCTTTCATACTTTCAACACTTCGTTCGACGTCGGAAGCGAATCGATAAAAATGGCCCTTGTGCAAATACAACAAGGATGGAATTGTTTGGATACCAAATCGCATGGCCGTCGTGGGAGATTCGTTGACGTCGACACTTCCCAGGACAATGCTATTTTCGTAGAGCACTTCATCTTGTCCCAGTTCTTCAAACAAGGGCTTCAGTTCAGTACACGCGTTGCACCCAGTGGGTGTTCCGAACATCAATAACCAGCTTCCAGTAGTAGCACCCGTGGAAGCTTGGGTTTGATGTTCCAATGTGGCATCGGTGAGGGTGACTACTTCGGAAGTGGCCCAGCCGATTGCGAGGAAGAACACAAGGGCGACAAACGATCTGGACATCAACATGCTACAATGCTTTCGAGACATAATCTTGTTGAAATTAGAATGCAATCCCAATCCTGCATGTGAATGGCTAATAAATGGCTTCTCCGTGCCGTCATCACATCACAGCGAAGAGGAGAGGCGGAGGCTCGACCTTGGCACATCACACGCTGATGGCTATATGATGCCGTTAAAAAAAAGATTACTCGTACAGTACCTGGTACATATCTCACGTACAGGAAGAATCATCGAAGGAAGTATATACTGTACCAGTGGTACCGGTACACGTACTGTAGGTACTGTACATCAGTCAGTAGTCTGTCCGCCGGTTCTCTCAACCTATCCGAGATGGGTTCCAAAGTTCGGTCAGCGGGTTTTTGGCACTTGCCACCACCCAATGCTGCTGCCGCACTTCGATACTTCTTTGTTGAAGATGTCAACACACACTTGATCAGCGATCAACGCCAACCGAGCAGCAGTGAGTGGATCACCAATTTTCTTCGACGGTTGCAAAACATGAACGACGACGGAGGTGTGAAGGAAGCTCAGGTTTGCGAACTAATATACAGAACCGCAAAAAAATATGATAAAAACTACCTGTAGAAATTCAAAGTTTAGGCCACCAGTCTAGAGCCCGATGGCTAGTTTGCTCCTTTCTTTTCTAATCCTAGTAGGAGGATTATAGTTGAGACAATATGCAAATAAATTACAGTATAAGGTATAGTGACGAGGTCGGGTAAATATTTAGTTTGCCTTGATCCCTCTCTTCTCTTCGTCTCGGGTTTCCACCAGAGCCTGAATCATGTGGCGTAATGAATACCCCTGCAAGGACCATGCAACACAAAGCCACGAATGCAGCAATGTGTTCACAGACGCTAAAGACAAGTCGGTGTACTGGATCAACAATGGGTACATAGGCAGCAGTGGAGCATTCAAGATGAAACCAATGAATCCTAGAATCCGAGCTGATAGTTTCGCCTTGGGGTGTTGCACTGTCATGAAGAACACCATCAAGTAAAAGGTGGAAGGAAACTGCGTGATACCCGCGATGAAAATGTCACAGGCGGGTCTTTGGAAGGACATACCGCCCCAGGCACAAATGGCCGTTACAATTGTGCCAAAGGACCACCAAAACGACTCGGGGATAAGCGGAATCCGGAGCAGTAGGGGATTGCAGTTGGGCTGTTGCTGGAACTTTCGAATAACTTCGGTTCCGCTGCTGCCCATAAAACAAGAAGCCCCGGAGACTGTTCCCACGCAAAGTGTCCACAAGAGGCGGAAAGATAAGGAATTGCGATCTTCCAGGGTAGTGTAGAACTGGTGGCAGTAACCACCCGCGATCACGGAGATGCAGTACCCCAAAAGCAGACCAGCGGATCGAGTGCATAGAGCATCTGAAACCCCCGGCCTCGAATACACCATGATAGAAGCAGCCACAACTGCCATCACAACCGCGAGGCCGTAGTCAGTGCCATATGTCCACGCAGTGTTGTCGAAATGGGACAAGCTTTCATCGTAATGGTAAAATGCCCAATCATAGGTCTTTCTAGCTGCTTCCGGGGCCAGTGCAAACGGAAACCAGACGGCGAAGCCTGTCACCGCTGCACCTGCTGCAGCTCCGGATCCAATCGAAGTCAAAAGACGAGACCAATATCCCCAGCCTTCTTCGTCAACAGAAAGAAGACTACTGAAATCCTTCGTCAGCGGTGAATAGCGCGAGTTTGGCGACCTATCTGCCCAATCTCCATCTGAAAATCCTGTGGAGTCCTCTGTGGAGATCGTGGAATCTGACCGAGCAGCAGCGGGTGACATACCATCACTCTTACACATTTTGATGTAATGGTTATCTTGTTTGAGGAGATGTTTTTTGCGAGCAATGCACGCACAAAATAGTTTATCAAGATGCAAAAGATCCGATCAAAATACGACCCCTGAAGCAAGAAGAAAATGATGATTCCTGCCGCAAAGAATCTCTCCGACGACGGAACTGTACTGTGCGGAGCTGTTGTGCAAGTTTGGGCTTCGGCTTGCCTACTATGGTTCGGGACTAATTATTTTTGTGGTCGTCGATGGTGTTCAAATTTGAGTTTCTCGCATGCATCGATGCGTCTTTTATGGGGACCCTTTTATGTATCTCCACTTTTTCGCTTTTAGTTGTTTATCCTTGGTTCGTGTGATCACACATACAAAACGGTGGCCTGTTATTCTGATGCCAGCACACCACCAAACTGAAACAACGGTGACGTGGACGATTTGTGATTGGCTGATTTTGACGTCACGCCGTCGTACGAAGTCGAAAAGCCACGCGCACCCACTTTGCAGTACTAGTACCTGGTACTGTACCGGTGGTACTGTACCTGGTACTCGTACCACCGTTCGTTGACATTTTTTATCTTGAATCTTCACAGGCACAACACGTCACGGTCGATCGATCGGTGGCGCGGTCGGTGGAAGAATGACGCACCAACGCCCTTTTATGTGCATCATATCCGGGTCTTTCTCGAACAATCCGAAATCTGAAATCCTTGTTCTGTCCGTCCACCGCTTCCTCTCCCCATTTCCCGGCTGCCTGGTACATACTCATACAGGTAGCTACCAGTACTGTTAGCATTTAACACTGTTACCGGTACCGGTACTGTACTCGTTACTACCTGTTCTCTCTAATAAAACAGTACGAGTAACGTAGTATGCAGGGGTACAGGTACTGTAGTTTGAAGTTTTTTTTAAAAAGACATGGAAGTACGCGTTCTTTGTTCTACTCGTAACAGTACTCGTACTGTACGATATGGTTCATGATGGTGAGATGTTGATGTTGTATTTACATGGAGAGTCTCTTTATTGTTGGTTGGTGCGGGAAAATCCAAATTTTCAAAGTGTACCAGTATTGGACGTAAAAGCATCATCATGAAGAATCGTCAGCTGCGCGCGCCGCTGGAACTTCCCTCCGATCCCTTCGGAAGAACACCAACAAGAGCAGTTGTACCATCATCTTATTGACGAACGCTTCTATAATCTCAAAAGCAACACGTTCGCTGTATAACAACATCAGCGCATCATGAAGGCATCATGGTCCGCACAGGAATGCCACTACGAAACAAAACACTAGTAGTAATTGCCGCAGTTTAAAACTTCTGAAATGCAGAGTAGGCTCTCGCAAAGAAGACATGCTACCTACTCGGACTTCCTACGTCGACCACACGCATCAATTGCGGGTGTCTGGGCTCTGCCATTACGGAATAAATCAATGCGTTCCCAATCGATGAGTCTTTTGCATTCGAAATATCTACCTATCTACCTTTCGCCCAAAGTCCCGCCTTGGACTGTCTCGTTTTCTGGATAGTATCTTTTCAAGCTACCGGTTGGGGTAAGAAGAATGATTTTTCTAGCCTTCCATACTTTCCACTACCAACGGGGAGTTGATGTCCAGTGACGCGAGATCCTTGTTCAACGAATCTGTCTGCACGAGAAGCGGCTTGCTGCTGCTAGTCCTTGGCTTAACATCACTATTCGACGCCCACTTGCTAGCATGAAGTATCCTGTTCTCGGATTCCAATGATGGCTGAGCTTCCAGCAGTTTTCGAAGAGTCATTTTCTGGAGAAATATAACGACGAATAAACGTTCGTGATGGGTCAGAACTTTGCAGAGCGCGATGACAACGTTGGAGACTTCAAACTTACCGGGTCTAGCTCGGCTTGAACGCTGACATTTCGTGAATCGACGCCAACCATCGATCGAATGTAGCGTCGGACGCGCTGTACCTTTTGGATATTCTGTGGGCCTTTCTTCGGCACAATCTTCCCACCATGATCAGATCTGTGCAGTGTGGTGATCCCTGTAATTCATAAGGGCAAGCGAAGATCGACGATTAGGGCGTGATAGCGTACGGACAACATGTTTTTATAAGTCGGATCAGCGATGGTGGCGATGTTGGAAAGGAGGACTTACCCATGAGGCTTGTTTGTTGTTGTATGGGCGTTGTGGTTCGTGATGGGAAGGATCTACCAATTTTTGTTGAGAACACAAGAAAAGTTGTGCTTCTTGGCGATACATACAATATGCACCAATACTGCCGTTGAATGATCGAAAATCTCAAAAACATTGTTCCTGTGTCACCCTCGGTTCATGAAAATCTGAAATCACTGCGAGAATATTTGGAATTTTGGGCTTTTGGCGTTCTCGCTTTTTAGTCTTGAATTTTCATGAGAAGATTCTTCGATGGGCCCATTTATTTCTGACGTCGGACGACCGAAGGATAGATATACTGGTATACTCACGAATCCACTGACGCTGGGACTTGTAGCAATCACCACAAACTGCTTCCTCACTCTACTCAATAAACAAACTCGTTTCTCGACGACCACTGGCAGGTTTCGATTTGGTCGTAGTTCAGTAGTAATAGACACGAGAGTATTGCGAGAGTGCGAAACCTATTGCGCGAGGCATCTTCTAGACTTTTTACCTTAAAAGTAGAAGAGCGAGAACGGATGACACTGGTAGCAGCAGGAATAGAGCTATGACACAGCTCAGTTCATTCGCACTTTACTCTACTAGTTGATAATAGACCAGCCGATACAGTACCGGTACGAACCTGGAACTGTACCGGGTACCTGGTACCCTGTACGGACAGTAACAAAGGAAGCGCGCCAAACACGCAGCGCAGTCACGCACACTCGTAGCGTTCGAAGAGATCGACTGCGTGCGCCGGCGGCCCGCCATCAAAGCGGAGGAAAATAAAAAAACTCGTGAACGGATGACAATGGCGTCAATTCTTGTCTCAGCACTACCTGGTACCTGGTACCAGAATCTCTAGTAGAGACTCCACTTGCTTTTTGATTAGAAGACGTGACGACTAGATCACGGCCGGCTTCTTCTCGGTGCATGCAATCGATCTAAAAAAGTGCGACGACTCACTCCACCCGAGCTCAAGATGGGCAGCGACAAGGCAATGGGTGAGAAGCAACCTCTTGTTCCCAAGTTGGCGGCCGATGAGGAAGATCCGGTGCAGATACCTGATCTCGAAACACCCAGTATCGTAGCCGATGCCTGGGACATCCTCCTTCTGGGCGTTCCTATTTTTATTTCCCGACTCTCATTTGTGGGTATGAAAACGACCGACACAGCATTGCTGGGGCACGTCAGTCGAGAGGCATTGTCGGCATCTGCTCTTTCCGATCTTTGGACCATGTGCACCCAAGTCTTGCTGAACGGTAGAATTTTGGGTGTACTAGTAGGAGGAGCCGTGGGTGCAGGGAATCCCAAGTTGGCAGGTATCTACCTGCAGGTTTCGTATGTCGTTCTGGGATGTATGTCCACCGTCGTCATTATAGCTTGGTTCTTCACTGAACAAGTATGGCTGGCATTTGGAAGCGATGAGGAGATTAGCGAGATGGCAGCATACTATGCTCGTGTTTTGAGTTTTGCTGTTCCAGGTATCTTTGGCTTTGGACAACTCTCGCAATTCTTTTCGGCGCAACGAATCATGCGTCCAGAAGTGACCAGTTCTTCTATGGGTTTGGTGATGAATCTTGTATTTGGCCTAATCTTTGTCTTGGGATGGCCCATCCCCGGCTTTCGTGGATATCAGTTTGCGGCGTGTCCGATTGTGACAACCTGTGTCACCTACATATCTTTCGCCACGATGTTAATTGTCTATGTTCACTTTCAGCAGCTGCATGCGCCAGCCTGGGGCGGGTGGGATGCCAAGGAGATTACTTGGGAGCGGATCAAGACGTTTTGTGAGCTGTACTTCCCTGCGGCCCTTTCAAGTGCTTCCGACTTTTGGCGCGTCGCAGTTATTGGAGTGGTTGCTGCCAAGTTAGGGGAAGAAGAAGTTGCTGTCTTCAACACAAGCTACAGGTCCGTGCTTTTTTGGCAACTGCCCGGCCACCGACTGGAAATCGCGTGTACCTTCCTGCCCGAATACACCATTACTCACTACTCGACTTGGTCTATAACATGTCTCCCCACGTGATGAAGAATCATGTGGATTGCTTTGATTGTGGTCGGATCACTGGCGGGTGCCTCTTCGATCAACGTGTCCCTTCGATTAGGAAAGATGAACCCCGCTGGAGCCCGTCAGGCGGGTATGGTTGGCATAGGCATGTCTGCATCGATTTTGATCATCTTGGGTGCAATAATTTTGTTTCAGAGTCGATTGGTCGCCCGTATTTTTACTGAGGATGTGGTCTTTTTGGACATGTTTGCCGAGGCGAGCCTTCCCTTTACATTAACTTTGGTATTTATGAATCTCGCAGTGGCAATTGAGCGCGTCCCATATGCGATGGGACGGACAAGAGAAATATTTTGGATGGGATTTGTGGCCAGCTGGGGCGGACAGGTGCCTGCAGTGATCTTGATGACACGGTATTGGAGAGCGGATTTGGCGGGATTGTACTGTGGTATGGCAATTGGATATGCGTTCTTGTGCGTGTTATACGGTATCATTACTTTCCGGAGGTACGTACAAGGAGGTTGCAATGTTCGAAGTTGATGACATATCATGCCACTGACACGCCCCACGCTCGATTATTCGGTTCGTTTCTTACTTCAGTGATTGGAACAAATATGCCGAAATGGCCCAATCTCGATCGGAATCCATCGCAAATAAAGTTGGCCAAAAGGGACCATGATCTTCATCAAACAATTTTGAAATATCCATGCATCCCCAATAGGATCAGGTGGCTGTAGACCACTGTCTGCTATAGATCTACTCTCGCTAGTAGAGTGAGTAGAGATATTCCCATAGAGAATTTTGTAGAGAGTGGCGTGTACCGGTACTCGTAAAGTACTTGTACAAGTACTTGTAGTAGTTTTTTAGTGTACCACGTACCGTACAGCATCAATTATTTTCGCAGTCGGAGTAGTCGTTGAAATTTTTGGCGCGGAAGCAAGTTTTGGTGCAACGGTTCCCGTGCACGCGCGGCGGAGAAGCTCACTCCAATGACGACCAGATAGATCATCAGCGCCATCGGCCGCGGCCTCTCGCTCCACTCTCCACCCACAAAACTCCACCGACCAACAACAACACACAACACACAAACATCGAAGAGCGAGAACGGCGTACATGTACAGTAAACACAACTGCCACCATCGCTCGTCTCTGGCGGCGCACTTTTGAAATCACCAGATTTGTTATTCATCTCATCCACACATCATTACATCCACATCCACCACCATGCTCCGCGGCTTGCAACCACTCAAGCTATTGGAGAGCGCGACAGCGGCCGCAAGAGGTGTTCCCAGGGCTCGACGACCAGCAATCCTTGATGATGATGATGACGAGGACGATTCCTCCTCGGACGAGGAGGCGCTCTTTTCGAGTCCTCCTGAAGTGGGCGATGAGGACCCTTCACCAACACTACCCTCTCCGACACAACGGGCGACCGCCGTGAGGTCTCCTGCGGCTGCTCCACCGGTGACAACCGATACGAGTGCTGCTGCCGCTAGCACTTCACTCGTTGCTCCGGAGACCCCCAAAACTGATATGGATAATACACCATCAACATCTAAGGAGGGAGGAGAAGAAGAAAACCAGGAAGAAGAGACCTTGCAGCCAGCTTCCAAGGAGATGGTTCCCAAGAATAGAACCAACACCCGCACCAGCACCAGTACCAAGAAGGCATATAGTGACAACAAGAAATCAGCGACTCCCAAGACCAAGAAAGCTTCTACTACGTCCAGTAGTACCAGAAAAATTGTTGCAGGATCCAATACGATTACCCCCTGCCACAAGGGTCCCGCGCTGACAAATACGACCGGTAGTGCGATCACGGTGGGGATGATGATTCCGGCCGCTACTCCCACGCCTGGTGCACCCGCTCATGCAAAGAAGACGAAGATTCGCCGACTCGGTATCTTGGAGCAAACTTCGGAAACTAGCCTATCGCTGGTTCGGAAACTCGTCCAGTATACCGAATCTACCTGCAAGTCGCAGCAGGATGCCTTGAAGCGGGCCCAAAAACACGTGAAGCTCTTGCAACATCAACTCGAAGACGCCCAACAAGTCTGCAAGGACCTGCAATCTCAAGCGGATGCGGCTTTGCAAGACAAAAAGGTAGCATCGCGCGATTATAAAAAGCTCGTCAAACAGTGGGAAAAGTGCCAAGCCGCAGATGAAAAGAAGGAATCTGAGCTCAAAGAGGCCGTCAAAGAGGCCAAAAAACGTCGGGTCTCGGATGATTTTATTGCGGAAGGCAAGCCACCAACCAAGAAAGCCAAAACAACAACCGGAAAGTCCAACAACAAGCAGAAAAAGAAGAGGTCGGGAGAAAGCGATGACGATTCGTCGTCGTCAGAATCATCAGAGCTTGAAGGGATTATGAACGAAGATGGAGACAGCAGCGAAGAGGATGATTCGGATTGGGAAGGAGCCAAGCCGAAAAAGAAGGGCAAGTTAGGTACTAAAACGGCGGACCATTCCCCGGCGCCAGCGAGTGCTACCAAACGAAGTCGACGCCGGGCGGCTCCCGCGGAATGGACATGCTCTAGCTGCACTTTTCTCAATCGTCCGGACTTGGAAGAGTGCGATATGTGTGGAATTCTCAAATAACCCATGTACTACCATTGTTCAGGAACATGGAAGACAGGAGCTGTTGGTTCGATATATAACCAAAAGGACTTAGTTAAAATTATGAAGGTTCTTCGCGATTTCAAGAGATCTCGATTATCTGGCACGGAATACTATACATCAGGCATCAGCAACCAGGAGAAATGGTCCTCAAGAAAGTTCCTTAAATTGAATCTACCGGTACTCGTACTGGTAACAGCTACTACTATCTAGTCTTGAACTATCTCCCACTGCTCTTGTAAAAGTAGAGCCAGCAGTATACAGTAGACTACCGTACCGGTAGGGTACAGGCAATCGAAAGATCAGCTGAGTAGAGCTTAGCTTAGCTTATTGGGTATGACTTCTAAAGAGAGTAGCTAGTAGAATCATCATCGGCTCATCATGAATCATGGGGCGAAGAAATACGTGATGGCATTCATCGCTCTTGACTACTACTCGTACAATTTCATTGCCGCATTCTCGGACATCGCCAACAGAACAACGGCAACTTCTTTTTACCTGGAGTGTACAAGTATAGAGGGGGGGGGTCCCTACTCCGCCGGGTAGTACAGTAGTTCCAGACCGGTATACCTGTACAGTACAAGTACTACACAGATGATGTTCCGACCCATGCGAAGAAGGCACTACGTAATAATGTTGAATCAATCTCCGATTGGCTCATTTTTTCGTTGTTTATGAACGCATTTTCGAGAGCTGGTGTCAAGGAAGTGTCATCATCAAATAATAAAGTGAGATGCCTTCCCGGAGAACTGCATGTGACATCTTCTTGAATAATCTGCAGTCGCAACGGTCGAATGAATCATCATCATCATCATTCGTTCGTTCGTTCGTTCGCAAGGGTGACCCATTCGCCTTCTTGACATCTCTGATTGACAATGTTTTGATTGGATTAAATGGGTTCGCCTCTTTCCGATGCATCATCGGAATTTTAGAATTTCTCGCAAAAGTCATATCTGACGTCGTCATTGGATGCAGAACATGCATCTTCAATGTGTGGGCATATTTGTCACGGAATGCCAATGACATCAATCCATTCGTGCACCCTCGCTTGCCACGGGCCAAACACGCGAAGGTGACGCGAAGAGCTCGTGGGCAGTTTTCTCCAGCCCACGACTGGACGTTGGCACTATTTTCGTTCTTTCAGCGAAGCACGCAGATGTTGATCATGGTGGGATGTTCGCTGATCAGACGAGAACACCACGTCAAAACAGGCCCGCCCCCCGCCGTCTCATTTCAAACGCCGCATTCTCTTCAAAAAAAAAACACCATCCAAGTTGACTGTCATTGCGGGCCCCTGCAACCCCCATCGTCAGACTATAACTTTGGAAATCAATAACGTCGATCAACAATTAATTTATTGCGTAAGTCAGTCGTCAAATCGGTTCATCGTTTAGGTTTCAAGCGCCCATTGTCAATCGTTCTTTCGCAGATTGCTGTTTGAGAATCTCGGGCTTTGTTCTTGTTGTTGTCGGCTTGGTCGTTCGTCTGTCCGGTGTCAGAAAACGATAGCCGCGCGCCCGCGCAACCAGAATTTCCCAATTTTGTTCTGTCGGGGTGGGGATGGTGGGGACAGAACTTCGCCAGCGCCTCTCTCGTGTGGGGCGAAAGAACTTCTTATCGCGGGTGACAGCTGGCTAGCCTTCTGGCTGTCTGCAGCTAGCGAGAGAGCTTTTTTTCCTCCTTCCGGCGACGACGCCCAGTCTGCCCAGTCCCATCCCTGTCAAAGCACTATTGTTGTCATTGTTCTTTCCATCAAACTGTTTCGCGGGTGCCGCCCCGTTTTTCTTCTTCCGGTCATTTCCACAAATAATATTCTTTGGAAAGAAGGTGTGTCGAGGACCAAGCTGCATCGGTTGCTTGTACGATGATTACTTGTTGGATACTTCTTCTTTCACACTTGGCTGCTCCGGTCATTTTTGGATTTGTTCTTTCGCCTTTTTTCTCGTGCCGATCGATCGGATTCTGTAGAACAATCCCCTTTTCTCACCTTTTATTTTATTTCTCCTCCCCAGATTCACAATATAAACAACCATGACGAGACCAAGTCTGAAGCGAACACTCACTGTGGTAGCCTTGATGGCTGCCCACAATTTAACACCTGCGGACTGCTTCGGTGCGGTGGCTACCAGCAGTAAGGCCTCCACCCAACGATTCTTCACTGTGGACGAAAACATCCACAGCGACAGACTCCCCTCTTTTTACAATCCGATGATCAACACTAACTTTCAAACACGGAGCAGTGGTGGCTCGGATGACGACTCTTCCTCGGGTGCTGATCGACTACCCGCTTGGTTACGCCTCGAAAAGGCACATTTAGTGCACCAGAATATGGAACGATTACGGTCTTCCATGCTCAGCTCCTTTTTCACAGAAAGCGAGGTTCTCAAGCTGAACTACGCTATCCAAGAAGCCGCGGACGGCGACGCTCAGCGCATGGCGGGAGCGGCGGAATTCTGCCATATCATGGTGGAAACGATGGAAATGGGGCTCAATGCATTGATTGCTGCCGCCTTTCACTACTCGCACTGCGTTGCGGCGAGACGAGTTTCTTGCGCCTTGCCTCATCGAGACCTCAGTCCCTGGGACGAGGACCGGCCCCATCATGGCATGGGGTCCTTTGGAAAACACGCACTTGCTATTGAGCGAGACGCGGCTCGCCTCAAGCGATTGGAGATGGTTGCCTCCATGGTTCATTCCAACAACTCTCACCGCGTCACTCCCGACGAGCAAGAAGCCGATAACTTGCGCAATCTATTCTTGACAGAGGCCAAGGACTGGCGAGCTTTGGCAATTCGAGGTGCCGCTTGCTTGTACCGCCTGCGAGGCATCCTGAAAGCCGATGAAGTCAAGGTTTCCAAGGAGACGGGACGCGTCTGCCGAGAAGCCCTTCGAATCTATGCTCCTATCGCTTCTCGTCTTGGCATGCATCGCCTCAAGAATGAACTCGAAGAAGCTGCCTTTCGCATCTTGTACCGCCGGCAGTATGAGACTGTCTCTGCGTTGCTCCACCAAACACGCGACTCGGATGACAGTCTTCGCCTGGCGCGAAGAGAAGCCCGCTTAGGAATCACCAATGAGCCGGATATTAGCGAGAGCATGGGACATATTTTGAGCGAAGTCCAGGCCGAAATGACGGAACTTTTGCAGACCGATCCTGTTTTCTCTCACAGTGTTGAAGACTTCACCGTCACTGCCCGAGTTAAGGAATCTTACTCTACCTGGAAGAAGATGCTTCGCAACAGGTTCGATCACATTTTGCAAGTACCTGATGCTCTTGCTTTGCGTATCGTCCTCAACTCCAAGAAGGAGCACGAATACGAGTCGGATGAAGTGACCCGAGCGAGAGAACGAGCTCTCTGCTACTACGCGCAGAAGCTGTGCTTGGAACGTTGGGCTCCTCATGCCGAAGCTCCTCGCTTCAAGGATTACATTGCCAATCCAAAATTCAACGGCTACCAGTCCTTGCACTACACGGCAAGCACTGAATGGCACGGAGAAGAGTGGAACATGGAGATCCAAATTAGATCCGGTGAAATGCACAAGGTTGCAGAGTTTGGAGTCGCTTCTCACTGGGACTACAAAACCCGAGGCAAGCCTACCAAGGCATCCGAAGAAGACGATGACGCAAATGATATCCATCGTTACTCCGTCAGCATCAAGGAGCACTTTGGTAGGGTACCTGGACATCATAACGATGCATACCTCCGAAGCTTGCAGGAATGGCACTGGGATCAACACGGTGGCTATTCGGCAACAACAGAGGACGAACCCTCGGTGGAGCCTTTGATCTTGGGCGATGAAAGTGAGAGCCAACTACGAATGGACCGCATCCGTGCCCGTACCAAGCGATTGGCCCCGTACATTGAAGCCTTGGCCGAAGCTCAGTCCGACCTTGCCCGTGAAAATGTCTTCGTGTTTTTGCACCAATCCAAGAAGGATGTCGAAGGAACCGTCGTGGCCTTGCCTGCCGGATCGTTGGTGTTGGACGCCATTCGATACTGCGAGCTTCCCGCAGCGGCGGAGGATATGATTACTCACAACGGCAAGCCAGCCTCCTTGACGAACCGACTTGTCAATGGTGACGTGTTGTCCCTACCCTCGTTGAGTGCGCTTGTGACCCAGTCCATGTGAATCAAGTGTTTTTGTTCTCGCGCACAATTTTGAAAATGATAGAAATAAGATGAACAATACTGTAATGTAAAATAAATTTTAGAATAAAGCAACACCTTCTTAATTCGTACAGTAGCTGGGACGCTTGCTCTCAAGAGAGTAGAGCATCGCAACCGAGTCTATTTAGTTGGACGGCGCTTTGTTATTCAAACAATACTCGTTGATTGCATTCCGCGCTAGGTCGTGTTTGTTGCCGGGAGGCGCTGATGGAGTATAAGGGGTCTCACGCAACCACAGCTGGGAGATCCATTTGTCTTGCGTCGAGGAATCGTCGACCGCCTCGCCGCAATGAAGTGTTCGTATATCAAAGGGAGTATTCGGAATGCCACCAGCTGCAGGAAAGAACAAAAGTGCCGAGCCCTTTTTGGGTTGGCTGGCAAAAGAATCAACAAAACTCTGACTGTAAGAGAAGTCATCATACAATAAACAAGATTTCCTTCATCGATACAGAAGATGGGTTGATTCCATCCTCATTATTATTTGACTCACACTTTGAGCATACCACTGTTTGCCTCCGTCAAGTCTCGAAAGATAGTTGCTCCACCGTCAGATTCTCCTAGATCTGTCAAATACACAAGCAAAGTGGCAGTTCGTTGCCCTCCTATGCTGGCAGAAGATTCCGCACCAGGAGCGAGGGCGTCCAAATGCCACGTGAATTTTTCGTTGCGACGATATCTGAGGAGGATCAAAGAATAGGCGTATCATGTACAACAACACCAGAACATGATTGAGATGGTGTACTCTGTGTGACCACCATGGACAATTGCATTGCCAATCATCACTCTCACCTGACAGTTTGAGCTTCTTCCCATTGATTGATACCATCGAGACCCAATAGTCGAGACGCTTTCGACATTAACTCTGGAACATTTCTGTAATGGTGAAACCAGGTAGTACTCGTACGCTGCGATTTTGCGTTCTTGTCCTTACCTACCGTCTTGGATCGTGTTTCGTAGGGCGAGGAATTGTCGCCCTTTTTGCTAGGATTCGACGACGACGACGACAACCCCACGTATCGATCGCATTCTTCGTCTGTAAAAAAATCGTCAATGGCGAGAACCAATGGATCCACGTGCAATACTCGAAACTTCGAAAATTGCGGTAGACTCGCAATGGATTCCATTTTGCTATTCTTCACAACAACCTGCTTCTTGGAAGATTTTATGGGGGCTGGTTCGTCGTCTCCAGTTGCCAAAGCCAACAAACTCGCAAAATCCATATCTGACATTTGTTGCGATGACGACGACGACGATGATGATGAAGAGGAGGAAGCGGTTGATTCGATTGGTGTTGTCGGTGAAACCGAAATGAGATCATCAAACGAAATACTACTCGTACCGCTTTCGTCGCCTTTTTTGGAATTTTGAAAATTGAAATTCGGAAATCCATAAATTTTGTCGAGACGATCGTAAACTTCCCCCGGCAAATGTCCTGCCTCCTGGAATAATTCCAGCGGCGAAGGAATCAATGAATCTTCTACTTGCTGCTCCAGAGCAGGAAATGCGGCATAGTCATCGGCGACTTTGGTAGACAATGAGGAGGAGGAATCATCACCGTCGAGCGACTTTCCGAAACCACCACCACCACCACCACCACTTCCCGAAGGTGGTTGCGGTTTGGACTTTTTCTTTTTGCTTTTGGCTGCCTTGCTGGCAAAGAGAGGGGCAACGCTGCTGCTGCTGCTGCTTTCCGTCCGAGAAGAACGGATTCCAGCACCGATGCTGGTAACTGAAAAGGCGGAAGATCCCAGAAGGTTCGCAATTAAAAGGAGAGGAATCATCATCATTGTCGGTGACCTTCTACTACTATCACAGGTAAACATTGCTTCGGAGCACAGATCAAAGATAATGTACCGGTAGTCTCTACTCTACTACTACTAGCTACCGTCGTAGTATGACCACATTGCGAAGGAGGAGTGATGTTAAAGTTCCAGCAGGACTCGTGACTCGTCACGTGTCTCAACTCAATATCTCCGCACACATACTTATATACTAATATATTTGTTACTACTACCGTCTGATCAGGAACAGTAGGCACAATCCAGAATATGCTCGTCAGTATATCCCTTTTCGAATTGTGAGCTAAAGTAAAGTTTATTTCTATTCAAGTTCTTGTTGTTTGATCTGACTTGACAACTTCATCACTTTGTTGACCAGCCAGCAATTGATGATGAAGACAAGGAAATTGTCAAAGATGACAACGTCAGCAGAGTAGTAGATAGTAGTGACACCTTGGAGATACAACGTGAGTGATGAAAGCTTCCAAACTAATTTTGTGTTGAAATTGGTACAAATAATTCTACAGTCGGAACGCTAGTACGTGATGATAGTATACAAGCAAGAAAACAAAATACAATACTTCTAAAGCTCACAATATTAGAAAGCGTCGATTAGCAAAGCCTTTGACTTTTACTTTTGTCACATGGACTGTTGTGGAAACAAGAGGCAACACATAAGAGTCAGTCGCCAACAATGAGTGATTGACAACTGAAACAGAATAACAAAAGTGTGAGCTGAAGAATCCTGCAGCTGAGAGCAGCAGGCCAGCGCGCACCCATTGCTTGACAGCTCGAGCGCGCGATGATTATTCTTCATCCATTCATTTTCACATGCAAGTTGGGGCGACTAACTCGATTCACTCCAAAAGTGCGTAATCCGTAATCATTCTAGCATTCGGAATTCGGACAATAAGAGATGGTGATGAAATAATAAATAATGATTCGGAGCTCCCGGCTACCGGTAGCCGGCTCTTCCCGTTCCCCGCGTCTCGGTCGTGTGAACACGATCATTCGTTCATCCATTCATTCATTCATTTTTTTTTTGTTGCTTTTCAACTCTCTACTCTCAACAACACCCGACATCACCCATATCCGATCTCTCCCTCTCTCTCTCCCTACTGCTGTAATTCATGACGAGTGAATGCATCCAGTAATAGCAGCTTTCTTGATGAAATAGTACCACAATAAGACGGGCGCTGCTGGTGGTGGCTGCTCTAGTGGAAGTGCGGTTACGAAGATGACCCGCGATGATGATTCGTATTGTCAAATCGATCCGAGTTTGTTCCTCAATGATGAAGTGTTCCAGCGGTATGTTTTTAAGAGTACATTTGCCATCAATTTTACACACAGGGCAGCTCCACGCTTCGGCAACAGGGCAGACATTGAAACACTGGCATTGGGAAGCAAGGCGGACCAACAGGAGTACCTGAAGGGACTTGTAAGTGGGGCGATTTGCATTTTTGTGGTGTTTCTCGTGTGGACACTTCTCTTGGTGTTTTTCAAATTTCGAGGCCCCGAAAAATATGGATGGCTCTCGGGGTCGAGAATCCCACTCCCACCGAATCCATTATTGGATGAAAACAACAACGATCTTGCACTTGTGGACGAAGATGAAAATGACGAAGGAGACGAGGAGGTGGACGCTGAGACAACTCGGGAATCTCATCTGACCGAAAGACAGGAAGAAACAGAGCTATCCGGTGCTGATAGCAATTTGCTAAACAACTTTGACAAATGGAATGCGGAATACACCAGGCGACAACGGCAAAACTGGAGGATGAAGTGTCTAGTCCTTGCTGCAGCTGTGGGTATTATAATATTTGACATTATAATGGTCAGCCTTGGGTAAGTTGTGATTGCCTTTTATTTTTGAGGGCCTTATAGGTCGATGCTGCTGTCTTGCTACTCAAATTCTAGTTTGAATGTGGTCTCATATACTCCTACGCGATAGGGTCCCTGGGCTCACATCCTTTGTGGACTCTGCCCGAGAGTCCCTCGCCATAGCTCTGGAGCTCGTAGAAAAAGCACTTGTCACTGCCGATCTGCTGGTCACTTTTATCGATGATGCGGTCCTTCACTTGGTCGGCTTTCTCGAAGATCTCAATGAGATCTGCGACAATGTCACACTCTGCGAGGACGTGTTCCAGCCTCCGACTTGTTTCGTTGCCGACAATTCTTTGGGAGAAGATTTCATCATCAATCCCATCATTCTTCATTTTTCAGGCAACAACAATGTCATTCTTAACCAAGTCGAGGAGGCCCGAGGGCTGCTTCTTAACATTCAGAGAAAAGCACAGAACACCGATGATACTTTGCGGAACGTCGACTGGCTCTTTCATTTGTCTTCATTCTTCGCTATTCTCCTGGTTTTCCTCTGCGTCGTTGTGATTGTCTCTCTACTTCTAGAGCTTCCAAACCGCGTGCGCAAATGGTCCTATCGATGCAACTACTTTTTCCCATTATTCGTGTTCCTTGTCATTTTCGCTTTCACCTTTGCCATTGCATTTGTGATTTCAGCCACTGGACTCGCCGATTTCTGCTATGAATCTCCTAATGAAAGGGTGGTACTCATTTTGCAGGAACTACGTCAGACCTTGCCGAATATCGCTGACGAGATTCTAGGGTATATGCTGAACGGTAAGTGGAAGTCAAGAGGAGAAGATTCTTCACAGGCGAGTGCTGCGTTCACCACACATGCTCTCCTAACCGTTCTGTTTGCTATTTGCTTTGCGTAGGATGCCAATTCGCTCCACCTTCTGCGGTACAGAATTACCTGATAATGGGATCCAATTTCCTGAAAGAGTTTGGGTTTCGGATTTCCAATTCCTCTGCGCTCGAACAATTTCAGGATACTTGCGGAGTGATTAACGCGACAAAATGGGCGGATGCCGCGTTTATGCTTGGTGACAGACTCTGTAAGGCATCAAGTACGGTGGCTGATCTTCGCAGCTTCTTTGAATGCCAAACATGGTACCCATTGTACCGTTCGACTGTGTATTATACTATATGTTACAATGTGGACGCCTTTTCTTGGATCGCCTTTACCCAGCTTGTTGTGATATGCATGGCGATGATCATTGTTACGTGTCGAGTAACCCTTTATCATGGAATTGAAATCGAGTATACAGACCTTTGCAACAATTCGTCGCAAGCAGAACCAGGACAAACTGCGCAGACGGAAGACGGCGCAATGGTTTTGGGAGACGGAAGAGCCAAACCTGTGAAATCTTGTCTATTACTCACGGGTGAAATGGGTCCGGTCGATGTTGATTCGACTGAACTTTCTAAAGACGAGCAAGTCCCGCCGTCAGACGACAAAGAGGTCCTTCAAGAAGAGCAAGCGCCATCAGATAACGGGAGGACGCAATAATGCACCCAGCAGGTAACATACATCTATCGCTGTTACTTCGTATATAGCGAAGTCTTCTACTAGCGAGCAAAGTACAGACAGTATAGTTCTTCCCTTCGAATGGTTATTGCTACTGTAGACTAATCTATGGGGAGTAGGAAAGTGGTGTAATTTTGTGTTACAGCACACGTCAAAATACTTTGTTGCAGACTGTTGTTCCAGTCTCTCAGCTACAGTTGTTGTACCAGGTACTCTCTGGTAGAGAGAGAGAGAGAGTAGCTAGTAGGAGCAGCGAGAACAACAACGTACCGCAGGTAGCTAGTAACTACCTGCTACACGGGATCTTATTTGTGCAAACGCTGGTCAAGAGGATTCTACTACTCTACTTCTAGAGCACTTGCAGGGTCCCTACTGGAGGCCCTACTACTACCTACTACTAAAATTAGTAAACGTAGGTCCCTACATTTTACGGAGAAAAGAGACTGCAAACTACTAGTAGTAGAGTAATAGCAAGGGAGCTCGTCCCTCGGCGGGAGAATTGGAAGTCACACGAATCGAACGAAGAATCAATCAGATGCGTGCTACCGGTCCCGGTACCAGTATGTACAAGTACCCATAATCAGCGGAACTCCCGCTACCTGTACAATTGTAACGGTACAAGTACTGCACATACGAGTACAGAGTATGAGTACCGCACGTGCCGTCGTGCCGGTACGATTGCACCGTGGTGCTGTTCGTACCAGGTAAGGACTTGTACGCAGTATCAGGTACCGGTTGGGGTACTGTACGAATTCGCACGACCATGCTGTGATCTAAAAAATCGTCAAAGTTCGACCACAATAATAAACCACAAACCACATAAAAGCCAAAAGCCACTGTTCTAAATCTCACCATTGTACCGGTATCATTATTCCATTTGCAACATTTACTACACCATACATCGTATCTCCTACCGTACTGACTGCCATCATGTTAGATGGAAATTATTGCCAAGCCGCGCCCAGTCTGGAACCTTTTCCGGGCGCCTTTTCAACGCTATTTCAAAACACCCCCGCCATTCGCTTCTCCCACTCGGCGCCTCCGCGGTTCGGCCACCCTTCCGATATCGCTGCTCTTTTTGAGGGATCCAAGGAAGCAAGGGTATCCTATTTGAAGGGCCTTGTGAGCGGGTCTGTCGCATTATTTGCCCTTTTTCTGGCATGGACGGCCGTCTTGGTATTCTTCCGCATTCGGGGTCCGACCAAATACGGCTGGCTGTCGGGCTCCCGAAATCCGCTCCCTCCCAAAGATGCGGGTATCGACAGCAGTAACAGCGACAACAACATGAAGACGGCGGATGGAAAAGAAGAAACCACTGGTGAGCTCGAGATGGCCAGGGAAAATAGTACTCCTGACGCTACGAGCAACGAGGACGCCGCGGAAGTGGAAAAGGATTGTGACGCCTATGAATTCAAAGACGGCGATGGTCAAGAAGAAACCACCGATGAGGTCGAGATGGCCAGGGAAAATAGTATTCCTGAGGCCACGAGCAACGAGGAAGCCGTAGAAGCGGAAAAGGACGGTGACGCCAGCGACAACAACAACAAGACGGATGGAAAAGAAGAAACCACGGATGAGGTCGAGATGGCCAGGGAAAATAGTATTCCTGACGCCATGAGCAACGAGGACGCCGCGGAAGCGGAAAAGGACGGTGACGCCTATAAATTCAAAGACGGCGATGGTCAAGAAGTCGAAGAAGGAGCCACCCAACAAAGTGACGATTGGGATACTATTTACGAAAAAAGGAAAAAACAAGATCGGAGGATGAAATGGTTGGTCTTTGCTGCAGCTTTGGGCATAATAATTTGTTGCATCATGATGGTGAGCGAAGGGTAAGTCATCATTCTTGTTGAAGAAACAAGTGCAACTTGAAGTGAAGTGCTGCAGTCAGCATGATGATTTTGCTATCTGGACTAACGATCCTGTATAGCGTCCCTGGCCTTAATAGAGTTATTAGTGATTTACAAGGGACACTTGCCATTGCGAACGACCTATTGGAGGAAGCCAAACAGTTTACTGGAGGGTTGGTGAATCTGACGCAGGATACTGGTGTCGGGGTTGCAACCTTTGTCAAAGATTTTAACGGCATTTGCCCCAAAGTGCAAAACCAACTGTGTGAGAATTTGGACAACTTCGAGACGTGCAAATTGGAAGATATCTTCGGACAAGATTTTGTCTTCAAGGCCATTGTTGAACTTTTCGCCCGCAACAATACGCGCGTGTTGAACCAGGCGGAAAGAGCTCAAGATTTTATTGTTTCTACACAGGAATGGGTCGAGCAAAACGTGGAATCTCTGAACAATGTTGATTGGCTTTTTTCACTGTCGGCCTTTTTTTCGATGTTGCTGGCGTGCCTCTGTGGGTGCGTGCTTGTCGCCCTGTTTGTGGACCTCCCGCCTCGTGTCCGGCTATGGTCATACCGTTTCTTTTTGGCGGTGTTTGTGTTCCTGGTTACCTTTTCCTTCGTCTTCGCCATCGCCTTTGTGATAACTGCAACAGCCACGGCCGATGTCTGCGTGGACTCTCCAACCTTCAAGCTGCAAAACCTTTTGCAGGAAAAACTAGACTCATTAGGCCCTTTTAAGGCTGAGATCGCACGTTATTTCATTGAACGTAAGTGAAAGATTATGACAGCTGTTCGTGGTGAAGTACTCCCGTACCTCCCTCAAGCCAGTCAGGGCAGGATTATCGTCACTAATTTGCTACACTCGCGCTTTGTATTTCGCAGAATGCAAGAAACCACCGTCGTTCGTTCTGCAGAACTTGTTGGTAGATGGATCCAATTTCTTTCTGGATTTGGAGTCTTTTTTTGCCAGCAATTCGACCACTCTCACTCGATACGAAGAAGTGTGCGGAGAAATCGATGCCGAGAAATGGGCAAATGCCGCGGGTGCAATCGGTACGAGACTCTGCAAGGTTTCCGATGCGGTGGCCGATCTTCTAGACTTGTTTCAATGTCGGACATGGTACCCATTGTATGATGCACTGGTTGTTAATACTGTCTGCTACAATGTGGATGCCTTTTCTTGGATCGCTTTCACGCAGTTCTTCGTGGTGTGCCTGTCCTTTATTGTCATTACATGTCGCGTAACGATATACCAAGGAATCGAAATCGAGGATACTGCGACTATTACGAAGACCGACAGTTCGCCTCCAGCAGTAGAAGTCGTGGAGAAGGATGGCGGCGTCATGATTATTTCGGGGTGCGATGATGCAGAGTTTGTCGCTCAAGAAAAAGAAGACCAACACCAAGAAGGGCCGTCAGGGGACGAAGAGGCAGCGACGAATATTGATACTGATCTCGAAGTAGTTTCGACGCAAGAAGGGCCGGTGGGGGACGAAGAGGCAGCAACGAATACTGGTACTGATCTCGAAGTAGTTGAAGTATGAAACAGCAGAAATCGGATGTTTCTGTTTCACGACCAAAATGGTCTGACCTGTCAAAGTAAGAGCCTACCGCTACTGTACTTTCCTCCTTTGTGGCGTATTTACAAGTACTATTTGCTACAGGTATAATTTTTTTTGAAATGGACTTTTCGTACCGTAGATCGGTTGGCAAATGTTCGATATACTCTCTACTACTACTCTCTCTCTACTCTAGAGAGTAGAGAGGCTACCAACCCTCTCTACTTGTATGAACAGTTTCTCTACTACTAGATAGCTAGCTACTACTAGTAGTAGAGATTAGGAGTAGACAGTGTAGTCAACTTCGAATACCTACAAAAAGACAGGCGGAAGTGGTATGGGTATTCTTTTATGTTGAATAGATCGCTACAAGTGCTTCTCATTCGTCCCGCCCCGGAGGAGGGTATACGACGCTACTACTAGTAGTAGAGTAGCTATATCGTAAAGCAGCGAAAAAGTGCTAATTTAGTTACTACCTTGACGGTCGAGAGCAGCAATCAATCTCTCTTCCGCCGGAACGATAGTAGCTAGTAGAGCTAAAACTCTACTACTATCGGCTTCGCGAAGGGTCTAAAACTAGTCTATCTCATGGTAATTTCAATTGGCACGAATGAATGAATGGGCTGGCTCGAAGTTTTTGAAGAAAGAACGATTGATGCCGTCCAACAAAACCGGCCTGCGCACAGAATGACCCTCGAGACTCCGAGAACTTCGTAGGTCCAGTAGTGAATTCTACGGTACCGCGGACGTCCAGTCCGGAGCAGGCATGCGTCCCTCCACCGATCTGCCACCGACGCCCGCCACCGCCACATACGAACGGAGAAAACAAAAAAAGGAGAGGAGAGAGACAACGAGATGACGACCACGGACGACTTTTCATTTCTCATCCGAATAAACTTTATTATTCATTCAGAGACCGACGACTAGACTACTCCTCTGGTCCCTCTATCTTTCATTCTGTCTCCAAGTACTAGTACTTCGTACAGCCATGTCTGGTGCCAACTCCTGTGAGATCCCTAGTCTGGACCTGTTGGAACCGTTCGCGGCCCCTCCCTTCGTGAACACCAAAACAATACGATGGATGCACGAGCTGACGCCTCGATTTGGAAATTCCAACGATCTACTTCTACTGATGGAGGGGAATGAGGATGAACAACGAGACTACATCAAAGGGCTGATTGCGTCGAATATTGCGATTTTTTGTTTCTTTCTGGTGTGGATGATCTTTCTGCTGGTCTTCCAGTGCATGGGGCCCTACGAAGTCGGGATCCTTTCCGGCAAACCTCGGCCTCTGCCGCCTCAACCAGCCAATGACTCTGGGGAACTCATTGTCTGGAAACAATTGAAATCCGCGGCAGAAAGGCGGATGAACCGCGTGCGGGTGTTGATTTGTATTTGCGGATTAATCATCATCATCAGCTCGCTTATCATGTCCGTGAAGGGGGTCTCTAGTCTGACTCGATCTCTCCAGGATGGAACGCATTCCATTTCCATTATGGAAAATCTTGGAAATCAGGCAATCGAACTTATCGATAGAGTCACGGAGCAGAACACTGCTACAGGGGCAGTCGTCGAAAACCTGCTCGAGGATTTGAATGATATCTGTCCGCTTCAGAGGCCGGACGGAATTTGTGTTGATCTCGATGATGTGTCCACTTGTAGCTTTGATGGAATATTCGAAACAGATATCATCGAAACCGCCATTCGACATTTCAAAGACGCCGACAAGAGCATCTACTTTCAAGAGCTGGTCAGTGCGCGACGTGACTTGGTGGATTTCCTTGTGGTGACAGCGGACCTCAACGACAAGGCGAAAACGTTCAACTGGGCCTTGTACTGTGCCATGGCAGGATGTTTGTTATTGGCAGTGTTATGTATATTCATCGTATTTGGAATGACATGCCGGACTTCGCGCATTATTGGGTTCCTTAAAAATGTCTTCTTGGTGCCGTCTTTCACCTTCTTGGTGGTCATTTCTTTCATCTTTTCCTTGACCTTTATCCTTGGAAGTATGGCGGTCGCCGACTTATGCTATGACTCTCCAGACAATAACATCCTGCTCATTCTGAACCGCCTTCAGGATCAACTTTCACCCATTGCTGTGGAAATTGTGTCGTTTTACATCAATGGTACGTTCGTTTGTTCAAACATAAAGGCTCTGTTTTGTGAGACCAAGGAGATTGACTTACAAGTAACTGACTCGTTCGTTGTTTAAAACTACGTGCTGTAGAATGCCCACCATCAGCCATTCCACAGGAAGTCTCTACTCAAATTGAATTTGTCCTGGACGCCCTGCCGATGCTGGGTGATGTCTCTACTCTCGTCAAAGAGTTCAGCCCTGCTCTCCAGACAGTGTGTGGCTTTAACGAAACGACACAGCTTGGGTCCATTGGATTCGCCGCAGATGAAGCCAATGGCCAACTCTGTGATATTGTCGATATTCTCAACTCCATTCGACTTTTTTTCCAATGCGAAAATTGGTTTCCACTATACGAAGTAACAGTGTACGAGGCAATCTGTTACAACGGGGCGGAGGGATTTGCTTGGATTGCGTAAGTCTACTTCTACTACACTTTGCTTGATTCGCATTTCTCCCGCTGGCATATTGAAAATTACTCAAACATTCCATGTATTTACATCCATTATCATTCTGGGTTTTGAAAAACCATGTCCCTTCAGTTCGACCCAATTTGTCATTGTCTTCTTTGCAGCTTTGCTTTTGACGTTACGCGCTGGATTCCTCAATCTAACAATAGAGGAGGAGGGCGCTGACGACGACAAGAGGAGTTTATCTAAGAAAGGGACCGACGAGGACAGTTTTGGAGAGCACAGGTCACCCAAGGTCTTCCCCAGCAAGAGTGGAGACGAATTTGAAATGGCCTTGACCCCGTTTGGTCAAAATGCACGGAGGTTGAGCTACGAAGAAGAAGTAGAAGAAAAATAAGGACCATATAGTATCTTACTACTCTATAGAACCTACTACACTGATGTTAGTTAGTCGTCTCTCTACTCTCGGATCCTTTCACTGATCGATAGTCATCTCATCCGTACTACTTGTATGTACCAGTATGTAGGTTTCGCCATTGTCTCACCTCTCAGCCATCATCCGTCGTCTGCCCCATGCATGCTTGCACTTATTTCACGTTAGTCGGAAGAGTCAGGGATGTGATGTCAGCATTCGACGAATCCGTCATTATATTTTGCATATCGGGTTATTTTTTTTTACATTGCAATGTCGATTTTTTCCTTCCATCATCGGGTCGTCGTCATCGGCAGTCATCAGTCATCATTCATCATGAATTCAATGATTGTCTCTCCTCAGACCAGAACGAAGGGACCGGGCTTCGTGATGCTATCCTCGATAAGGCTGATCTTATTCTCACTCTTGGGCTTTTGCAGCTGGGTTTCACCATTCGCCCCCAGCATCGAACCATCGTGCGTCGTTTCTTCGCGGCAAGAAGAAAACAACAATGCTATCGCCCATGCCAGTCGCATTCTGATTCTGAGAAGGAGGATGATCAGCAGCGGTTTCTCCTTCAGTGACGGTGAACAAATTCTTGTATCGGCCCAAAAGCCACTGGGGATCGTTCTAGAACAAGATTCCGAAAGTGGAATCATCACAGTAGCTGAGGTGGATCCTTCAGGATCGGCTGGAAAAGGTGGCGTGAAAGTAGGAGATATTCTTGTGGCAGTACAAAACGCTTCGACAGAAAATGTTGATCTGGACGATGTTCTCGCGTACATTGGCAATGGACCCCGGGTAATGAATCTGAGATTAATAAGAGCCGAACAATAGAAACTCTGAATTGGGCCAAGTCTGTTGTGGGTGCTCGTTCCGACTGGTGCAGAAGAATACGGAGCGATGGTCCATTTTGCAAGAGATTCGTTATGAGCAGTATTAGCAAGCGTTTATGTATATTTAGCATTTTTGGTTGGAACGGACGGTATTTTCCCCATGTAGCATTGGTTTCTTCAGTGAGTGAGTGTTTTGATTACAGGTCCAAGAGAAGTCGCTGCAGCATCTGTTGCTCATCTTCCTGTACGGGACCAGATGACGCAGCATCCGCTAAGTTCTTGCCACGTTGAAGTTCCAATTGAAGATCAGATTGTCTTCGTCGCTCCAGTTCTTTCAACGGTAGTACTTGTTTGTTCTGGTCGTCAAAGTCTAGATCCCGGAGGAATATATCAAGGTTCACCTTCTCGAAGACTCCAAGGGTCCCTTGTCCTAAATCACAAAACCATGACAAAGTAGGATCTGTAGAGCAGCCACTTCGCTGCATCTCACTCCTCACTTGGATACCTGTCGTGATGATTTGTCGGTCAGCCTTGTTGATGCAGGCAAAGTATTCCTTGTCGACGGGCGCGGTTCGCTCGAGTGCTGGCTTGGTCGCAAATCTTAGTGCCGTGAGGGAAGAAAGTAGTGGGATGTCTTCAGTGGGAGCTCTATTCCGCGCCAGCAGCTCATCTTCACATTTACAATAGGCAATATCATGCCTTTCGCATGCCTCGTCGACACGGTCTTTGGGAGCATCACCATGCCATCCATGCACAGCACAGCCTTGTTTGACCTCTACCTCTGGCGTCGGCCCGCAGAATTCTCCATACGTCCCTGGGTAAAGGCGCCGCGGGAGATAATTGACTGTCGGGCTGCTGAGGACCGCCGACGACGACGATGAAGTAGAAATAGGCACACTCGGACGTGAATAGGTGATTATTTCTGTCGTGGTGGTCTGCTGGACTTGAGGTGGCAAAGGAACGGGTGCTGTCTCCAACGGTTCAAGGACGGATGCAGCCAACAACACAGATCCAATGGCGGCACCGATTGCTTGTTGCGAAATGATGATCATCTTCAAGTGGAAGATACAGTGGGAATATATGAAGAAAGGTGAGTTGTATCATGTTGCGTACGATTATTTTCTCAAAGAACTTCCTTGGTCTTGTTTATCGTACGTCTCGCGTACATACCGGAACGAGTACTTTTACGACTGAAATGCACGCGATAAAAGATCGCGGATGGCGATGACGAGTGTGACGCGGACGCGGCATGCTCTACGGTACAAGGTACGTACTTGTACCGTATGCTGTGAGCAGGAAGTGAGACGTGCGCGTGGGCGCAGAGTTTTGATTTGAGGGAATCATACCGGTACTCGTACGCACTACGCACAACGCTCTGCCGGGTACGATAAAGTAGTATACCGGTACGGTACTGTACTCTACTGTACCAGTACGTACCGTAGTTGTACGAAACCCTTGGCACGAAAATCGAAAGGGGTCGTTGGAGTCGTCGACTGGGTCGAGTACAAAAAGCTTTCCCTCGCTGTAAATTCCACGCAATTATCTTTCTGCAACTACAGTACCGCTACATTATTTTTTGTCCCATCGCTCCTCTCTTGAATGACCATATCAGGGCAGGGCTACCGATTAACGACCCGAAGGTCAAGATCTGCATCAACGCGGACTGACCAACTGAATACAAGTAGTATCGTAGATCGCAGTCATCAAAACAACTTGCGAGGGACACACGACACACTAATTACCCCGTTTTTCACACACACAAAAAACACACATGCCCGCAGAAAGAGGTGCTTAGTTAGCATGTCAGCAGTTGAACATGCCACCGCTGGGGGCAGGCGAAGGTCCATCAGGTCCATTGAAGGCGCCCCCCGACTAACTTCAAAGATTCAGAAACTCTACGGGAGAGAAGCCGAAATCGACACCCTGCGTTCGTGTTTAGACGAGGCTGCAACAAAAGACCAAGTGAATGTTCCTTTGATATTTGTAGGGGGGTCGAGTGGAACAGGGAAGACAGCGCTTGTCCAGCATGCATTCTGGAGGGATGAGGTCGCCTCGTCTTCTGCCGACGACGAAACTCGAAAGTGCTTGTTCGGTTGTGGGAAGTTTGAGCTTACCAAAGATTCCACCCCCTGTGGAGTCCTTTTCCGAGCGCTACGTGAAATCACATCAGCTATGGTACTTTCTCCGGAGCGGCGGCTCTATGCAAAGCTGATCAAGGCAACCTTGAGCCTAGACGAGCGGTCAAAACTATCGCACATCATTCCCGACCTAGCGCTGCTGTTAGACGAAAAGGAAGCGTCTCTTTCTCCCTCATCTTTACCACTTACAAAAGTGGGTTACAATCATCACTCCAAGGAAGAGCTGGAACAGCTCAAATTTACGATACGGGTTTTCATTCGGACGATTGCGATTGCAGAAATTCCCGTTTGCTTATTTTTGGACGATGTACAATGGATGGACGACTTGACGCTCGATGTACTTCAAGCTATGTTGCTGGATAACGAATTGAAGCATTTTGTTTTTGTGGCGACTTTGCGTAGCAACGAGGTGTACGGTGGAGAAAACGAGAGTGACGATACACAGCAAGATGATGATGGTTATGATAATGATTCCCCTCACAAAGTTCTTCAGCTGATTTGGACACTAAAGGCAAGCTCCAGAGGATCCCATGTCAAAGAAATTTTCGTCGAGAATCTTCCAGTGGCAAGCATACAAGTATTCCTCGAAGATATTCTCCGTACCGTCGAAGGTACATGCGATTTGGCAAAACTCTTCGTAGAAAGAACCGAAGGAAACGTTTTCCATATGATACAGCTTTTGGATCATTTGGAACTCCAGGGTCTACTCAAGTATTCCCCCCTGGACTCTTATTGGAAGTGGGACGTGGAACAGACACGCGATGACACAATGGCGACACAGAATGTTGCAGAGATACTCAAACGAAAAATCTACATGCTCTCGCGGATCGAGATCGAAGTCTTGAAACAGTGCGCTTGTTTGGGTTATAGTTTCGACGAAAATTTGCTGCCGGTGGCGGTTGCTGCGGTTGCTGCAGCTCTCTCGGAAGATGACAACAATCTCGAAGGATTTGATGAATTGAAAGGACTTCAGGATGACACCTTTCCCATGGGCGACATTTCAACTGAATACCGTGACATGTTTCTTGACGAGCGACTTCTAGAACGCGTGGGAGAAATGCAACTGAAATTTACTCATGACAAGGTTCATCAGGCTGCTATGAGCCTATTCGTCGAAGAATCTGTACGGGCGCGACTTCATTACCATCTTGGAATGGAACTCTACAATCGATACTTTTGTGTCGGGAATTCATTGAAGACCAACGAGCATCTACTTTTTCTCTGTGTTGACCGATTGAATTCCGGGATCAAAGCGATGGATCAACGCAAACAGTCATTCAAGATTCAGCTTTGTCGTCTGAACTTTCTAGCCGCCAAACAAGCGATCAGAATCACAGCTTTTGAACACGGACTTGTATACTGCAAAAACGGGCTGGACCTGCTTTTGGAAGAAGGTTGCAACTCCTGGCAACAGCATTACGATTTGGCTCTTCAACTGCATTGCCTGTACGCTCGAATTTGCCTTTGCGCCGGAAGCGACCACGACAATGACTTGAAGACTTCGGTGGATCTCATCGTTCTCAATGCGAAAAGCATAGAGGACTCAATGGAAGCACGGTTTACGCTACTAGAGTGTTATCGGGATCGCGGCAAGATCGATGAGATGGTCTCCACCGCACATACAATGATCGAAATGGTCGGCGAAGATTTTCCGAAGGACCCGTCGATGAATGCTGCTCAGGCTGATTTCAAAAAGGCAAGAGCTGCTTTGGAAAAGGCGACCGACGACGATATTTTGAGTCTTCCCAGTATCGAGAAGTATCCTTTGAAAGAATTTTGCGTTCGAGTTTGGGTTTGCATCTACATGGGGCTGAGATTGGCTCGCAGCTCCGCGTTGCAAATCGTGTGTGTTTGCCGTATGCTGGATTTCACTCTGAAATATGGGTTGGGTCAATCATCGGCTGCTGCCATAGGCTGCTTCTCGCAATGTTGTCTGTCTGAGTTTTTTGAAACCAGACTGGCAACTCGAATGGCCAATCTAGTCGTCCGCTTCATGGAAGATCATCGCGGCAGACTGGGAAATGTTGAAGCTGAGGTCAGAAACATGATTTCAGGGGGATTGTGGACATGGCATAAACCTTTGGCACTTTCGGTCGAATATGCACTTGAAACGTATCGTATTGGGATGCGCAGCGGTGAGGTGGCCTCGGCTTGCTTTGCGACGGTTGCGTATGGGCTTTCATATTTCTACTGCGGCTTGAGACTCCAGCCGCTCGCTGCAGATATGACGAGATTTATTCGGCAGCTGTACGATTACGGCAAAACGTCAAATATCTTAACCATTTTGAGTGTTTACCAGTGTGCTCTCAATTTGACAATGGCTGGAGGAGACTCAGGCCATGAGGGCGATCCTACAGCGAGCAACAGAGAATCAGACTTTAGTACTCCGCCAGCAACCGCAGGTATATCTATATTTGATATTGGTGGTGGCGCCTCCAAGGCGTGGAGAAATCGTCTTGGATGGAATGGTACACATGGGAGCCAATCAGACCTTTCATTTTTACTTCAAATTGCGATATACTGCCGTAACTTCCCTTTGGCCGTCGAAACAAAGGACAAGCTTTTGGAATGTGACAAGAGCAGTGGTACAAAGGTAGTCCATGGTGCTTTTTATTTCGGTCTTGCTCGGGCCTTCTACATTGGCCTCGTTTTCTATTGGGAACTCAAGAAATGTCCCAAGCTCAAGGTGGTAAAGAGAAAGCGATACCTGAAAGAGGCGAGGAAGTACCACGCCTTGATAAGAGAATGGGTCACAACAATTGGAAACATCAATCTTCCTCCGAAGCTGCTCATATTGGACGCGGAGGAATTGAGCCTCTCTTACAAGGAGCGAATTGGAAACGTCACAGAAAAGGACGAGGATATCAAATTGAAACTGAAAATTGCTTATGAAAAAGCGATTGTAGCATCGATAAAGTCAGGTTTCACCCAAGATGCAGCACTGGCCGCCCATTTGGCAAGTGAGACTTTTCCATCTCAACGTAGCATGTTCTGGGAACAGGCACGCAGCTTTTACATTCAATGGGGAGCAATGGCGGTGGTTCTATACGTGGACGAACAAGGTCAACCGCAATACGAAGACTCGGAGTCCTTCAGTAATTTTTCTCTCGGATCATCCGAAAAACCATTCGATAGCCTTCGCCAACTCGAAAACAGCATAACCGAAGGGTCGGTCTTTCGGGCCCGCCCTCGTTTTTCGGAAGTCACCTCCGAGCGGAAGTCATTATCTACGAATCCCGAGGAACTGCGTCTGCCCAAATGAGAGCGAACAGCTATCTTGAAGGAGGCAAAAACCACAAGCCTTTCCTACTAGGAGGCAAATAGACTAGACTACAATAGAATAGAACGCGCTTCTTTTATATCCTTTTCGTAGATTCATATGCATATTCAATCTGACCTTACCTATCCAAGCCATTCTTGGAAAAAGTCTTCTCCCTTGTCGTCGACAACGATAAAAGCAGGGAAGTCCTCCACATCGATCTTCCACACAGCTTCCATACCATCTTCCTCATTGTCTAGAACCTCCACATTCTTGATACAGTTCTTGGCCAAAATAGCTGCAGGTCCACCGATTGAACCAAGATAGAATCCACCATGCTTTTTGCAAGCCCGAGTCACATCTTTGGAACGATTTCCTTTCGCCAGGGTGACGAAGGATCCACCATTTTCCATAAAGGTATCCACATAAGCATCCATGCGTCCAGCCGTAGTAGGTCCGAAACTTCCTGACGCATATCCCTCAGGGGTCTTGGCAGGTCCAGCATAGTAAATGATGTGGTCCTTGGCGTAGTCTGGCAATCCTTCCCCGTCTTGAATACGCTTCAAAAGTTTGGCATGGGCAATGTCACGGGCCACAACAATTGTACCAGTCAAAGAAAGTCGAGTTCGAATGGGGTGTTGACCGAGTGTTTTGCGGAGTTCCTCCATGCTCATGCTGTTCATGTCAATCTTGACCACATGTTGGGTGAGAGCTTCAGTGGTAACTTCGGGCAAATACTTCGAAACATCCTTCTCAAGTTGTTCAATGAAAACACCATCCTTGGTAATTTTGCCCAAGACTTGTCGATCCG
Source organism: Nitzschia sp. pyKryTriq1 (assembly GCA_956465555.1). Classification (NCBI taxonomy): domain Eukaryota; phylum Bacillariophyta; class Bacillariophyceae; order Bacillariales; family Bacillariaceae; genus Nitzschia; species Nitzschia sp. pyKryTriq1. The sequence goes on along the minus strand of OY101123.1, from coordinate 1,524,219 downwards.
CACTGCATGACACTCCCATACCCACCGGACAACTGGCACCATGACGGGGTAATCGAATGACGCGAACATCGTGGCAAAAGTACTTGCCACCAAATTGAGCTCCGATACCAAGCTTTCGGGTCATTTTTAGAATGTATTCCTCCCATTCAACATCTCGGAAAGCTTGACCAGTCTTGGCGTCTCCCTTGGTCGGCAAGTCATCGTAGAATTTCGTGGAGGCTAGCTTCACGGTTTTCAAGTTCAATTCAGCACTCAAACCTCCAATCACAATCGCCAAGTGATAAGGAGGACAAGCACTGGTTCCGATTGTCTTGATATTCTTTTCCAAAAAGGTTTCCAAAGATCCTGGATTGAGAAGAGCCTTGGTTTGCTGGTACAAAAAGGTCTTGTTGGCGGACCCGCCCCCTTTGGCAATGAATTGGAATTTGTATTCGGCCCCCTTGGATGCAAAGAGATCGATTTGTGCCGGCATATTATTGCCTGTGTTTTTCTCCGTAAACATGTCCACAGGGGCAACTTGAGAGTATCTCAAGTTCAATTTGTTGTAGGCCTGATAGGCACCTTCACTCAGGTAGGCTTCGTCGTTTCCATCCGTCAGCACCAGATGGCCCTTCTTGCCCATCACAATGGCGGTCCCCGTATCCTGACACCCTGGCAAGATTCGACCCGAAGCAATATTGGCGTTTTTGAGCAATTCCAAGGCGACGAATTTATCGTTTTCGGAAGCTTCGACATCGTCCAGAATGTTCCGGAGTTGTTGCAAATGTGCCGGCCGTAACAAGTGCGCAATGTCACCAAATGCCTGTTCGCTCAACACTTTCATTGCCTCTGGCGACACCTTCAGAAACTCTTGGCCGTCGATGACTTTAGTCTCGACAGCGCTAGAATCCAGAAGTTGGGTGTATTCGGGAACATGATCAAACATATTGGACTGAAACAGGGGCGTGTATTCGTAGCCCGACGACGACATGTGCCGGTAACCGATGCTGTTGATGTGGTTGCTGTTGCTGTTGCTGTTGCTACCATCCTTGATGATGCTGGTCCTCGACGCCACGCTGGCGCATCGCGACCACAAATTTCGTCGTTGCTGAAGACAACGGCGAGCGACGCAATTCATCATGTAATACTGTGCAGACCGAAGTCACAAAGGATCGAGTTGATGGATTGTGCTGGTAGCGTTATGATGAGAGGATATGTGACCTATCAACTTGAAAGTGCTGATGATGCTGTTTTAGTTGATGGATGGATCGATCGATCGAAATTGGCGAAGATTTCTCTTGGGCTTGTCTTCGCGAAGCACCGCTTCGTTTCTTATTGTTCCTCGTCTCGCGCGCGATGATGTACTATGCACGGTATGATGATGCGTCTTCTCCATAATTTTGCTCTATCTGGGGGCGCAGCACATTCGCCAACTATTGACTAACTGAATGATCCACAACCTCATGACTAGTACGAGTACAATCAATTCATCCATTTTCGAATTACGCATGTTCCCTCTACTCGAGACTGATAGCTAGAGTTGTACAGTACGTGCACGTGTAGTGGTCAAGTAGCAGGACGAGAGTGTATTCGTAGTAGTAATACTTTACAGAGAAAATATTATCAGAAGAGGGTCGTCCTCCCCGCACTTTTACTCTAGATGTACTTTTCGAGTTCCTTGATCAGCTCTGACACCTCAGGATCGTCTTTATACTTGGCAATAGCAGCTGGGTTCGACATGCATTCTTGCATCGCTGCCATGACCTTGGGATTGCTTTGGGCCTTCATCATGAGTTCCATGACCTTGGGATTTTTCATCATTTCTTGAGCCTTGCCCATCATGTTGCCCATTCCTCCCATACCACCGCCACCACCAAAGGGACTCGCCCCAGCACCTCCTCCCATGCCGCCCATGTTTTTCAAAATGTCTTCCAAACCACCCATTCCACCCATGCCTCCCATTCCACCCATACCGCCCATGTTTTTCAAAAGATCCTCCATATTCATACCGCCGCCGCCAAAAGGACTGCCGCCTGCTGGTGCTCCTCCTCCAAAGGGACTACCTCCCCCTCTTGGAGCAGCTTCAGCTTCTTTCTTCCTGGGACCAGCTCTATCATCTGTAATAACTTCCACATTCGCGTACTCAGCGTATCCTTCTTCTTGGCTATCTCCTCCGCCTCGTCGCTTCTTCTTTTTCTTCGCACCGCTGTCGTCCTTGTTCTGCACACCGTCCACTCGGGCTTCGGCAAGTGCTTTGAGGAATTCCGTCTTTTCGAAAAAGGACGCGGTAGAGATCCCACGTTCCTCAAGCTCCTTTTTCATTTCACTCGCCTTGAGGCTTTTTAGATTTTCCATTTCCTCTTGGAGTCGCACATCTCTTGGTCGAGAATCATCCGTAGTTGACGACGACGAAGCAGCAGTGGAACTTGACGTGCTGCTGTTGCTGTTACTTGACGTTGAAGAAGAGGTACTACTGGTGGCTGCTTCCTTTGGTTTCAAACCTTTGGATCGAGCATCTACCAAGGCATTCACCAATTCGGACTTCTCTAGAAAACTGACCGTAGAAATTCCATAACTCTCCAATTCCTTTTTGATTTCCCCAGCCCTCATGGAAGATACCGACTCGATCTCATCCGTGGTAGCAGCTTGCAACCATGCTGGTTGCGGAGCATAATTCGGTCTTCGGGCACCAGTAAGGACTGTGGCGGGTGTGAACGCCGTAATATTAGCAGGGCAGGCAGCTAGGGCCAACACGGCGCTGGCAAGAAGTTTCATCGTTCCGTTTGGGCACTCTTATTGTAGGCTGGAGGAGTTTGTTTCGAAAAAGTATAGTGGTAATGTTGGTTGGCTGTCGATCGTCAAGAGAAAGAAAGCTTGGTAGATTTGTGTTGCTAAGAAGATATTGTTCGTTGGCACAGCAGTCGTATTCGGCGGGATGTGAACTATTTGCTTATTTGCTTGGTCGATGACGAAGACTTGACATGTCAATCAACAACTTTTCTTTGTTTGTCGACGTTGTTGGACGACGTCGTTCGAAGAAATTTTTTTGATGCCGTGGCGCGCTATCGGTGGCAAATAGGTGATGAGTTCGTCCGTGTGTGACTTTCATGCATGTGTGTTCTCCACGTGGAGGAACGAGTACTTCGACCACAGAGAACAAGTCGGAAGAGTCGAATATCTTGGATCCAAAAACGCAGACATCGCCGCGCACAGACGCAGGGAGAGTTTCTGGCCTCTGGCCATGGCGGATGGTGGCCTTTGCGCCCATTGCGTTGTCGTCTACTCGTATGGTACTCAATCCCTAGAATCGCTCCTCCAAAACGAAAGACCACTCTTCTGGTCACAACGTACCCTGTAGTGAATCCAAAATCTTTTCGCTCTGCGGTTGATTCCCTGATAAATTAAAAGGTAGGCAAACAATATACTGCTTCTGTGCAATTAGGCTTTTCGCGTGTAGGTATCTCGACTCCGAGAATTTCTTGTTCATCCGAAAGTAATATCATTGCCTAATTGGATCTGCAACTCATTCGTTTACTGACTTCTGCATTTCTGTTTTTGAAATTGTGGTAGATGAGCTCGGATACGAATTCACTGTCGTCGGATGAAAAGATTCCGCGTATCATGCAGACAGGAGCGGAGAAAATGTTGGTTCAAGGAGCCGCAGGATTGGTGGTTGGATTGGCAGCCGGAATTGTTTTGTCGCGAGGCGGTGGTGCCAACACTCGAAAGGTTCTAGCTGGTCTGGGTGCTGGACTTGGACTTGGCTCGGGATGGACTAAAACGTCTATGGAAATCGATGAGTTTTTGGCTTCTGAAGCAAAATAATCGACCGACGGTGGCAGGATTTCTCAACACGATCATGCTATGCCCGGGACATTGGCTTGCAATACCCTGGGCTACGACTTCATACAAAAGTGGTCGTTAGCGTACGTCTTTTCTTTATAATGTCTAGGTGGTATTTTACTTTCAAACAATAATTTGTCCATTGGCAGGGCGGATCCACCCAAATCCTCCGTTTGACGATTGTTGACCCTTGACTAGCAGTACACTAAATGGCAGAGGGTATGATCAACTCCTAGAAAAGAAATTTGACGAAGGATTTCATTTTCTCTTCCGGTACACGTGTACGTACACGTAGATGTCTTCTTCCCTTCTTGTGCTGCTTTCTGGTCCTTGATTTCGTCTTGAACTACTAGTACGAACTACTCCGCCTGTACTAACACGACAAAACAGGTTAGTACGTACCAATACCGGTATGCCACAACTACTTGTCTTATGTCGGTTTTATTCTCGAGCTCTCTTCAGGTCTTCTACACTTGAACATATCTCTAGTAGTAGTCTCTACTACTCTACCGGTACTCGAATTGAGAGTACTGGTACTGTACGAGTTTATTTTTCACGACTCCGACATCACGTAGGCCTGGTACAAAACCAAATAAGCACTAAATTAGAACCCTTTGTAACTAAGTTAGCACCCTTTTTGTAGTCGTAAAATCGAAAAAAATGAAGCACAACATCAACAAGATCATCACCACATCATCAATGGCCTCGGTCGTAAGCTGCCACCTGAGCGGTGAGATACCCGTCGTCTTGGTGAGAACCACGGTGGGATAATTGTGTGCGCTGCATTGCCGCAATGTCCACAGAGGAATCATCATCATCATCATCGGCAGCAGCAGCAGCAGCATTGTGGCGTCGGATTACTTGGGCCTTCTCGATAGCCTTCTCGCCGTCCGCGATGTAGGCATCGATCAAATCAATTTCCTCTTCCGGGGCGGGTTTGATTCGCTTCTTGCTGGCAACTTTGGGGGATTTTCGCTTGTTCCTTCTTGTATCCACATCAGTGGGTACAAACAAGAACTTCACTTTTGCCTCGATGGCATCATAAGATGCGGTGATGTTGGATGTGTCCTCTTGCTCCGATCGTAGCTGATCATATGCAAGCATGTACTTCCGTGCCCGGCGTCGGAACTTTCGCGTCCTTTCTTGGCTGACAGCCAATAGAGCCTCTTTCAGCACATGCAGGAATCCGGCAAAATCTCTTCGCGACTCCATGGGTGCACGGCGGGTGATCTTCTTTGGAAATCCCCAGTCATATTCCACCCCCTCTCCCGCAATTTCACAATGATATTTGGTGGAAAATATCACGCGACAATGCAGAGTCGAAGAGGATAATTCGCGAGCTAGAGTTTGGAGGTCGGACTCTTCTTGTAGAAAATCTTGACGTGTACTCATGAGATGGCGGAGGACAAAAGGCTTGACTTCGTCTTTCAAGGACCCATCTTCATTGAAGTCACGCCCCTTCTTGCCTTGCTTGATGTACTTGGAGAGTTGAGACGAATCCACCCAGCCTGTCTCCCACAAGACTTGGAGGAGGCCTTTCGCTTTTCCCGCCCATCCTTCCACCATTTTCAGTTCGGAAATCTGAATGTCGATCTGCAGCCTTGTCGCAATTTCTTGCAGCTCGCGTTTCCGGTAAGCACGATTATCAAGACGACGAATTCAAGTCCAAAACCGTACGTGCGCGGTTGTAAAATTTGATTCCAACTTTGTTCAAGCTTTGTACTGCCAACTCACAACAATCCATGAAGCTCTTTCCGGGAGTTTGTTGTCATTGTCGTGATGGCGATCGCGGAAGAAATTCTTTCATCATGATGGCGCGGCAGGACTCGTGTTCGTGATTCGCGCGTTTGTACCAGGGCTACATGGACCTACGTCATGCCAGAACGCTGGAAAATAAACTCGTAGAGAGGAGAGACCAGAACTCTACCTGGTACCGTTACGTGTAAAAAGCGCAGCCGAGCCGGCGGCAACGAACAGAATGAGCAGTCGATTGAGTCCAGTCCCGTGCTCTGCATGCGCGGCTGCGCTCCGCCTGCCCGCTCGCGCGCCTCGACCGGTCTGCATTCTCCTAATTCTCGCCCCATGCATGCATGCGCTCTCTAGAGCTGGTCGCGTCTGGCCAATGCTCGACTCGTTCTAAATTTCTCGCATGCATGTCACATGAAAGAACCTTTTTTTAAAGTACAAGTACAATAGTACAGCACAGGGGCTCGTGCTACAGTACAAGGTCCCGGTGGTATGCTGGCTCGACCGTCGCGTTTATGCTTATTAGTAGAAATAATAGAGCCGTTGCTCGTCTTTCAAGACATGTCGCAGGCGAAAAATATTGGTCTCGCCTCCAGTTGATTTGTACGCTATCCGGTAGGAATGCATGTCGCCGGTCAGCCAGGCTGGGAATGCTCTCCACCGACCGACCGGATACAAGTAACGAAGGGTCGCAGACCGGGAGTGTCCGGAACAGCCACGGTTTTGAAGTTTTGATACAGCTCGTCCGCAAAACGACGGCGCAACAAGGCCGTGGACTAAAGACTTGGCCGATAACATCCTTTGCTTTGGCTACCTTTTGAATTGACTTCTTGACGAGGGTGGTTATTGTCCAATTGATTATTTATTCAGTGAAGCTGGCGGTGTAATCTTTTTTGTTTTTATCCAATCTCAAAGAGCCCCGCACCGTCACGACAAGTCATTGTGCAAGACGTCTCGGAGAACTAAAGTCCCTAAGTACGTAAAATCCTACGTAGGCCGGTACTCTCATTGCATGCGGTCCATATTTTGGGCGTGCTTTGCGTTGCCCGTTGATACTCTCTCAGCTAACCGGTTTCGGCTGTTTTTCAATTGTGTAGCATTTCACATACACACAAATCGGTTTGTGGGCCTCATTCTCCGGCACTGGATAGTAGTTTTGTAGGTAGAGTATTCGTACTTGATACGAAGACGCAATCGCAACGCTAGCTCTTCTTGTTGGCATCCTTGTATGGTGAGCGAGCAAGAGAACCTGGGAATTAAGATCACAAACAAACCTTGGATGGCAACGCCGAGCACACAAAGAAATCCAGCTCTTGTTTCAGCCATGGCAACCGTACCAGAATCCTCATGGAATAACACAGCAAATGCATCGAGCGGAGGAGGGTCTTCGACACTCTTAAATTTCGTGACTGGAACCAGCGCAGCTCCGACGTCCAACGGAGCAAAATCGGGCGATTCAAACGTAAGAGCTCCCGAGGCAGATGCATGGACCAGAGGAGGGCGGCAGTTCGCCACCTCCCGGGAAGTTTACACCCGATCACTGTATCGGTTATGTTTAAAGTTTACCACTTCCGAGGATGAAGATGAAGGAAAGCCGGAGCCGGCGACATCGTTTTGGACGCTGCACGGGCGTCAGACTACAATCGGAAATGGAGGACCTTCGTCTCACGCACCAGATGATATTTGTCGAAGAATGGACGACTCCATGACAGGTCCTGCGGCTGGCCTGCTGGCGAGACTCACTGATCAGGATGGCGATCAAGCATCAAGCTACGCACTCAGATCTGGAATGACAACTGGATGGCACATCTTGGGAGCGCGTGGAGATGCTGCCATTCGAGTCGGGAAAGCAAAGGTATTTTCTGGTAAGAACGGCCCAGACGGCCCCACCCGGGAAGCACAGATCCTTTCTCTGGATGCGGACCGCTGGGCACTTGTCAAGGGAGCATCCTTTGCGGCTGGTAACTCTGTGTTTAACGTGGAGGATATCAACGATGCAAAACAAAAGATAACGATCCACTGCTCGAAGGGACCGATGAGGGGCAAACTTATCGACATCTATGCGTCGCGGTGTCCTTTTGTCTTTGGACGGGCACACGAGGCTGATTTGTGCATTATGGACCGCGAACTCAGTCGCCGTCACGGAGCGGTCCTTTATTTACCGAATCGAAAAGCCGGGAGAGCAAAAGGAAACAACGGTGTCTTCATCCTTGTGGACCTGGAGAGTACGGTAAGTTGTTAACAGTACTTGACTGGTCACTGAATTCGATACTCGGGCGACAATGATTGCTCACATTCTCCCTCTCTCTTTCCGTGAACGTCTTTTAGAATGGTTCTTACATGAGGCTCGTGGGTCCTTATGGTTTCAAGGGAATGGGGTCTCTAACTATTGGCGATGAATTCATTGTTGGTAGAACTGGATTCTCTGTCAACCGATTCGACTACGGAATTTCAGAGGCTATCGGAGCGCGACCTACTATGGAAGATCGCACGATAGTCATTCAAAGTTTGATGTACGAGCCACGACACGGATACTACAAGAATGAACCAAAAGCCGAGCTCGATGAACTTGCAATGACTACGTTTGCTGGAGTTTTCGATGGTCATGGAGGCGATGAATGCTCAAATTACCTTGTCGATGCTTTGCCCCATCAAGTTCGACAAGGCATGTACAATGAAAGACAGGCCCTCCGGGCGGCAGTTGAAAATAGCCGAACAGCATCTCGGACGGAACAAACAGAAGATGCAGCATCAGAATTGATGCGAAAGATTCTGAAGGCAGCATATTTGAAGACAGACAAAGAATTCATCACACCGAAAACGGCACCCCAAAGTGGTTCCACAGCTGCCACTGTCATTTTGCTAGGGAGACGGCTGTTTGCAGCCAACGTAGGGGATAGTCGAGTGGTTTTGTGCCGAGGGGGGGGTCAGTGCGTGGAATTGACCAGTGACCACAAGCCGAGTCGCCCGGATGAAGCTGCTAGGGTTCGCGCTGCTGGTGGTTTTATCCTGCACAAGCGCGTGATGGGTGAGCTTGCTATTACTCGAGCGTTCGGTGACAAATCTTTCAAGATGGGCATCAAAGCAATGCTGGAGGAGGAAGCCGACGAGATCGCTCGTGGTTTGAATGAAAACGATCAAGCAAAGGATCTCACTGCACCACTTGTGAGCGCGGAGCCCGAAATTGCGTCAATGGTACGTTCACATATTACGTTTGTATCGTGTGTGCTGTATCCTCCAGCCCACCACCTTTCTCACACTTTATTTTCTATTTCACGTGTACAGGTACTCAGCCATAATGACGAATTTCTACTTCTAGCCTGTGATGGGCTTTTCGATGTCTTCCGATCGCAAGACGCGATCGCCTTGGCCCGGCAGGAACTGATAGCCCACAGGGGTGAGCCTGCTGAAGTTGCCAGAATCCTGAGCGACCAAGCTATCCGAGTCCGGCGAAGTCGCGACAACGTGAGCATCCTCATCATTGTGCTCCGACCATTTTGGGAGCTTTAAGAGGAAGTCTTTTGAACAGTTTTATTTTTAACAAAAAATAGAAAATGCTCACTTACTCTCCACTTTCAATCTATACTCGTACCCATTATTTCCTTTTATGCCACTGTATTTTGACTAGACGGGTGCAATGTAACCGAGAACTCTTTACAGTATGCATACGTCGATCTTATGTTATCTACTCGTACTCTACTAGTAGAGTAGCAAGTTGTTCGCTACACTACTAGAGGACTGCTAGCAAGCTAGCTAGTAGTTGTAGGATACGACGAGTCAAAATCTGGAGGATCGCTCCGCTCCTTCCAGATGACAATAAAAAGAATCGGAATCAACCAAAGTTTGACGGCTGTAACGAGAGCCACCCAGTTGAGACAATGCCATCGACGAATCAAAGAATTGTTTTCTTTGACAAAGGTACTGAAAGATGTTTCCATTAGCCCGATCCCTGAGAAAGACCACCCGAAAAAGCTAGCACCGATCGCCCCAAAGACGTTCGAGGTCGATTGCAGTACATTCAATATCACCAGGGCAATGGCTGTGAGAAAGAGAGGAAGCCGATGATCGGGGCGAGATACCCCCGTTGCACATAAGACACCACACGTTCCCCAGCCTGCACACCCAGATAGGGAGTAATACGACGAAAATGCTGCCATCCACAACTGCCCCGTTCCAACGGTCAAAACGAAAATGACGGGCCACCATATTTGCCACTTCGTCGCCGTCATACCAGAAGTGGTAATATTCTCTAGCTGCCACCAAGCCACGGCGAGTACCAACCACTCAGCTATCGACGCTGTGAGTGTCAAGGAAGTTAGCGCCCGATACCATTGTTGCTGCCATAAAATCTTGCCCGGACAGTAGGCCCCAAACCTCAATAACACGCGGGCCGATGGACCCAACCAAGGTATTGACCACGCCTGCGAGTACTGCGAGTATACTCCCCTCCTCATTTGGATGTACCAAAGAAAGATATCATGCAAGCCTATGCAGAATAGATGCATGGCAGAAGCCCCAACTATTACTTTCCCCCAGAGTTGCGGCAACGGCCGCCTGAGCCCTTGTTTTCGGTTCACCCCATCCCCTGATATTCTTGTCACATCATCATTGTCATCATTCCACATTGGGTGTATTCTTCTTCCCAGTAAGGCGGAGCGTTCGTTGGCGCCGAATTCTTTCATCGCCTTGCGATACGGCGCTGTCACTCGATCCAACTCTAAATCGTCAGCTCGGTCGTCTTCGTCCACACTGTTGATAGGACTCACTCTAGCTCCAATCCAAGAATTATCTGCCAATCGTGGTAACGAATCCGCGCCATCAGCAGCGGGTGTGTCGGGCGTATCGTCAAAGTCATGCAGGCTACTTCGTCGACCGTGGACGGGCGAAAACAAATCGGCAGTGCTTTCGTCGCTACTGCTGTTGTTCAGTTGACGGTGAACCACGCTGTGCATCATCTTGACGGAGGAAGCAGCACAGAACGGTTAATGAGTGCGTCAATGTGCCGTCCGAGGGTGGCTAGAATGAATATACATAGAGTCTTTCGTTGTAGCAGATGCAGAGCCCAAATGCAACGGCCATGGTCGTCAACATCGCATGACACGACGACACTCCCTCCAAATTTTTGGTCCATCGCCAATCGACCAAGCGAAAAAAGCAAGCAATGCGGACTTCGGATTGATTGGTTCGACCATGGAGACCGGTTCGACTGCAAACCTTTTCAAATTCGGGCGCGCGAGCATGTTGAATGTCCGGCTCGCTCGCTCGCTGGGGACTGGATTGTGGATTTTTCCACGGACGCACGCACGTCCCCGTTTTAGTCCGCTCGATCGCTCACATTATTTTTGAGACGTTCCAGAACTGCGAACTGCGAAGATGAGCCACAGCCGGAACTTCTGCTTCCTTCTCCACTTTATTTCTTCAAGAACAGAACAAGAACAAAAAGATACCAAGCACGCTTCTGAGCAAGATACCAGATCGAACAAAATCTCTCTCTCTTTCTACATATGAGCGAGAGCAGTTAGTACGCACGTATACCAGTTGCTGTCATTAGTACTACTCGAGGACTACCGGTAGCAATATCGACTACTACTTTTGCTTCTTATCACAGTCGGCAGCAGCACTGCTCGTCCTCCGGTGCTGCTAGTACCTGCAGAGAAGTACGAAATCAATCAATTCTTGTCGTCGCATGATTGATCGTGGGGCGATAGTCCAGAAAATCCCCGTTTCAGATCAAATTCGAAGAACCTCTACTGGTAGTAGTCGTACTTGGTGGATTATGTTGTTGGAACGGCAAAATGTTTTTGCCCCCGTGATATCACCTGACGGAACCATATGATGTGCGACGAGGATAGTGCTACTACAAGCACTAGACAATATTTCTGAATGAATCAGAATGGAGACCACAACTTGTCCATTATTGACACGAAGAACCATAACGGAGATCCCGCCGTGGCATGAGCATGGGCTCAGCAATGGAGATCATCTGATACTGAGAATACTGTCTGCTGGCCTTGATACCAAATATAGCAATGGTGTACTAGTAGTAAGCATTAAGTTCGTTAATGAGATAAGAGAACTTCCAAGAGAGAAATAATATCACACCAAGATCGGTGTATATAGGCTTAGACGTGGTGGCGGGGCTTCGTCCCCGATCGCTCAACGACATGAAGAAAAGTCACGTAGATGATTCTTCTCTCAACTTAGCAAATCCTTGTAACCCGACATCGGTGTCACATTATCACAACATTATTTAGTCAATCAACTCGGCCAATTTGGGGACAGGAATCGATCGTCCCGAGCACCCCGCTTCTTCTAAAAGAAGACTTTGTTCCTTGGCATTCAGGCAATCCTGAGAATGCCCAATGTTCGTCAACAATTTATTCAGTGCCTCCACATCCACAGAGTCGTTGACAACATAAGGCGACAACACTTCCTTTTTGAAACGACGGGGGGTTTCGCGAGAAAAACTGGGGGAATCAAAACGCAGGAATTGAGAGATGCGATAGACACAGAGTAGTACACCTCTTGGAAGGGGGACGACCGCCAACAAGCTGCCATAATTATTTTTAATCGAGACAACTAGCACCATCGAACTTACTGCATTCGTTTATAATCAGCCAAGGCGTCACGAACACGCTGGGCTGGTTCACAATGCGTTGAAAAGGATTGTGCTGCCATGGCGCGAGATGCGACTCTGGAGACAGCAATGCGAGAGGAAATAATAGAACTGATCATGTTGGGATATTATCGTTTTCGTAATCTTCTTGGCAAAGTTGAGGGGCTGAATGAAGGCGAGAGCTTTCTTCTTTTTGACGGCTAATAGTTATGTTGTTAGTGAGGAGTGGTCAGTCAAATTGGTTTCAAGTAGAAGCGATTGAAAGAAATGAAAGTAGTTGCTGAGTGATGGCGGCGGGTGATCGATGGATCATCAAGAGCCATCAACCAACTTTGAAACTCCGACGATGCGTCATCGGAACGGTGAGAGCCGTAACCGCGAATGGATCATCAACCGTTGGATGACAGCACAGGCACCGACCTTTGAAATACAGTATCGAAAATGTCGAATGTACACAGTTCTTCTGTACGAAAACTACGACTACTTTTGCTATATCTGAAGCCTCTTCGTGCGTACTACGACCTTGCTACGACAGTTCTTCAGACAGTGTGGGAGCCTTTTGATTGGCCACGAAGAAATGACGATAGGATTTGTCGGGATCTCTGCGAGGTCCAGAGCTCGAGTCAATCGCCAATCGAGCGAGCATCGCCCGTCCCAAAAGTTCCCACCACCAACAACAACGCACGACGAACGAAGAATGAGGAACGGGATCTAAGTCTGCGTGAGTTTGCTGCTTCTGCTGCTGCTGCTTCTTGTTGCATCAAACGAATTGAATATCCTAATGAGCAACGAGCTACATCATCATTATTATCAATGAGCCATGGTCATCTAGTAATATCATTGTTTAGTTGTCCTGGTTCTCCTGATGGCCGCCGTTCGTTGTCCGATGCGGTCCTCACAAAACCGTCGACGGCTACCATTTTCACCGTCAAACGAGGGGTATCTTTGGGACTTCGGAAATGCTGCTCACATTTGATGGTCAGTCTTTGCGGTGATATAACCCTAGGCTACCGTCATGTTGAGTCCTCTAGCCGCACGCCCGAGCGGCCCCACCAGCCATCCGGTCTGTTTCCGCATTTTCGTGCCGACGAATGTGCTCGTAGCAAATCTGAGCCCGACCACGCTGAGAATCCTCGACTTCCGCTTCCTGTTGCTTTGCTTGATCATAGAGTGGTCGAATATTCGAGCTGCGAACCGAGTATTCTCCTTTCATTTGTTTGATCACCACCTCGGAGTCGCCTCGAACCCAGATGCATGTTTGGTCACACCTGATGTTTTCGTCGATGTACCGGAGTCCTTCGATTAGACCACGGTACTCGGCTTGGTTGCTGGAGACTGAGCGCCCAAGTTTCTTCGAGCCACGAGCGATGCGGTCCTCCTTGTTACCGTCCGAGTCAGTTTCGTACAGAGCCCAGCCACAGCCCGCAGGACCATGAGGATTGTTTCGAGAAGCCCCGTCAAAGTAGAGAGCGAGATCTGAGTAGTAAGCCATGATCGGTGCAATAATGCGTTCAAGAAAAAAGCTGAAAGGAGGTGGCGACGAATATTCAAGGACGACCGGAAAATGAGCCGGGAGTTTCTCAACGACGACGACGATCTTTGTTTTTCCTCGTCCTCGGGGACGAGGACGACGGTGAAGCTTCTCAACAACGACCGCGTCATATTTTCTTCGGTCTTTTTTTTCTCCGTTTCAACTGGTTCAAGGTGACTTGCAGATGAGGATGACGATGATGATTCTTCTTCGATTGTTCAATCAATCGACTCCCACCCCGGCTTATTCCTTTTGTTGACTCCCACCGAGCGGTTATTGAGAAGGTATTTTCGTTCTCGTTCTGCGCTACGAGAAGCAGGAAAATATTCGAGACATGGATATCCCAGTACTTGTAGAGTTTTGACGTACCGGTAGAAGCTTACAGCCTGAAGATTATTGCAATCTTACTCGTACAACCTTCACTGGTACAGGTACGAGTACATTCTCTCTCCCCTTCTCTCCCTATATATTTTTTTTGGAGAGAGCACTTGTAGTCTCTCTCTCTCTCTCTCTAGTAGTAGTAGTAGTAGTAGTAGAGAGTAGCAGCATCGTACGGAACTATAGGGTAGTCTAGGAGTTGTTGACAAAGGAGAGCGTTATTTAGTTTCGAGATGGAAGTAGGTGTATCTGGAAAGAACTCCACCCAGCTAGTATACTGAAGACCCATTCTGACTACCCCATGACCTTTCGTCGACATGGCAGTCAATGGGAACTGCCAAATACAACCAGCGAGGCCTGGACATTTTTACTTCTTCTTGTTGGCCTCTACAAATGCGGCGAACTTGTCTGTGTAATCAGGATGCCATCGGCTGAGAGGTGGACGGTCTTCAGTTATATCTTGCATCGTCCAAGTCATTCGAAGATTATCCGTTTCTCTGTCAACGTCGTTGTCTGGACAGATAATGTAAAACTTTCCCTTGTCGAGCTCCTGGATCATAAAGTCCACCGCCTGCTGGGGCATCCACGCGCCTTGGGCTGGCTTTTCTTCGTGGAAAAATACCGTGGACGCGTCAAATGGCTCTCCTTTCGCCAATTTTTCGGCCCGAATCGATTTGAGCATGATTGATGTATTGACCCACCCTGGAACCAACAAGGCAGCTCGTAGCTTTCCACCCTCTTGCGCCCGAAGCTCGTGCTCTAATCCTTCAGTGTAGCACTTCAGAGCCGCTTTTGACATGTTGTACGTCAAATTGCCAGGTGGCATGGTGATGCCTTGTTTCGACCCAGTATTGACAATAATCCCAGTTTCTCCGGAATCTTTCATTTTCGGTACAAATGCCAAACAACCATGAATAGGTCCGTACGTGTTGACACCCATGGTAAAGCGAACCGTCTCCATGTCCGTCATGGGTCCTCCACCTTTTCCAACGCCTGCGTTGTTCATTAAAAAGTGACACTTCCCTCCATCCTTGAATACTTCCTCGGAGAGGGCCATCATGGCTTTCTCATCTGAAACATCTACTACCCGGGTTTCGATTTTCTAAGGCCGAATTACGCATTCCACGCGATGAGACGAATCAAGAAAACATATGAGAACAAGAAGCATGCCCCGGTTTGGTGCTGACAGCGAAGAACATATTATCAGAAAACATACCTGAGCATCTTTCTTCGAGCATTCCTTCATGACCAACTCCTTGGCGACGTCCAATTCCTCTTTGTCGATATCCACCATCCACACGTTCATGGCTTTCTTGGCACATGTCATGGCAGCGGCTCTCCCGATTCCAGATGAAGCGCCTGTGATGACAGCAGTCATGCCTTCCGCCAACACCTTGGAGGCGGGGATACTGCTAGCAGCGACGACCATGGTTGAAGGGATCCTATGCTGCACTGCAATGTGGTAATACCGGTAGACCCGCAGGAAAATCCGAGAAATGAAAGGAAGCAGGGAACCTCCTCTTTCTCGTCGTCGATCGTCGTCCTCGTGCTCGTCGTCGTGCGTCGTGCCTCGCTCGAGCTGCTTCTCATTCTCATCAGACAGGTTTTGGATCTTTTGTCTCGAAGAGCTCGTACGGTAGAGCTCGCACGAGCGAAAAGATACGCGGCATCAACAACCAAAAGATGCGATGTTTCTTCTAATGTCATCGCGACGCGAGACAATGATGAGAAGGCAGCAACAGCAACAAAACAGGACGCAGGCGAGACAACGTTGATAGCTTGGGAACACGGCCAGTTGTAAAACAATTCTCCGTCCCTATGAAAGGCATTTCCAGCTTACCAATCATAAACCTAGTCATGATGTCGGACATCTCAACACGAAAACCACCACCACCACCAGCCCCCAATGATCGGCCTTGTGGATGTGATACCTTTGTGGCGTTTCCACCTGCCACGCCACCAGGGGTCGTGCTGTTTGGAAAGAACAGTGATAGGCCTGCAGGAGAAGGGCAGTCCATTCGCCGGTATCCTCGCAGAGAATACAAACACTCTTCGCAGCACGAGCAACAAGAACAAGAAGAACTTCTCCAATGCACTTATATCCGCATTCCTCAAATATCCGTTACCAATGCCGTGCTTCTATCGCAAATTGATTGGATGTGGGGCGCCGAAATGGGGGCGAATGAGCATGGTGTCGTGATTGGTAATGAAGCTGTGTGGACTCGAGAACCCTCTCTCAGTGAACCCAAATCATTGCTAGGAATGGATTTGGTTCGCTTGGGTTTGGAACGAGGTGACACAGCGAGAGACGCTCTTGGCGTTATTACTGCACTGTTGGAAGAGCATGGGCAAGGCGGACCATGTGCCCAAGACGATCCTGATTTCACTTACCATAATTCTTATTTGATTGCAGACAAACATGAGGCCTGGGTCCTGGAAACATCAGGTCGGCATTGGGTTGCAGAAAAAATCACGTCGGGTGTTCGGAACATTTCCAACTGTCTCAGTATCCGTACAAACTATGATTTGTCTTCCCAAGGTATCGTGGAGTATGCCCAGCAAAAGCGATATATCACACCAGACAAAACGTCGGGAGGAGAATCCTTGGATTTTGCCAAGACATTTTGCACAGGATCAGTAGATGATGAAGTTTGGGATCCAAGATTTTGTGGGGGGGAAAGTCTGATGGAAAAACACTCTTCTGTCGACGGTGATTTCAACAAGGATTCCATGATTGCCATCCTCAGAGATCATTCCAATGGGATTTGTATGCATGGGGGTTTCGCGACGACATCATCATGGGTCAGTGAGATTTACATGGATGACAGCAAGGCAGCTCGTCACTGGGTAACCGGAAAGCCGCACCCTTGCCAGAATGCGTTTGAAGAAACGGCGGTTGTCACGACTGAGAGCAAATAGAAAGCAAGTGCTTTTAAATAACCTTGTATCGACAGATGTCATTAAATCCATATGGATTTGCTTGGGAGTACCAAATAGTTTAATAACCTCGCTCCTTTGGGAGCCGAGTGTGGCTGCTCAGTTTGGGACGTGTCCCTCTCTGATGTAAGTACCTTAAATAAGATTTCTTAATAATAAGGTACTATAATTTCTATGCTTCCGTCTCTTTTTTAAAAATGCATTCGACACTGCACACCCAATCGTTGATGTTGCAATGCCGGGTATTTTTGCGTCAACAAATCGGGTGCTGTGTCATCCTCGATACTTGTTACGGCGTGTAGAATGTTGGCTTGACTGGATGCATTGAAGATCAAGAGATCGCCGCTCTTAAACTTGAATTCTACTTTTGGCGTCGTGGGTCCTTGGACCATGAAATTGGCCGTACATCCCAACGTCGTCAAAAAGACTACGGAATTGTCGCAGTGATCGACATGAGGAGGAAAGTTGCCGTGGGGTGCTTCGTAACGGATCGTGGCCATGGAAAGGGATTTGTATCTCGAGAGGGAAATTCGACCCATAATTTTGGTCTTGGCAGCCTCGGTATTCCTCGATAATGACAAGGCCGCAATTCCGTCTTCTACCAACTCATTCACAACGGTAAAATCGTCGGGTGTGTATTGGATACTTGGATTTAAGTCTTGGCCCAGGATCAGCGTTTTGGGACTTGGATTCATGCAAGCGGGTTGTGGTTGGCTTGGCGTTTTGTCGTGCTGCAAAATGTACTCGTAGAGTCGTAGCTGCTCTTCGACACTCCATAAATTCCGCAGCAAAAAGCATTCGTCTTCCACAAGAGTCTCGACCACCGCTTCTTCTTCGCTGTTGTTGCAGTTGGTGGTGTCGTTTTGTCGATCCTCCATGTCGTCCGTGCTAGTCGCTGGAGAAACGGCTGCTGCTGTTGCCACCGCTGCTGCTTCTGTGGACGTGACTATCGTTTTTCGATAATTAAACTTAATGTCGCTACGTTTGATCATTCGTTACTGTACAGTACAGCACTGTGCATCGATCAACGCTGTAGCAAAGACCACCAACGATGGGCTGGACTGGAATGGACTACTAGTGCAGACAATAGCTATTACTAGTAGTACTGGCTAGCTTAGTAGAACTGTATGATAAACAAGGGCCTCACCTCCTTGACTCAGTCGTAACGAACACTTGTGGCTCAGAATCAGTTGTCCTTACCTCCGGTACGGCGATTAGATAGACCACGGTAAAAAAATATAGATATTGCTATTGCTATCTATCGGAGGCCTTGGGTAATGTCAAGTATGATCCATCAAATCATTTTTCCGGTCTATTCTCAAATGTCGCTCCGACGAAAATGAGACCGTCAGGTGGAGCAGCGTTTCCAGAAATAGTTCGGTCTCGACTTTCCAAATGTTGTAGCAGTGCGTTGTGGGGCGGTGAGAGCTGTCTAACCGCAATGCGCAAGCTGTTCTCTACCAGCATCCGTACCATCCGGCGGAGAAATCGATCACCGACAAGCTCGATGCAGATGGCTTTTCGGCCATTCTCAGGCTCTTCGACGAGATGAGCTTGAGCGTGATGGAGTATGCATATTGAAGTTTGGCTCTTGAGTCGTCCATACGACAGAGCAATATAATCTAACGCCAACCCTTGCGCACTTTGAAGTTGCGTGTGGAGTGCAGTGACAACTTTGAATATATCCACCACTTGACTCCAATCTTCAACGTCAATCAAATAGGCATAGGCCCGTGATGTCGCCCCAAAGGATGGATGAAACGACTTTGTCACTGGGAGTACATCGATACACATGAGGCCTGGATTTGTCAGCGAAATCTTAGACAGATGATCTTTCACTTGGCAAGGGTGCAGTTCCTGGTAACGGCTTCGATACCTAGCGACTTGGCCAATAGCATGCACCCCCGCATCTGTTCTTCCACAAACACGGACATTGACCTTTTGACCTTCCAAAGTCTGTAAGCATTCCTCTAAGGTCTGTTGCACCGAAGGAAGCTCATCATTTCTGGGTTGAGTTTGCCAGCCACAAAAGTCACTTCCCCGGTAGGCCAATTGAAGCAAGAAATGCTTCCGTTTGTCGTTGCTTGGATCCTTCACCATTAAACCGACGTACGCAGTTTCGATAGGCGGATTTTTGTACAGCGTATCAAACAAATATTCATATCCACTCCTTACGCACACAAGCTGCGGGCTTGCCATCTTTACTAACAGCGCGTTATCGCGAGTTCCCTCATCCCTTAGTATCGTGTCAACCACTTTACTCGTGGTCGAAAATGGCTCCGATTCCCATAGTCGACGAGTAGTTTGTTCTTCGTATGTTTCTGCATAAGGAATACCACGACCACGAAAGACAGCACTCAATTGCTGAAATATCCGTCGCTTCGATGATGGCAAGGAAGATCGTGGTAGCCAACCTTGTGAGCGCGGAATTAGCACGGCAAGTACCACAACAGTGAAGATTTTTACAAGCAATAGCCTTGCGAGTTTCATGTAAGAAAGTACTTTCGATGATTCTTCAAAGCCAATGCCCACTTAAATCGACGTGAGAGGCCAAATCTAAAACGGCCACGTTGTGTATCTGTTTGTAACGGTACAGAACTAACAATAGCATTATGATTATCGGCCAATCGTCACGTGGCGCGTTATTTTGTCGTCGAATGGCATCGCACTTGAGAATATTTCTCAGATCGTTTTTTGTCGGAAACAAGCAGGTGAAAGGTGAAAGGGTCCGTAGGACGTCCGTCCGCCTGTCGTCGTTCGACGTGCAATCGAAACTGCTCCGCAATCCCACGAGATTTCGCTCGCCGAGCCAGCCAGCCGCCATGCGATTTCCCCCCTCACATTTCGAATTTGAATGCCTTCAGTCGGGGCGGGATGCATTTCAAGAGAGATGAATGAATGAATGATGATGCATCTGAGGATGATGATGTGAGTGATGAAAGCGACGTGCGTTGAAGCATGTTGCGACGTCAGTGGCTGGAGAGATAATGAGAGGTGAGCAGTCTCTATCTTGATTACACGTGTAGGAATACTGTAGAAGTATGTACGGTACTGGTAGCGCTCTCTTGTTGTGTTATTAGGGTCCCCCTACCGGTATTGATTCTCTACAGGTATCGTACCAGGTACTCGTACAGTACTGGTACCAGGTCGTGATTCGTGATAGCTTGTGTTGTAGTAGAAAATAGTTTACTGGTACGATGTACTTTCCCACAGACTCTGTTCCATGGATTAACTACTAATGTACATACTCTCCTTTACTTGCCTACCTCGATCTAGCCAGCAGTTGCCCTGTTCAGGAACTTCCGGAAGGAAGAATACTATTATGCCACGATGTATCACAGGAACACTGCGCATCCTACTAGGTATGAGGCAATTAGACTGTGCTTTCGAGATGCGTCGTCATTCGTCATCGCAGGATCAATGTATTCAACAAACATGCTACACTTTTCCCTCCAGAGAGAGGATATTATGGCACAATAGTACCGCACCACATTCTTATATGCCATATACAATGCGGTGGGCCCTGCGGTACAGCCAGACATTGACAGCAACACTCAGGACACTTCCAATACACAAGAAGGCAAAATTTGGAAGAATTTGCGTATCAACAACAAAGCAGGCCGAGCAGTCCGCCTCAATTAAACCCTCTCCGAAGGTCGGCATTTGGAGTACTGAAAAGATCGTCGATACCAGCAAGACTTCCGCGCAACTCCAGGCAAATGCAATTTCACCCATGACGAAGATTCGTTCCACCCATACCTTGGAAAATGGGTACACAAATAACAGTCCAAAGAGGAAGCTGCACCACAATGGCATGACAATGCATAAGAAGAACCACATGGCTTGAATGAACCGAGTGCCGACATCGTTCGGGTCCAACTGTGAAGCCGGAATAGCTTGGCCGACTGAAACTACGGAGTAATCCACTTCCAAGCTAACCTCCCCTCGTGTATTCTTCACCTGATAGATATCCACAATGATTCCCACGACAAAAAACACCACAGAGAGCGAAGCAGCAAATCCAGTCAGCATCACAAACGTGTTACTGAGTCCTCCTCGAGCTTTCAGACCGAGCTTCTCTTCTCCCTCCTCGGTCGTGATGGCAGTTATACCCATCGACAAATCGCTGGAATGATAATGGACTTTACGGTGTAAATGTAGAATATAGTGTGTTGACACGAGGGACATCATAGTCGCTATAACAAAGCCATAAAATCCCCACTTGGCGACGACCACAATCTCTAGCGTGACTGTGTTCGTATGCGTACGAACCAATGAGCAAAAACGAGGAACGGAGTTAGAAGAATCATCATCCATTCTACTAGATCTCAGATTGCAAAAACACATCACCAGCCGCGTTGCCACTCACCACTTGGAGCCAGGAGGATTGATGACCTAAGATGAAGATGAAAATGAGGGGTTGTCGTCGACGTACGCATTTTTGGTCAGACTGACAAATCGAGGAATTTTCATAGCACATACATAGACTAGTCCAACGAGATTGCAGAAGCAACAACACTCACCGAAACGCTACCATGATTTCGACCAGCACAACAATATCCACAAAACTCCATTTTCCAAAAGCGTCGATTGTTTCGACCAGAAATTCTCGTCGTCGAGGCAGTTTGTAAGGCATAAACCAAGCATAGCAAGCAATCAAAAGCTTGACATAGGGCCACATAATCGAGGTGACGACAATGAGGATTGCCAGCGGGTAACTTCCATTGAGCCAAAGTTCGTGTACAGAACTAAAGATTGAAGCGAGCAGCAGTTGCCGCTGTTCTTGGATTTCACCGTCCCTCAACAAAATATATTCTGCGCTGACACCACTCCCTACATCGGCGTTGATCAACAAGACGGTAGTGCAAAACAAAAAGAAGGGGACCCCGTATCGTACATAGACGGAATGTGCTTCCGTATTTCGGAAATGGGAGACGTGAATAGTGTCAGGCTCCGAGGATACCGCTGCTTCCTGCTCTTCGGCCTTGAAGGAACCACCCGTTTCTTCCCCGTTGTCGCTGGCGGGTTGCTCTGTGTCGCCGTTCGTCATCTTTTCGTCATTTTCGTCCATTGTGCAGTGGCTCGATTCCGAGATCAGCTGTTACAACTTGGCAAAGCAATTTGAGTGAGGACTGATTTTCGTTGATTAGGTCGTCAAGAGTTTGCGTTGCAAGCTAAAGATTCCGGGTGTTATTATGCTTGTACCGTAAGAGATGGGGAAAGAAGGAAGAAAGGTTGTGGGTCTTGCGTTTCCTCTCTGCATTCTCCATGCTGATAGTAGTATGGCGTTTCCACAGCGCGGACAGTCCCCCAAAGCATACCGGTACCGGTGTACCGGTACCATACCCTGGTACCGGTACCGGTACATAACCCTGAAAAATCTACCGAAGTCGTACTTTTCTACCAGATGCGGATTTCCCGTATGTAGAAATAGGTCTACGGTGACTGAAGAAAGTAGATTTCGGACGGTAGCTGAAAAATAAATCTACCGCCGCGTCGCTCGTTTCGTCGCCTTTTGCGACGTTTTATTCTACCCGACAAAGAACAGACGCTGCACGATAACAACACGCACGTTCACAACCCCTCAAAACGTTCACGCACTACTGTGTAGTTGAAAAAAATTCTACTGTACCGTACTGTCTGTGCGCCGCAAATCGACCTCCGCGTCGCTCGTTTTCATCGCATTTTTCGACAAAACAATTCACACCAACGCAATAACAATAATGCTCGTCATGATAAAGGACGACGGTAACAGCAGCAGCAGCAGCAGCAGCACGTGAGAATCTTCATACGGCGGCCCCACGAATTTTATTCCATGCCAAGCTTCTTCTCGAGGAACAGCAAATGGCACCCAAAGAAACATAAAAGAAAGCACCGCGCATTCCTGTTGCTGTCAAATCAGCAGAAGCAGCACAACGAGAGAGCAGAGGAAATGACACAGCGCAACCACCTCCAGAAGCCGCACTGGTGGTGAAGAATAATGAGGATGATATTGACGACGACAATGATGAGGATGACAACGAAGAAGAAATCATTCTGCCCGATCCGAGTCCAGGCATTGCAGCTACTCCAGGAGAAGCATTCCTCAAAAGGAAAAATCTCTCATCATCGTCAGAGGAAGAATACTGCTAGCTTTCAACAGGGGGAAGAAGAACAATACCAGCAGCAAAACGAAAGAAGCCTCATCCATCATTGAGCAGCTAGTACCGCCGGAGGGAATACCTACCACTGCTGACCGAATACGAGATCAAGCAAGCAAATGGCAGAGGAAGATGCCTATCAAAAAGAAGAAGCCCGTCGTCTCAAGCAGGATAAACAAGCCACATAGTAGTAGTACTGTGTAGTGCCATCAGCGAGCAAGCTAGCGACTCTCTAGAATTATTTTTAGTCAGTACTTGTAATATCGTAAAGCAGCCACAGAGTGTAGTAGTACTAGTACTTCGCTGCTTTACGATATAGTACTTAGTACTACTAGAGTGACAGTAGTTACTAAATTACCTCAGCTCTCTACTCTACTACTAGCTAGTAGCTCTAGCTAGAGTAGAGACGAGTACAAGTACAAGTAGTTGTACAAGTACTGCTACGAGATGCATCATAATACTAGCTACTGTTGTGTTTCGCGACTTGTTGACACCGCGTGCCCACCGTGTGCTTTCGGCTCTCCAACCGACTTGACGCATTTCGCGTCCAAAAGGGGTGAGAGCGCACCGACTTGTACGATTTCGGAGATGAGAACCCCGTGTTATTGTTAGTAGATTTTATGGTAGATTATTTTTCGACTACATTCACAGTACAAGTACCGGGCGGGACCGGTACCTAGCAGGCAACGACGATGCGACGTCATCAACGAACTTATGAACCAGTCTTGCATTGCATTTCGTCTCACAATGGTGACGTCAGCTCGTCTCTTCTACAATCGGATCAGTCGCCGGTGTTGGAGAATTAATAATGGGCAGGATTTACTAGTGGCAGCAGTCACCTGCCTTCTACCAGTCAACCTCCGGAGGGAGATGGTAAACCAGAGGGTGGGCTGGGCGGGTTAACTGGTATCCTTGGAGGCAAGCTGGGTGATAAGCGATCTTGGAGGCCTTCAAAGTATCATGATCAATCCATGTACACAGCATGTCGGCGAACAAATACTGTGCTGATGTAGAGATGTGTGCGCGTTGCTTGTCTGAGTCGTAGTAGATGTGATGGATGCGGCGGTCCTTCAACACATGCTGGAGAGCCAGCATGTTTTCCTTGACCGAGACTGGGCCTACCTGAATGTTGCGATGCTCGTGGAGATACTTGACATCTAGCATCTAGGGGCCTGGCCACCGTCTTGGTTTCCGCGCGGGTTTCATCAAACAATACATTCATCAGAAATAATCGGACCAGATGAATACATCCAACAATAAACCACCATTGTCATTATCTCAACCACACTAAGAAGAATAATAACGCCGCTTCCCAGATTTAATGGATCCATTTTGATGGATATAAATGGAATTCAAGGTAGTAACATGATAAAATAATTTGAAAAATGATTCACTGCTACTATCCCATCAAAAACGAAGGGATAAAGAGCTAAGAGCGCCAATCTTTTTTGACACAGTCTATCTGACATTCTAAGATTAATAGTGTTATCCTTCTGTTTGATTTGAATCAGTTTTTGAAACTCTAGAGTGTGCACACTGTAGTTAGAGGTATCGAGTGACGAGGAAAGTGATTGTCAGGCTCGACTGGCTCGACAGTTTTTTGGGGGATGAGAACTCAAGTTCGCCTCTGATGGAGAGGAAGATTCCCTACTACTGACAGACTGACGGACTGGACCCAGATCTGGTGCGCACGTACCCAGACGACTCGGATCTGGGTACGACAATTTCGGGAGTCACCCAATAGATGTACATTTACCGTACCAGGTACGTACGTGGTACAAGTACAGAGTTAGAGTTGTCGTGAAAGACGTCACACTACCGGTACGTACTTCTTCTACGTATGAAAAATGAAAATACAACCACATATTGGGCTTGGCCTAGACTACCGGTAGTCTACTTTACTTCCCGTGAACCATTAGTTTGAAATTCTCCATCCGATGCTTTGCGGATGGTTGACTTTTTTCCCAAGATTGAAGCCGATGAGTAGCATCAGTTTGAACGGGGAGACGTGTAAAAGCCGTCTGCATGATTTCAAACTTTGTGAGCTGCATTTATAGGGTTAAGGTCGACAGGCTTGCAAAACGGAATCTTTTTAATATGCCTTGGTGCTTGCGAATCCGTTGAATGAATATAAAAATTCAGCCATGAATAGAGCGAATGCTTCAACTGATGCGCGCTCAGGGTTTGAACAGTCGGCGCGGTCTATGTGTTTGAGCAGAATTGAAGACCTACGGCTCCGTTTAAAGTTTATATTCAGCGTCATCGGCAGGCGGCTCTTGCAAAGAGGCTCGGTCTGAGAATCTCCCTCCGACCAATTTCGTGAGAGTCGGCTCGATTGAGTTCATAATCTCACTATGGATGCAAAAACATCAAGCGTCTCACAACCACCAAGGTACGATGATGAGTAGACGACTTTGGACAAGAGTGTGCCCGGCTGACAATTACTCTACGTACAATTATTTTTGTGAATCTCCATGCTGACATTGATGTTGTTTTATTGTGATCCTCATGCTTTCGTAGATTATTTAACATGAAGTTCATTACTTTGTGTTTGTTCCTCGGCCTCGGCGCCGTGGATGCCCGATCTGTCTCCCGCGAAAGAAAAAATGACAATGGGATGATTGTCCTTCCGCTAGGAACCAAGCATTCGGAACTCTCTCCCGAGATTAGAAGAATGTTGGGAGGCAGCTATGATTACGAGTACTATGAAAATTGTATGGACTGCAAGTGCCCTCCTCATTCCGGTTCGAGCAAGTCTGGAAAGGACGGGAAGTCTGGAAAGGACGGAAAGTCTGGTTCCAGCAAGTCGTCCGGCAAGGAAGGAAAAGAGGGGCGGATGCTTGGCACGAACAGACATTGCGAGTGTCAAGACAAGTGCACTGATCCGCCGTACGAAGCTCCTGTGGAACCACCTACGGATCCATATTACCCCGATGTCGACTGTTGGAAAAATGGATACTGGGTGTGTGGTCCCCCGGGATACGACTCTTCTTCGGTAAGTTTTAATATGAACCACGGCCAACTAGTCTCGAAAAGAATGGCAGCTTCCTAACTTTTTTATTTCATCTCGACAGAGTGGCAAAGGGAAGGGCGGCAAAAGCTCCAAGTCCAGCAAGGGTTCGAAAGGTTCCAAAGGTAGTAAGGGTTCGAAAGGTTCCAAAGGTAGTAAGGGTTCCAAGTCTTCCAAGTCCAGCAGGGGCAGCAGGGGAAGCGGAGATTACTACTACCCCACTCCGGTTCCACCTTATGAGCCCGAGCCTGTCGAGTGCCCCAACGACGATTACTGCTACGACTGCTACTTGAACCACGGCATGTGCTACTGTTACCAGAACGGCAATTGTTGGTATGGTCCTGATGGCGATGATTCTGGTTCCGCCAAGTCCAGCGGCTCCAGCAAGTCTGGAAAGGATGGCAAGTCTGGAAAGGACGGCAAGTCTGGAAAGGACGGCAAGTCTGGAAAGGACGGCAAGTCTGGAAAGGACGGCAAGTCTGGAAAGGACGGCAAGTCTGGAAAGGACGGCAAGTCTGGCTCGAGCAAGGGCAGCGGTTCGAGCAAGGGCAGCGGTTCGAGCAAGGGCAGCGGTTCGAGCAAGGGCAGCGGTTCCAGCAAGGGCAGCGGTTCCAGCAAGGGCAGCGGTTCCACCAAGACCGGCTCCGGCGACGATAACTGCGACTGCCACTGCGAAAAGAACGACTACTGTTATGGCAACGATGAGGACTGTTATGAGACCTGCGTCTGTGATTGCCCCTACGGCAAGGATGGAAAGGCAGGCAAGTCTGGCAAGGACGGCAAATCTGGAAAGTCCGGGAAGGACGGCAAATCTGGAAAGTCTGGCAAGGACGGCAAATCTGGAAAGTCTGGCAAGGACGGCAAATCTGGAAAGTCCGGAACGTCTGGCTCGGGTTCCAGCAAGGGCAGCGGTTCCAGCAAATCTAGCGGCTCCAGCAAAGGCAGCGGTTCCAGCAAATCTAGCGGCTCCAGCAAGGGCAGCGGTTCCAGCAAATCTAGTGGCTCCAGCAAGGGCAGTGGTTCCAGCAAGGGCAGTGCACCCTCGCCTTACCACCCTGCTTATCCCACGCCAACGTCCAAGGGGGGCGATGACGATGAATGTTGGGTCCACTACTGCTACGGCGATGACTGCCAACGTTACTACATCTGTGGTCCCGGGTACGGTGGCAGCGAAGGCAAAAGTGTAAGTGATTTGAGGTTGTCCTGGGATTTCTGTTTCTCTACAAAATATCTAACTTCGTTCTTTTTTATCATGCAGTCCAAGGGCAGCAAGGGTAGCAAGGGCAGCAAGGGCAGCAAAGGCAGCAAATCAAGCAAGACCAGCAAATCAAGCAAATCAAGCAAGACCAGCAAATCAAGCAAGTCCGGTGGGGGCTACGACCACTACTATGAAGATCCAAATCCCGGTCCTTCGTATGGGGACGCAGATCCATACCCATACCCAGCCCCTGAACCTGAACCTGAACCTGAAGAACCCGCACCAGCACCGTCCCCGGCTTCTTCAAAGGGTAAGAGCGGCAAGTCGGGAAAGAGTGGCAAGTCAGGAAAGAGTGCCGAGTCCTCTGGTCCCGAGCCATCAGAGCCCGAAGATACCGGTACCGACCCAGCCCCCGGAAAGCAGGGAGGAAAGGCGAAGGGCGAGCGAAGACGGCTGCATTCATAGACATCACACAAAATATCACTATACTTGAAGGTTGTTGACCTTGTCCGCGGTGTGTGGTTTACCACGCTGTTTCGCTGCTGAGGCAAGGTCAGCTGTTGTGACCTTGATATACTGCTCATAACCTCATACTAGATTAGATTCTTTTCATCGACATCATCTGCCTGATTTGAGTTTACAGTACAACGGAGGATTTGGATGAATACAATCAGCGGAACCATCCCGCGACATTTTCGAGAGCTATTTCGACACCCTTTTCAAGTTCACCGAGCTCCAAAGAATCGTAGGCCTTTTGGCAGTCTTCGCTAGTTGGTTTGTTGGATTGCTTCAAAAGTGGTTTTGGTTGCCCAACCTTTGGTTTCCGTGCCAAAACCCAGTCTCCGGGGTATGCTCGATACAAAAGGCAATCGGGGGCGACTTCTTGCGACGCTGCTGATAGGCAAAATATCGGATCAAAGTCTTCTCTAAAGAGCTTTTCGGCGGCATCCGTTCCAAAGTTATCGATCTTGGACAATCGAGCGTTTAACAGAACAACCAGAGTGCCCATCCCAGCGTCATTGCATATTTTTTCAATAACAACCAGCTCCTTAGGCCCTGGAGCTACAAATAAAGCAACTTCGGTATTTTTCGGCAATTCAAAGGGTCCACTGTTCGTCGTTTCGGGGCCATCGTCAATCTCGGCTGCCATCTTGGCGGCAAACCCCTTGGGTTTGTTTATTTTCTTTTTCTTGGCACCGCCTTTCCGCCGATTCATGACAAGGATTCGCGACGAGGCTCCAGGGTCTCCATTCCACTTTTTCTTGGCCATATCCGCGAGATCTTGCTCTGTAAAGGCCACTACGATATTTTCGCCCCCGACGGGTTGAAACATTTCCACAAACAAGCGGGCCAATTCCCGATCCGATTGATCCAACATATCTCGCGTGGGACCACCCTCCGTAGTCCTTTTGGTTTTGGGGACCTTTTCCACGCCAAATTTAGTTCCGACTGGAAACTCCACATCCATTCGGGAAATGCGATTTTTCAGAGCTTCTTGGGTTGCGGCACGGCATCTGGATACTGCATCCTTGACGTCGCGGGGAAGCTCTTCTGTTTTGCTGCTTCTATCGCCAAAAGAAATCATGGAAAGCTGGTGTGTGGTGGAAGATCTCGACAGCCATGTACGTGACACTGCTCGTTGACTCATTTCGAAAGTATGAAAGCCATGGGTTGAAATCCATTGTTGCTGTAGAAAGAACAAGCAAAACACTCTGAAGCCTCTTCGGAGGATGGTCATCGACATGCTGTTTCCTGATGATATTTCGACGAGAGGGTGCAAGCTGCCTTCGTCTATGAGTGTGTGAATTTGGATCCTCGAAAAGAGAGTAGGTAGGACGTGCTAATAGCTGGAAGGCGGGAGACTGGAGATAGATAATAAGAAAGATGTCATCCTGAAAATGGATGACAGCAGATAGCAGATGATAGCCGGAAAACAGCGTGAGTTTTTATTGCGATGACGTTGGTGGTAGCCAATGAGCAACTTCCACTTGCCATCGCGCGATCCGATCTACTACAGAGTAAATAGTCTACCAGCAGTACCTGGTACCGTACACGAGTACGTCCGCGTATGTACTGGTACCTACCTGGTACTGTACCATACCGGCGCCGGTACTGTAATGTTTGACTCTTGCGACCAAAATATTACGATACCAGGTACCGGTACGATGCTGTTGCTGCGATTGCTTCTTCGCGAATAAGCACAATATGTCTAGTCTATAATCTACGCTTTAGGAAAGAGAAGACAACACCAAACAAAGACGAGGAAGAGTTTTTAAGATGTCAAAGAAGAATTACCATGCCTACAAGGACTACCACGGACCCAGAATCCCTGGCACGAAAAGACCCCACAACACGGAGGATGCATTACGGGGTGATGATGATGATGACACAGACGAGAATCCTTTAGGGGCACTGGCGTGGTCAGAAGGGGACTCCTTGGCCCCTCCCTGTGGTAGTTCTGTTCCCCTGATACATGCCATGTTGGACTTTGCCTCCGTCAACCAAGAAGATGTTTTGTACGATGTGAGTGGATCATTTTCTCCAAGCGAACCCACTGCGTTACATGTGTTATCTTACCATTGGTCGTCGTATCGATTCTATTATAATAGCTGGGGTGTGGTGATGCACGGGTTTTGCTCGAGGCTGCAGTGAAGAAAAAATGCCGCCAGTGCGTTGGGGTGGAAATCGAAGAAGATTTGGTGGAACGAAGCAATGAACTGATTGAATCCCTGCCCCTTGAGTACCGAGAGGCAAAGGAGTCGTCACCTCAAGATGACATGGTATCAACATCAGCATCTAGCAGAATACACGTTGTACATGGGGATTTGAAACGGGTGTTGCAAGAATTCGAGTGGCGTGTTCGAAGCGACGATGGCCTTGAACATAGCACTCCTTCCGAGCGTCCTTACAAGAACCTTCCAATGCCAACCGTCATAGCGTTGTATCTACTGCCCGAAGGGATCGCTGAAATCGAGGATAATCTTGTGAAGCTTCTGCCTCACACAAGGATCGTATTTTGCTCGTGGGGTTTGAGGGGCATTCGACCCATTGAAGAAAAGGAATTCCATGACCAGAAAACAAGGGCTAGTACCCGGCTCTACTTGTACACCAAAGACTGTTTCGAACGATTGAAGGGGTTTGAATACATGCTCTCGGTCTATCACCATGGGCACTAGGGGCGCAGCTGCCATTCTTCGACAATCACTTCTCTGATAAACGACGAAGGGCAGCTTCGGCGAAGAGACGGCGCTTTTCCTGGATCCTGGATGCCCTGTTTTCCTCGGACTCAGATGTTTCCATCGGCGGTGGCTTCTCATCATTGATCAGTGCGATTGCATTGGTACTGTCGCTTGGATCTCCTGTGAGGTCGAGAATCTCTTTACAAGACGGTACTTTTGTTGGGATCGCAGCTGGTTTTCTATCCTCCATGGATAATCGAATGGCTCTATGCAAGTCCTCGTCTTCCGCCGATTCCACTTCAGACGGTCCACGATGACTCAAAGCTCTGGATGCGGCAAGGGCTCGTTCCAAGTCATCGTTTTTGGCCACCGGTGGAATCAAGTCGACGACATCTTGATCGGCGGAAATGTGCTGCTTGGATACGTCGATGGCGCGTTGCAATTCCACGTCCCCACGTGACACGGCGAGGGCTTGTTGCAGTTGCAAGTCAAAGTTATGATCCACGTCGATAGGCCCTGATTGGTTTGCTGCATGTCTCACGGTGCCAATCTTCTTGGACGATTCAAAAGCTTCGTTTCCTTCAACACCATTGAAAATTCCTTGCTCAGTATAGGCTTCCATTTGTTGAGCTTCCGCGGTCAAAAATCCATCCAATGTATTGCATTTTTTTGGCTGGGAATTAGACCTAGATTGCGAGACTTGCCGGCAGGTGATGCCACCGAATTCACAGTCTTGTCCTGATTGATAAAGCACTGCTAGAAGTCGCGATTTTGTCTCGCCATGAAATTCTGCCTGATACTTTCGCCAAGCTGCCTCAAACTTTTTTCCTTTGGCAATAGTTTCGTGCTGCAGTAGTCCTTGGTCTGTGCGACATGACATCCCTCGGCAACTTGCTTCCACGGAAAACGACAAGCCGCTCTCTTTCTGTGGACTCTTTCCGAGCACAACCTCGTCGACACAAAGATACAAGAATACGACTCCGCCACCGTTTCCTCGACTGTCAATTTGTACCAGCCGAAACGTGGTGTCTTGAAGTAGAATCGTCTGGATGCCTTGTTTGGAGGAAAGTGATTCTGAGGTGGAAAGGCAGTACTTTTGAATACATTTGTCGAGTCGGGGGACAGCTGGTAGTTCTTTGATGAGCAGTGGGGCATCAGACACAAACCGCAAGACAAAGGAGAGCTCTTTATCGGACGCCGCCGGGTGTCCAAAACTTATTGGCATGACTACCAACGATTTGTGGTTCTTGTAGTCCAAAACTATACGATAATGCCCGTTGCGTTCAAAGCCAAACATTTGCCCTCGCACCGAGCTGAAAGTACGGTTCAGCCAATAGCTGGCGTCCTCGTCGTTGTGATTTTCCTCAAAGACGTCTCGATTTACATCACCGTGGGATTCTCCAACGAGAATCCCCAAATCGCAGACTTTGTAGCTGACTTTGCGATCCAAACGACCATGACCAGCACCCCGCCGCGTCTTCTGAATGCCCATAATGTACAATTCCACGGTGTCACGAGAATCGATTCCTGGTTCTTGTGCGTCCAACAGGCTAACTTCAAAGGCACGCACGCATCGCTGATTGGAAGTCTTCTGCGGAAAGTTGGAAGCAAAACTCTTGGCGTGGTTGCCTAGAAAAGCAAGGACGACGTCCACATTCGTAAAGCCCATTAAGAAGCTATCGTAGTCGATCCAAAATTTCCCGTCATTGCGCATGGTTCGCTCCAACTTGGACGCCACCTTTTCCTCTTCAGCAATTGTTGTGTTTTCGACGCTCTCGTTGAATGGGGTGTGTCGTCCTCCTTCTAGTCGTTGACCTCCATGTAGTTGATGCTTCAGTAACTTCTCCCAAACACCGCTAAAATCACTAAAGTCACCTTTCCATTCAGATTTGCCATGTGGATTTCGAATTTGCAATAATCGGACTGTCCCATCGAATTCAGTAAAGCCACTGACATTCCCGTGAGCCACGCCGGTTTCTTGGAAGAATTCAAAGCTCACGTTCTTGACCTCTACAACATCGAGAATGGAATACGCATGCATTCCAATAATCCCCACTTGCGATTGCGCAGTGGCGCATCCCATTGGTAGTCGCTGCGTTCGATAGCGCATCAAGTCGGCCCAAAACTGACGCGGATGAAAATCGCGTGAATCAAAATGGTACACCAAGGTGGGTGCTCCTGTCAAGTCCAAAAAGGCTTCCGCAATATGACCTCCGCTGATCGCTTGATAGCTTCCATGACTCTTGGCGTACGCCTTCTCCAAAAGAGGGACCCAGAGTTGATTGGATTTGGCTTTCGAGTAAGCCAAGTCTTCGGACGTGGCAGGGCGATCGATAGGCTGGGTTGTCAAGGCCAGAGTAGTGGAGCCAGCCACCGCACCACAATTCTTGGCTAAATCCTGTTCTAGAAATTCTCCAGTCTCGCGCAAAACTTGCCGACAGTGATCAGACACAGTCCGAGCATCGTGCTTGGAGGACATTCGTTTCTTTGCCTCGGTGGCGTTTCCGCTGCTACCAAGAGCTTGTCCCGCACCACCACCACTACCAAAGCCTCCAAGACTGGCCTGAATCGCTTGTCGTAGTTGTGCTTCTCCTTGATCATCAATCAAACATGGTAAAAAATTGTCCACGACCACATTCTTCCAATAACCATCCAAAAATAAATTGACTTGACATATCCCAAATTCATTGAGTTCCGTAAATTGCCCGTTACCAAAGAGTCGCAGAATCAAATCGGGTCGTTCGGCAACGACCGCCAAAGCACTCAAGAACCAGCAATCGCCGACGCGGCCTTGACACAAATCGTTGGCCGAAAACCCACGTGGTCCTACAATCGCATGACCCGTGTGGGATCCAAATCGATACCAGTGCATGCGTTCGGCTTGAAAGGCGTTCGAGTAATAGTTGCATCGTTTCTGTGCACAACGATAATAGGGTTGTAGCCGACCGTTCTCTTTACTTTTTCGGTAGTCTAGTGTGGCAGGAATGGATCCTTTGCATCGACACCTGACTTTCTTGTGCTCCTTTTTGGGTCCTTGAATGGATCTAGGCAGGGTTGGAAAGTCTTCGTCTTCAAAGAGTTCTGCTGGTTTCCCTTGAGCCAGAAGCGACTGCTGTACTTGCACGTAAGAATCGACCGAGATACTGCTAAATCCTTCATCGTCGGATGTGGTGGTGGAACAGCGCTCATTGACATCTTCTTCCAGAACCAGACCGGCTTGTCGAGGCTTATTAGCGCTGGAGGACGCAGTAGTAGAAGTCGGCGCTGTGGGGCTCTTTCGCTTCTTCGGTTGTCTCTCCTTCGTCTCATTGTTGATACTAGGAGTAGAATCACCCGTCAGTATACGTTTCTTCCCGTTCACTGCCTTGGTATCATTTGGAAGGTTCCCGCGATCGATGAGGTATGGATTGCGAATACTGGAGGATGGGGGGAGTTTCTTGGAATTGGACGCTGTGACGCTAGTACCGCGAATACTACTTGTTGGTGGCAGGTTTGCGTCGGCTGCAATACGTAGTAGTGGGTTCTTCTCCGCTGTAGTACTCGTTGCGACCTCGTCGTCGTCGTCGGAGAGAAGCTCTATCACTTCATGCTTCCTGTCATGCTCTGACATGTTCCCTTTGAAGCAAGAGTCGTTGGAGATATAATGAGTTATTACTGGGAATAGGTCATAATCATCAAATTACCTGGTACGTTTCATCACTGATGCTCTTCAAAATCTGTGTCATTGTCAACAACGAGTAAAAATAGGGCAACGAGCGGTGACCAGACGAACCACGAACTTGCTGCCGAATCAGTTGAGTCCTGTGAGTCGTCGATGATTCAGCCGATTGGGTCCGTCTGGCCGCCGCAGGCCGCACCAGCTATCCTCGGGTTCTGCGACAGACGCGTACCAGGTACAGTAGTGGTACTGGTACCTGTATGCTTGCTGGTATTCTGCTGATGTCTTGAACTCGCCGTAGTCTAACCACCGTGTATCTGCTTGTATCATACATCATACCTGCTTGTACCACACATACCTGCTGGTGTACCTGGCACAAGTACGGGCGCTGCATGTAGCACCACGAATTTTGGACGTCGACCATGACCATGACGCCCAACGCCCACACAAAAACCAGTAGAGCCACGGCGTCAAGCACGCAAGAGCATACCAGAAGGCTACTCTTAGAAGCCCCCAACCTTCGCTCTCCACAATCCACAAAGGTACCATGTGGAGCTCTTGTGCACGTTCACGGATATCCAGAGCCGTCGTTGGAGTCTCACGGGTGACAACAACATCATGGCAAACCACCTCATCCCATACTGTCGCAAACAATAATATTGGCGTTCTGCCTCTCCGGGCATCGCCGGTCTCGCTGCCGCATTTGACAGGAGGAAGGTCCTTGTCGTCCTATTCTTCCAACAACAATAGCTCATTGTTGGACGCCTTTAGAGATCCTGTCGATCGAGAAACCCGAGCCAAGCAACCCGTCGGCCGAGCTTGGAGCGCCGAAGAGTTGCGCCGCAAATCCTACGAGGATTTACACAAGCTGTGGTATGTTTTGTACATGGAGCGAAATATGCTGCTGACAGAGCAGCAACTTTCGAGACGACGGCAATTAATCTTTCCGCAGCCCCATCGTTTGAAGAAGGTCCAGAAGAGCATGGGTGCCATCAAACAAGTGTTGGGAGAGCGCAAACGAAGAAAGATATCCGACTATAATGCCAACAGAATGGAACAGGCGCTTCAAGAAGAATCCGAAGGTATGGACGATATTGAAGTGACTGTCGAAAAGTAGTCTAAAATATTATTTGGTGTAAACGAAGAAGGAGAAGAAGAAGAAGTAGTAGTAGAAGTTGATACATGCGAATAGCTACGTCCACGCGGGACGAAACTTGGTCAACTGCGGTTAGAATAAATTAGCTCATTCTCGGCACATTCGAGAATCTTTATATTCTACTAGTGGGTTGTATTCAGAATCGTTGTTGCGGACCAAAGTAATTATTTGTTCGTCGGGAGATTCTACAGTAGCCGGTGTACTACTCTCTCGTCTACTAAAGAGAGGAGAGGAGAGTTTTGATATCAGTAAATGCTCTAATGGATTGGATTGGACTAATTCTTCCCCTCTCTAGCTAGAGTAGACTACGGTACCTTGGAGCCTACTACCAGGTACGCGTACCGGTAGATCAAAAAGAGATCGGCGCAACTTGATAAATCTCGACCGACCAAGACAAACCACCTTCTGGCGGATGAGCTTTTCGAGAAAACGCCAATCCAAGAAAATGCCACGTCATCAATTCTGCTTCCAACCGCTCATTTATATGTCTGTCTGTCGCCCAATCCGGATGGGCCAACGAAAAGAGGCGCGCCAGATGCTGTTCGAGAAGAAAAGAACGGCGGACGAAGTCATTGGGCCGGCTCAGCTTGTTGCGGCTTGCTGCGCCGTTTCTTCGGTCTTCGACTTTCGACTGATCATCATCATCATCATCATCATCGCTTGGGTTTTGGCATTCGGCTTTGGCGAGGATCATTATCATCGACGTGTTTGGTCTACATATCTTCCCAGCTCGTTGATCAATTCACAGTTGACTCTAGAGGGCATCGCACCTCCAGGCAGAGAGATTCTTAGACGCAATATATTTACTAGTATTATTTTTGCAAAATGGGAAGGCCTTTGGACGTGGAATTCGGCCCGATTACTACGGACAATGTGGAGATGGTAAGTGGTGCCTTGTGAGTGTTTTGCCTCCAAGTCGTTGAGTCTTTGTTGCTGACACATAACTTTCTTCATCGTCGGCCTTCCTATAGCTGAGAAAAGTAAATCTTGCTTGTTTTCCCGTCCAGTATCAAGAGACGTTTTACAAGGAGGTCACGGATCGGAAAGATGAAGGACTCTGCAAATTTGCGTATTTTGGCGGGTTTATAGTGGGGGCTGCGTGCGCTCGAGTAGAGGTCATGGCGAATGAAACAACCAAGCAGCGTCTGTACATCATGACTTTAGGGGTATTGGCAGCCTACAGAGGACACACCATTGGTACTCAGCTGATTCAGTCGATATTAGATCATTATGAGGAAAACAAAGACACGGAATTCAAGGATGTCGAAGAGATTGCTTTGCACGTACAGATCTCTAATGATGAGGCCATCGACTTTTACACCAAACATTTTGGATTTGAAAAGGGTGAGATGGTGGAAAACTACTACCGACGAATCGATCCACCGCACTGCTATCTCTTGTACAAAAAGCTGCGATAAGGGAACAATATCTATCTTTGAACAAATCTCGACTAGTGGGGGTTTGTGTTCCACGAAACAGGCTCGTTGACTTTTAACGCCTTAAAGTAGAGATTCTTGAATGAATCGATTTGACTATTGTCTACTTTATCCTCGCTTGGCTTGCACGTATTTTCGAAGACGCTCCATGCCGAGCTCGAATTCCACTTGGCTCGCGGCAGTGAAAACGCAGCGGAAGAAGCCGGGTAGTTCGTTCTTCATACTACGTCCAGGAGTGAACAGGAGGCCATAGTCCATCAGCAACTCCAAATAGAGAGCGCGTTCCCTCTCGTCGGCAGTTCCCTCTGCAGGCAAGAATTCCGAAAAATCCATCCATACAAATAACCCGGCGGTTGCCCGCAGGTACGGAATACCGACTTGGTCCAGACATTGTTCCCAGGCATCGCCCCGCGCTCGCAAGCGTTCGTGATTCCTCGCCATGAACCGACGAGTCCACGACACCTTCGGGTCATGGGAGGCAGTGGTGAGCATCCGCTCTACCAACAGCTGAGTTTGGGAAGATATCGAACACAAGTCATTCAGTTTCTGTAGGGGTAATCTGATTTCTGGATTTTCAGAGTACAATGCGCCGACCCTCAGTCCAGACAGTGCAAAATCCTTCGAAAAGGCATACACTAAATGAATGAAGGGTCCAAGCCCTAAGAATTCAGAGGAGTCGTCAATATTGGAATCAGACGACGCCACCTCCAATGTGGAAACAAATTTGGCTTGGTCAGGGCGGTATACACTACCAGCATAAATTTCATCACTGACCAAATGGATTTCTCGCTCCCGACACCAATCTACCATTTCTTGAATAACGTCAGGAGGATAACAGATTCCCAGAGGATTCATGGGATGACTGATCAAAAGAACTCGAGGTGTGACCCCATTTTTCTCAGAGGCCTGTACTGCTGCATCCAAGGATTCTCGGTTGGGATAGTATGCCTTTTCCGGAATGGAATTGCTTTCGTCAAAAGCTTGATAATCCATTGTCGTCACGGGGACAATTGACAGGCCTAGCCAGGGAAATCGCGATGAGGGATTTATGTTTTAACATTTGGAGGAGGACGACGACGACGACGAATGACGACTGCAACAACTTACCGGCCCTGGCAACGAGATCAAATTCAAAGGCAGCATAGTAAGGTGTGGGGATCATGACACCTTCTCCAGGCTCCGCTAGTGTAATACACAAATTTTCTAGAACCGCGTTGCAACCAGCCCCTACCACAATGCCATCGACATCCATCTTGCGCGACAATCCTAGAATATCTTCCAAGTATTCTGCCATGGCCTCCCGCGTTTTTGGTCGACCATGCGTCGGTTGATAGTAAATCGCATCCGCTGGAAATCCCTGTGTTGAATACATTTCCATCAAACTTGGAATCAACAAATCTTCCAGCATTTGATTCTCCGCAACGCTCAATTGGAGCGCACCGTCCGGGGTCTCGGGGGAGTACTTCACCACGGCACGGGCATCCACGAGGTAGCTAGGCAGCAGAC
Organism: Nitzschia sp. pyKryTriq1; assembly: GCA_956465555.1. NCBI lineage: Eukaryota > Bacillariophyta > Bacillariophyceae > Bacillariales > Bacillariaceae > Nitzschia > Nitzschia sp. pyKryTriq1. Next base: position 1,485,906 of record OY101123.1, on the reverse strand, counting down.
TTACAGCCTTGGCCGCCCGGGAGGCACTGATACGAGATTCGCTTGCTGGAGAAGTACTATGGTACAACCGAGTAGAAGGGACCGTCGCAACGGATGGATGACCTGCGTGGCTGCCCAACCAGGCCGAACGAAGCATTCGGCGACTTGTGCCGGTAGCAGTCTGAAACAAGAGACGCGATCTCATGGTGGGTACCTCGACTAGAAAATCCTTGAATTGACTCCAACAATACACGACAAGACTCTGAAACCGTTCCACCAACATTCCAAAGAAGTAATGGACCGTAGAAGAACTATGCTTCTCAGACTTTTTCACTTTGATAGCCCAGCTTGCAAACGTGCTTTTGTCGTGCGTGGGAAGCCAATCATCATCGGCTCTGCTTCCTGCTTCGTTCTGCCATCGCAACGATGAGAGATAGCGAAAGCTTGATAGAACGTGCGCTAAAAAAATTGCGGTAATTCCCTTGGTCTAATGAGTCGAAGATATATCCCTTGCTTGCGCAAAGTCGCGCGTGGAGGAGTCTGACGTCGTCCGAAAAAAGATCTCGGAAAGAGAGTGTTTCTGCCGCCGACGCGCATCACCACCCACGAACATTTACCCAACTGCAGTAGCCAGTAGCTGTTCCAACAAGCTTAATTTGCACTTGTACAGTACTGTACAACTCATCTCATTTCAGTTAGTGATTCATTGTTGCCATTGAATATTACATCTGTATCCTCCAGGTTTATATTATATTCACATAATTTCATCATGATCAAGGATCGATCCCGACTTTTTCTGACGGTCGTGGTCGCGTTGTTCGCGGCACACCAGACGGCGTTGGTCTTTGGTCTGCTGGTGACGCCTACATTGTTACCCGTGTCTCATTCTCAGCAGTCTGGCATCATTAAGTCGTCTCCCAATTATTACCGAGCTCTGTATCAGTGCCAACAAGGACTCGCGACGAACTTGAATGCGAAGGGTGATCCTCTGCGAGAAGCAACAGGCATTCGACCGTCCTTGCATCCTACGACGATCAACGCCATTGCAGAAGCTCTCAAAGCCCGAGCGCGCGAAGTGGATGGCATGAACTTCAGGGTGTCCGATACAGTCAAGCCTCTGGATATCGCAATTACAGCGGGAAAGATCGCAGCAACAGCAATTACAAAGCGTCAAGACGCTAGTGAGGCGGATGGGATGAAACTAACTCAAAAGGAGGAGCAAACCATTGCTGGGCGAGTTTTAGGGGTCATTATGCGTTTGGACGATCTGGAGGGGACACTATATGAACGAGTATCGGGCGTGGAATGGGTCAAAAAGTACAATGAATGGAGCACGTTTGGTGTATTGAAATCGGAGGAAAACGAAAAAGATATCGAAGACCGAATCAAGGACGATCCTTTGTTCGCTGTGAGTCGGGCGGAATGTGTGTTGGCCATTTTTCTGGCAACCGTGGAGGTGCCTCAACTGGAAAAGGTGGGCGAAGAAGTCCCGGATGGAAGCAAGATCGATTTCCTGGACTTGGACCGCATGGAGGTCTTACTACCAGACATTGCCAACTAGTAAGGAGGGGTATGTAGCCATGTTGTTCTTGCCTTCTGGTGATTCATTCTCGGCTCTACTTTACTACTGTACATTGCCTTATCATGTTCATCGCCCGAAGAAACTGCTCCCTAACGGCGTTGACAGAGAACACATGCCGATGTCTCGATCTTTGTCACGGCAATTCTATCTGTTCCTCGGCCACAGGTACTATTAGGCGCTCATTCATCACGCTTCACGGGTCGTCGCCATCTCACGTCGATGCAACCAGATAAAGTAGGGGATTTGGGCCATGAGTGCTACGCCTGACCCGATATTGACCGCTTGTGACTGGCCGTTGGCCGCAGCCGAAATCATTGGATATTGTAGTAGACTTGCTAATGCACTGATGAGTAGGCCCAGACCTGCCAATGTACCAAAGTTTGTGTAGCCAAATCGTTTTCCACAATTAGCAAAGTACATACCAAAGACCAGGAGTCTGCCCACCCCGTACAACACAAGGCCGAAACTCTGCCCTTGCAGCGAAATTTCGGATGCTAGAAAAAAGAAAGAGGCAGCGCACATTATCGTGGCAACGCCTTGCGTAAAGCCGAGACTTATCCGATCTGACAAGTACCCACCCGCAGGGGAAAAAACAACAGACCCTGCGTACACAATCGAGAAGAGATCGGTGTAAAATCCACCGTCGCCCTTTTCTTCCAATTGAAAACCAATCGAACCAATGTAGTATTGTAACGGAATAAGACATACCGAGAACCAGATGCAGAGCGAAACGTATTCAGCGCTTTTCATCTGTTCCAAAGCAGTAGGTTGTGATGTTGAGGGCGTTGTCAGGTGTGATTGTGATTCTCTCGCAGAAACCACTTCGGTATCCAATATGCGGTCGTTACTGATTTCTTCTTCTCCCTCCTCTCTGATCGTTTTGAATGCAGGCTGGCATGTATTTTGCTCGTCGGGCGCGTCGCTCGCTTCTGGACCTTCCAGGTCGTTGAAAGTAGAGCTAGCGTCTCTTGCAGTTGCTATTGTCGTCGAATTATTGTAATCCGTTCCATTGGCATCTTCGTCCTCTGGTTCATTGTCCGTGATATTCTCTTTCACCAATATGAAAGATTTACCTCGAGGAAGCAGAATCATAGTCCCAGCACTGATGGCCGCCATCAATATTGCAAAGCTTGAAAAGCGGGCTTTCCGGGTTCCGACGCTATCCCCACTTGTCAGAGCCAAAAACACCAGCCCGGAGATCTGAAACGCTCCTGACAAGGATGCTAGCACAGTTCCTGACGTATTCGGAAACAAACCTGCCACAGGCTGGACACAAAGCTGTGCACCCGAGCCCAATCCCAACGAAAACATACTAACACTCAGGGCAAGAGCATTACTTGGATCGCTCCACGCCACTCCCAGCGATCCCAAACCCACAAATAAAATACATACGGCAGAAACACTTCTAGTCCCGAAACGATCTCGTGCCAAGCCCACGAAAAATCTACCCCCTTGCGTGCTCCAGGCTCCGACCGTAAAGATCGCCCCCAGTGAAGACTCGTCCAGTGTCGAGCCATCTTCTTGCAACTGTTTTCGTAATGCAGGCCAGCCGTAGACCACTCCCGCTGCCGTGCCAACAGTGAGGAAGCAAAACACGTATAGAATCCAACGGCGCGACGGAGACTCTTTCCATGCTCCATCCTCGTTGCAATGGCATAAAGTCATATTATTGTCGCAAGAGAAATGATGGAGTTTCTATTGAAAGGATCTGATTGATTAAGAGATTTCAATGTATTCATCGATGAGACCCAAACAGGCTTCCAATCGATAGTGCTGATGACATGTTCTCGCACCTCTGCTTGGTTTCCGACACTGCGTGTATTATTTCTAGCTCTGGAGTGTCACCCCACCACGCTGCGAATTCAGTTTTGTTTTCATCTTCGCAATCTTCTTTGTTCTTTTCTCGCATTCTTTTGCAGAGGTACCGGTACTACCAGTACCGGTATGCGTACAGTTGCACCCTCTCTCGCTCGGAGTGTCGCCACAAAAAATCGGTCACGTCTTTTAGAGCGAGGAGGAGTCGAATCAGTCGTCATTCGGAACACATACCTGTGCCTGGTACTCGTACCGTACCTGGAACCTGGTACAGCAGCAGCAGCAGCATATGCGTGACGACTGACTGACGCCTACCGGTACGGTACACGGTACACGGTACCGTACGGTACACTGTACTGCACTGTACAGTACTGGTATCGGTACGACCGTGCGGCGTCGATCGTACATTTGACTCAACCGACTGTTCAAAAAAATAGTTGTTTTCATTCCATTACTTCCTATTTTTTCTCGTACAAGTTCATTGAAGATTCTCTCCGAGATTCGCGTTACGCCGAATCCGAAGGTCCTTTACCACAGCTGCCAATACCGGTACCAAATTTTCTTTCTCCATGCAATATCACAAACAGGGCAAAGGGCAATAATATGACATCAGAGTTATGTCTTCTTCTAGTGCTTCTTGTCACAGTATAACGACAACAAGACATAAAGCTGTTCTACGTTGATCATCGAGCGTGAATGGACAGCCACAGGGAAATCCGAAAGTCACCGCAGAGGCTTTTGCAAAGAGAAAATTGAGTGAATAATAAATCGTCAGCTTTTATCTTATCCTCGCTAGTACGCCAGCCGGAGTCTTTCCTTTCGTTCAAGCGGCGCTGTTTCTCACAATCACGATTTGTAGAATACCGGTACTACTTTTGACATATAAAGAACAAACAAGATATCATTATAATGTTTTCCTTGGCATCTTCCGCAGCTCAACAAGCTATGCTCCATGCAAAGACGTATTCCAAGCCAATTCAATCACCACCAAAAGTGAAGCGAGAGAAATATGAATATAGCCGAAGAATGAAACATCCTTATGTTTCGCGACAACCACCTGGGGTCAAGCCCATCTTAAAACGAGATGAGACTAGCACCAGTAGTAGTGCCACCGCATTTTCCGTATCATCGCAGATAGAGAGTGATACAAAAGGAGATTTTTCTCAGAGAACGTCAGACTTGTCAATCTCTGAAATTGGTTCAACAACTGACCGAGGGCGGGTGACTTTTGTAGACATCAATATTCGCGAATTCCGTGTCGAGTTGGGGGATTGTCCCTACTCAGAGGGCGCGCCACTCTGCATTACTAATGACTTGCAAGCTGAATACACGGTATGCATTGATAAGTATGAGGAAATGAAAAGCAAGCGTCGTTCTACAACCAAAGGACGCTCCCATTCCTTTCGATTGAGTCCGCACGAAAGATCAAACATGTAAGTCTTCCATTTGGGCAACAAGAGTTGCTTCGTCGATTCTTCGTCATCGAGGATATTCTCTCTGCCTGCTGCATTCCTGCAATCGATGTCCCCAATTTCAGAAAAGAAACTTGGTGTGTTGAGTGTGTATTCTAATACGTGCTGTTGTGTTCTTGCTTGCCACTTCATCTCCAGACTCCTTTTACACGGATATTCGATGAGTGATATCGTAGAAGCTGCGGTTTCCAACGATTTGGCTCGGCGTGAGTTAATGCTTTCACTTCAGAACAAAAAATGGGATTCGTTCAATGCAATAAGAGAAGCTGCCAGCCGTAGGTTGAGAAAGCTAGTTCTCGGTGAAGAATCTTCTCCTACTAAGATACCGGAAGATCCGGTGCGGCGGCTGAACAGAGCGTACAGCTTTTGATTCTCCCTTGGGATACAGTGTTCGTACGGCCCGGCGGGGCCACCGAGCAAGCGAATCGAACAACCATCGTGAACCATCATAGTTTTGACATCAATCCCTCCCAGCACCATAACAGTTTCCGAAGGAAGCATTAGTCGTTAGGATTTCAAATTGCCTGAATGTTTTGAGGTCCAGCCAGCGGGCCTCTACTCTGCCGAAATCAATGGGATATTATAATTCTTCTAACAGCAAAATGTACTCTGTAGTTTACTCTAGTGCAGCTTCCAAAAGAATTATGTGCAACGATGATATGGTACTTGACCTCTTCCCACACTTCATTCATTATCTTTCTTCTATCCTCTCATCGATCGAGGTCGACAGAGGACAGAAGATACCACTGTGGTGTACCTACGCGTACCGGTGGAGAGGTTGTAGGGAGCGAGAGGCATCACGCACGTACCGGTATGGACCGGTATCACGTCGCGGTGCATGCTGGATCCGATCTTTAAAATTATTGGATGGATCCGCTCTGCGCGCGCGTGTTTCGTCTGACAACGGACTGATGGACAGACTGTGACGTCACAGATGGCTTTAGTATCTCGGTAGGAGAAACAGCATGCAAGCATGCAGGAATGATGATTCGAATGACTCGACTTCTGATTCTGCCAAGATGACGTGTCATTCGCATCAAAGGGCGAACATAATAAGGGGATCTCCGCGCAATAAAGATCATGACGATTTTTGACGATCGGAAGATAATCGTTGATCGATGATGACGAGATCAGGACACGGTTTGCTGGAATAGAACAGGGTTGGAGTTGTTGGGAGAAGATGACGAGGAAGCAGCAAGGGTCGAATGCATGGAAAACAAAAATGATTAATCCAAGCAAGAAGCTCACATTATTTGGTTTCTGTCATTGTTGATCGGATTTGGGATTCATTCCGCAACGAGGATGTCTCCCCGGCAGGTGTTATATTCTTCTGCCGTTCGGCGGGCTTGGGCCGTCGGCACCTCGTCCTTGGGACTGGGATTTTACAGTGCGGGCGAGGGAAGCAACAGCTCTGACGGAAATAATGACAAATCATCTTCTCTTTCTCGGTCACATGAGCAGACCAAGAATCCCGCGCAATGCCTTCATCATTTCTTTACCTCATTTCTCGAACCGACCAAAACTTCTCTAGATTCGTCGATTGGTCTCTCTGCACCAACAGAGAGTACTATTGACACGATACAATACGACTTTATCATTATTGGAAATGGAAATGCGGGACAAAGTGCACTTCGTACACTACGAGAACGATGCCCCAAGGCCAAAATTGCTGTCATTGACCCGCTGAGATTGACCGATACCTCAGATCGCGGGCGAATAGATCACTATCGTGAAACGGTGACTGGATTTGATCCGAAACAAAGGACGGTTCAATTTCTGTCAGACCGCCAAACGCAGCTACAGTATAAATACGGAGTTCTCGTGGCCACGGGTGCCCGAGGAGCCCCGCCACCGCTAGAACTGTTTGAAGCCTCGTCATTGTCGCGAGTTTTGGAACTTCGGACGACAGAACTGGTGGGCAATACAAAACGGCCCATCATGGCACCGGAAAAAGTACGATCGACGCTTGTCAAAGTGGCATCCAATGGTGGAAAGGTTGCCGTTCTGGGTTCTGGTTGGGAGGCTCTTGATTTGGTTTGCGCTGCCGAAAAAGTAGGTCGCAAAAAGCCAACCATTGTATTTGGGAATCCTGGTCCAGCATGGAATATTCTCCCGCAATACTTGAGTTCGGAACTTCGCAAGAAAATGGTCCGGCGGGAAATTGATATACTGGATCGATCAGTTGTGAGATACACAGCCGAGCAAAATCGCACCCGAAAGCTTGAATTGCACACTGCCAAAGTATACGATTTACTGGACACGCGTCGCATTGTCTTGGATCTTCTCGTTGTGGCTCCCGATTGCTTTGGGACCAAAGGAACCGCTGCACTCCCCACAACTGAGACTCCAGAACGAATGAAAGAATCTTCGGATGGTAGACCATGGTACAAGACATGGTCGCAGCTGACCAAGTCTTCACCTCTGGAGCCATCGGTGGTAGCCTGTTTCGAAGACGACGGTCGGGTTGCGGTCAATGCCGAGCTTTCGGTAGCGTCGAAGATTTTTGCAGCAGGATCGGTTGCGAAATATCCCAATTCAGGCACAGGGCAAGCCAGTATCGCTGGTGAAGGTAGCTTCAATGGCTCTGAGGCAGGTCGAGTAGCTGCAGTCAACATGTCACGCGAATATCTAGCCCAAGCAGGCACCTTTTCCAGTTACTACAAAGAAGAAGCCGAGTCCTTCGCTACAAGTTCCCTACCTGTGTGGCGATCTGATATTACCTCGTATCCTGGACAAGGAGCTCCAGTAACGTCGGCTTTATCCAGTCTGGGTATCCAGGCATTGTGCGTTGGCAATTGCGACTCAGAACGCCTGGCCACAAGGGGATTTTGGTGGACCAATTCCTCGGCCCAGCGAAAGCTTCACCGCATCATAGAAGACGAGGAAGAGAAAGTTATTGGGCGACCCGATGCAGAACAAAGACTCTCCGAATACCGTACCGCTCGTCGTCGCATGTCTCGTCGGAGGAAACGGATGGGTTTGATCCAGCCAATATATGGAATCGGTGCTGTGTTTTATCTGGATAGCAATGGCCGAATCCGTGGCATCATGATCTGGGGCCTCCCCTTTGCAGATGAAGAGGGTGGAACTGTGAACCCTCATTTGTTGAAAGCGATTGAACATGCCGTCTTGACCAATGCTGGTGTCTCAGCCCTTGACGCGGAAGAGAATCACCAAATCATGAATACAGCGATGGCCATGCAAAGCCAGAAATTTGTCGAAATTGCGGTGCGGGATCAATACTCAGATTCGACCACAGAGTCGCATGGTCTAAATGGGCCTATCGAAGGATTTTCCACACCACTCTATCGTTATACAGAAGTAGGTCCTACCAATACCGCCACATTGAAAGTGCTGAAGAGAAAGGAAGGAGGAGGGGGGCTTGGAGTCATGGGAGAGGATTTGTATGCCCGTGACGAAATGGCTATGGAACAGACCCACTTATTAGCTGAAGCGGAAGCACCCCCTGCCAATGTTCCTGTCACGAATTACCCCGTTACAGTTGTGCCCTTCCATGTGGAAGAAGCTTACGGTCGAAAGGCTGCGTCTCTCGAGTCCTTGGAAGAACTCAATCGATATTTGGCTGTCCAGCGAGGCTGGGAAGACAACGAAAATAGAGCACGGCCAGGAAAGGAAGACCCTCTTTGGCTGAGACCCGGAGACGAAAAGAGGAACATGTCTCGAAAACAAATTCTCATTGATGCCTATCGAAGTATCATGTTCCCACATCGTTCATAGAAAAGGACAAGCCCAAAACAGCTCGTGGCCACTTCTTTTTTCGCTAATACTTTAGTGCCCAAGAAGACATACATTACCTCAAGAGCAATACTTAGGATTCCACGCATTTAGACGAAGAAGAGCTTGCAAAACGTATCTGTCCTCTCCATTCTTGGCAGCCGTTTCTGGATCTAAGCCAATCCAACGCCACTGTTCGCTCGTTTCGTTCAGTTTGATAACGGCAACCGGCTCGTTCAATTCTACCAACACGATCGGATTAACTGTCTGGGTCCCCTTTTCAGTTTCTGTATCCCAATACGAGGTTGGGAAGAACGTATTCCATACACCCAAAACTTGAATGGGTGTCACATCCGTCAGCCCAGTCTCTTGCTGTGCCTTTCGACGTGCTGCCGCAAAGAAGGTTTCTCCTTTTAGCAATCTTCCACCAGGCAACCACCACACTCCCTTGACGGGCTCAGAAGACCGTTTTACAAGTAAGCATTGCTTTTTGCCGTTTGCGTCGGTTCTTACAATGAGGCAATCGACACAACAAACCACCGCATCCCGAACCAGGGTGCCATACACATCCTTGGGCAGGAATTTGCGTTTGTCTGTAATTGTGGTCAGCTCTTTGACATCACCATAAAATAAACTTAAATCCCACCCTTCCACCGATGCCCCAGCTGGTGTAGAGAGAAGGGACAACGTGTCGATAAAACGTCAGGAGGATGAATTCAGTCGAAACATTCCAACTACACACAAATCAAATAATCACCATACCATTGGTGCGATCTTCCTTTTTGAGCGCCTTCCACGCCATGAAAGCTACAGTTGCCGATGCTGCTCCGGCAAGGAATGCAGTCACAGTTCCTCCCTTTTCTCCGGCCATGGTACTAGAGAGAAATCGAAATGTTAGAACGGACAGTGGTAGTGTTGGTTACACCGGACACCATAATGGGACATTGATGGAAAATGGAAACAAAGCATCACATGTGGACGTTATTCTTATTGGGCGTTCCAATTTGAAATTTCGCCAATGCTACGTAATACCTGTACCTTGCTGCTGTACCGGTAGACTACCAGCGGTACAGTATAACGATACAAGTAGCTTCTATTCTCGCCATAATTCATGTTTGGTCGGACCGGTCGGATAGATATTGTTTTGCTCCGATTGGTCTTTATCTAGAGGGACGACCGTCGGCTGTAGAAAGAGTACAACATACCAGTAGACTACTTGTATCCATACCCATAGCTACTCTCTACTAGAGTCGTCGCAAGTACACGGATGGATTTGTTGGTAAGAGATTCGAGACTTCGAAAACAGTACATAGAACGAGTTCAAATTGTTTTGCAACTAGACGAACAGTCTGCTATACGACGGTCTGTGAACGAAATCTTTTCATGCCGACTGACTCACTCCAGTATTCTAAAGTAGTTTCAAGAAACAACAGGCTACACGTACTAGTCCACGTCCACGATGCTATCCAGTAGTTCTTGATAGCGCTGAGATCGATCTGGGTCCACCTGTTGTAGCTTGTGTAGAATGTGCCTTTGTTCTTCAAAATCAATCTGCAGTTTTTCTAGCAGGCGGTGGAGTCCAAGCAGGACCCATTTGCTGTTGGGCGAGTCCTCCAGAAGTTCCCGCAGGAGTTCACCTTGCTCCAACAGTCGCTCTCGTAGTGCTTCGAGCGGAAACAAGGTGTCATCGTAGGAAAACAAGAGGGCTTGATACCACCATGCTGTCTGATCATCCGGTTCTGTGCACACGGCATTTTCAATCAACTGAAGTTCTTCCTGCCAAACAGAAAGGGTGTCGTCGGCGATTCGCAAGTATCTTGGTAAAAGCTGACTTCGATAGTAAAAGGCTGAAAAGTTCGAGAAATTGTCCTGGATTTTTCCGGTTGTAAAGTCCCATTCTGTCTGAAGTAGTTCATCTGTGATGGGCTGAGGAGGGCTCGCTACACTTGTCGCAGGCGGTACTAGTTGAATGCCCATTGCCGGCTCGGCCCACTGTCCCGTATAAACATATTCCGTTTTCGAGTCGTCTCCTTGATTTGCTTCAGCGGCTGCAAGACATGCTACGACGAATCTCCGGTGGTTCCAGCAGTGAAAGTTGCGTTCATCCAATTTGAGAAACTGCGCCGTCAAAGCTAATTCTGCTTGCAGAACAGACGATGACGCTTTCACATGTTGCAATATCCACTTTCGGTGCATCCATGCTCCGTAGGCTTTTGGATTTCTCTCCAAAGCTGCCTGCGTCAAAGTCAAGTCGGTCTGAAGAGCTGCTGCTGCTGCTGCTGCTGGCGACGAGGAGGTAGGGGCTCCCTCGTCTTTGCTGACGTCCAACAGTAAAATACGCTCGCGCCGATGATTCCATAAATGCAGCGGATCTGGGTTCACCAAAAGAGCCTTTTCCAGCAACGCCATAGTAGTTTGTCCGTCATTGCTGTCGGATCGTCGCCTGGCGAGTTCTTGGACTAGTTGGTGCCATTGTTCGGCTTTGGCTGACAAAATCGCCGCGGTTTTGGGGTCGCCAAGTTTCGCCTTGTACTCGGCTCTCTTTCTGCCATGCATGGTGTCGATTAAATAGATACCGGTACAAATGATGCAAAGATCCTTCAGAGACAATGGTTAAGGGGCTTGTAATCTGACAGCAATGCACATGCAATGCTCATTTCTCATCATGAGAGGCCGCTGTTATGTTGTGGACTTCATCATGCATCCATCATCATCATCGTCATCATCGCGATCACAATCGCCCATCTGGCATCATCGCCCGCACCCCTCTGGAGGAAGACCAGGTACCAACTGCCCTCTCTATGATACCGTACACGTAACTGGGAGAACCAAACCCAGGGGTACGTCTTGCAGTATTTACCCCTGACCAAACCAAACGATGTATGTGACAAGTCGATCTAGTCGACCCACCTCGTGGCGGCGTGCGGGGATCGGGAATGAAACCCAACGCAAGAAAAATAGGAGTATTTTTTTTTAAAATAAATACTGTACACAAGCAATGAAAATAAAAGCGCTCTAGAGATCAGGAATGAATAATGACGTGTTTACTTTACGGGATTCACGTACAGTCAGTACCGGTAAAAACAACGAGAAGGTGGCGAGCAAGAAACCAACATCCACAAGCAAGATTGAAGAAGAGATTGGCGTTGAGAGTTGAGAGTTGAGATGATATGATGATTCGTACAATCCAGAAATAAGTATCCCTTGGACCACTATCAGTTTGATACGATAACATTGCAACAATAAAGTGAGCAGCAATGGTTTCGGAAAGTCTATTCAAGGTCGACTTTGTAGAAGAAGATGCTGGAAAGCTTCGAAAGCAGGCAAAGCAGCGGTTCACTTGGACCTTTCAGTCTACTGAAACAGGAGCGGCACCACCGCCGCCGCCACCGCCGCCACCCTCCGAAGATCTGCTTGGATCCGCAGGAGATTTCTTGGCGTTACCTCCATCGCAGAATATTACTCCTACGATGCCAGAAGCTGTAACGAAGACTCATTCGGTATGTCTTACTTGGAGCTACACGACAGGAAAGCAACTCGTAGAAATGAATGGCGAGGAAGTATGGTTTGGCAGAAAACCCGGGGCAGCGGTCTTTTCCCACTCATGGACATCACGTGATGGTTCGTTGCGATTGGAGATACTGGCGACTCGAAAGGCACCCGTACGAAATGTAGCTCCCGACTTCCGCTGTCATGATTTGATGATTAATGGTCGACTATTTGAAGACCTGCCTTCCATCAACGGTGACCAGGGAACGCACTCTACTACAATCTCGCAGTTTGATCTTCCAAGGAGCATCGTTGACATCTTGTATCCTGATGGGTACACTCAGGAGAAACAAGCACTGTGGGCTGCCGAATAGCGGCGCTGCTTTTGCCAATATGCCTACTGCAACGCCACGTTCAAATGCGGAGATAGTACAATAGAAACATCCTTGCTGTTCAGTACGACGATACAATGTACTGACAAGGTTCATAAGCATGTTGTATAGAGATACAGTAGAACCCTAGTCTAGATGCTTGTACTTTTAGTAAAAATCATATGATGCAGCCGCTACTATTTCCGTTTAGACATTACAGTATGCTCAAATTGTTTGGCACGTGTGCGGTTCGCTAGCTTGGTATAGAACAATGTATTCAAAAACGATACTGGAAAGCTTTGAGCTTTCTTGCACTAAGCACAATTTATTCGTTCAGCTCTTGGAGATTCGTTGCAAAGGAGGGACTTCGAATAAGTGGGGGGAGATCCTCTGCCATGGTATCTAACAACATTGCGTCATCCTCCTCCTCGTCGTCGAAGTCTTCTTCAAACCACACAGGGTGCACGAGTTCCCCGGATTGCGCATCGACATACATATCATCATCCTCAAGAACGCTGTGCCAGTCCCAGCCTTCAGCGGCGAATTCAGCGCGATTTCGTTCCACATTCTCGGAGATTTCTTCTGATCCGCTCCAGAGAAACTTCTTGATGCGATTGGAGTACTCGTGGCGAGTTGGTATCGGCATTACCGTGACTTCATTTTCGAATTGGATGCTTCGTTCATTTGATGGTTCAATCGACGAGGTGGAGGAAGGTGGTGATATCGATGTCGCCCAAACAGAAGTGGAGGATGACGAAAAGGCCAGAGGCTGGTTGGAAGTAGTAGGTAGAGAGGAGTCGTAATTATCGTTCAGCGGCAACCGAAAAGGCTCTGAATGATTTCTTCGATGGTGCATCGATGACTGCGAGGTCGCTACTGCCGTGATGCCACTACGGATCACGTGTTTTCTTCGCTCGCCAGCGTTTCGGACTGGAAGAGTCTTGTAAATGCCCAAACTGTTCAGCAGCTTGGACCGGATAGCATGATCATGAGGGAGAGGTTGACTTCTCGGTGATGCTACAACTTTTCCCATGGTTTCAGAGTATGGTAAAGATAGTTTGGTTCTTTGGAAAGCAATCGGAAGTGCGAAGACCGGGACGATAGAGAACCAGAACAGGAAAGAAGACGAGGTTTCCTTTTTTGTGATGTCTTTTCATCGCACTCGCCGTGCTTTCGCGCCAATGCCGGGAAAACGCAAAAGGCTGCGCTGTCTTCTCGGCATATCGGTAGAGTACACGTACCGGTAGCGAAGGGCCTTTCGCCGTGTACATACAATACGGTGAGTTCGTACGAGTGGACCAGATGGAGAACCATAAAACACTGGTACAGGTACTGCACAAGTCTACTGACAGATCTACCGGTACAAAGTGGACGGGGGCGGGGCAAACGTTCCAAGCGTTGTTGTCGTTACGTTTTTAAAATAAAGACCTCTCACCTCTTTTATAAATAAAATCATGTGTCTTTGGGAGAAGCTGGCGAATGAGATTCCATTCCTTGCAAAACAAACAGCCAGAGTGAAAACTTGACTCTTGCTCTTTGACAGCGATTCATTTCCGTTGGCATTGTTTTTGATAAAAACAAGGAACATTGGTGTCATGCTCATCAAGAATGGCTTAAATAGATAAACGAACGCCGGCGAACACAGACACACCACACGCGTTCGCTTTCTGTGTCGCGTCATCATCCGGTTCGTTCTCCCTGCCTCGTCATCATCAGCGCGCGTGCGTCATGGGCGGCGTTCGTACCGGTACCTGGTATCTTTCGCATCACAAATAATCACAATTCTGAATCATCTTTCACGTCCATCCATCTCTCACATCTACTCGTACTACTACCGGTAGAGTCTCTACTAGTAGGTACCTACACATCCAAAGATAATCATCTGCGTTTACATCATCATCATCATCATCATCATCGTTTAGATCAGACTATTCCACAGAGGGTTCATTCACACCAGGGACCGATCCGCAATGTTGGGCGGATGAAAGCGGGAAGACATCACGAAGATAATTTCTGGAGAAAGCGGCCGCGATGAAGAAAGGATGTGATTGGAGTAGGTCTTCAGAATGCCGTTGGTGGCTTGCTTTGACAATCTTACTGTGGGGGGTTATACAGCCCATCGAGTCGTTCTCGGTTTTGCTATTTCCAAGTCCTTCACGAAACCTCGTTGCGGTAACATGGGCTTCGCTCAACGAAGACTCTTCCGTTGAAAATTGTCAAAGTGAAGGCGACGCATTCGCTCCGAATGACAACCACCCTTTGCTTCCATTACTGCAGCATGTCCAAAGGTCGCAGTTAGGTCCATCAGAAGCATTACGTGTATTTCATGGGCGTGGTGGATTGTTTCCCGACTGCGAACATATAACCATGGATTGGTTTCCCCCCGTCTGGTTACTGACAAGCTACAACCAAGAGATAGACTCTGGGGATCTTCAAACAATCCAACAAGCCATTTCATCTCAGGGTCTGGAATCAGATACGACTTCCGACCCGTTGAATTTTGTCTACCAATTTCGATCTCCTACAAATGCAACGACTTCTGTGTTGGCTGGAGCCATCCCCGATCCCCATGTCGTGTCCGAGAACGGCATGAAATTCTTGGTCCGATTGGACCGAGCCAAGAATCATGGGATATTTCTTGATATGGCCAATGGTCGCGATTGGGTCCGACAACGAGCAAAAGATAAGAACATCTTGAACTTGTTTTCGTACACTTGTGGGTTTTCCGTGGCGGCACTTTGTGGTGGTGCAGACTCTGTCGTCAACATGGACATGGTAAACGGAGTGCTGAAGACCGGACAGCGCAACCATGAATTGAATGAACTGAGGAAAGGCGGTGCTCGTTTTCTGGCTCATGATATTTTCAAGTCGTGGGGCAAGATACGTAAACTCGGTCCATATGATATCATTGTAGCGGACCCGCCGAGTTTCCAAAAGAACAGCTTTGTGGCCAAGAAGGATTACGGCAAGATCATCCGTCGTTTACCAGACCTTCTGGTTGATGGAGGATTTGTTATGCTATGCTTGAACGCCCCTGAATTGGATTCTCGATGGCTTCAGGATTTGGTCGCGATGGAAGCTCCGGTCTTGACCCTCGTGGAGCGATTGGATAACCCTTCATCTTTTGCATGCGATGATATCGAACGTGGTCTCAAAGTCCTTATTTATCGCTTTGGTCAGGAGGGATAATCACTCTCTAGCAGATACAATTGGTCAAATCATAGTTGTCAGCAGGCGAGTTACATCTGGCTGAGTTTTTTCATTGTATCATCTGACACAACGGATTCATGCAACGATTACGAATAGATGACCTGAGATCAAGGATAAGTTGCCAGCTCACAGTTTTATGATGTTGGGAGCATGATAGTACAGACAGTGCATAGTCCGACAATGCCGTCTACTCCTACTAGCAACCAGCACTAATCGTGAGTTCAGTAAAGTATGATGATTAGAAGCTTATGTATGTGGTACGATAGACTCTGGAGTGTGATTAGAATGGATAAGCTTGGGTTCATTGTACACGACGTAATAGTGAGCGTAATGCTGCGGGTGTTGATCAAAATTGGTGCACTCTGGTATAGTACTGAAGTTGGTAGCGATTCATTCATGAAACAGAGTTATGGCGTCGCAATGGTGGGAAGTAGTGGTCGCCCGCTCCATCTTGATCATCATCATCGATGTCGTGATGACCTTTGACATCGTAGTGACAAGGATGAACGAGCTCCCCACTCACTTCGTTGACATACATATCTTGATCAAGAACTACATTTTCCCAATCAAAGCCCTCTGATTCAAATTCAATGCTGTTTCGTTCAACCATCGCGCTGATCTCGGCTCTATCAGCCCACATCGTTCTCTTAATTCGGCTGGAGTACTGATGTCTCGATGGGATTTCAACTCCGGAAACCACGTGATTGAACTGTACTCTTGCCGATCTCGGCGAAAGGCTTTCAACTTTTGAAGTGGTCGTGTCGTCATGAAGCTCTTGTTGAAAGGGGACGGCACTACGGAGTAATGTTCGTCCAATACTATCCAGCGATGCGGTGCTGCACCTTCTTTCGAGCGGTGAAAACTGCCCTCCTTTGTTTACTTCGTCCCTTGGCAGAGGCGAATCTTTGAAATATCCCAAACGATTCAATAACCGTTGTCTTGCTTCGTTTGTCTCTTTGAATGTAGGACGAGTCATGGCAATATTATCTCTCCATCAAGGACTTGTACTGACTGTCTGTGATATACCTGTTGGAATGAAAATTGGAGTCGAGAATTGGTTGAAGAAGCTATGCTTGGAGAGATATCAAATGATTTGTTATTGGATGGATGGTGGTGTCTCCTGACTGCTTCCTTCGACTTTGGAGTTGAACCTTGCTTGGATCGAAAGGATATGCTTGCTATGCGATGCTGAAATTATGAGGTAAGCGGTGAGTGATGGATCATCGACCTAGATCATAAACGTAAAGTACTTCGTACTTCTTTGTGTGATCGATGGACGCCGATCGCCGATGGCGTCCCCCATCCCCCATTGGCCATTGGGCGATGCGGTGTCCTACATGGATACCCTGCAATGCTCTTGTGTTGTTGTGATAGAGGGACACACCGCACCGGCATCAATTCCTCAAATCTACATGCACGTCAAGTACTGTACTGTACCAGGTACGAACCGTACCGGTACAGTACAGTACCGGTACGGTACCAGGTACTAACTGTACCAGTACGAATCATCATCTTCTATCGCTCGATCGGTACCAGGTACCTAGTACCGGTACAGTCTACCAAGTAAAATGTAGCTGCTGACACACGTGCGTCAGTGGATTGGGTGATGCCAGTCCTCATTTATATGTCAGGCATATCAAATCATCTTCGTTGCGTCGATGTTCTTGCGAGCTGTTTGCTGTTTGTGAGCTCGGTACTTGTATGCACTGTACCAGTACCTGGTACTCAAGTTCTGACCAAACATGAGGATGTCCTGCACTGTAACGGCGGTGGTACAGGTGCGGTACTCGTGTACAACCACATACAGGTACAGTACCAGTACTGACTGTAAGTACCTGGTACTGTGCGGTAGTCGTCTACAGTACCTGAAGCGGTTGGTTTTTGCTACCTGGTACCCAGATCATACGAGTAGAGCGCTGGGAACAGTTCCCCAGCACGAAATCTTGGGTCTACGAGTACATACCGGTACGTACTAAAATAGCTCATCTCGAAAATCATCAAGAACGATGAGAAGGAAATTGAAACTGTTGTTGTGTTGTTGTGAGATCTCTACTACGAAGTAGTAGAGGAGGCATGTCAAGGGTCGTCAGACGATCTTAAACTATTGATAGAGCGAGCAGCTTTATAACCAACTTGTTTCCCAAGTCGACGGACTTTGCTGCTAAAAAGTAATAGCGACCCATAATAACGTTATCCTTATGGTTCTCTACAAGCTACTCCAGTACTACAAGGAGACATTCGCAAATTCTCGCGTAAGGATAGATGATTCATCTTTCTTATTTCCTACTCCCACACGTTGTCACAGTGAATCGGTGGCACACTACAATAAATTGTCTAATGCTGCAGTACGAATAGTGTATTAGCAGTGGACGCGTCTTCAGAGACCGAGAGGATGTAACTACTCCCTATCCAGGCTCCGTTTAGAGGCAAACTAGCGCTCAACGTCTCGGCCCTTCCGTTGTAAAATGTGATTGATATTATAAAGTGTGGATAAGAGTCCTCCGTCAAAACAACCCGAGCAATCGGCAAGTAGCGTTTCCGATCCCGAAACTCAAACATGGCACAAGTGACACAAATAATAATGTTGGCCGTTGCTAGGAGTGGACCGCGCCTCCGCGTTCTAGCCTTTTGGCGTTTTCATCCACTCGAGGAAGGTCCCCGACCCAGGCAGGATGCACAAGCTCCCCACTCGCTGAGCAAATATACATGCCTTCGTCCTCAGTAACATTTCGCCAGTTCCAACCCTCCGCAGCGAATTCAACGGCGTTGCGCTCTGCGTTCTCCTGTAGCTCATATCGGTTGCTCCAAATTCGAGACTTTATTCTGTCGCTGTATTCATGCCGCGTCGGGATGGGAACAACGTCGACCTCGTCAACAAAGGCGATCCGTGTTTGCTTCTGCTCCACTGACGTGGGAATGGTTGCTTGGTCTTTCAATGGCTCCTTCGAGGGGATAACGCCACCTAGCGGCGAGCGCATCGCAGAACCATCGGGTGGCGATGCAAAGGTGGTATGGCCGACGCCCATTCCACGAAGAATGCGTACTCGGCGATGCTGGGCAGCAGACATTGGCTGCGCTAACGCTCCGGAGACATCGTGGATTCCAAGTCGATGCAAAAGTCGAGACCGGATTTCTTGCGAGTCCTTTACTGTTGCTGTGGAGGAAAAACTGGCAACACTCGCAATACTCCTATCGGAGCTGATTGGCACAGTAGCAATTTCAGAGTCTTCAATCATCTTCAGCGTATCTTTACAATATTAAAAAAGTGAAAATGGAAGTAATAGAGTAAATAAATGCACAAGACGCTCTTGCTCGAGCGATGATCGATGATGGACAAAAGTGTGCTCCACGCTGCTACCGTAGCTCTCCTCGACGAAAACACTGATTATTTTCGCGGTCAACGTTGCTGCTGTTTCTCGTTCCCTCGTACATTTTGTACCAGATTCTACGATTATCGCGACCCGCATTCGTGTGCCCGGTTTTGTGTTTTGTTGACTTTTCTTCGCTCACCGACCGTCCGCAGTACGAACGTCACCGTCTTTTCAGTAGACTGTGGCGCCCTACTGTACCTGGTACTGTACATACTGTACGTGGATTGTCGCGTACTGTACTGTACCGGTACCGGTATGTAGTGTGAACGTACCGGTACTCGCATGCACGCACCCAGCTAGCAAATAAAAGAAAATTGATGATGACGTCTCGGCCGCCAGCCATCCAGTCCGTCGGCTATAAGTATTTTCAATTATGTATAGTACTGTATGTGTCTTGCTACTGGCATTTTTTTCGCGCGCCTCATCTCGTATAAGCCCTAATCGTAAATATCATTGGGTCATTCCCCAATACAAACAGTAATGCGAGTATGCTCGAACGAACGAAGACGACGACTTGCGACGACGACCGAGCGACGGGAGTTGATAAAAAATTCGCAGCGTACTTGTACTGTAGTCTACCAAATGTTGACAAAAAAATATCAGCGATCTCTTGACGAGATATGTACCACTGATATACAATTGCTCTGTATAGCTGAATAGACTCCTTGTCCATCGATTCCGTCGAATTGTGTACTTGTTCAAGAACCAACGACTCCGCCAAGCGGCCCGCTGTCTGTCCCAGCACAGTGGCATCATCGCGTTGCTGAGCAGTCTTTGCCAAGCGCTTGTAAAATTTTAGCCGCCTCTCTCCACCGTTCGTGTTGTAGCTCTCAGCTGATTCAAATTGATCTACATCCTCAAGGAAATGGGAAAGTTCGAGGAATTTCTGCAACTTATGGTTTCTAGTCCCATCCCCTCGGTCAACCCCATCAACGATTGCCGATTTGATGAAAGACAACCCGTTCCGACGGGTGAGGAGTTGGAGAAAAAACTGCTGGAAACTTGGGCAAAGGAAATGGGGCCGGATGGAGGTGGCCAAGATAATGGCGAGATGCCTGTGGCAGAAAATGCACTAGATTTAATTGCTATTTAGATAGATCATCCAATGTGGATCAATTTTACTATCACTTGATTACTATGGAGAAATTGTGTCAAAGTTTATTGTGCATGTTAGCTGGGAGGAAAATTACCTTGGAAATGGTCCAAGTCTAATGTGATAATAATAATAAGTAGCGGTTTGGATGGGTATTATCTGCCAATGTTGTCTTAGGTGTATGCTCGATGTAAAGCAAATGGGGTGATTGGGTCTGGAGAAAGCCCCAAGTCTAATGTGATAATAATAATAAGTAGCGGTTTGGATGGGTACTATCGGCCAATGTTGTCTTAGATGTATGCTCGATGTAAAGCAAATGGGGAGATTGGGTCTGGAGAAAGCCCCATCAAATTCTTAGGAAGAATTTGTCTGGAGAATTTGTCTGGAGAATTTTTCTGCGCAAATTCAGGCAGGTGGGTTCGGCAGGTGAATTCGGCAGGTGAATTCGGCAATTGGATGTAAAGGAAGAACGTATGACCTTTCTCCTAGGAGAATCTCTAAGGAGACCATGGAGAATCCCCTGGAGAATCCCCTGGAGAATCCCCTGGAGAACAGATCCGCCATCCTGGAGATTCTGCGCCTCAGATGTTTTGGCGGCATAAGGAATGAATAGAATATATGCGCGCCAGACAGGCCTCACCGACCGGATTGTTAGCGAGCCGGCGGTCTACTCCCAAGGGCTGTCTTGGCTCACAATTCTTATTGAAAATCATATCGTTCTCTAAGGATAGAGCAACAAGCGATCGGTAACAGTCATTCTCAAATGACCCGACCGCTACTAGTCTGACTAATATGACCATATCAATTCGACAGCAAGCACTGAGGCCCAAAAAAATTTTCGTATCCGCCGGCCGCCGGGGCGGACACCATCCAACCTTCTTTTAACGTCATTTTCTTTTCCCAAAAGAATTCTTTCTCTCCCGGCGACGAGCTATCTGTATTGTGGATACCACCGGTACAGTACGTAGTCTAGAGAGCGAAGCCCAAAATGCTTTAAAAAAATGCTAAACAACGAGCGGGAAAGGAAGATCCAACATCCAACGTCTCATGTCTCATTGTTATTCCGACCGGGAGAGGTAGCACAAAAGATTTTCGTCCTGGAGTTTTAAATTGCTATACAACAATGATTGGGCCAAAGTTTCTTCGTTTGTCCAGTCGCGCCGTGTCGTTCAACTCTGGTCGAGCTCGAACGGCTCGTTTCACTAGCTCGACCCCATCTCTTTTAACTACTTCCGATGAAGACAACAACCTTCTTCAACAAGAAACCGGCTTGTCTCATCTACGTCTGAAACATTCGGTTGAGCCTATTCCCTACACTTCTGGTGTTGAACTTACTCCCTTAAACACGGTAGATGACAAACTCGGTCACAAGAAGGTGTCTGTTGTCGGTTGTGGACAGGTGAGTGTCTGTCGTTTTCTTACCATGGGCGTTTTGCACATTTTGTGTCGTCAATTCTCACCACCATTATTCCATAGGTGGGTATGGCAATCGCTTATTCCATGCTCAATCAAGTCACCGCAGGAACGATTGCCCTTGTCGACATGAACAAGGAAAAACTTTTCGGCGAAGCAAAGGACCTTGAACAAGGCTCTGCCTTCCACCAACATGTGCGCATTTTGGCGTCTGATGAATACGTAAGTGTCAACGAAAAGGTAGTCAACCCATAGACGGGGCACTCATTCAGTGAAAATATTCATACTGTGGTATGCTCTGACCGTTGCTATGGTACAGTCGGTTTCCCAGGACTCGAACTTGGTCATCATCACTGCAGGAGCTGCCCAGAAACCGGGAGAATCTCGCTTGAATCTGTTGGAACGAAATGTCGGCATTATGAAAAATATTGTACCGAAAGTACTCACTTTTTCGCCCAATGCATCCATCTGCATTGTTGCCAACCCAGTAGATATAATGACTGCAGTGGCGGCCAAAATTGCGGGGCCGTCTATTCCTCCTGGTCGCATTTTTGGCTCTGGTACGTGCCTCGATTCTTCACGTCTTCGGTCCTTGCTCGCAAAGAAACTGGATTTGGATGCCTCTGCTGTTAATGGTTATGTTATTGGGGAGCATGGAGATTCGAGTGTTCCAGTTTGGAGTTCTGTTCGCGTCGGTGGTGTTCCTCTCTTGAAAAACGGCGAAGAGCCCACCTCTTTACACGATAGTATGCACAATGAAGTTGTCATGTCAGCATACGATGTGATTCAAAAGAAAGGCTACACCAATTGGGCTGTTGGTCTGACAGGGTCGCATATTGCGAGAGCAGTCATGGATGATACCCGGCAGGTGATGCCTCTTAGCACCTGTGTTCGTGGATTGTATGGAATTGAAGAGGACATATTCACCTCTATGCCATGCGTGGTTGGTTCTACAGGTGTTCGTCGTGTCGTCGAACTTCCTCTCACGGGTTCCGAAAAAGCAAAGCTTCTTCAGTCCACCAAGACGCTTTGGGGTATGCAAAAGGATATTTGGGAAATGATCTAGAGTAGGAGTACGAGAACATGGAACGACGATTATATTCTTGTTAAAATGTTTGTTGAGTGCTGTTTTTTTCATGGTTTTTCACAGTGAAGTTTTCACTGCAAACCAAATGGCTATTACAGTAGTAGTAGATACAAGTTCGGTGGGCTATATCACTACACAGCGACTATTGACGCTGAAGATAGAGCAACGATATCTTCCTGTCTTCAAATGATAAAGTTTGGGCTGGACATTCCCTCCTCACGTTCCAGGACAAGTACTACGAATATGACGGTGATCTTTCAGTTGAATCCAAAGGTCTGATTAAGAAATACCGGTAGGATGTGAGATGTGATGGAAGAAGTTTATGACGAGAGAATGAGAGGGACCATACCATACGGTATGGGATCCTCTCCGTTCGTTTTGGTCTTCTCAGAGAGAGATTCCGCGCAGTCGATCCATTGGACTCTGAATATTGGGGCACCCCAAACTTGCCCCAAAGCCCAACATCCTGAGTGCGAATCATCCAACTCGTGACGTGCGCATTTGCTCGCCCCTCGCTCGTGGCGTGGAGAAGCCGCTACTCCGCGGCTCTCCCCTTTCCCCGCCCGCGAGCAGCAATTACCAGTACAGAGTGGGACCAGGTACCGGTTCTTGTACGCAGGTACCTGGTACAGTACCGGTACCGTACTGTACGCACCGGTAGCAAGAGACGACAGGAGGAAGCCCCAATTTCCAGAAAGGCAAGACATCTTCATCTTCTCATCGCCCTTTCTCAGGGGCGCGCGACGAGTACTGTACGTACGTGAGAAGCGGCTGACGGCCGCTCCAGCTCCGTCGCTCTCGCCGCGAGAAGCATGAGACGACAGGAGAGGAAGCCCCTGCCCGATCGGCGACAAGAAAGGCAAGACATAGGACATAATCTTGATCAACAACATCATAAAGCAGCTAATATCAAGAGTACTATTGTGAGTCCACTTACGCTAACCTTGCCTCCACGCTAACCTCGCCTCCATTTAGTCAGCAGTCGCTACTGTTTACTTTTTCACCATGGAAGCGTTGCGATTGGATGGACATCGCCCCTTGTCTTTGAAGAATCTTCAGCGTCATTCGCAACGATCTCAGTGCTCCGTTGAGTCACGCCAATCGGAAAAGGCTGCTGCGGCTGCGTTTGCTGAAGCCAATGCTGCTTCTTCCCCCTCATGCCTCCGTCGTGGCAATTTGGAGAATCTTCCCCCCGCATTTGCTCCTGTCGACGCACCCGAACAGTGGAAAATTGTCAAATCGTTCGAGTTGTGTTGGAACCTGGCGTCTTTTCGGAATCTAGACGACGTCTTGCAACACGGATTGGACTGGGAACTCTTGGGTAAAAACAATAAGAATAATGCCGAAGCTGGTCTCAAGGAACGCCTGGAGGAATATGGACCAAATGAACTTCCCAAACCGAAACTGGAATCCTATCTGTCTCTTTGGATTCATTCCTTTTATGATATCATGATGATTCTATTGGTGATTGCCATGATTGTCTTGTATGCTGTGGGAGATGTGGTGGCTGCCTCGGCTATTCTCATTATCGTCTTGATTGCCACCAACATTGGAGCTTACACTGAATACACGTCCAACAAGGCGGCAGCCGACCTCGGAGATCTTCCAGGTACCACCTTGGTCAAAAGTTACAATCATCCCGGAAACCAACAGGGATGGTTTCCTCTGATCAATACCAAACTGTTGCCGGGCATGATTATTCAGTTGAAAACGGGAGATATCGTGCCGGCCGATGCCATTATTCTCGATCAAAAATCGCAAGATTGTTTCTGCAACGAAGCCATGTTGACGGGAGAAAGTGAACCCGTACAAAAACATCAGTATTTCGTCGACCAAGAAGAAGTGGACGAAGTGGAAGAAGATTCCAACAACAATCTCCCCAACAGCTCGAGTCGAACCAGTTTGGAGGACAACAACGTCAACAACAACAACAAAGACAAGAAGGACACGGAGTCACAACGCAAAGCCAAAGACTACTTGTACAAACGCGAATGCATGACCCGACTCTTCATGGGAACCGAATTCAATGGTGACTGCATGGCGTTGGTCGTCGAAACGGGCCAACGGACCGAGATGGGGCGCATCTTTCAAGCCATGGCCGATCAAGAACCAGAAATGTCGCCACTGCAAAAAATGATTGATCGCCTAGTCTTGCTGTTGGCACTGGTCAGTATTGCCGCCTCCGCCTTGAACGCTGCCGTGTGCATTCCCACCGGACGTGGCGTCGAACCCAACTCGGAAGACCCCCAAACCTTGACGTGTATCTTGAACTCGGTCGCATTGACCGTGGCCGCCGTGCCAGAAAATCTACCCGTCGCCCTGGTGATTGCACTGGCCGCCGTCATCAAGAGTCTCGCCAAAAAAGGTGTCATTGTCAAGTCATTGCCAGCCGGAGAGGAGCTCAGTCGATTGAATTATGTCTTTACCGACAAGACCGGGACACTCACCAAGAATGAAATGACGGCACGAGCCGTAGTGACCACGCAAGGATACGTGGGATTGGAGGAACAATTTGTCGGGCCCCAGAATGCCACTGCCATTCCTGTCGAATCTGTGTCAAAGTCCTATTTGCCAACGTATATTCGACTCTTGGCCGCCAAAGCCCAGGACGACTTGCGGTCCAATCCTACTGGCGATGCCTGCAAGCAGGCATACCCCAAAGAGATTGACTCGGACAACCAGAGAAGCTTTGAACGTCTCTTACTAGAGACGGCCTCCTCCAAGACCAAGCTGGCTCGAATGGCCGTCACCATCAATGGGCAAAAGTATCTTGTCAAGGTGGGATCCGACTGGGTCCTTCGCGGTGTGACAGGACAAGCCACTCTCAAGACCGACCTGGGCCATTGGGACAAGTCCACCATTGACACTTTTGATCCCAATCAACGCATGATCACGGTTGACAACTGGGCCCAAGAAGGATACCGTGTCATTTGTGTGGCCGCCAAGCTCGTCGAGGAACTTCCCGAACGGATTATCGAGGGCGAGATTGGTGATTTTGGAGACGACTTTGTCTTTTTGGGCTGCATGGTCCTGCAGGATCCTCCGCGGGTGGATGTGGCAGAAAACATTAAGATTATTCGCGGAGCAGGTGTCGTTGTTACTATGATTACAGGCGATAACCCCATTACCGGATTGAGCATTGCACGGCAGGTTGGTCTGGTCCAGGATTTGACCAAAGAAGATGAGAAAATGTGTCTCATTAATGCCTTTGAACTCTTTGGCGATATGGACGAATCTCAAGCCAAGACCGAGATTCACCGTCGATTACGCTACTCCATGACACACAACAAGGGACTGATCATTGGTCGCGTGTCCCCTCTCCAGAAACGGTGGTTCGTCGAAGTGGCCAAGAGCATGAAATTGGTGACCGCCATGACGGGAGATGGCGCCAACGATGCACCCGCACTCCGTGGGGCCAATGTCGGTATTGCCATGGGCAACGGATCCGACATTGCGAAGGCTGCTGGCGACATGATTCTGGTGGATTCCTCCTTTTCCGGCATTGTCGAGGCCATTCGAGCGGGACGCTTGGGATTTGACAACATTTTGAAATTCCTGCTCTTTCTGCTCGGGACCAACATTAGTGAAGTGGTGATCTATTTGACACTGACGTTCGCTGACGTGGTGATTACCTTAGATGCTCTCAATCTGCTTGTTCTGAATCTGTTGACGGATGGTTTCCCAGCCATTGCGCTTTCGTTGGAAGAAGCAGAGGGAGATTTGATGAAACGTGCTCCCCTACGGCGTGACACGTCCGTGCTGAACCGCTTTACGTACATCAGTATTACCATCACCAACTTTGCCTTGATGCTGTCCTACCTTGTCATCATTCTGGTTGGCAACATGTGGTATTTGGGCAACTTGCGAGGATACGACACTGGCTACGCCGACGACTATGATACGGCGCTGGAAAAGACTCGAACGATGTTTATTCTGCTCATCAACATTGCGGAATTGTTGTTGGGCTTCTCGCATAGGGCTCCAGACCGGTCGATTTTTTCGGTGGGTTTCTTTTCTGGCAAGTGGATGAACATTTCGGCGTTTTCTTCCATGGCCATTATCATTTTGATGACGCACGTGCCAGGTCTGAAGGACATCATGCGGACGGATTACTTGGATTGGCAATCCTACTTGTTGGTAGCAGGCATGAGCGTGTTTCCCTTTTTGGTCCACGAGGTGTCCAAGGTTTTGATCATCCAGCGGTTCAATTTGAGCGTCTACGAGCTGTACAGCTATAAATACAAAGTCGAAGGTGATGACTTTGTTGAGGACGAAACGAACAATGGCAAAATTCCTTCTTCTTCTGGTGAACGTGACATTGAAAAACAGTGAAATGTTCCATTTTGGAGTTCAGTTCGTCTTGGTGGTGGTCCTCTGTTGAAAAATGACGGAAGAGCCCACTACTAGTCCCTACTAGTAGAGTAGACCAAGGGGGTTCTGAGATTAAAACACGAGCTCGTCGAGAACAGTAGTTATTTCTACCATCTCTCTCTACTCTACTAGTAGAGTAGAGCTACTGTAGAGCCTTGCTAGCTTGGCCTTCTCTACTACTAGAGTAGAGCTACTCTACTCTAGTAGAGTAGAGATATCCAGGTAACGGGAGTATCTCCATCGTCTCCGTACCGGTAGATGTGTAGACTGACTCCTCTTACCAGAGAGCGCTTCATGGCCGTACGTTTACGCGTGCAAGAGTCCACTGAGTCGTCTAGCGAGTGTACTTGTACGCAGTAATGGTACCAGTACGCAATTCATACGAATACTGTACCGGTACCTGGCGAAGATTGTTCGCTGCCATCTGACGTCAGGCTCGGTCTGTCCGGTGTGGGTCAATCCAGTCTTGCACTCGAACAACACTCTACGAACAGTACTTGTACCGGTACCAGTACTGCATTTCTGTAAGACTGATAAAGGCATTCAGTCGTCTTGCTTCGGAAGACATCATAGCAGCCAAATTGGCGCGAGGGTATATTAACATATACATGAATGAATACATTTATAAATAAAATGTCGTCGATTGGTGGCCTAATTACCATAGTCAAACGTATGTGAATCCGTGCTCCAGAAATTTTGGAAGCAAACCGGCTGATCTCAAATCTCAGTCACCGAAGTGCCGCCGTATGCGTACCGGGGTAATGGTCAGCTGTAGACGCGTAATGCATTTCTTTGGGATGCAAAACCAAAAGAATTGTTGGTTACGATTAGCAGCAAGACATTCATTGACCCAATTTGAAAGAAACCATGAGTTCTGATGCAAGAGAGGGCGGGAAGAGTGTTCATCTTGGATGCGTTTCGCAGGCGAGTCTGCTCAGTGCTGCGGCAGCTGTCTCGGTTGGCATTTCCCATGCTATACAACATATCAGGGATTTGAACCAGCCTGTTCAGCCAAGAAGCGCTGAAGAGGTCGCTGAAGAAAACATCAATATGAACAAAGGCAGCCCTATGGAAAGCATGGCTTCGTTCAAGAAAAAGTTGGATTCAGTATTCGAAGAGAAGAAAGAAGACCCGTTTTGTGGCTACACATACGACTGTACGAAAATAGGAAAGTCCGACGATATACGCGAGAAGCTTATCAAGGAGCCAACGACGTATTACTCGACATCATTTTCTTCAGCGGGTCGAGAAGCTTTGTCTGAAGGCAAACGTGATAGTTTGTCTCTGGTTGAAAACGCAAGAATACAACCTACAGGAATCTCGGCCTCTGACCAGCACAGCAGCAAACCTGTCGAAAGTGCCTCTCCAATGGCCCGCATGAGGGATGAATCCAGTAAGGGAATTGATCAAGATCTCACCGTTAACGCATCTGCACTTGTTCGCAAAACGCAGGAAGAAATCAAGGCGGAGCAACAACAAAGGTGGAAAACGAAAATGAAAATCGCACAAGAGCGGAAGAAGAAAGAAAGAATTGCATTGGATGGCAGCTCTCGCCGAAGGAGGAA
The DNA here is from genome assembly GCA_956465555.1 of Nitzschia sp. pyKryTriq1. Lineage (NCBI taxonomy): Eukaryota > Bacillariophyta > Bacillariophyceae > Bacillariales > Bacillariaceae > Nitzschia > Nitzschia sp. pyKryTriq1. Next base: position 1,457,353 of record OY101123.1, on the reverse strand, counting down.
ATCTACAGTGAATGGAAGAAAGATTGCCAATATGATTGGCAACCAGGTCTTGGAACTGATCGAGCATCAGTGTGGTGCTGAGGAGGATGTCTTCAGTGATTCGGAGGATAGTATGTACGATGGGTCCCTGGATGAAGACACGTCGGCTTCTAGTCACGGTGATCGCGGAGGGAGAGCGAAGCGACTAGAAAGGAAACGGCAGCAGCAACAAACAAAGGATGTTCAAGGAAATAATAGTCAAGATAGTTCCTCACCTCGAATGAGTCCAGGGGGGTCGGAGAAAGCCGACAATTCTGGCTGGAGCGGAGAAAAGGAGCCGGGCCAGAACAAGACGGGTCCGAAGAAAGCTTTTGAAGACCCGACGTCTCCAACAAGTACCCGTCTTGCAGGGAATATCGGGGTGTCCGTAGATCCGATGCGCTCCCCTGCGAGGCAAAATGCAGCATTTGTGATGGGTCAAAATGAGCCTCTGGACATTCCTCATCTGACACCTTCGCGCAGTGCACCGATCTCGGAACTCTCAAATGTATCCTCGAGGGCAAGTGAAAAAATGAATCCAAAGGATCGTGGATTCGTCCAAGCGTTTGTCTATGATATGGTTCATATTGGGTTTTCTTTCTTCTGGCAGAAGGAAACAATGACAATGAATCCAACTACGGTCACCTTGCGATTGAAAAAAGGCTATCGGACTCCTCAGGGCACGTACTGCGGCCCGCGACTGGTTTGGCAAGAAAGCGAATTCGAGACATATGGTGTAAACTTGTTTGATATTCAACTTCTGGAACGAGCATCACCTGTGCAGCTGAAGGATTACCCCTACGCGATTCCGAGCCGGACTGTCTACTTACTGCTTAACAGAGGCCAAGAGTTTGTTTTTGAAGCTCCTTCCGAAAACGACGCCTATCGATTTATCCACGGTATGAGATGGCTGGTTGCAAGACTTACTTTCAATATGATCATCGGTAACGCAGATGTCGTCGCTGAAATCTTGGATATCAGGGCATCCACTAGCGTAGGTAAATTTGGCGAAAACGCACTGTTTGACGATTCACGCCGCGGAATCGCCATGGATGATATGGCAGAACAGCTTGTAGAACGATCTGTGATCAGTTTTCCGGACGACAAATCCGAGGATTCAATTTGATTGGGGGAAGTAGACTATGAAGTAAAAAACCGCAATAATCTCTTCATAAGGTAGCATTGCGTTTAGAAAAACAATGCTACCGTAGTACTTGGAGCTCAAACGTAGGAAAGCGTTGGTAGAAAAAGTCGCGCGTACTACTGAACCTTCAGAAGCTAGGATTATAGTACTACTGGGAGAATCTGTGAGAGCATCATTTACTGCTATCTCTCTCTCTACCGGTGGCATACTTGCAATACTCGTAGTGGTAAGGGGCAAAAGAAAGAACTATTTGCCAACACGGTGATCCTATTATTTCTCGGGACAACTGTAGCTACTACTACTACTACTAGTAGTAGTAGACTACTTCTTTTGTCTCAAGTACGACTATTCTGAATTCGTCGCTCGATGATGCTCGATCTCCCGAACCCCGTCGCTATATTTACACGTGGAAGATGCCAGGAAATCTCTTAATTAACAAGGCTTTGTGTTTAGTGATATGGTTTATTGATAGAAAGAATTGCACAACAAATAGTCACGCATTCCTCGTGGAAGACAGGGAATTCATTCCGATATTTTGGGGCCTGAACAATCGGGAATGCTCGTCCAGGAACGCTTGCAGCTACAGTACCAGTACTGGTACTGTACCAGGTACTTTGCTGTTACAGCTCCTGCCTTACTTGCTCCTGCTCATCCGTCTTCTCCAGTAACATAATATGTTATCGCATCTCCATCATCCGATCACGATCATCGATCATCGATCATCGATCATCGGACCTTGTCCATTGTCCAGCGCGACAACTAACTAACAAAAAGGTACAGCACACTTGACGATTGATTGGGCACGAATATACTTCCTTTGAACACTGCGGTCGCAATGTCCTCTGCCAAGTTCGGTAGGACTGCAGCAGCTGCGCTGTCCAGCGCCGGGTTAGGAGGCTTATTTTACTTGTACAGGATCGAAGAAGAACTATCCGACAATAATAATATCATCGATGCCAGCACCAACGAGAAAGTAGATCCGATGGCGTGGATGTCGTTGGCACGGCCGGCCCGCGATGTTCTCATGCCTATTCATATAGTAGCTTGCGACGAAGGGGTCGATCCCTCGTATCCAGATTTGTCTCGTTTCGGCCAACACTCCTACCTGAAACGCTACTTGACGCCAGAGGTCTACAAGGAACTCAAGGATAAGAAAACGCCATCTGGGGTCACTTTGGAGGATTTAATTCGTTCAGGCGTCTCGCTTCCCTGGGGCGCCCGACCTCCTCGAGGATGCGGAATATATGCCGGTGATGCTGAATCGTACCAGGTATTCTCGAAGCTTCTGGTGCCTATCTTGGAGGATTATCACCACTTTCGAATGGTTCCTCGCCGAAGCAAGGTTACGAATGTGACGCCTCGTGGCCGTCCGAATCCTTTATTGCGTCGACAAGTCACAAATCTGAATCCAAATTATGTCTTGCAACAGCAACTAGATCCTGATGGTCAATACGTCTTGCACACTCGCATGCGGGTCGCTCGTTCCATCAAAGGCTTTCGGTTTTCCCCTGTGATTTCGCGAGAAGAGCGTCGACAACTGGAAGACGTCTTCCGCGAGTGTGTTGCTGATTGGAAGGACGATCCCGAAATCGGGGGCAACTACCTCCGCGTAATGGACATGAGCAATGAGCAGCACGCGGATTTGATCCAGCGGCATATTCTCTTTCATGATCCAGATGAATACAGCATTAGCGCTGGGATGGGAAGAGATTGGCCCGATGCCCGTGGCATATACCTAAATTCGATTGAGGATCCTAGCTTGATCGTGTGGGTGAATTTTGAAGACCACTTTCGTGTCATAAGCACCAGCCGGGGTGGCGATTTGTTGGGTGTCTTCACACGTTTAACGAAGCTCCTCAGTTCCTTGGATATGTCGTTGAGAAGCCGGGGACACTACTATAGCATGCACCCCCGACTTGGATTTTTGAATCCATCACCTGAAAATCTTGGAACAGCCCTTCGAGCGAGTGTCTTTGTGAAACTCCCTCGCTTGGGCCACCAACCTGGATTTGAAGATCTATTGGATCGTCTGCGTTTGGAGGTATCTAGTCGTTTCAACGATGAGAAATCCTCTGGTATTTATGATATTGCCAATGCGGAGCGATTAGGCCAGAGTGAAGTACAGCTGATCAATACAATGATAAATGGAGTGGGAATTTTGATTAGCTTGGAGAAAAAGCTGGAAAATGGAGAAACGGTGAATCTCGAGGACGTCATGTGATACAAAGAGAGAGAATGACGATAATAAAAGTAGATCTGTTTTGTACAATGCCTTTCAAGTAAAAGCAACAAGAATAGTCCAAGCTACTAGAAACACACGCCCTTCTCCTCTACTCGTAGAGACTGCTATTCCTTTACTGCATAGCGGCAGCATCCATGGAACCTTCCAGAATACGACTCACTCGCGAGCCACTCGCACGCCCCAAAGGAACCACCAGTGACGATGTCGGTGCTTGCTCTCCACCATCGCTGCGTCCCAGAGGAACTGCCAATGATGCATCTGTGGAGGCTTTACTGGCGGAAGGATCGTCCCATCCAGAACCCCAATAGTTTCCCAGCTGTACCAGTGACGATCGCACTGATCGCGAGCCCTCTTTTTCTTCCCGTTCCACTCTGGGTACAGTTGGAATATCCACAATCGTCCGTCCTTTCTTGGAGGGTGCAGTTTTCATCACCGGTGGAGCAGGATAGAAGGAAGGAATCTGAATCTTCGCCTTGGCGTCCTCCCGCTTATCGTCTTCTGTCTTTGGGGTTTGGTCCTCGGCATTGCTTGCACTGACTGCCTTGCCATCGGCAATTTTGACCTTCTTCTTCGGCGGCGGCTTAGCGGCATCATCTGCATCCGTCATGGTGACATCCTCCGACTGATTCTCGTCCAAGGAATCGGCTTTGCGTTTCGAAATGCTTCCCCAAGAACCAGTGAACACCTTATCAGGGATGTGATCTAATTCTTCTTCGTCCGAATCCGTCTCTTCATTTTGGTGTTCCTCGTCTTCGTCTGCGCGATGCAGCGACAGCCCCACATAAGGCGGCAACGGATGAGGGTTGGCACACTTCTCACTCGCTTGAGGGAACGGCGCAACCTCATCTAAATAGGGTGCATCCCACCCCAACGTTTTCGCCTTTGGCGCATCCTCCGTGGCGGAGGGACCCACTTTGCCTCCACCACTTCCCTGCTGCCGTACCGTGGAGGGAGATTCGTCATCTTCTTCCTTCTCTTGCAGCCATTTTGGTCCAAACAGAAAAGCCGCTAGCCCCTGCCAATCCGAAGACAAGTGCGCTCTTGCTGTGGTTGCTCCCCCCGGAAAAAGATCCTCTTCGCTCGAAGTATCCCGTATATGCAGTCGCTCAACAGCCGGGGAAGCGACAAGCTCGCACGCTTGGAGAGCATCCAAAATATTGACATGGGCGCTCGTTCGCCCACTAGATTCCACCAGATGAGACAGCGTCCGACCCACTCGGTTCAAATAATTCAGCAGTATGTCTGCCATGACATCCAAAGCACCCTCCGACATGCTGTCAATCCCTAGATGAAGGGCCGCCCGCCCCACTGATCTTCTAGCTATTTCAAAAGTATAAATGGGCTCTCGAACCTCCATGATGATGGCAAGGATCTCCAATCCACTCACTTCCTGTAACGAAATACAACAATTTAACACGGACCCCTGCACTTATTTGCATGTGCTCATAGTCGAACGACGCCGATCGGTCGAAGGCAAATGGCAACCACAGCATGCATGCAGAAACGACGACATGCGATGATACGAGTACATACGAAAATAAAAGAGAGCGGCAAAGTGTACAACGCATGTCTTTCGCCCGTCCGCGCGCTCATCGGTCTCTGAGCGCGCACTGCTGAGCGAGAAACCTCTCTCGGTGCGTTTTGTCGCTATGAGTGCCGTACCAGTTACGTACTGTACCTGGTACAGTAAATGGCTGTAAAGCACAGAAATCGGTTGGGTCATGTAAGTCAAACAGATTGGTCTGCCTTTCGCTCGTCAGAGTTCTTCTACTTTCCGCGCATCGGATTTCGATGTCATGTCGATGATCGCGAGGACTGAGGCGACGAGGTTTTGAATTTTTGCTTGGCCGCCACCACTCGATCCCGTTGCCCATGGTGGTGGTGAGACAAAGAGAGCAGTGCTACAAGGACGCTATACAACACCGACTTTCGATAGTCATACCCAGCTATCATTCCTCTCAACAGTCCATACAGTGTTTCTGATATCATTTCCACCTTCGAAAAAAATAGATTGATATCATGAGTGCCGAAGATGTTGCCAAAGCGTTCGTTGGTCATTTCTACCCAGCATTTGCTTCCAACCCAGACAGTCTCGCGGGTCTATACGTAAGTCGTCATTGGCTGTTCCTTGGTACAAGTCATTCCTGTGATGATTGTAATGCGGATTCCTTGTCGGATGATGCCAGCTGCGTCTTGAGTCATTCATTCTAACCCGGCGCACCCCACTCACGCACTCGTTGTCTTGTCAAATTCATAATACTGCTCCATCATCTATCGTTCGCTTCCTCCAGAACCCAGGGTCCATGTTGACGTTCGAGGGCCAACAGTTCCAAGGGACACAAAACATCATCAACAAGCTCAAGACCGTCGGAAGAGTTCAACATACTGTGAAGAGTATGGACGTCCAACCGTCCAACGATGCCAATGCCCTGGTGATCTTTGTCACTGGAAGTGTGCAAATTGATGGAGGAAATCCCTTGCACTTTTGTGAATTCTTTCAGCTGGTGAGTACTGGCCCTGGCCAGTACTATGTCCACAATGACGTATTTCGACTAAATTACGGATTGTAAGCGATAGGAAACATCACACGATGGATGGTGAATGCATCACGTACTCTCCCAATTGAGTGCATCAAACAGCGTGTGCCTGTCAGTGAGGGACGATGGACGAGACCAGCGGGCCTGCTTGCGGGGCAATGGTACACTAGACAAAAATCAATATCGATACATACATACATCTAGAAGCATCAGCAATATCCTTTGTGTTGTCGATCGTCGTTGCACAGTGAAGAAGTTTATGTGAATAGCCGATCAAACCACGTATGCAGGACCGATTCAGTTGGACTCTCACCATGCATGCATGTAGCGAAAACTAGTAGGTATACAGATATCATACCAGCACCCAATGAAAGAACATATAAGCTACATGTCGCACCATTAGTTTTAATTTTTTCTGGACCCCCTTCCGGCATTTGCTGCCTGGCGGCTTGTCGCTTTACTTCCTTAACGTCAGTGAAAGCTTACTACCTTTCTTCCACAATTAGTCTAATCCTTGCTCTTCTTCTTCGGTCTGTATTCGGCAATGACAACGGCGTGGTCTCTCTCGTATGGCTCTAACGTGAGCTGTTCTAGCGGCTTGAAATTCTCTGACTGCAGCTTGCTGACCTCCCTTCGAAAGACCGCCTCGGGTGCTGCTGTGGAATCGATACAACTCGCCTTGATGGCAATCACCGCATGCCCTCCGTTCTTTAGGAAATAATGCGAGTTCAAAGCCACAATACGGGCTTGATCTGGCTGAGCCACATCGGCAAAGACAACGTCAACCATACCAACCAGCATGCGGTACTTGAGAGGGTGTCGAGCATCTTCGATAATGGGAATAATGTTGGTTCGCAACTTGGCCACGCCCAAGAGGTCGCGTCCTGGACGATGCGAGAATTCAACTGCGTAGACAGCACCAGTCTTTCCTACAATATCTGATACATGCGAGCAAGAAGTTCCTGCTGCGGCTCCAATGTACAACACTTTAGAGCCAGGTTTGATCCAAATATTGTCAACTCCACCGAGAACTGCAGCAGCAACTGCAAGTTGATCGCAGGAGACGAAAATTTCAGGGTGAGTCGCACATGTGTAACATCGAGACGATAAAAAGTAAAACGAATCCGATCCCGACTTACTTTTGGAGCGGAATGGATTCCAAACTCGGTATTCCACCTTTTCAGCAACGCCTCCTGGGGTGGCACTAGGATTCTCGACGCTAATTCTCTTCTCTCCGTAAACGGCAACTCCAGGCGTCGAGTTCAGCGTTACCAACGCATCTTCTTTTCCACGTGCGACGAAAATTCCCTCGTGGCGGTGAGGTTCAACAACAACCTTAGCACCACCCTGCATGCCACCTCTGCCACCACCGCGGCCGCCTCCTCGTCCTCCGCCGCGTCCACCTCGTCCTCCACCGCGTCCACCATCACGGCCACCCCGACCGCTGAAACCACCACGACCACCTCCGCGGCCTCCTCCGCGTCCACCACCGCCTCTGAAAATTTTAAACAAGAAAGCCATACAAGACTATAGTCAGCGTGTGTTACGGCAAGAGTCGACTCGACGAACACATCCGAGTTTCGAGTCGTCGTACCTTCCGAAGCCCCCTCGGCCACCTGGTGATCTTCCGCCGCCTCCTCGTCCTCTGCCTCTACCACTCATTGTAATGTATGCGTGTCTTTCCTTTATGAACTACTCAAAGGAAAGAAATCAAAAGCTTTCGGGCTTCTTTGCAGATGTCTATTGGATTATTGTCACCGCCATCGCTCGTTGCCTCCGATGGTGCAAGGTGCAAAACAAGAAAGATTTTCTCGAGTGGTTTGTGCTCGTTTGGATGGCGTTGAATGGCATCGCATGTCTCCTGACGCCGGTCTGACGACATCCATATTCGGATATAGGTACAGACGGGGGCGAACCATGCGCCGGCCGAGTTTGTCCAGCGCGCGAGCTAGTTTCGTTATGTATTGGTTGGTCATCCGATTAATGACAAGAGGCGAAGCGAATATCGATATTTAAGGACTTTTCCTACGCATAGAATGGAGCTCATCCTGCCTGATTTTCTTTTTGTCGAGTTCTACGACGGCAAAGTACCGAAGGCTCACGGGACGGCAGCAAATTGATTGAATATCTCTACAGAAAATAATAAATTTTAAACAAGGGCTTGTAGTCTTTTGAGTATAATTGGATATAAAGTTACCGATTTTACTCAATGGAGAGTCTGTCTATATTTGCAGTAGGCCTATCAGAACCTGAAAATGTCATCTTGAGCCATGCTACATCGCCAACTACGTGCTCCGGACATTATGATTATCCCTTCTCCATTCTCGATGAGAGAAAACAGCACTCATCTCAACTCACAAGCCAATTCACCTGCTTCCTTTATTTCGGAAATCTTTGGGATAAGTCGAACAGGATGAACTTTCCCCAAATGCAAATGTTCGCTGGGGCAGAGGGCGCGACTGATGCCCCGAATAATCCACAACAAGAAGATGGAAGTAAGTGTTATGTCGCGATGATTGTGTCATCTGTACCGTTTACACGTTACGAACTTGTCGTTGCCGGCGGGACGGCTGATGGCTGATCTACGCGAACTTTGTCCTCACACTTTGACTTGATTGGAATACTGCGCAGGCAACTCAATGATACAAAATGATTTGATGCGCCAAATGCAGCAACAACTGGCGGGGCAGTCAGGTGGTGCCCCGCAGCAGCAGCAGGGTGGCACAGGGCTTGGACAATTTCAGAATATTAACGCCAATGTCCTGATGAGTGCCTTTCAGAATCAGTCCCCTGAGCAGTTGCTTGCGTCGGTCCTCGCTGCCGCCAACAATAATTCGCAACAACAAAACGGCGCTCCTAGTGCTCAGCAGCCGGCGCCACAACCAGCCTCTGCCGCCGCCTCGGCCCAACAGAATCCATTCGCTGGACTTGATCAGCTGCAAGGTCTCAACCCGACAGCGCTTCCACAAGGTTTCCCGCATTCGTTCAATGGACTGCAAGGCCTGCAGCAACAGCTCATGAGCCTTCAGCAGCAGCTTGGTTCGAGTAGTGGCGCCGGAGGACAAGCACAAGGACAAGAGCAACCACAGCAGAACCAGCCCGAGCAGCATGATCAACGAAACGCTATCTTTCCGCAGCAGCAGCAGCAACAACAGAACCAGCCACAACAGCAGTTTCCTTGGATCGGACAAATGGGGCAGCAGTTTAATCCGGCAGCATTCGGTCCGACCACGATCCAGTTTGGAGCCATGTCTGGTGGAACAGATCACAATGGATTCCAGGACCCGTACCAGAATGCGGGGATGGCTCTTGGGGGGATGAACGGCATAAACCCGGCCACGTTCCAATTCCAGCAACATCAACAACAGTTCCAGCACTTTCCACAGCAGCAGCAAAATGCCATGGCAGCACAGCAGGCACAGGCACAGGCAAGGCGCGGCTCCTCCATTTCTGGAACCTCTGCGCAGCAGGCAAAAGGCTTGTCGGCGCTACTTAGTGAGGAACAAGATGCTTCGACTAAAAAGCCTGCAAAGGCAAGGAAGGTAAACAATGTGGACAAGAAGAAGCGAACGCGAAGCTTTCCAGAGAAGCTCATGAGTGCTATCACGGATTACGGCAACGAGGAATCGGTCGCGTGGTTGCCGGATGGAAAATCGTTTGTTGTTGTCAATCCAGACCTTTTTTGTAGTCAAGTTTTGAACAAGATCTTTAAAGGATCAAAATATGCTAGCTTTGTGAGGAAACTACATCGGTACGTAAAAGGAGGAGATTGTTCGATGCCTTTGTTTTGAAAAGGCAGCTCATTTTGTTGTTGTGGGTCAAGATGGGGCTTCGTTCGTTTGACAAGTGGGACAGGCACAGATTGCTTCCACCACCAATATTTTCAGAGACAAAAGAGAGATCTGGCTGCGAAAATTGTCTCCGTTCGCAATGATAAGGAACCCCAACCTTCCCGAAGCAATGTCAAGCCTCCTAGTCTCGCTGGTGTTGAGAAATTTATCCGGGCTAAAGTAGTGGCTGCTGCCGCGACGGCTGCGGCAACTGCCGAGGAAAGTCTTCTACGCAAGGAAGAAGATGATCTTTCGGGTGACGACTGAGAGCAATAGGCTGAGGCTTTGGAAGTCGGTGCAGTTTCTTATGTATATATTTGAGGGGTGGTCCTTTTTTCTACTAGTTTGGTTGTTTGCATACTATGCTGTAGTTGCGAAGATCTCAGCGAGGATACGGCTAAAGTTTGTATATATACTACCGACATGCCCCCTTCCCAGAGGATATCAGAAACGCCCTACTAAGATAGCATAATAGGTGTTCTTTGCCCCTGAAAAACCAGAAGACCATCCTCGCCACGGTAGATGCCGTCAAAAATACACTATGATGAGAACAAGGACCAGCGAGTTACTTCAAGCAAATAATTACCGCTAGCAACGAGGTCAGCCAAGCATGCGGACTCGTAACCTCCAATAGTCAGACCTTTGGATTCGACTGAAAGATCACCGTCATCTCTGTAGTAGTACTTGCCTTGGAAAGTGAGCAGGGAGTGTCCCAATCCAAACTTTGCCATTTCAAGACAGGAAGATATGGTTGCTCTATTGTCAGCGCCAAGGTCTGGTGCAGGCCATATTTGAATTGTTGAGTGAGCATCACGCACAAACATACCGTACGTTGTTGGTGGTGCCCTGGATGGTGGTACGGCCGGTACGGTAGACCGGGTGGGCGGGCGGGGGAGAGAATTGCTACTAGTAGTAGAGGGTCCCTCTACTACTCGCTGTCCCTGCTGGTACCAGTACAGAACAAAGTGCTGACTGTAGCAGCTGCGGCGGAATAAAAGATCGTTCATTTCGCACTGATGGCGCCACCCGCCGGCCTGCTGCATGCCGTGCGTGGCGGCGGGAGCAAGAATGGAAAACTCATTGAAGCAACTTAGGGCTTATATAGAATTCAATGGGCTTATAAATGAACCTTGAGCTGCGACACAATTATCCACTCACAAACTTCTTCAAATCGAACTGACATTGGGGACTTGAACATCGCTTGTTTTCTTCTTCAACTGCAACAACAACAACTGTAGAGAAGCAGCCGAAGGAAAAGAACAAGCAAGATCGATGAATCATCATCTATAGTGTATCTTTTAGCTTCTCGACAATAATAATGTACACAGTTTCCTACGGAGTTCAACATCATCTCGCAATACAGTGTCAAGAAGCAACGCAGAATTGTAACCATGAATACTTTCTCCCGAATGCAGTGGCTCGACAGAAAACCCATGCCAATGCAACAAGTTCGAAAAAAGCGTCCTTTGGTGGCCACGTGCACAGAGGGTTCAAAGGGCAAGCGCCGTTGTGTGAAACAGCAGCTATCGTTGTTCGGGCCTCCGATAACGGTATATTGCGGCGATGCAGCAGCACTATGGAGCTGCTACTTCTCTCTTCGTCATTATGGCACTCCTGTACCGGCCTCGCCACTGCCACAGTTTCTGGACGAAATCCACTCCCTTCCCGCTAGAACATGGCTAGTCGCAGAAATGATGAATGCTCAGCTTGACAATTATATCCTTCAATACACTGGGATTCGTGTATTGGCAGAATCTGGACCGAAAATCTTAGGAGCCCAACTTTTTGTTGAGAGGCTCTTGAATGCCATGAAGACACACATGGATCTTCCTTGTATCCATTTCGAGGCTTGCCGTGCCCTGCTACAGTGGATAAAACCGGACAAAGATGTGTTGCACAAAGTCTGCGAAAATATTCTCATGCTCATCGAATCTCTAAATTATCATTCCAGCTCCCTTCAATTGAGATACATAATCTTAGATATTCTAAGATATCTGATTGGATGCTCGAAGGAAGAGCTCCAAAAGATCGCCTGTGAGGTCAAGGTAATATCGTCCATACTTCGATTGCTGAAAGATAATATTTCCGACTTGTCAACCCAGCAGATTGGCATCTCCATTTTTTCTTGGGCCATCGAGGAGAAACCGAGTCGGGATGTGCTTGTCAATGACGGTGGAGTCGCACTGTTGCTCAAGAACATGAGAATCCATGCATGGGACGAAACAGTACAGTGCAACGCTACGGCGACGCTGTCTTGGCTTATTCATACATCAGATTCAAGCTCATCGATACTTCATGTTACTGACCTTTCGACTGTATTCGATACAATGAAACGATTCTTGAACAATCCAATGGTCTTTGGTAACAGCCTTTGCGTGTTGAGTGGAGCTCTTTCATCCCATCATCGTCAGGAGACTTTTGATCTTTCCAGCATCGAAGTGGCCAACTTTGTCTTACTCGGAATGGAAACTCACCCGCACTCACCCAAAGTTCATCGCAACGGGCTGAACCTCTTGAGAATTCTTATTGCAGATGGAAACGAGAGAGATGAAGCCATTTCTACGGTGTTGGAAAAGATCAGTGTCATTGGGAATTCGATGAAGCTCCATCCCGAAGATACGGCAATTCAAGCGGATTCGTGCGAGATACTTGCTCACATTGCCTCACAATCCGAAAAGGCGAGCGCTGTCATTAAGCAGTCAGGATGCCTTGAAGCAGTGTATCAATGCCAGTTGAAGCATCGTTGCAATCTTCGAGCACAGCACAATGCCTTATGGTTTCACAGCTGCCTCCTCAGGGATCAACGGAATGGGGTTGAGACGGCATTTGGGGGAGGCCTCCAGGTTCTAGGGACTATGACAAGGGGGATTGTGCCACCAGATCCCAATCATGCAGAAGATTAACGAAAGCGCATTTTCTCGACGCGGCAGCTTTATGAGTCGGTTGCTAATGTTAGCGTTCAACAGTACGAGTATAGCTAATCATGAATAGCCAAGTTCTGACTGCAATAGGATATTTGCCCTTGTGCAACACCAGAGCTAGTTTCCATCGTCTTGCACCAATTCAAGTTGTACACCAGTGATTGCAGCGACGGCGCGCTCGTCGCCTCCAAATGCAGTGGTTGCTGCTGCTTCTCCCGGAGTACGATGCTCCAGAACATTCATGAGCGCTAATAAACCCATTGGATGGAGTCCAAAATGATCTCGATGGTGCACAAGGGCCCAGACAACGCATTCCATACCGCCCTCTTCTAAAACCCATTTGCGAACATGCGATGTAGCGGGCGCTCCTTCCAATAATTCGCGTAGGACAGCGCAAGAAAAGAATTGAAGAGTAGGCGTGCTTGGGTAATTCTTCATGACTTGTACGGTAAGACGGATTGCATCTTTAGTATACCGCATCGGCAGGCGCCCAGCGCCACGAATGAGAAGAACGAGGCAGTGTCCCTGGATGGATGATATTCTAGGCCATCGCCCCATCACCTTCAGTATCACCTCTGATATTGTACCCCAATCAAAAATTCGCCTATCACCGAGTTTTCCCAGTGCTGAAAGGCAGAGGTCAACGACGTCAGAATCGTTAATATGATTCTCCATTACTTCTGAAAAGAGATCGACGCCGTCGAGCGCCAAAATCATCTCTCTTATCCGTCGATTGAACCCGAATTGAAGTAGTGCATAACAAGCCGTGTGCAACAGACGTGGATCGTCATCAAAATTTCGCATCGCCTCAATGATCAGCTGAATACCTCCTAGATTGACCACTTGTTCGCGAGGTCGAGAGTTTATCTCGCGAACCAACATGGCCAAGAAGGTAATACCAAGCCCTTGAATCACAACATCATTCGAGTGGGTTCTCATGGCTTGAATGAAGACAGGGATAGCCCTTGCATCAAACAAGGCATCCCATCGTTCGTTGTTCTCGGTGACAAGTATTGTTCGCAACGCCCGAAATCCCAGTAATTGAATCTTGATCCGTTCGGGATGTCTCTCCATACCTGTCAGTACCGCTGCCAAGTCGGACTCTAAAGTCGAACCTTCTTGGAATAGCGCGGTCACAGTAGCTGGATCACAATCCTTACTACAAACACACAATACTCGCCATCCCCGTCGCAAAATATCCAAATCAGTGTTCTGAAAACAATCCAAAGACTGAATGATCCCTTTGATCAAATCGCCCTCCTCGGCTAGCTCACCAGGTTTAGCGGATTTGGCAGCTAATTCTGCGGCATACAAAAACACCTTGGCGAAAAAGAATGACATCGAATCTGCAATAGCATTATATGCCGAGGAGAGACTCAAGGAAGAAGTCCACATGCTTCTGCCATCGGTGGACAAGCGTCGCTTCTTTCTTCGAAGGAATGAACTTCTCGAGGAATCTGTCGGCGAGGAGGGATCCTCGCGTTCTTCTGTCTCTGCCCTATTCCGCTTCCGTCTATGTCGAGTACATCTCCCCGCAGCTCGTCCTCCTGTAGAGTTTGGCTCGTTCGATGATGATGCAGAGGGGGCTGAATTTGAAGACGACGACGACGACGACGACTCTTCCGTGGCGGATGCTGACCACCTCGATCCCATGTTTTCTCGTTTCAACAAGTACTGGTACTGTAGGTCTTGCAATTCGCTCCTCTTTTCGCCTCTGGTTGCTTGCTTTCTGGGACAGGCGAGGTTTCAAGGTCAAGTGAGTGGCTTTGAACTGTGAGTTTCTCAGCTTTGTGATTGTTTTGAAAGGGGGCGGTTGGACAATACCGGTACATAACTCTTCTCGGAGGGGGTGGGGGGGGGGGGGGGGTAGATAGTGAATATAACTCTTCGAGAGTTGAGAGATGCCATCGGTATGACATACCGACCGGTATCGTACACAGTAGTTGATGAGAGGTGTACTACTCGTACGAGTACGAGAAAAGAAGAGAATCGTGTCTGACCGTCCATCAGACACCAATGTCAGTCCAACGAACGATCTCGAACTATCGTCTCGGAACCATACAAATGATCTTTATCATTCTTGAGCATCTCCAGTTCAAAGAGGGGATTGCCTTTTTTGTCCTTCAGCGAGTGAACAAAGTCAAGACATTAGTTTGATACTGTACAAGTCGCATGGGCACCTGTCAAGCTGTCTTCCACGTCAAGTCAGTCAAATATCAAGGCACCGGTCCTATTGTTAGGGTATGATTAGGACCGGTGCCAAATGCGCACGAGTCCTACCAGTCCAATTTTTAAGCACCGGTCCTTTTCTTACTGTATCATTAGGACCGGTGCCATACCACTCTTTTTCACGAAGCCACTTTTTTCGCTGAACACAGTGATTTTATCGTGTTATAAATTTCGTTCACTAAATTATTGATTTCAGTAGTTTGAGGTGATCATCAAGGAGTTTTTTATGTTGTGGGCTCGAAAAACAAGCTTGTACCCTATGATACCGGTACATACTGTAGCGGTACGAAGAGTCGTCTCTACCGGTGTAGAGTACTGTACAGTAGATGCCCTGCCTGCAGGGTCCCTGCGCGTCCCGCCTACCCCGGTACCAGTAGATGCTATCTCCCCTCAATCTCGCCGTGGTACCCCCAGGTACCGTACCTGGTACCGTATGTATGTACAGATGATACGTTCTCGACAACCCGGACTAATTATGTTGTGGTCGTGTCGGTCGAATTCGTGTCAGACTAATACTACCTACTACCCGAACTCTTTCCCTCTAATAATGCAGTCGATCGCAACAAGTACCAGGTACGTTACCGCCGTAGATTGGGTTGTTGTTCTCCGTCATGATTCATTGCTCTCGACCGCCAAGGTAGCATGTAGCTAAATTAGACTGCACTTTTTCGCTGCTTTACGATATCCTCTACTAGTAGAGTAGTTACACGGAAGAGAGATTAATTGCTCTCGACCGTCAAGGTAGTAACTAAATTAGACAGTGCACTTTTTCGCTGCTTTGCGATATAGAAGTAGTAGTAGCTTTAGTCGTCAAAGTTCTCTCTACCTACCTAGTCTAGCTAAACGACTATGCCCACGTAGCAATCGTGACGTGAGGCTCTGACTGAATGGTTTGGTTAGATAATACTCATATTTGGCGAAAACCCGGATATGCGCCTTTTCTTTTAACTTGTGCAGCAGCATTCCCTTTGCGGCTTTCAACCCTCTGAAGTTAGTACGAGGTAGGTACGTATGGTAAAGTAAGAATATGCAGTACTTTGTACTGTCCTTATTTGAACAATTGGCACATATAAATCAAACCGTCCTTGCTTTTCGCAATTCCAATGCCAATCTGGGTCCAGTGCCTCGCCAAGAGATTGAAGCGGGCCGTCTCCCCCTTTTGTTTCATCATTGTCCTGTGGATTTTTTCAATGGACTCGCCTTGTCCTATATTCCCATGATAGCTTGTTGGAGTGCAACGGTTACCATTGGATGCCGCCAAATCAATAGCGACTTGCTTGGCAAGAGTATCCATCAACATATTGCGAGAAAAGTCTGGCAATCCGCGTTTCGTTCTGGACTTGCTGACCAACTCATACGGATTTGTGATGGTTTGGGGTCCGGGAGGTGGCGGGGTGGAATCACTCTTAGGACTTGTATGGCTCGGAGAGCCGTGGCTCGGCGTCTTGTCTGAGTTGCTTCTGCTCTTGGAGGGGGGACTGAAGATGAAGGCAGATGTCAGACTGTTACGACGGGGGGCGGAATTCTTGGGTGTCCCCTCTGCCTCGCCAGTTTCATTGTTGTTGTTTCCACCCATACCCATCAAGGACCCTAAGCTAAGACGTCTCACAGTCTTCCGTGTTTTGGGGGTACCTGGAGAAGCCGGCATACCGATAAAGGACCCTAAACTAAGACGTCGAACAGTTTTCGAGTTCGGCGTGCCTGGAGAACCCACTATATCTTTTTCAGCCGATCGAGCCTGTTGTTGACGGGCTCGTATTTGTTTATCCCCACTGTGAAACGACCACGACGCACCAAGACCATGCCCTCGGTTCAGTTTATTCCTTTCTTTTCTGAGAGGACTTCCGTCGAGACTCTTGGTTCGGTCCACTCCGCGACTCGCAATTCGAGGGGGGGTTTCTGCTGAGTTCAAACTTTGACTGTTGTCACTTGTTTCAGATTGTTCACTGCTTTTAGTTGGTCGAGGCGGTTTTCTCCCGATGGTTTCGTCCAGCGTGGGTGTAGATGACCCCAAAAGACTTCTCCGGCGTGCCGTGGGCGTAGGTCGTGAGGATATCGTCGACTCGGAACGCTCTGAGGGTTCATCGTCCATTTCTGCCGTACTTGATGTATCGTTGGCTGATTTTGTCGATTGGCCAAAGAAACCACACCTGGTGGTGGATTTTTTGGACGTACCGGGCTCCTTTTCCTTAGAGAGATCGGGAGCTGAGGACCCAAGCAAGCTGTGCCTCCGACGAGAGCTGGGCTTCTGGGGTACGTCCGAACGCTCGATCGAACCCCCTCGGTGTCCACCAGAGTCTCCAAACCAGCTTCGCCGCCGCCTCGCTGATGTTGCCTCTCGTGGACTCTTCTGGACCTCCAAAGTAATGCTCGATTGAGAAGTGTCGGGATTTTGCCCGAAAAAGTCCAGCCTATCTTTCAGTGCCTCAGGTTCGTCGAAGTCCGCAACAATTGCGCCCGTCATACTGAGCCTCTTTTTTATTGTCATCTTGCCGATTGTTTGTATCCGATCAAGGAAGTTGTATGGCAGGCAGTGTGTAGGCTGTTCGTATGTGTGTTGCGTGATATGTGCTATTTTATGGAGAAAGTGGTGGTAGAAAGAAGAAAGTACTGCAGGGCCTCTCTAGAGAGAGA
This sequence comes from Nitzschia sp. pyKryTriq1, assembly GCA_956465555.1. Lineage (NCBI taxonomy): Eukaryota > Bacillariophyta > Bacillariophyceae > Bacillariales > Bacillariaceae > Nitzschia > Nitzschia sp. pyKryTriq1. Next base: position 1,439,798 of record OY101123.1, on the reverse strand, counting down.
ATGAATAGCAGGACAGGAAACTTCACAAACAGAGATCGCTGAGATGATGGGATATGGCGGGATAATAATGAAGATGATGATGATTATTCTCATGATGAGGATTATCTGCTCCTTCGCTCTATTATCTCGGTCACTGCTCACAACATACGCAACCACGTACAGTAAGACTAACTGTACCACCAACAATGCGAGTAAACATCATATGCATACTTTACACACGAACGAAAATTTATTGTGCCACAACACTTAGTGAGAATGATAACCAACTGTAATTCGGCCCAGTACAAGTACGGTACAAGAGTTCCCATAGCCCAGCCCGGCGCTCCCGCGGGCGCAGTCGTTGGGGACTACTGCACCGTATGTACGGAGAAAGACCAAAAAAAAAATATTACGTTCATCTCTCAAGCTAGCGAGTGCGTTGTAGACTTACTCGTAACGGTACTAATTGCACAGTACCTGGTACTCGTACACTACGGTACTACAGGCTTCCAGTTAGTTATTGGTAGGATGACCAGACCACGTTGTAATTCAAATAATAATTCATTCAAGACTTATGGCAGAAAATAGGAATCATTTATGCCTGATACTTTAAAAAATAGAATGTGCAAGACCGAAGGCTATAATATTCAAAACAATACAGTCATCGTGTCGATGCTCGTCTCTCCACTAACTCTAGTGCAAGTACCGGGCGGTAGTGCCGTACGAGTACCAGTGTTTTACTGGTTGTCGGCGTTACAAAACGACCCAATCTTACGTACTTTCGACAGGCACAATCGACCCCTTCAGACTGTCCAGCCCCTTTCGTACCAACATGGTTGCAATCACTGATAATAAACGAACTCATCGAACTATTACTTGGGGGTAGCACCTCCCTCTACCGGTAGTAATTGTGGGGAGAAAGAAGAGACCCAAAAATTTAATAATTTCTCCGAACCGGTTTTCGGCCTTGGAAGACGATGATAGAGCGTTGGTGTTGTACTTACCGGGGAGAGCCGTCACATCGATGGCGGCTTCGACGAGTGCATCCTTGGTAGCTTGAGTTACGCCTTTTGAGCAAAGGAGGTTCATCTGAGGCGGCGCAGAATCTCCTCCAGGATGGCGGACATCAGAGGCGCAGAATCGGCAGGATTGGCAGGATGTCCCCGATATTATTTATATAGTAGGCAGAATTCTCTTAAGAAGAAACTTCAGATTTAATTAAGGTACTTTTTCTCTGCCAAATTCTCCAGGGAGCTTGCAAATTCCGCCTGCAGATTTTCTCTGGCAAATGCTCCTGGCGATCCCTCACTATCGTATTTTTGGCCTCCCGCTACTCCATAGAAATCTCCAAGACCCCTGCTGAATTCACCAGTACATCAGTCAAATCTCTCCAACAATATCATGTCTTCTTCTACCATAAAAATAATCAGGCGCCCCCCACACACTCACCGTTGCACCCTCAGCACTCAACACTCGACAATGTACAGTACTACCGGTACACTACACGCCCCAATGCTGATCCGCTCCCCATCCCGCCATTGCAACACCACCTGCGTAATAACGGTACTGTTCTTTAACTTACTGATAACGACCAATCTTCCCGATTCAAACTCTCCAAGGCTTCTCGACCGGAAACTAATATTTCTTACAGTAGTTTTTATAGCGACAGACCATAAAAATAATCAGGCCGTTGCACCCTCACTCAACACTCTACAATCTACAGTACCGGTACACTACACACCCCAATGCTGATCCGCCCCCCACCCCGCTGTTGCAACACCACCTGCGTAATAACGGTTCTGTTCTTTAACTTGGTTGGAATGAAAATGAAAGAATTTGTGAGACGAGCCGACTCAGCGAAATGGCAGGGGTGATTTTGCGTCACACTTTACTTAGAAGAAATGGCGATAGAAACGGTCGAAGTGCCTTGTCATTATTTAAGGTATGTGACATGTGAAATGACACGTTCTAAGGATTCTGATTGCTTCTGACTTCTGCCTGGAATTTCCCCAACCCTGACGGCGGCGAATCGCATCGTTCAATCTTGGTTCAATTCGTAAAAGCATGACGTATTCAGCCATTTGCTTGGCTGCTTAATTGCTTGTGCTCCGGCCAAGTTACAGTCTGCCAATGAGATTGGGTCGTTTTCAAGGCCGAAAACCCATAGGCCGAAAACCAGGAAAACACTAGTACTCTATCTTGTGGAGTACCAGCACCCTGGTACTTTGGGTTCTACCCTACTCTCTACTCTCTACTCTCTACTCTCTACTCTCTCTAGTAGAGTAGTAGTAGAGAGAGAGAGAGCTAGAGTAGAGTAGTAGTACTCTACTAGAGCTGGTAGAGTAGTAGTAGAGAGTGTAGTCTACACTCTCTCTACTAGCTAGGTAGTAGGTCGCCTTTTCAGCGCTCTAGCTACTGCTTGTGAGGACCACTACTACTAGCTATGACCGGTATTGCGACTACTGGTCTACCACCATTCGACGAGGACGAGGACGACGAAAAGGGTGCACCCCTCGTCTTCAACGAGGAGGTGTCGTCCTCACCAGCACTTTCTAGTAGTATAGTACTACCCTCCATTATGGCTACTCTCTAGAGTGTAGAGAGCTCTAACTAGTAGAGAGGAGAGAACAAGCAGAATAACTCTCAGATTACTCCTCTAGTAGAGCTAGTACCGGGAGTACTCTAGCTCTACTAGTAGAGTAATAAGCGTACTAGCTACTAGTAGCATATTCCTGCTTTTGCTTCGCTGCTCGTCCTTTTGCTACTAGTAATACTCTAGCAAAACAAGAAAGTCCATGAAGAAGGAGCCAGTGGACCACATGTTCGGTGAATTGATGATCCAATAAGTGAACTCGGTTAAGTGGAGATTTCCGCATTTTTTCGTCCTCTAGCTAGTAGAGGGAGTGCACTGCTGGATTATTGGTTCGGGGTATTTGCTTCGCATTCTGGAAACATGTCTCCCGTGGTGGTGGTGTCACATGCAAACAGCTTCTTCAAAGTCTACCAAATCTTCTTATGGCCCGTAGACAATCTCAGTTCGGCCTTCAGTTATGGTAAATCAATGGTACCGAATCCAAGATTTTGAGTACGTGTACCTATTCATCTCGTCGGTCCTTTCTGGAATTAGTGCCCACTTGACGGCAACAGATCTTCGAATGTATGATCGTGGGCGTAGCCAGTATCATTTCCATCACAAATCGAGCAGCCGTATCCAAATGACGCCAAACAAAATGAAAACGCCGGAGGGACCACATCACATCTACGCAGGAGCAATTGTGTCCGTGATGGTCAGCTCGAGACGCTCACTGAAAAGCTGACAGACATACAACATTCCATCTCCACTTTTTGCCGTTCCAACCCCAAACTCTTGAAAGTACGGGCTTAGAAGATTTGCGCGTTCCCTTCCCTCCTTGTTTAGCATAATGGCCCGATGGATAGCACGAATAGACTCGCCTCGTAGCACGTTTCCGACATAAGTCGCTGGAAGTGGGGTTGTACCTGACGCTTTTGACATTTTCTCTGCATTTTCTCGTGCTATCTGATCCATTGCAATATTTCTTGTAAGTGGACGAAGGCCTCGCTTCATCCTCTCACGATTCACCAGCACGTGGTTACTTGCAAAATATGATGTGCTGTGAATCTCTTCTTCTGAGTATTGTTGAAGATCCATCAGTGAAGCAGATTTCCCACGACGAGTAGCTTCTCGATGAAGCATCATACTCTGTGCTCTTTGTGGTGGTTTCATCTGACGTTCGCCCTCGTCATCCTCGGCAGGCTCTGCGCCGTTGTTTCGCTTTGATTTAGTTAATCCCGCCCGACGATCTTCCCTGTCTTTTCTTCCCGGCCTACTCAATGGCCCAGCACTACTACTCCTCGTTGGCTTCTCTTTGGATCGCACCGGCTCTCTTCGCCCAGCGCGACTGCTCTTCTTGGGTAAGAGTGCCTCCGTATCCTCCGTGCTTGAAGAGTCACCTTGATGGGTGGCCATTGTCTTCTGGCTACCGCCAAGACCAGCCAACTTTCGGAAGGAGTTGAGTCTCTTGGAGAGCCTTTGTGAAAAATTCTTCGGTGGAGATGATGGCTCATCGTTCAGAGACTCCTCTCCGATACCTAGATCTACATCGTCGGCGGACCTCGCCCTTCGGCGCTTGGGACTTTCTAACGCCTTTTCTTCTACCAGCGGTTCGTCGATATCGGCTGATCGCGTTCGTCTTGTAGAAACTGAACCACGAGATGACCGCCTTGACCTTCGACTGCTGTCCTTTCTCCGTAAGGCTGGAGCACTTGCTACACTTCCACCACTGGACGAACTCTTTCTTTTCGGTTTTGAGCTTCCTAGAAAGTCATCTAGACCTGCCCCATCCGAATCCTTGCTTCCAGCTCGTGCAGATGCCCGTCTCTTTGGTGTTGCAGGGCTTTTCGTTGGTGATGATGGTTCGACTTTGCTTTTCAACGGACCCACGGAACTCGATCGTCTTCTCTCATTATGAGGCCCCGGTGACGCGGATCTCTTCTTCATGGGACCAGGACTCGCAGTTCTCCGTTTCATTGGGCCTTCCCCGGGTTTATGCTTTATCGGGCCTTCACCGGGTTTATGTTTCATAACATGGGAGCTCCGCGGCCTACCACCTGATGGGCTTTTTCTCTCGCCGCTCATTCTCCGCCGAGGGGAACCATCCCGGCTAGAACTGACTGGCATCGAAGCAACAGTCCGCGAATCTCGCCTTTTAATAGGTTTGGAGTCATTCATCTTCCCCAACAAGTCCCCCAGTTTCCCTTCATCGTCGCCCGGTTTCACCGTTCGGTCGCCCTTCAAATCGTTGTCGTCATCGTTGTCGTCTTGGCGGCGCCTGTCTCTGCTTGCCCTCCCGGTATGTTCGCTGAGTGACATTTCATCTCTTCCTTTAGGTTTTTTCTTGGATACTGGCATCGAAGTTCTCCGAGCAGGGGGGATAACATCATCTTCCCCAAAGGGTTCTGCCCACTTATCCGCGGCTGAAAAAATAGCATTCTTTCGATCGTTTTTCGATTGTCTGGAATTGATAGATTTTTTCCGTTCGATGGCAACCTTGTTTATCCGTTTTCTGGTGGCCTCATCGAGTCGAATCGAAACGTCGTCGTCATCGTGGCCTTGCGTCATGGCCGGTATTTTTTGGTACGCACTGATTGACCCAGCAGCGATACAAACACCAGATCCAGACGACGGTGCGGTAGTTAGCTTGACGCAGAAGTAGCAATACTTTTGCAAGAATTGTTATGAAAGCACTTTCGTGTTCCTGGTTGGGGTTTCGTTGGTTGTGTTCCAGAGAGAGCGGAGAGTACAAGTACCGGTACGGTATGGATACCAGGTAAATCGATTTAGCAGAGCATCCTTCCGTTATTGCATCACAAGCTTCTGCGCGGCTTGCCGGCTGGCGGCGACGTGCGAACCACTACTGAACGATCGTTCTACCCCACATAAAATACTTCACTCGTACCGCGCATAACTGGTGTTTTGTTGGTGGGAGGAAATAAATCGAAAGATTGATGGCCGGCGTCGTCGTCGTCGTCGTCGACAAAAAAGAAAGCCCCTTTTCCGAGCAAGAGCTGCACCCTCCACAAAGGGGTCATCTCCATCAAATTGATTTCCTTATATCCATCTCCTTTAACCCCTCAAAAAGGACCGCAACCTGACGAAATGACCCCGCCTTTATGTAAATTCCAAAATGGTCATTCCACACGATGTGTCTTTTGGCACGCGGGACCCGCGCCACGGAAGCTACGTGTATGCGGCCAGACGAAGAACGATCCAATTTAAAGAATTCTCCGACTCCTTGGATTAACTCCTGTGACCATTGACCATGACACAACATTTTGATTTTTGTGTTTCGTCCGAATCACGAAGACAAAAGATGCGAGCAACGACACACAACCGTGTCTTCTTCGTTTCCTTCACTTTCTCCTCTACGAGTAGACTTTTTCTCTAGAGCTACCATATTCCCTGTCTCAGGATATAGCAGGAATAGAGAAGGGGGAATCTCGATCGATTTTCTCAGACATCGCGCGATCGGCAGCCGAGAAAATGGCGGCAGTCCGTACTTCGTGGTAAGTCCTATCAATTTTCATGGCATGACAATTATGGTAATAGAGTATTATTGATGAGCGAGAAGGACGATAAAACTTGTGTCTATATTATTAGATCCCAAGAAGAGGCCATCGCGCCTTCTTTGTTGACGACAAACCAAGGGGTTTAGCTGATTCGCCTCGCCGATGTTCAATTTGACTTTGTTTGCTTGTTGCCCTTCGTTGATCTTCCACTAAATCCATTTCCGCTCCCAATATATCATCACATATTATACTTCAGGCCAAGACAATGTCAAAAGCCTCTACAAGATTATCACTTCCAGTAATCTCTACCTGGTGATTTGTTTGTGGATGGCGGGTACGACCAGTAGATTCTTATGGTTCGTTTTCGTCACATCATGGGCTACTAGCTGGCCAAAGGGACCAAATAATCTTTATGGCATTTACACTTATGGCACTGTTGCTGACGATGGTGATTATTATGCGATGAGAATGCTCATAGCTTCGTTATCCTGGAGCAAATCAAGTATCCATACAATTGATCGATGCTGGAGTGTTTTCTTTGATGCCGGGTCCTCGTCTTGTCGGACGTTCATAGGGAGGGGGGCAAGATAAAATATTATCGCCACCAGAAGATCTACATGTGTTTCTAGCAGAGCAATATTTATCGAGGGTACTCTCTCCCTTTCAAAGGTTGTATGCTGGTCATTCTTGGATTGGTTTCTCGCTACTTCGCCTAATATGTCGCCCAACAAAGACTAACAAAAGGGGGCGGTCGATAGGGGTATTGAATGGAGCTTTACTGAATTAGGCTTGTGCCGCTCTTCCTCCTACAAATCAATGTCAGTCTGTCTGTTGAGTTAACTGTCTTTGATTGCGGTCGGCGCCGAGACGATGGTGTACTATTCTTTCGAGGATTCGTCACCGGCGCTATTGGGATTTGCTCTTGGTGGAATTTCCCATGAGGTCAACACCGCACAATGAAGAAGGTCTTGGTGGGATCTTCTCAATGTCTCGTCCTGCCTTGTCTCAAACTCCATTGACTCTAGTAGATCACCTCAACAACAAGCCAGAAGGAGGCAATGATCGATTGTACACTGATTATTGTTCTTGCGTCGTCACCATGGGCGGGTGCCATCTCTCTTCCGCCTTGTTCAAGTTCTCCTGGGTATAGCACCGGCTACAGTATCTGAAAACGCAATTTGATTCTTTTAACGCAGCCCCACCAATGCACTATAGCACCATCATCCGGCGGACTTATTTTGTTGGGTTTAGGTTTGGGTCCATCTCCTTGTCGCCTTCGCCACCAGAGTATCCAAACTTCAGAAGATCTTCGTCAAACGATCCAACACGTGCTGCTTTGTTGTTCGCCTGTGCTGGTAACAAGAAAGCAGACGAGGAAAGACATGATCAGTTCGAATAGTATGTGAGAGCTGCTGAGAGGAGCCTTCTTGCTTGTTTGGATAGTAGAACATAAAAAAGAGGAACCGAGAAGGTTGCTGCTAGTTTTTCGTCGTGATCTCTCAGACATGTCTAAGTAAAAATCTCGAACAGCGAGTAACAGAGACTGATACTTCTATTTCGAAAAAGCCATGGTTTATCGTCACAGAGAAATGATGCACATACATAGTTCGATTCTTCTAATATTGTGTTGGTATCGACTCCTCAATTCAACTCACCAACGAAACAATCAAATATGCTCAGCAAAAGCAGCATGGCGATGTACTGCTGGTGTACGGTATGTATTACGAGCCCTCGTTGTGAACTTCAACTTGGAATGATCTTGCCGTCCCCATTGATGATCATGATCAAATCTTCGTTGACGAAAACAATGAAAATGCTGTATCTTCGTTGCAATTTCGGTACCAGGTACACGTACTGTACCAGATACTCGTACCAGGTAAAACAGTACTAGTCGTACTGTAGGCGGCAAAACGGTCGCTCTCTGCGCGCGTACTCTTGTACCGGTAAATCTACCCGTACAATATTACGTACGTATGTGTCGCTCCAAAATAATAAAAAAGATCTTATTCGCTACCGTAGCTTGAGACAGAGAGACTTTTCAATTCAATTCGGAGGGAGGCCCGTCATATTGTCGTTTTGTTGTCGTTTTGATGATCATGTTACGATAAACTGAAGACTGACTTTGTTCACATACAACGACGAAAGCATCGAGATGAAAGAATTTAGCTTGCTATTTGTGTGCATTTACACCCTTTCAATTTTAGTTTGCTTGGAGGCATTTGAATTCAAATTCCCATGGGACACTAAAGCGTCTTTTCCGAATATTGGTGCTGCTGCTAGCCTTCCCAACCGAAAAGCCCTCCAGCCCGGGGATACAGTGGCAGTGGTCGGCGCCTCTGGAAATGTGGGGAAATTGGTGGCACTTCGTCTGTCGGATACATACAAAGTGAATGGCATTGTTCGCGATGCAACTTCTGTTTCAGAATTTTTGAACCGGGAGTCGATCACTCTGTATGAAGCCAATCTTCTTGAAGAGCAAATGAAGGGAGATTCTACAAAGTGCCCGGTATCGCTGAGGCCAGCACTGGAAAATGCTAATGCTTTGGTCATTTGCACCGGCACTACCGCTTTTCCAACAAAGGCCTGGACAAAAAGTGAGAGTAATTCAGGAGTTGCAGGCGATGTCATCAAGGCCCTTCTCGACAACTCTTTTGACGTGAAGAAAGCGATTGCCGCCCTTGACGAACAAGGATTCAATACTCCGAACAATATTGATGCCTTATCCAATTTATATCTTGTCAATGCATGGAAGGATGCCTGCAAAGTTCCACGAAAGCGCCTCATCATGCTGAGTTCTATTGGTGTCCAACGGCGAGATCAGATGCCTTTTCCGATCTTGAATGCATGTGGTGTATTGGATGCCAAAGCGAAAGGCGAAGCTGCTATTCAAGCTGCCGCCGAAAAAGATGGATTTTCCTACACGATAATCAGACCTGGGCAACTATTTGGGGGGCCTTACGACAACAACTACTATTTGGGCACTCTGTTCCAGCTGGACAAGGATGCGAAAACTCAGGATGTCGAAGTAGCAGTTGGCGATACGCTCGTCGGTGATACGCTGAGATCGACATTGGCTGAAGTAACAGCTCAAATTTGTGAAGGTGATTTTGCCCGTGACATGGACTTTGCAGTGGTGAATGTCAAAGGCGAATCACCAGACACGGAAATGGTCCAAAGCAAGTTGAGCGGGCTGGCAGCATAGTGATAGTCGGCCGAATTGAGCTAAAGTGTCAGAAAAAACACAGTCTTTTAGTTCATGGTTCGTTGCAGCATTGCTTCAATAGTTCGATGTTGAATCGATCGGGCCGGATATTGTGCTGCTTCATTAGGTGGACGATTTTCTTCGCCGGCTCTGACTTATGGGGTATGGGACTAGAAATCAACGCTCGTAGCACGGCGGAAAATAGTTTCGCGTCGGGTTTGGCGTTTTCATTGCCGTTTTCATATTCTCGTAATAGCAAGCTCAGAATCCCATCTACCTTGTAGACAGCTCGAGGATCTCCACAATTCGTGTGGGCTTTCATTGTAGCTGTAAACGCCACTATTTTGGGTCGTGTGTTGACCTCGCCCTTATCTGCCCTCTCGATCCACCAGCGAAGAATTTCCTCTGCCTTTTCACCAGCATCCGGATGGGAGCTTCGTGACCACCCATTAATCAATGATCCATACGTGTGGACGGTCGGCTTGAGAAGATGGTCGCCGTCTTGATAGCGACGATACATTTCTTGAAAGATTGTATGTGCTTGGACTTGAGCGTCTTTCTCGTTGGACATTCCATGGGCATTGATAAGTGTAGCGTAGGTGATAGAATCTGGCTGTACGCTTGAATTTCCACCCGCTACCAAGTCGAACATGATACCAACCAGCCGTTTGCAATGAGGAAGCGCTTCCGACGGTCGAGCCTTGACCCATGTGTTTAATAAGCTATTGAACGTAATCACATTGGGTTGAACCTTGTTTCCACCGTAATCCATCATACGTTGCAATATAGCTTGGGCCCGCTCCGGTGCATCCGATTTTCTGGATCCCGTCCACGCCGCTACGACCGTATTGAAAGAAATCGAATCAGGTTCGACCTTGGAATCTAGAGAGCACATTTCATCGAGCAATGCTTCGGCTGCTCTGGCATTTCCAGTTTTGGAATAGAAATGCAAAAGTGAATTCATTGTGATCAAGTCAGCTTCCACATTCGAGTCTTCTTTCATGCGATTGTAAAGCTTTTTAACACGTGCAGCAGAATCCTTGGACCCTGACTTGGTCCAGGCATATATCAGCGTATTGTATGCTGTGATGTCAGGACTGACGCCATTGTCCAACATGGAATCCAACATGGACTCGGCTTCCACCATACGACCATCACGAACCAGTGCTGACATGACGGTATTGAAAGAGTATGTGTCTGGTTTCATTTTGCCATCCCGAATCATTTTCGTCTCGAGGAAGTCTTTGGCCCGCATCGCCGCTCCTTGGGATGTCGACCTGGCCCAACATGCGAGTACAGAGTTGTAAACTACCAGATCTAGTTCTTCCAACTCGCCTGATTCTGCCATTTGTTCCATAAGATTGAGAAGTCGTTCGCCGCGTTCACCCGACTGCGAGGATCGTTTGCTTGACCATCCCGACAGCACCACACCGTAGGTTCTCATGGTCGGTTTGACAGTATGATTTCCTTTCTGAAATTCGTCATTCATTTCGTGAAGCAATCGTTCGGCTTGCTCTACGTTGTTTTGTTTGGCATACGCATCGATGACTGTATTCCATGATATTGAATTGGCTTCGACCCCTCGTTCCTTCATTTGTCGTAAAATGGTTTCGGCACGTTCTGCCGAGCCCTGTTGTTTGGATTTGCTAAAGGCATCTAAAAGAGTAGAATAGGATATGACACTTGGTCGTTCATCCAGTTCCCCAGAAGCGTACAAATCCTCCATCTGTTCCAACAAGGCTTCGGCTCGGTCCATATCTCCTGCTCTCGCCAATGCCACTAACAATCCATTAAAGGCAGGAAGGCTGGGTTTCAAATGATCCATTCCGACTTGTGCATAGGCCGAATGCATATCTTGCAAGAGTTGTTCGGCCCGATCGACATTTCCGACTTGGGCCCATGCATCGATCGCAGTTGCATATGTGACATGATTGGGAGCCACATCATCCCACTCGGGATGTGCTTCATGCAATTCGTGCATTCGATCCAACCATGCTTCCACTTTTTGGGGAGCGTCGGGGTGTTTCGACTTGACCCACGCATTCATCAAGGAGGAAAAAGTGTACACATTGGGCTGCATCCACGGATGATCAGGAGCTTCTTGCAGAATCCAACGGACCAGTCGATCTGCTACCACCACCCCGTTTTCGTTGGTCGAGGAGGAGTCGATGCTGTTGGCGACGACAAACGAGGACGCACCATCAACAATCATGGCAAACGTTTGAGTGTTGGGTTGCACTTTGGACGACGACGACGATGATGATTCTTCATGGTAACGGATCACCCGGTCCACCATCGCTTGAGGATGCAAATCCGGTTCTTTCCGCAATACAGAGTATTCTGACACCATTTTCCGCCAATGGTTCAATATGAGATTCAAGAGATCAGTATGAAAAAAGTCTGGAAGTCTTGACGAGGAGGAGTCATCGCCGTGGTCTTTCATCAATAATAGTGCTTGCTCCTCTTCTACCAGACGATCGAAGAGTTGCAACGGGATTCGAATACTGTCTGCTAACGGTACAGAAGAAGAATCATTATTATGGTTGCTGCCAAGCCAGAAAAGAATACAGGAATGAGCTTCTCCCCAAGCACTGAAGGTGAGAGCACCCACTTCGGAGTCTTTCAGTATCCGTTGAGTGGTTTGTCGCCAGATTTTTTCCATTCTTTGAGATGTCGAAGAGGACGACGACGACGAGGTCGTGTTGGTTGTGGTCGAAAAACACCGTGAAGGAGGCACTGTCCTTTCACCATCATTTACTGAGACCAAGCTGGTTCGAAGCAGCGGGGTTGGTAATGATAATGATAATAGCGAAAGTGGTCGTCGCATGTCGTCGTTACTGGTGGAACATGATGCGGCAGTCCACGAAAAATGATTTCCGATCCGAGTGGCCGCCGGCCGCTTCCTGCTACTGCTTGTAGACGAGAAAACATGACCGACGAAACGTATTCCTCGTTTGGTTTGGCTGTTAGGCCAGCATCGTGTCATGATGATGAGTCGTTCTCGTATCGAGACTGAAATGGAAAAGGAGTGTGGTATGTAAATGGTATTGTGGGGGTTGCATGTGTTGCATGGTGTTGTGTTGCATGGGACAATGGATGGATGCGAGAAAACTCTAGATAATAACAAAGAAGAGATCAGATCTTTCATTCGTGGATAATAATTGGTCACGCTTAGTTCCCATCGAAGGACAGACGTACACACACCCAGCAGTTTCGTTTTTCCGAGCCAGCCAATCTTCTTTGTCGCGTGCGTGCGCGGACAATTTGAAACCAAAGTACCCGGATATTCTGCTACAAGAACCACATTCCAATGCGTCGTCGTCGTTGTTGCGATTGTGGCCACCACGATGACGATACCGGTAGGAGAGAAGAGTGAGTGCAGCCACACATACTGTATGTACTTGTAATAGCCGTCCTTGTAGCTTAGCTTCTTATACTAAACCTTGACGACGACTCCCAACAACCCCCAGTGTCATTTCAAGCGGTTGCGTTGATTAGTATCATGTCCCAAGAAGACGAAGGAGCCGTGACGGCACCGCCATCAGCTGAGGAGGAGGCGACGACCACGGTACCCCACGAGGATGACACTGCTGCTGCGACTGCGACTATTAGTACTTTTATGAAGAGTCCTGCACCGGCCACGGAACCCGATATGCCTGCAACAACTCCATCGGTGGATGGTGGACCATTGGAGGAAAAGAAGGAAGCCGATGTATCACCGCCAGCAGCACCAGCGCCAGAGACACCTGCCAAGGAGAGCGATGAAGTTGAAAAAACAGACGTGGTAGAGCCAGCGCCACCGGCATCAGATGTTGTCCCCGAGCCACCCACGGATTCTGCTACTGCTGCTGCTACTACTAGTAGTGCAACAACCACTCCCACCGCATCTCCGGCGCGACGTACTGGTACTGGAGAACCGACAGGCAAAGGGGCACAAATCTTGATGAACCGCTTCCAGACGTTGAAGGAACGAGCCAACCAAAATGCACAAACCTTGTGGTCCAAAGGAACTCCTGTTCTGACCACCAAGGTTCAAGAGATGAGGTCTACAAATTTGTGGAAGGCGGCGCCATCGATTGGAATTGGAACAACCTTTCGTCAAAGCTTTCAACAAACAAAACCAGACGAACAACAAGTCTCTGGAGAGACTGCTGAGAGCCAGGCTCGTGATCAAGTGGATGACGCTAACCGCAACGAGTCGTCAGTCGACGAATCATCTTCATCAACAGCAGCAGCATCCAACAAGGCCGAAGAAATTCGACCCAAACAATTTTCGTTGATCGAAGCCAACGTCAGCGAAAAAGAGGCCGCCGAAGGAGGTATGGGAGGAGACGACAAAATAATAATAGAAGACGGAGCAGAGGAGGATTTCGATGATCGAGACTCGTCCATCGGTGGCGCTTCGGATGCGGCGGCCACGAAACTGCTGGTCGGTCGAGCCTTTACCAAGGCATCCCTCGCAGCCACAGTGGCCTATGAATCCGTTCTCTCGAGTGGATTTCGGGGGCGATACAATGCGTCGTCGTCTGGTAGCAACGTCGGTGGTAGTAACGATGGTTCTGTGGGGGAAAAGACCGATGAGGGTACACTAGCCGACACTCGCCCCGCAAAAGAATCGCAGACGGAACTCATCTTGAAGAGTCGAGTGGGACAGCACATGCAAGCGATTCTAGACAAATTGGAACCCTACGAATACGCCATGTTGCTCGGAAGAGGCATGCTGGGAGTGAATCTCAAACAATGCTACCTCAAAAATCATGGTGTCTTTATCGACTTTTTGGTTCCGGGGGGACAGGCTGAAAGTTCAGGGGTCATTCGAAGTGGTGATTTAGCTGTACGTTTGGGAGATGTAGATTTGCGAAAAGGTACAATCTTGGATATTCCCACGGAAATCTCCAAAGCCAGACGACCCGTGGTCCTCACCATGGCGACGGGCACCAAGGTTTCGTTGGAGCGAATGAATTATATTGATGTGGCCGTTGCAATGATGCATCGAGCTCGTGCCTACTACACTAAGCGCGGAACTCTGTCCAATTTGCCGAGTGCGTCCAGTCCCAAGAAGAAACAGGCAGCAGATGAGCAGCAAACATCGTCGCCTGCAACCATGGAAATTCAATCCGTCTCTGAAGTTACGGTACCTCCCGCAGAAACCATCGATAGCTTTTTGACGCCACCGGCACCCACCTTGGATATTCGCAGAGAATTTTTGGAGGAAGTCCCTCTCCGGTACGTTCAAATAGTTCACTGTCTACTATCACCACACATACAACGGGATGAATACGTCTCGTCTCACCTTTTCGCAACCGAACAGGTGCTTGGATAAGTTTATTGTCGAAGGGCTTTGCCAGGTGCATGATATGGATCAAAACTTTCGTGAAGCGGTCCGAAACGCCTTTTTGACTTGTGCACTGGACGGTCGTCGACTCCCATTCTTGTCTAGGCATTTTACTTCTGGCGACGAGGAACTCGCGGATGGCAATATTGCCGATGGAAAGATGACCCCCAGTGCACAGCTGATGCTCTTTTTGGAATTGACGTCATTTTTGGATCTTTACGGTGTCACTCCGACCGCCCGTCTACGAGAAATGGCAAGTCGTATCAGCTACAAATTCTTTTTGCCGACCACCGTTGGAAACAAGCTGCAGCCTCCGCTCTTTGACTTTCACAAAATGGTCCCAGATGCATCCTTACGTCACTTGGAAGTTGTCTTGAATGCCAAAACGCAGACCATCCCTCGTGACATTTTCTTTGACTTTTCCAAAGCCGTCGTAGACTCGCTGACGGGAGCTCCCTTCATTTCCTTTTTGACGTCAACCGAATGCTCCCGCATGCGAGGCTATTTGAGAAACACGGCACCCTATTTCAACTTACCTTTGAAGGAAGTTGTGGATGGTCTAGTCGGAGACACCAAGCATGCTGGCGCCAAGAATTGCTTTGCCTACATTCTGCTCTTCCTTGTCTGTCAAGTCGAAAAGGAACCATCTGGTGAACACAACTTTGGGAACGAAGAAGAAACCAGAAGTCGACTCTTGGGAGCCTCCAATGACTTGTGCTGCACGATATTCATCCGAAGAACATTTCTTCCGGCTCTTCAAGCGACCAAGACTGCACTGGAACAGCTCAAGAATGGTCAGGAGATTGACGTGGCAGTTGTCGAGAAACTCATCAAAGCGAGTAAAAAGTTCTGGGGTGTCTACATTTCAGGGACCATGGAACTTTCTTCGAGGATGGACGAGATCGATTCGAGCTTCAAGGCTGTGCGAAAAGAGTTGGAGACAGTAGCAGCTGAAGTTGTCAAGAAGGGAGGTAGCACCGTTCCTCCGAACCGCGCGACCGCCGAAATCTATGTCCAATCCAAACTCGTTGAAACGGCAACAACGCTCGTGGAAGAAATGTTGTACAACTATGCAGCCAACGTGAATGCGAAGTTCCGGGAACACAAATTCCATGAATGGATGTGTAATGAGCTCTCGAAACTCCGGGCCAAAGATCCTACTTGGAACGACAAACAAGAGATTCCGAACCTGCCTCAAGGTTGTGTCAAACGTCTTCTACGAAAGGCGGACCTTCCTGAGGGAGTCTCGTCCCATAAGCCATTCAAGACACCTACGATCGACGATGATAATGAACGAAACTACCCCAATGCTGAGTTTGCAGTAATTTTTGGCTCAGCGGTGGGAAATGAGATTGCGTCGGAGATGCCGGTACCTGGAATTGAATCTTCCGACATTCGCCGATACACATGTCTCCCGGTGGCCTTGGATCGCGAGCACGAACATGATTCTTCATTTTCGGCTGAGGAAGCACTCCCGCCGACCTTTGAGGGCTATGCCGTTGTACCTCCCCAGAAGCCCAAGCCGTTTGTGCGGAAAACGCTAAGCTCCCACTTCAGCAAAGATGGGTGGGAAGTCTCCTTGGTATCGTTCACCATTCCCAATGCCGAGTCGTCAGGAGCCGAGTCGGCGCTGTATGGAGTATCTCTTTTCCTCCAGTGCAAGCCAGACCACGTGTCCATTGTTCAGGATCGAATTGACGCATTCGTGCACGACGAAGAAAAGACAACGGCTCCAAACACCAACGACTTTCAGTCGCCGATCAATCTTCGGAAAACGGAAACGACCGAATCGGAAGGAACTATCGGCGAAATTGGCAAGAAGGGACTTGTCAAGAATGTTTCCGTCAGCGCCCCCATCTCCGCTTTCAATGATAAGCTCAAATCAACGTCTTGGGTTAGTCGAGTGCTGGGTGAAGAGTTTCGGGATCCATTGCAACCCATTTCGATTGGCTTGGCTCTCGTTAGTCGAAAGAATGTAATTCTGGCTATGAGAGATACGCTTTCCCGCCTTCTCTTCGACTACTCGAGACGAAATGAAGAGGGCCCTGAGTCTTCGGTACTTGGGAACTGTGGCGTACTTGTGGATGTGCTCGGTAATTTTGCCCACCGAGACGTGGAGAGCATATCCTTGAGATGCATTTTGGAACCGTATCTTCGCGCAGCCTCTGCTCCATGGATTGATCGGCCGATTTCAAGTCAGGCGTCGGCCTTTGAAAGCTTGGCGTTGCAACAGGTCGCCGACTGCCTCCCACCTACTCCCTTTGCTCTACTGTTCATCACGGCGCTGTTGGAGCAGAAGATCATTCTATCGTCGAGCCGAAGAAGCGTCTTGCAGTCTGCAACGGTGGCTTTGAGCGCGCTCCTCGATCCTCTCAAGTGGAGCCATTTGCTCGTGCCCATGGTGCCAGCATCACTGGCTGGAGATTTGATTCAATACCCTGCTCCTTTTATTCTCGGTGTACCCTCTGAGGACAGCCAGAATGCCGAATTGATTGGAAACTTGCCACGGGATGTAACGTTGGTGGACTTGGATGTCGGCCGAGTTATTCTTGCTCCAGATTTCGGCCTAGACAACGACATGGTTCAAAAATCGCAAGACCCCAGAGCTACAGCCGGTGCTCTCAGGTCACAAGTATTGTACCTCGCTCAAGCACTCGGAACTATATTTGGAAACACCCTGAAGGCAGAGAGCTGGTTGTGTGATGTCGTTGTTCCACCAGGGGGCAGAAATAGCACTGAGCACGGCGTCGGTGGGCTCAAATTTGTCGCTAAGAGCTTTATTTCGGAACTACTGGAAGGTATGTCGCAATCGCGCAAGCGCTGCGTCGAATGCTGTAACGATCCTTGCTCAATTGTCTCTTTCTCTGTCTTTCGTGATTACCAGGTGTTTCGGCGTGCTGCTACTGGATCGAAGAGGCTGCGCAGACGTATGGTGCGGCCGGTGAGCCAACCGTTCTCTTTGACGAAGACAAATTCTTCGAAATCAAGAATCATCGAGCCAACCAAGCTCACAAACCTCTCTTCCCGAAGGAGATGAAGGACGAACTTGCATTAGGTCTCACCGATTTCGATCTGGTACTGGAAAGCTTCTTGCGTTGTCAAAGTATGAGCACCTACATCAGCTCGAGACCCAAGACGGATATGGTGTACTACTAAAAATGCATTATGATATACTTTCTCGTTCAAAAAAAGATGAACTACATTTCGATGTTTGAATGCAGCAGCCTTAGTCAATACCAAATGCGTCAGCTGGTCGGTACTCGCGATGGCTGGGCTTGGTGTAAGCGAAAAATGAAGCATCCTCTACACTGGGCGGGACTGGAGGAGATAGATCATTCTTGTGGATAGTACTCGCAATCCCTCCTGCTACGTGGTGGGAGGCATTGCCGACTTGTACTTTCGGGTATCCATGGAATTCATCATGGTATGCAAGAGTCGTCTCTCGGGCTGTCGGCGAAATGCTGACAAATGGAGCTCGACTGTGATCCAAATTCGAAGTAGTCGTCATTCGCGGCGTTTCTTGATGTGGTGTCATATCTGGAGCCATCATGCCGAACGGAGAGAATACTGATGGACTTTGCTCGGGCGTCGTTGCATGGGGTGGTGCTGGTACGTCTGGAGGATTGAGGAAGTACGCATGGTCGAGTGCCATGTCGACGGAAGGCCGGTCGCTCGGGTTGAGTTTCAACATGCCATCCAGCAACGAAATCGCGTTGGCATCAGAGACATTGATTTTGTCGCCGATACGCCGAGGGACGGGAATCGTAACATCCTTCGGATGAGCTTTGGGGGGAATATTCAGTTGAAGCTGCTCGATCAAGCGAATCCCCTGTGGCCATTCTCGTTCTGTCATTGGTCCGAGTAGCGACAACATGACTGGCAGTTGATCATGCTCATCCTTGCCCGGAAACAGTGGCTCTAGTGAAAACAATTCCGCCATGACACAGCCCAGGGCAAACATATCAATCGCAGTGGTGTACACTGTCGCTTCCAAGACAATCTCTGGCGCTCGATACCAGCGCGATGACACGTAAGTCGTCATGAGTCGGCCACTTTCTTCGATCGTTGCTGGTCGTGCCAGCGAAAAGTCGGCAACTTTGCAATGTCCACCGGACATGAGCAAATTTTCGGGCTTCAGATCACGATGCATCCAACCGCAGCTGTGAATATGCTGGAGACCATAGAGCACTTCTTGCAAGATCGATCGAACCATTGCCGGTTCCACGAGCTTGTCCTGTCGTTGATGCTCGGCCAAAAAGTCTTTCAGGTCCCCATCCTGCATTAGCTCACAGATGAAATATAGCTTGGAATCCTTCTCACGTGAAATTTCGTAAACGTAAACGAGGTGTTCGCAGTCACGGCACAGCCGGTGGATCGCCTCGATTTCCCGTTGCTCCTTGATGTTGGACCAATCAGCATAGGTCGATTTCATGCACTTGATGGCAAACTATAATAGAAGGGGGAGGGTTAGAAAGAGCAAGGATGGACGTGAGTGACTTCGAATGAATACGGACTCAATGCTTCAAGCTGTCATTGTTTTTCGAAGGATTGCGGCGTCGGCACGAGTTTCGGAAATCCAGTCTTGGATCATCGAAAATACAAGTCGCTTCGTGCGTATCAGACAACAGACGCACCTCACGCCCAGATTCTTTGTGCTTGGCCCGTGAAACCGTTCCAAATGCACCCTCTCCAATTGTTTCGAGAACTTCGTATCGATCCATCTTTATTGATACTGGTACTGTAGTCTACTTTATGATGATTATTCTTCGTCCTGTGTTCCGGCCGATGTAGACTAATAGTTTCATTTCCAGCGTCGTCGCGAGCCAAAAAAGTGGCAACTCTATCACGCACGCGAGCTCGCGATCATGATCCATCGATCTGGGGGCATATGTGTGGGATCCGTCTGTCTGTCGTCGCAGAAGCCATGCGAGCTTCAACAATACCGGTGTTGAAGCAAATAGCTATATGTGTATCAGACCTGGAATCTTGTAAAGATATCCACTTGGTTGCTACGATAGTCTATTGCGATCTGATATTTTCATGCAAATCGGATTATTAAAATTTAATGACAATCCGATACGTTTCATTGTTCGCACTTTTCAATTCATCTACAAGTAATGGTTGGCTGTCACACACAAAATATCGTCCCGACATATGATGTCTAACACCACCATACTTCATACATACGTATACCAGCTGTCATACCTTCGTATGTTCAGCCTCCTTCATTTTTACTCAACAACCGGTACAGTACTCAGTACTGGTCCAGCACCAGTACTGTACCGGTATAGTACAAGTACAAGTACAGGTACAGTACCACCGTGACGTGTGTGTACCAGGTGTACCTTCGTGCTGTACAGTAGATCCTGGTACAATTTCTACTGACACATCTATCGGCCGTCGCGGAATTTTTTGGGAGAATAATTTCGAGACTTTGGACGGAGAAAGAACGAAGTTTAATATAGACGGTAGAGACGACGAGACTCCTATTCCAATCCACCAAACCCGGAAAGCATCAAAGTAAGCCCTACCAACAGCCGTACAAAGGTTTGTTGTATCTTCATCGATCTCTTCTACATCAGGCGGAGGGAGTTTTTCGGTCATCGAAGCAGGGTTGATTTTTCACGAGTAAAAGAGAGAAAAGTCGCAACCGGAAGGCCTCCAGCAAACGAACACCGGGCGTCCACAAATTGACATCGTTATCCAAGGCACTACACAATGTCAGAAGCTGAGGATTCTTTTCCACCGGCACCACCGTCGGACGCAGTTCCTTCAATAACATCCGAAACCCCAGAATATGATACAGGATCCCTGGATCCCGTCACGGACGACCAGCCGAGCAGTCGGTTCCACTTTTGGATGGGAATAATCTCGAGTCGGATCAACCGGATGATCATGATCTTGACCTACCCGTTCGTTGTCATCTTTACGATTACAAGCCTTTTACTGGTGATTATTTTCTGTGTTTTTCCCACCCTCATCTTCATGACCCTCGGCGTCTGCATTTACTACTGCATGATGGAGGATCCTATTCCGCTTTCTGTGCTGTTGAGATACATGCTCAGTCCAGACCCTGACGATGCCAATTACCACCATCCGAGTCCCTACTCGCAAAGCCGAGGGTCGATCCAGGCAAAATTGGTTATTCGAAAACTATTAAGGATTGAAGAGACTGAAGAGGACGAGGATGCAGAAAACGCGAACGGTGACGACACCAAAAAGGAAGAGCAGAAGCCACGACGTGATCCATTTCCCATTCAATTCAAGACTCATAGAAAGTGCCTTCACTTTTCGGAACCGATTATTTACGATGAGAAGGAGGAGGACAAGCAGGGAAAAGATCCTGAAACACGGATCCCTTTGTACCATCGAACTGATACACCTGCCGACGAGGAAAATGCCCTCGATAACCTATCCGCTGCGCTTGCAGCACCCCCGGACGATGATGAACTTGGATTGGTAGAGATCGCCATCGGATCCGCCGATGACGGCGAGGAGTCAACCACGGTCGCCTGCCGAGCAGCGCCCTCATCCCAGGAGGAGGACACAATTCCTGACCCCGACAACATTGAGTCTTCTCACGAGGACAAAACAGATGAATCATTGTTATCAGTTCCCAAGCCAGCTACGAGATTAGATTCTCCAGTAATTAAGGCAACGGAGCAACTGGAAGAGGTGATGGAGCGTGTCGAAGACTACTTTGGGATCACGAATGCTAGAGAACGTGGGACGGCCTGTGATATTTGTTTACTTGACTTTGAGGTAGACGAGGAAGTTGCTTGGTCTCCAAATCCAGAGTGCATCCATTCGTTCCACAAGGACTGTGTGCTGGACTGGCTTATGCGCAAGCCCTCTTGCCCAAGTTGCCGAAACAACTACCTCGAGAGCAAGAACGGCGACGAAAATGTCTAGTTCTTGCTTTCTTTTTCATGGGACCAACCTTAGTCAACGCAGCCCGACGAGAGACTTGATGCATGCCAATATGTTCTGAACCACAGATTAATCGGGAGAGATTTGGATCGCTATATTATTCCACCTCCCCTGTCAAACAAACATTAAACCATCGGATCAATCGGTCCTGTATCTGGCTGCAACTCCTGCCTCCTTCTCTATCTCGAACATATTATTCAGATACTTTCCTTCTCTGCTCGCTATTAGAGATGGCTCTATTAGAGCCCAGCAGAGATATACTAGTAGAGAGGCTAGCTAGCTATGTTTTTCGTAGTTATCTTGTGCTCGGTAGTTTGTGTTTTCTAAAAACGTACTACAGTAGCCAGAAATGTGTGTCTGTCCCCCGCCCGCCCGGGGGCTTGGCTCGGTACTCGTACAGTAACGGCACCAGGTACCTGGTACCGTACACCCGGTACGGGCTTACTGGTACTTGTTGAACCTGGTACCTGTACAAGTACCTGTACAGTCGTACCGGTACATGTACAGTACAAGTAGAGAGGAGTCTACACAGGGAGGCGGGGCGGGAGGCGGTGCCGCCGGGTACACGTACAGTACAGTACTACCGGTACGTACTACCGTACCTCGTACAATACGTCGTACTTCTGGTTCGGACCGGCAGGGGCTGATTAAGTACCTGGTACCGATGCATACTCGTTCGTGTGACAGACCCGCAAGTGACACCTTCTTCGGTCACCAAATCAAAGATTCACCAACCAAAATCGTTCAAACCTCAATAATTATGACCTGTTCTCTGCCGAACAAAGCGTACCGGATACCGGTACAAGTACTACTCGTACAGCACTGTAGAGTAAAAGGGAGATTCAAAATAAGAATCACCATCTTGGGGTATACTTTATCGGTCTTTCAAGTAGGTTTTCTACAAACAAAACATGGCGCGGCCACCCGTTATTCCGAAGCTTCCTCTACTTTTGGGCCCAATACTATGCATGACAACAAATCTTCCACAACGAAGCGAAGACGCACGCATGTACTTTACTCGCTCGCTCGCTCGTTCTGTCGTGTTGTTGCGAACTTCAAATTGCATTCTCACGCACCACCCAGCTCGCGTTGTCGTGCCCCACGCACTACCTACTGCATAAAAAATACAGAACGGATCGAATTTTCAGTACAAGCAGGAGTTCTTTTCTTGAGAAAAACAAGAAAGCAAGAAAGCAACAAGACACACTCGTTGGGCAACAACTCTACTCGTACTTCCTTTCCACGACTACTGAAACCAAGCAACACACGTTCACTAACTGAAGCAGACTTTGACCACAGTTGTCAATAGTATGATTGATCGGATACCCAGATTGTAGAGAAAACACAACGCGCGGTAAGTACGTGAAGTCTTGTCTGGTTTCTCACGTGGAATGGTGCGTGGCAAATGAAAATGTGTCCTCAACCCGAAGCTCTCCTGCTGTTGACCATAACGCACATTCCTCCCATATTCAGAACTACAAATACACAAAACAACAAACCTAATACCTGGGACGAGAGGCTTTTACGTGCAACTAATAGCAATATGAAGTACCTGGAGAACGAAAAGCTCACCGAGCTAACGGCGGAACTTGACGAGGTCCCCATAGGACAATCATCTCGGAAAATAAACGGCAGAATCGAAGCCTACACGATGAAGAGGGCCGGAAACGACAAGAAATTCGCACACGCACTAGGGCAAAAGTACGTGGCGGAGATTGAAGAATTGCAACAAGAGATGGCGGAGACAGTGGACCGAAGGAAACGATCGGCTTCAGCGT
The DNA here is from genome assembly GCA_956465555.1 of Nitzschia sp. pyKryTriq1. Lineage (NCBI taxonomy): Eukaryota > Bacillariophyta > Bacillariophyceae > Bacillariales > Bacillariaceae > Nitzschia > Nitzschia sp. pyKryTriq1. Next base: position 1,416,487 of record OY101123.1, on the reverse strand, counting down.
CATCCGCTGCAGAGGCCACCGCGAAGCGCCCCAAGCCATCAAGGGGACGTTCTCTCTCATTCGACTACTTCACATTGGATACTGTAGATCAAAAGACTACGCTAGGTGACTTCTCGGAACTGGCTACCAGGAGGCTGATGACAGACTTGATTCTGACCTTGAATGCAAGCTTTCCGGACTACGATTTCTCGAACGTCAGGCCGAGCCAGTTCGAGAAACTCAAGATTGAAACAGTGCGCAAACAAATATACGAGCGTTTGTCTGAGTTGGCTTCGTTTAAACCACAGAAGGACTGGTTGGTTGAAATGTGGATGGCAGTCAATGATGTGATTGACTTGCGTGAGTGTCTTATATTCTCGTTCGAGGAGGAAATGATGGATGAAGGTGCCCTGTGGAGTTTTCACTATTTCTTTGTCAACAAGTCTTTGAGAAGAATATTATTTTTCACATGCTCGGAAAGAATCGATGAAGGTCGTCGCGAGGAAGTATCTGACATGGAACAGTCGTCCTACTATGCATCGGAAGCGACACCGGTGGACGACTTTGACTGGGATCCTGCTGGTGGAATGTCAAGGCCGATTCCAACAGTGCCTTAATTATCTGTACGACGCTCTTTCACAAGAACTGACCGATTTGGTTACGATGTGTTAGGGGTATAGTATTTTCCCATGGGGTTGGGAGGCTACGTTTTAGTTTTGCATGCTTACTATGTGTATAGAGTTGACGGGTCAACAACGATTGGTACTTGTACGGTGAATTAAATGTGGATTGCAGCGTGATTGCAGCCAGTCAGTTGATTGTACGCACGCAGTGCATCTATAAGTTGAACTCTATATTTTTGGAACACTTCGAACTTGTCTTGTCTTTTCAGTACTTTGCTTCTGGTAGCGAATAATTGTGGCCACCATGATTGATGATGCGTCGATATCGATCAAAGAAATGGGTCTTCTGAATTCTGATCCAGGTGTACTATTGCTAGACATCTTGAAGGATTTTAGGCTGGGTTTCTCTATTGGATCGTCGTCGGTTGCTGTTTCCATCACTGTCATTTTCATCCCTATTTTGCTGTTGATAAAATCCGTTGTCTCGTATTGAGACAGCAGGTGCGACTGTCTTGGCCTCCCATTCTTTCAACGACACCTCAGGTCGTGGAGTTTTGCGACCAGCAATTTGCTGCCAACGTTGTCGGATTTGATCCACACTTCGTGTACGACTCGAGCCAAAAACAGGCAAAAGCTTGGATCGAGCCAAGGCAAAATCACTCCCGTAACTATCCAGCGCTCGGATCAACGTCCGATCCTCCAGCGCATCCATCTTTTTCCTGTGCTCCTCCGCTACTTCGATTTCTGACTTCTTCTCGCCGGGGGAGTCCAGCAGCTCTGGTGCCTTCTTTGCCGACACGGATCGTTGACTTCGTCTAGACCCCGCTGTATCGGGCGTTGCCATCTCTGCCTTCTTTTTCGATGGCGACTTGGCAGGTGTCCCGATATCTGGTAGCACTCTTTTGGCAGGTGCTTTACGAAGCGCCATGTTGGCAAATCGATGTCGTCGGCTGCGGATTTGAGAAGGCCGAGGTGCAGGGCTGGTGGGCGCCGCCTCTTTTTTCTTCTTCTTTAGGCTGGCACCTCTGAAAACACGTTTTGCTGGAAATGTAAATTCGTACATCTTATGATCCGTTTCAAACTTCATGTTGTCATTCAGTTCCGGTGCCACAAAGATATCATAGCGGTAAGCTTCTCGGATACCTGACAAAAAGGCCCCATGCATCGTGGAGGGATGATACGGAGTCGTATGCTCTCCTGCAAACATGAGCAACGGTTTCTCAGGAAGTGCTGGATCATGAATCGCTTCTCCAGCGGCAACTAGCTGTGCATGGCCATCTACGCCCGGTGGAATATACGTGAAAGCCATTCGGGAAAACTGCTCCTTCCCCCATCTGGTGACACAGTAGTCCACAGGAGACGGCACCTCTTTTCCGCAGATTCGTTTCAGAACACTCAGACAATCCTCCACGACCGCAGTGTCCGACCAAGACTCCAGTTCCTTGGCAAAACTGCCTCCGTACATGAAAATCAATATAGGCTTTCCAGTGTACTTGACTGCATTCAAAACCAAATACGAATGTTCGTTTTCTGCGAGTCCGAGAAATTCTGAATCCTGCCAGAAGACGCTGGGAAAAGAAATGGCACACTTATTCAACAGACCACAGCCCAATTGTCGAATCGCATTGCGCTTCGCTGGGGGGAGAGGCGGAACAAAGTTGATGTGGCCGGGGCTTTTAGGCGGCACTTTCAGAACTCCCAACGGCATGGTACAAACAACAGCATCCGCCTCCAGAACCGTTCCATTTTGTAAAGTGACTTGGACAGTCGAAGACCGTACTCCATTCCCTTCACCGTCACTACCGGCCTTCTTTCGCTTGCGATTGGAAGATATAGGCTTCTTGTCAGGTTCGTCATAAGAAAATACTCCCTGCTCATGTCCCACAGTCAACTTTTGAATGACTCCCTTGGTAGATCGATCTGACCGCCGCACAGTCACATCTTCCCCTCGTATCCGGCGAGACTTGCGAGCTGGTGATACGGTAGGCTTTTTTGGAGTACTTCGTCGCCATTCAGTGCGTGTGATCACTCTCACGGGAAGCTCTTCGGGCTCGTCTGTTTTTTCGGCTGGTTCCTCGGATACTACCGGTACAGGTGGCCCTGGACATTCAGAAGTAGGTGTAGTTCCGTCCGGTAAGACGACTTGTATTCTACTGACAGGGGAATTGTACAGAATATCAAGACCACTTGCCAGATTATCCATGACGAATTTCCAACTGGTCTCTGGCGCTGCGTGCGCTCCTTCAAATCCAAACGGTTCATCGTCATTCCACGTATAGCCCAACCCGTGGAAATCGGCCCCCGTCGGCAATTCTAAATTCGCCTGATGCCACTTGAGCAAGGGATGATTATTTTTCACTCCTTTTTCTCGGCAAACTTCATCAAACAAGTCTCCAAACGTTCGTTCCGAGTGTTTGTCGGCGGAAGCGCGCTGAAAGGTCAAATCCAAACACTCGTTGAATAACACCGACAATTTCTCGTCGACCTTGGGGTCGAACGGCCAGCCATTTTCATCCAACAACAAACAATAATCCGAAATTTCGTGCAGCGGTACCCCCATCTGTGTCGTGATTGCGTGAATCGGGTTGCCCTCAATACCATGGATCAACGCGCCTCCAAGATCGACTGCCTGATGTTGTGGCGAGGACGACAACGACGACGACGACGACGTTGACTCGTCGCCACCATTATTTGTAGGCTGCAACTGCAAGGGTTCTCCCTTGAGGCGACCACCCACTCGGGAACGAGCCTCGACGACCAAGACCTGATAGCCTCGCTGTACCAGTTCTCGGGCGCAAGCCAATCCCGATACTCCGCTGCCGATGACGATGACCCGATTGTGATCTCCTCCCATGATGATTTTTTTATTTTCGCAGTTTAGTGCAGAGTGCAGCCTGTCAATCAAAAAAGTCAATCGGAAGAAGCACCGTGGGAGTATAATAAGATTATTGTGGGGTTTCGCCAATTTCCTTGTCCAAGCAACAATGCGGTAGATGTTGAACGAAAGTCAAGTACTCTGGTAGATAGTAAATAAAGTGGTCGAGGTACCTGCACTTTTATTAGTCTACCAAATACCAAACCCCGGTATTGTACGGTCGGTATGCGAAGGTAGTAGTAGCTGGTGAAAAAGAATGCGAAAGATGTTTTTCTCGGCACCGCGCCGCCAACCAATAATCAATCTTTCCGCGTGGAGTACAAGTACCGGTACGGTACAAGCTTGGTACAAGTACAGTATCATGAATACGCATGAAGGACAGGCGCGCACTCTACTGTAGTACAGTAAGTTCGCGCAGTAGGGCTTGGTTCGCGAGCAGGTCGACCACTACGACGAGCAACGCAGGCGGCCAGCTGGCGGCATCCAGCGCGCCGACACGCCTAAGCGCTACCACAGCATGACCGTCGATCGAGCAAAGCAAGCCGCGGTGGTATCACAACGCGGCGTACGATCGAGCAAAGCAAGCCTCGCGTTGGTATTCTACTGGGCGAGCCAAAAAGGTGATAGCACAGCAGGGGCATTGTGAACGCAGAGAGGATGAAGAAGAAGTGGTTGCCCCCCGCCCCGCCCGAGCGTGGGTATCACTCGTACAGTACTTTTACAGTACGTTCAGAACACACACACACACACGTGCTAATCGCCGCTCAGCAAGTACTACCATCAATTATAAGAAACACCGGCAGCAGACTCCTTCTTACTCGTCTAGGAGTAACAAGAACGACGCTCATATCCTCGCTCGTACTCCGCGGGGGTTGCTCACGCCGTAGCACCAGATAGCTACTAGGTGAGTGATGAATGTTGTGGACTGGTGGTTGTTGTTAGTTAGAGTAGGGCGCGGGACGAGGAAGAGGAGAGCAGGAGGGGGCAGTAGCACCAGCACCGGCACTTGTTGTTCTTGTTCTTGACGACCTTGTTCTTGTTGTTGTTCTTGCCGGACGGGGAGGAGGCACCAGGTGGACTGGAACCTGCTGCCTATGCTGCTACCCGCCTCCCCAATTCGCTTGCTGCTTCATGATCATGGTGATCATAACTCTCATCCTCCTAGCTCGTTGCATCCACCAACTACAGCAATTGCTTCTTCTTGATTCTTCCTCCAGTGACTGCTGCTGCAGCCCCCCTCCTCCTCCGTCGTGGTAGTAGTAAATATTCTTATGACTTCTACTATTGGCGAAGACGAAACGGATGATACTCCTCCTCCTCATGATCATGATGATGATGATGACCAGCGTCAGCAACAAATAAACAAGGACGGGCAGAAGGAAGTCCTGCTGGTCGGCGTCGGGCGAGTAGATCCTCGACCACCAGCAGGCGCAAAAATATCAGAGACCGAGATGCTGCAGGCTCGCCGACAAAGAAAGAACGCTAAAGCGAGGGCTCGTGCTGCCGAGCTCAAAGAAAAACTCGCTGCTATTGAAACGACACCACCAGAGGAACGGACTGAAGAAGAATTGATGATCTTCAGAAAGGGCCAGGAGAGACGAAACCGGAAGAATGATCGATCGCGAGAACGAGCAATGGAGAAAAAGGAAGAGATTGACCGACTTTTGGCTAGACCGGAGAAGAAAAGAACAAAAGTGGAAAAACATTTCTTAGAAGAGGCCTTGCACGCCAAACTGAGGAAAAATGAAGGCGATCGGAAGCGTCGTCAACGACTAAAGGAGATGGGTGTACCTGCCAAGGTTGGAATCAAGCGAGCCATGGAACATCTAAAAAAGTAGAACTAACTACTGTACTAACATAGTATTTTAATATCACTATCACGGGAAGAAATAACACCACGCGTTATTTTCATTATTACTCTACTAGCGCTATCGCGTATTATTGTTGATAATAATATTTCTGACCACTACGGAACGAAGGTGACGAACATGAACTGATTCATCTGAGCATCACTGTACAGCCCCATCACGCATTGAGGCTGCCAAGTGAGGCAATTGGTAGACTTTCCCACGCCAATGGTGGGCATAATAGGAGGGGCATAATCATCATCGTCATGCGGAGAAACTAGCGAATTACTGGTACCGTGCAAGAGAGGAGGGATGGGTGGGTTGCTGTAGTGATCAATACTGGGGAGACGGGCTACTCCGCTACCAGTAGGAGACAAAAAGTCTGTGGATTGGACAAACAATAAATAATGTCGGTGAGAATCCGACTTCGCCAACTCCCAACACTTCAACCGAGGAGTAGTACGTGTAGTGCAGCACTTACTTATAGGTTTAGGGAGGTCCTTATTTTTGTTAAGTACCTGACGCTTCTCCTTCATCCAACGGTAGAAGAAAGACTTAAGGCTCGACTTCTTCTTGATTTCGTTGAGCGCAGGAACCACAGTTAGTACAGCAGCGAATGAAGTGTCAGGGCCTATCTCACCGGATTCCCACGCGTCGTTAAGCATGTCTTCATACTTAGAGCCTTTCAATGTAGTAGTAGCAGACATTGTTTTTGGCGGGAGTTGATAAATTTGGCTAACGAAATTTTGTGAGCAATTTGAGAACAGTTTCAACGGCGATACTTTGATAGAAGGCGGAAATTGGAGATTCTCCTAAGTAATGCACGGCGGGCTACGTGTTTTGCCAAACGGAATGTTGTACTTACAATATATCTTGCTGTTCACGACCAAAAAAGTCATTTCCCGCCCACAATCCGGGATTGCCGGCCCAACAGGTATCATCTCTTTAGGCCTACGAGCTGGCCAACTCGGCACGAAAAGGAGGACAACATGATTTGAAAAAATCACTAAATAAAATGGGGCTTATACAGGGGCACAAGTCGCAGACAGTGCAAAATGCAGTTCAATTTCGTGCAACTGATGAAAAAACAGTTCAACAACTGTTGCACAAGCATGGACAATGGTTCGGTCACCGTATCCACCTTTCCAATGGTCGGATCACCAAGGTAAGACCCGTTTTGGAAAGCTCAGATCAAGTACTCAAAGTTCACTAATTGAAATTATTGAATTTAATCGATTTTTGGATGAGAAATCGCGAGTTCAAAATAGTAAAATAGCAAAATATTCGATTTTTGTAAAAGGTTCACTGCTCGTGAACTCTACGTAGACTTGACCAAACTTCACAAAGTAAATGGGTAACCACTAGTACTTTAGATGCTTTACAAGTTCATCACAGTGAACCTTGCCATTAGTGCTATAATCGTTGCGTGAGAGGGGACGGAAGATCGGCCATGGTGGAAAATGTTGTTTTTTGGGTGCTGGTTCGGTCGAGTTCACAAGGTTCATGAACAGTTCAAATACAGTTCAAATACAGTTCAATGAACTCCGAACCTATGCCCAGCGAACCTACGCCCCAAAATATTGATATGCCTTTCCATTCGAACAGACAAGCTAAACAAATCGCAAACCTTTCATTTGAATCTGAAATCCCATCCTTTGGGAAATAGGCAAAGGCCTATTTCGTCACTCCGATTATGAAGAACACATGTCCTCTTCTCGAGAACAAGTGTGCTCTTCTCGTGTTCTCTGTTCTCCAGGGATAAAGAATCCCACTTGAAGGCATTTTGAGCCCTTTCAGTAGCGCACTTAATCGTGACATTCCTCCTTCTTGTAGTACTACGAAAACGTAGCGCGCTACATAATGGTTTTCGTGTCAAAACGTCGTCTTGGGAGCAGTACCAGCAGGTACGTGCATAAATTTGGAATTGCCGCGTATTGAAGTACCTGTCTATCACCACGCACTATGGCGACGCCTCTGGATATTCTCAACGTGGGCATGGAGATGCGCCGGATTTCGAGGCGCCTCAACCCGGTAAATACACTAGATGCATTCCGTGCTGAATTCAAGCTGCACCCAAATATTATAGCCCAGATTTACCGACGAATTCGTCGTCACCCTGTGCTACCACTCGGATTTAACGTCAAGCACTTGCTGTGGACGCTTTATTTCATGCACCACTATGAAAAAGATAGGCACCTTCGCTGGAGTCTCGGCCACTGCCGGAAGACACTACGGAAGTTCATCCACCCTTGCATCTGTGCTATGGCATATATGGCGGATGATTTGGTACGTACTTTGCCTGACTGAATACACTTCGTTAAATAAAATCTCAAACTGCGTGTAGATTGATTTTAGGAAGCGATTGATCGGAGACACGGGCCGTCCAACCAAAATCACGGTAGATGGAACCGACTACCGTACTGTAGAGTGGCAGCCCTTCGAGACCGGTAGGAAGTCACACAAGTTTGCTGGGCCTGCTCTACGATATGAGGTGGCATTATCAATTGCCACTGGGTACATAGTGCACACGAATGGGCCATTTTGGGCGGGAGAATGGCAAGACTTACGTGTTGCAAGAAATTGGCTGCACAACCGCTTGCCTCCTGGCGAGTATTACTTAGCAGATGCAGTGTACAAGGACCCTACTGGCCCGAGTGTCACAAGACGGGAGCTCCGACCGGATGAGCGAAGACAGTATGACAAGCTGATGGCTCGCCACGAAACCATAAATAGAAGATTGAAGGAATGGGGAATCCTGCAGCATACTTTCCGACATGGTGAGGACTGGCATTATTTTGTCTTCCAAGCCATTGCTGCTATCACACAGCTACAAATTGAAAATGGATACTTTGTTTGGGAAGTGTAAGATAGAACATAATAAGCCCTCTAGTAGAGTAGCAGTACTACTAAGATAACGAACCATCCCCTTCAATGTGCCATACTTGTAGTAGCTAGCTCAGTACTCATTCTATCGGACGACCTCTACTACTACTACTAGTAGCGCCCGTCCTTCGCTCGTCCTACTTGTAGCTACTGTACAGTTCCGCACTGGCGTGGTTTACTTTGCCAAAACTCGTCAACAGGTCAAAATACGTCATTTCCCCCAAGTCCCGGTAGAAACACGCGTTATTTTCATTATTACTCTACTAGCGCTATCGCGTATTGTTAGTATTTTTATTATTCTACTAGCGCCATCGCGTGTCGTGGACTTGGAGGAATTGGAGAACTGTTCTCGTCTACTAATTCCGCCTTAGTTATCCGTTAAAAGAGCTGTTTTAATTTTCATGATCACTTTACAGTACCAGGTACCGGTAGCTCCATGCCATGCCATTACCGGTAGCCAGTAGCCAACGTATCATCATTGTCAGGGACTGTAAGGTCAGATACGGTACAGGTAGATCCACAAGTTTCCTATTCAAGCAATACTATACTCGTAAGATGGATCGATTCGCTGGTCTCCCACCCAGCTTGTATTACAGTTTGGTAGGTGGCGGTCCCCAAAGAAATAAGCAGAAAAAGCAGGCGCCGAAAAAGAAGAAGAAACCTGTCACCTGGTTCGAAACCTGCAACGCCACTCAACTACAGCAACTTTGCCGAGCCGCCAAAATTCCCGTATCCAGCCCCAAGGCAGTCCTCGTGGAGCGCCTTCTGGCGATTCCATCACCAGAACTTATAGTTTCTCGAACAAATTCAAACTGGCAACAAGTTTGACCTCGTTCTACGGTTGACGCACTACAAGTTTGGTACCGCCATTGTCAAGCAAACGGCAGCCACCGCCCCTCGTGCCAAACCCATTTACCAACCAAAATCCTTGTACGATCGTGTGGAAAAGAAGATCCATGCCGTCCAGCAGAGAAAGTATCAAAGCCACTACGGATCCAAGGATCATGCTCCCGACACTTACTCGTACATGGAAACTCTATTGAAAGAACAATGCATTGAGAGCAAGCTTGTAGAGACCAATCCGATTCTCGCCTTTGACATGGCAAAGGCTATATTTCAAGCGTTCAACGATCACTTTCTCTACATGGAACGTCCGGGCTACTGCACAACGGAATTCGCGAGACTCACCATGGGTCAATTGGAAGTTATTTTGAGAAAGGTTGTTCATGGGCACGTAGTGTTGTCGCCACAGAAAGTTACCGAAATGGTAGCGTTGTTGGAAGATTTGGAAGGCACCGTGCGTGGTTACGAGCTGCAAAAGAAAGTTGTCTACAAAAAGGATATTTCATCTCCCGCTGCGGAACAGGCGAAAAAGTGTCTTCCATCAGGGCCCACTAAACGTAGTGATGCAAGATCAACGGCATCAGGAATCCTTCGGTCATCACGTGGTCGCACACGAGAGAGCGGTCGAGACTCTCAGTCGGTTGTGGGGAGCAGCAGCAGCAGCTCTAGACCGGCTCGTGCCCGATCAGCTCGCAGAACAAAACAGTGGCACGACGATGATGTCTCTGTGTCATCCATGCCTGCCATGGGCAAAAAGTACGATCCAGATCTTCGAGTGTTGGCAGAAAGGAACGGCTGAGACGAGGCCGACGAAAAGAGGAGACCGACCGCGCAAATCGCAAACACCAAGAAGAAATGAGATCATCCGATAAGTCACTCAAAGATGAAAGGCCAAATAATTCTCAACAAAGCACTTCAGGTTCACACAAGCCATCCTCATCCTCGTCGAGAAGTCGTAGTAGAAGTGGCAGTTTTGAGGATGAACTGATCGAACCCGAATCCCGGTCGCAGCGTGGCAGTAGTAGCCGGGGTCACCATGCGGAAGACGATAGCTTGCGTAGCCCTGGGCATCACAGACAGGGATCCAGCGGGAGACCGCGAAGTAGCGACGGTCGGAGACCCCGTAGCAGCGACGGTCGAAGGCCTAGATCATCTACAGATCGATCTACGAGCTCGAAAGCCGGCCATGACGAGCCAAGATCCGCGCGAAAGATGGAAGGCGATGATAATTCATTTGACGAATTGGACGGTAACGCTTCCTTTTCTCGGACTCTCAACCTGGCGCGAAGTTTGCACGATGTCGCAGATGATGAGCACGATAGTCCACCTAGAAGACCGACCCATCGCAAGTCAGTGATGCGATCGTCGAGTGGTGGCAGTGGATCTCCCGGTGATTCCCAAACACGCCGAAGTCCAGGAAAGACCAAAAGTGCTGATGACCTATTGCTGCACCCTTGGTAGATGAAACAGAAGAAGAACCTGGCATGATTCCCACAACTTCGAGAAGGGTGGTGAGACGACGTTAGCAGTGACGACAGCTTCGAAGAGGAAGAAGTCGTATTCGAAGAGGGAGAAATTGTGGACGATGAAGAATTTGTGGACGAATAAGTGCTTCAGGAGTCAACAGACGATATCCAAGGGCAAACTGTCATCAAAAGTATCCGAAGAAATCGAGCATGAGGAAGGACTCCAAACACTGTTGCAAAGTGAACATACTAGAACAAATCTGGAACGCAACACAATTGAAATTTTTGAAGATAAAGGCGAAACCGAGACAAACCGCTTTACCATGGTGCAGAAAGATGATTATTCAGTTCCAGTTCCGTTGGATGAAGATGAAGAAATGGGGATCTGGGATGCATTGGATCAAGACCGCGAGAAAAAGCAAGCACCACGAGCATCTCCTTCGGCCGGGCTCCATCCCGACTGCAGCTTTCACAGACTTGTGTTTCTCGTATACATCTTGATGGTAGGTGGGGGAGAAGAGGCTAGCCTTGTGTTCGTGTTGGACGATGATGAGACCCACGGTGGACCCAAACATCAACTACTTCGTATGGATGATATCAACCTAGACAGTTGCGACTTCTCGGATTCTGCGATACGTCGTGTTTTTGACCAGTGTCGGTGCGATGGCGAAATCACAATCATTCCCATTGACGTAAGACATCGATACCAGCTTCACCTTCAAGACTTTATTTCTCCGCTATATCAGGCGTATGATGAACCCATCGGTTCATGCACTATTCGCAACCAATCACTTTGAACTTGTTTGGCTTTCTACTGCGAACAACTATGAGTTCAGCGAGTCCGCTAGAAGGGAACGATATGCACTTGCGAGCCTTTTCATTTTGGCACAGAAGGGGCAAGTCATGGGCTCAGTCGGACGACTGGCTTTCAGAATCATCGTATGTGTGCAGTTGGTTCGGAGTCACGTGCATTGCATCCAAGAACAACGGGACTATTGCGACAAAGACCAGCAAAACTAATACTTGTGCTATACTGTACTGTACGAATACTACTTGACGAAGGAGGATACGATAGCAACCGCACCGCCGACGACGAAAATACTTGTGCTCTACTGTACTGTACGAATACTACTTGACAAAAGAGGATACGATAGCAACCGCACCGCCGACGACGAAAATACATGTGCTCAACTGTACTGTACGAATACTTGACGAAGGAGGGTACGATAGCAATCGCACCGCCGACGACGAAAATACTTGTGCTGTACTGTACTGTACGAATACTTGACGAAGGAGGCTACGATAGCAATCGCACCGCCGACGACGAAACGAATAATGACGAAAAAAGAGGATATGATAGCAACAAACGACCACATCGTTCACGGAAGACAGTGAAACATCATACTCCGGTAGCAATCAAATACTACTATTAGAAGAATACAGCTATATTTCTATCATTGTTCCATCGCTGCGTCAAACACTTCCGACACCCCCGCTAGTATAGAAAGTGGCACACCGCCAAACCAACTTACCCGCGTGATGATCAAGTCCATGGTCAAGCGCCTCTTCCATCGCAAGTGTTTGTCAGTAGATTTTTTTTAATTGTGGCTGCACGGAACCGCACCATTTCTGATGCGGGTCCATGGGGGGACGTAAAGTAGCATGTCATACAAGCTTCGGACGGGGCTGTGGGCAACCCAAAACTGTCCGGCTCTCAACGCGCCTTCTCCGGAACCCCAAACCGGCTCCTCCCACATCAAACGACCTGACAAAGTCGCTCGACGCTTACGGGAATCTTTCAACTTTACCACAATTTCTACTATACACAGCACGGAAGGGAGGCTCACACTCAGAGACGCGATCAACACGCGGGTGGGCTGGTCCAGCGGCGCGGCAACCTCAATTCCAACAGGGGTGACGAAAATGACCGAAGTCAAAATAATGATCGCAAAATGAGCGGAAAAGTGACGACGATGCAAGGGCTTTCTGTCGAGTTGGGATCGATCCAAGATCAACTGTAACGGTATTTCGCCTACTGCGGAGCGTAGGATTGAACGAAGGTGGTGATCGTTTCTCGTCGAAATTGCAAACGACCGCGGCAACGGTGTTCGGGCGGCCAAGTGTACGGGCGGACGTAGAAAGTGAACGGTGTCGCCAGTCGTTTTTCTTCAAATTCGGACATCTCGCACATGATTCAATGCAACGGTGAGAGGTGTATCTAGCACTTTTACTGCTACTGCATCATGTGTGCCAAGGAAGAAACCGATGTTTGAGATGCTTTTGAGTTTCGAAACGGATCACAGTTCGGCGTTCGGCCATTTCGAAAAATCGGTCGATGATGATGATGATTCTTCTTCTGGTTCTGTTTTGGGTATCGGCGCTTGTGCTCCTCGCTTGCATCGCAATACCAGGTACTTGTATGTACCGGTACATATAGTACCGGCGCGTACACGTGCACTCTGACTGCGTACCGTTACTATCCGTGTGTACCGTATGTAGTTCTGTACTCGTACGGTCCAATAAGCAAAAGCCCAAAAGCGCGCTGACTGCGCTGCTTGTTGTGCGTCGTCGAAGCGCGCGCCCTTTTTCCTTTTTCGATCTTCTGCGTGAACTTCATTGAATTCGAAACAAGAACTGCTGCGATGTCATCTTGCTCATAATCTTTCGCAAACTCAGCAGTCATTCACATTCATCTTGTGATTGTGCAACATCTCTTTCCACAACGAGTTTGATTGATAGTTTTCTTTTCAAGGTAAGCGAGTCAGTCATTCGTTCTCGTGACGGGGTGGGGGTCGCCGGTCGCCTTGGTCGATATGTCTTCGCCGTGTTCGCAAGACTTCCCGCCGCCGTCAATATTGCTGCGATCACCATATCTTGCCATCAAAGCATAGCTGACAATGTACTTGTTTGATTCATCGCATTCCGATCCACTGACATACAGTATATCCAGTCATCATCATGCCTCGTGCCATTGCCAGAGCCATTCGAAAGCCCAAGGTGGCTGCCGCAAAGAAGAAGCCAGCAGGCGGCAAAAAGGCGCCGCCGACCGCCACGCAGAAACCACGACAAGGCAAGTCTGGTAAGAAGTTGGATGAGGAGGCTCTCTTGGCAACAAGTAGTGAAAGCGAGGATAGCTCGGTGGCCGAATCCGTCGGCGACGATGAATTACAAAAGAAGGTTGTAGGAGACAAGCGAGCACGATCAAACCATGGCAAGAAAAAGGCAGTCGTGGTGCCAGAAAATGATGAAAACGCTCCCCCCTCTCCCAAGCGAGCTCGTCGCAGCACTCGTGCGGCGAGAAACATCACGTACATCGATCCTGACGATTCCGCGACAGAGAACGACGATTCGGATGGCGACGCTTCCATCGTCGGCGCTGCCGGGCGCAAGAACAAGCGTCGTGGTGCTGTTGTTTCTTCTAAGAACACCAAGAATGACAAGAAGCCACCCAAACACCCCAAGAAGTCTCCCAAGAAACTTCTCTCTATCGTGACTTCGGGTACGCCCCTTCTTCATGGTGCAGGATCGGATTATTTGAGAAAGCCCTCGCCGGCGTCGTCTTCCATCAAGGAAATTACCAGCAACATGTGGCAACCAAACGCTAGTGATTGGCGTGTGGGGAGCGCAATGGACTACTAAGGCAAAGCTTTCGAAGCATGACATTGATTTAGAGAAAACTCGCATCGAATGCTGTATAGTACTGGTGGTCGCGGTGCTCTACTTGGAGTAGATCAACGAGGACAGCCGACTTCTTGTTCTAATGTCGACACACCATGTCCTACATAATATGTCCCTCTCTCTCAAATGCCTTGAAGACATTTGTATCGGACTACAGTCGAAAGCACGATCATCTTGATACTGATTTCCTAGAACGCTTGTGTGCATTGGATGCAGTCATGCAGTTCCTCTCGATCGGGCCAGCAAACTAATCCATTCTTGCTTCAAGCAAGACTCGGTCTCCGAGTAAAACAGTGGCTCTACTAGTAGTAGTAATACAACTAGAAATCAAGGCGTTGAATTTCTACTTACTAACATCTACTAGTAGTAGAAGTATCCTACATGCAATGGGGGCGAAGAGTTCCTCATGGCAACGCTTCCCGGTAAGTGATACCTGTCGATGTAAGTCCAAGCTTTTTATATCCGACGAATGCCTCTAAGCAATGTGAATAATTGTTCTCATTTCTTCATCTAGTAGAAGGGCGACATTTCTCGAATCGCGGTGGAGATAGCTTCAAAGTCAAGAATTCCCTCCGTACCAACGAAAGCCTTCAAGCCTATTGATGCTGCAATACTAGCCTCGCCGACTACACCAGCCGACAAGAAAAACAAGATCAGACCTCCAATTGCAGCAATAGCCAATGCGTTCTTGAGATCAATAGATACTTCATTCTTGTATCCGTCATACAAAAAGTTGAATTGCATCATGAAGAAAATTGGAAGAATCGGTTGCAACATTCGTGTGACTACACCGGCGTAGTTGCAATTTTCGATCCTTGGTAACCCTTTTCCTTCGTCCCAAACTATCTTCGCCGGTGTATCGAAACCTCGAATGATAATGTCGGAAGCAAAACGGGACAACCCCTGGACCGCTGCAGATCGAACGAGACGACGGCTTTGGTAGGACTTCAATGTTCGGGTGATTTCCTTTCGCGTCTTGACCTTGCCTAGCTCTTGCGCAATCACAAAGGCGTCTTCAATCGCTTGGCATCCACCTTGTCCAAGATTCTTGATTCACAAAGCAGGTTCGCAAAAGTACGAAAGAAGCGTGAGAGTCGTTGGCATTCCATACGATGCAAGACCCACCATGGTCGGTCGTCAAACACTCACCGGCATCATAGCATGAATACCATCACCAAGAAGAGCGACATGTTCATCTGTCCAAGATTTCTGGACGCTAGGAGGGCGGTCATAGAGATCACGTTGTTCGATTTCGTGCTCCTGGGTTACCTTAAGGATCGCATGGACCTCTTCCGACCAACCCTCGAAAAGATTTTGCAAATACTTCGAAGCTCCTTCCGGCTTCTCCTCACTAACGGAACCAGGAGGACGGGCCAAGAAGGCATACCATTGGTATCTTCCCTTACCAATATCGGTGATCACAAAGTATTGGTTGGGGCCAATGTAAACCTTATATCCAACTTGACCGTTGTCAGGTGAGTCGTAGTTCAATTCTCCAGCAAAGACGGTGTAGCCCGAGTAAGTTGCCCCTGATCCATCACCACGGACTGGCTCACCCCGCATATTGGCTCGGACGGCAGACCAGATACCTAAGGAACAACGATCAGACCAGGATACGTTGTACGAGACATCCTCCGAACGACGAACTAGGAAACGTACCATCGGCTCCAATCAAAACGTCACCTGCAATCTTCTTGCCAGAGTCTAATTGGACAGTGATAGTACCATTATGGGGGTCCTTTGTGTATGATTTGACTCCATCTCCATTTTGAACGATGCCCGTGGGAAGACTGTTCAGGTAAATTTCTTGGAGGTCAGGCCTCTCGATAACTCCTGTGTAGGGCATGTTGCGGGCTTCTGCCGGGCTTTTCAAATCGAATTTTGCATACCACTCATTACGAATACCGTCCTTAATTCCATTTTCTTTGTCACCAGTGTATGTGAATTTCTCCATAATCTGATCGAAAACGTCCGCGTCCATTTCCTTGATGATCTGCAAGGCGTTGCTTGCCAGCTGGATCGGACCCCCAAAGCGCTTGAATTCATCTGTGCGCTCCAATACTGTCACGTCCATGTTCGGATTTTTCGACAAAACTTTAGCGAGGGCCAAGCCACCGACACCTGCACCACTGATTAGAACTTTCAAAGGATTTTCTGCAGAAATCTCAGCGGAATAGTTGTTCGACGACGTGGGGACGTCGGGCGGAGGTATAGTGGCGACATTGAGAGGATGATTGCCCCGAGTGTTGAAGTCGCTGTGCAACAAAACGAAGAATGGCAACGCCGGCTGTCAGGGTCACATCTCGAACGGGCACTTATCGCATTCCACCATTTCCTTACTTTACTTGTGGCACAAAAGCACTTGCTAACGCGAACGCCGAAAATACTGCACTCAAAAGCAAAATCATCGTATTTTTCAATAGTATGAGATTTCGGATACCACAGTACCGACCAAATGTATTTCGAATGGTACCAGAGGAGTTTCAGCCTCCGGTATTGCTTTTCAATCTCCTGTTGGCCATCGATTCCAACGAAAGGAGGGAGAGATGGGTGGTGGGGTAATAATGAGAAGGCAGCTGTTTTTTCTTTGTACGATTGATTGCGTGGATAATAAGTTGACGCCGTTTTCCGCGAGCGAGGTGTCATCAATAAAATCCAAATCTGTTTTTTGTACTTGGAATAATGTTAGTATTGTGGCCTATTATCCCAGACGTGCATACGCACCAATACTTGCACTGTACGTACAGTACTGTACTCGTACTGGCACACGCTACTACGAGTACTCTACCGTACCCCGGTAGAGTATACTCATAGTAGTACTGGTACTCGTACTGTGCTGTCAATTCCAACTATTTCGCGATGCGGGTTAAATATTTTAAGAGGGGCATATTATTCATCAAGTGGAATACTCGTATTCCTCTACTTTAGAGACAGAGGATCGTGCATACAATGTGAGCGTGTCAATGCACTTCACGGTACTGGCGCGAGAATTCACAGAGATGACAACAACATAGCATAACGCTGTTTGGATACAGTAGTTCTATTTCTATTTCTTATTTTACGAAAAGAGAGGAAGCGATAGCCCAGCGTGAGCAAATGAATGAATTGTAGTAACATGTGGGACAGCGTTGATACGAATACATACCTTGCGGTTGGCTTTGGCTTCTTTGATAGCCTTGGCTTCGGCTTCCTTAACAGCCTGGATTTAAACAAAATAGATGTGAGTGGGATGAGAGATTGCATGCCCCTCTGCATTCGTATTGCATATTGTAGACATACCTTGAGCTCAGCCTCTTCTTCCTTCGCCTTTGCAGCGGCCCTCTCAGCTTCTTTTTCGATGGCCTCATACTTTTGTTCCTCCTGTAGAAACGAGATGGTTTGACGGTTAGATATAAGAACATGACTTATCCAATCAAAGTACATCATGACCAACTTACAGCGCGCGCAGCAGCAGCCTTGGCCTCAAGGATTTTCTTTTCTTGTGCTTCTTCAGCGAGGAATATTCTCTCAGCCCTTTCTGCCCTTCTTTCTTTCCTTTCCGCTTCTTTCTCCTTTGCGGCGAGTTCCTGTGGACGACCAATGCATTAGAAATCCATCGAGCCAACACAAAGAAACCAAGCAAATGTGATTGACTTACTCTAGCCTCGGCTAGTTTCTTTTTCTTTTCTTCCTTCGTGGTTGCCTGAGAAGCTTCTCTCTCGGCCTTTTCCTCGGCGGCCTTCAGTTTCTGCACTTCTTCTTCGTCCTTCTTTGCTTCTGCAAGAGCGTTCTGCTCGGCGGCTTCGATCTACAAAAGGATGGTAGCAAAGCACAATTAGCACACTGCCTCTCAACTGCAACAAAATAATACAAACAACTTGACGTACCCTCGCTTCATCTTCGGCTGCCCTCTTCGCTTCGTATTCGAAAAATGCTTCTCTGGACTTTTCTATCTTGGCTTTCTGTTGAAACAGGAAATCATGTCAGAAAGGATTTTTTATTCGCAAAAAGAAACAACGCGAATTCCAAAACGTACCTTGGCGTCTACCTTGGCTTCCTTCTCGTCAGCTTTGACCTCTTTCTCGAGTAATAATTCTTTCTTGATCAAAGATTCAACGTCGCTGACAGCGGAAGGAGCTCGAGTTGAAGAAGCGTCTGACATTGTAATGGAAGGACTAGAAACAATGACTGTAGACGTAGCCCCAGAAAGAGTCAACCCCAGGGATCCGATACCAGCTCCCAAGAAAGCCTGAAGTTCCATTGTCATGACACCTCTGCCATATGTGCTGGGACCGGATGGCTTCACAAACGCTACATTCGTGGAAGCTGATTGTCTTTGGTTTGCAGTAGGAGCAAAACCAGCGGCCGGATGGGCAACAACGGCCAATGCGGCAACACACGAAAATTTCATCTTAGTTCCTTCTTGTTTGGTCAAAATAAAAGATGGATGAGGATGGTAACAACACAAACAAACCGATAACCGATATCAGCCCGATTCGTATCGGAGGGTTTGGCTTTTCTTATAAACCCGTGCGTGTATTTTATTGTTTGAATAATACCGCCGCGATCGCACCAATAAATAATAACGACATGAGAAGTTTTCTTCATCACAGTCCGTCATGCGTCATGCTTTCGCGCCAGATTTGCGTGGCGAAGTGACGCGCCTTGTGTTCCGGAGAAATTGTTCACACACGTCACCGCAAAAAACCAGAAAGGCGCCCAGTCGGCCGGCCAATAACAAGGGAGACTTCGCTGATGAAAGACCGTCAAAATACATGCCGGTACGTTACTGTAAATAGACGATGATAGAGGAGCTGAGGAACAACAGCGGAAGGAACAAAGATCCTAAATACTCCCAACATCATAACACCTTTAATTCAGGCGATAGCCGCTCAGGAGTCGCCCTCGTCATTGTTATTACACAAGGTCGTCCACAATGAGGTCTCCAATCTTCTGCTTGCTTCCCTTCCTGTCAGTCGCGACGGCATTGGTGCAGCCGAAACTCAGCACTCAACAGTTGCGATACTCTTCGTTCCGCCCGTCGGTGACTCAACTCCACACTCGAGTTGCGCCTCCTTCGACACGATCGTTCCAGATTGAGCCATTGTATGCTACTAGCACGGAAGATGAAACCACTACTGCTGGTGTTGTGAAGGAGGCAGAAGACTGGGTGGCAGATTCGAAAACAGTCGAGCTAATTGGATTAGGGATTTGGTTGGTTGGCCTAAGTGGCTTTATCTTGACGAACAACTTCGTCGGCCCCTGGCCCTTATTTATGAAGCAGGTTCCAGAACGCTGGTTTTTCCTCAGTCACATGATTGGTGGAATGCTCTTCGGGGGGGGCATCATTCTCACTACTTGCATTGAAAGATTGGTAGCCAACAGCAAGAATGCACCAGTTCTACAATTTTGGTTTGACAAGGTTCCTTTGCTGGACAGTTTGATTGTCGTTCCAGCGTTGACCGTCTCGATGATTTCTGGAACCGGATTGTCCATCGTTCGATATGGTGGCCTGAACATTGCACCTCCTCATGTTGGAGCCATTTTTTGGACTCTTATCGCCTTCATGGTTTGGTGGGCCGTCACTGATTTGACGACACAGGGCACTGCTCTCACCGCCGTCAATGAAATGTATGAATCTTATGAGGAAGGGGAAGAAGGATTGGAAACTCCCGACGTGGTTGTAAATCGCCATATCAGCAATACAGTATCCTGCTTCTTTGTTGTTTTGCTCTATTCCATGATGGTTCTAAAGCCCGGCACGCTGTTTCCATTTCCCTGGAGTAGCTGGAGCTAGAAGCATTCAGTATTCTTGAGGAGTGAGCAATAAACAAAGCTAGTGCGGTACAACTCGACCAAATAATTGTTCAAATCCTCTAAAAATAGTTCCTGATTATTATTTGAGTGATAGCCTAAAAAGTACCTAGTAGAGCTACATCTAGAGTCTACTACTCTACGTGTACTCTCTAGAGAGATTAGAGCAACGAGAAATAATGAGAAAGATAGAAAGTCCCAAGTCCCATAGTACCGGTACCACCGCATACGTACCATTCTGATGCCAGGGAGAAGATGATGCGGAATGATGAGGACAGCTGCTTTCTTCTTCGCTTCGCTTCGCCCAACAACTACTGTTTGCAGATACCTTACCGGGTATGCAGTACTAATCGGTACAGAAGTACCAGTACAGGTACAGTACCAGGTACCCAGTTACCGGACGGCACGGGTAGTACTTCTCTTTTCTCTGTGCTACTGTACCAGACTATTCGGGTAGTAGAGGTAGCTACTAGCTACTAGAGAGTAGCTACCCTCTGTCTACTACACTACTAGCTAGTATGCAGTAGAGCGTTTCGCTCGGCTTCTCTCTCTACTACGGGGTAGCTTCTTTTCTCTTTCGCTCGGCTTCTACTACTATCTCTGTCAGTGTGCCCGCTTTTTCGTCCACGTCGTTTTCGCAGGCCTGTGTGTGTCCGTCGTCTGCCAACTTGAATCAGACGACTCCTACGCCAACTGTACGTTGCCGATGATACCGGTACTGTGGTGGTACAGTACCTGTACGTGCACTGTACCGGTACCGGTACAATCCGGTACATTTTTGGAGCCGAAGAAGCCGACGAATGGGTTTCTACGGCTATGACGTACTCGCCGACATGTCATCCGAGCGTCAACGCACGTATCGTTTGTACGGCAGTCTACTACGGCAGTCTACTACGAGGATTAAAGGATCGGCGAAACAGGTATGGAATAATACTCGTTTTTTATTGCAGCTCAGTCAGATACTGACAGGATATTGGAGTGAAAATGGAGCGAGACCATTCCTCCCATTCCATCCCACCAAGTCGACGATGAGGGCAACAACGATCTTCTTTCTTGCTACGGGAGTAGCTACAACTCGTGCCTTTGCACCCTCCCATCATCGAGCTGCTTTCTCGTTGTCTGTCCAATCGTCTTCTGTCGTTTCGTATGCGAGCCCCCGAGAGGATCCATCAACCCGAAACCAAGATGACTTTATGCAGCAGATTGGAAATGGTTTCAAGGCATCGGTGTTAGCTATCGGTATTTCTATGGCCACATTGGCGAGTCCACTTCCTGTCATGGCCACGGATTCGGGGGCTATCGTGTCGTGTTTGTTTTCCAAGTGCCAGCTTCCTCTTGCGAAATGCATTGCCAACCCCAAGTGTCTCGCGAACGTCGTTTGTATCAACACGTGTAATGGCCGCGATGATGAAATTGAATGTCAAATCAAATGTGGCGATTTGTTCGAGAACGAAGTAGTAGGTGAATTCAACAAGTGCGTTGTCTCCGAAGCGGCTTGTGTGCCTCAAAAACCAGATACAGGAGCGTATCCAGAACCGCAAAAATCACAACTTGTTCCCAAATTTGACACGAAACTATGGAATGGCCGATGGTACATTAGCGCCGGACAGAATGAATTGTTTGACATCTTTCCCTGCCAAGTGCACTTCTTTACGGAGACATCGCCAGGTACTTTCTACGGCAAGCTGAATTGGCGCGTCGAAGAACCTGATGGCGAATTCTTCACGAGAGATGCCTTGCAGCAGTTTGTCCAAGATCCGGAGAACCCAGCCCATTTGATCAATCATGATAATGAGTATCTACACTACAAGGATGATTGGTACATTGTCGATTTCGAGTACGATGACAACAAGGACGGTGTCCCTCCGTTTGCCTTCGTTTACTACCGCGGTTCTAACGATGCCTGGGATGGCTACGGAGGAGCCGTAGTGTACACACGGGATGCCCAGCTACCCGAATCTCTGCGCCCCCGTCTACGAGAAGCTGCCAAGAAGGTTGGTTTTGATTTCGATAAGGATTTTAAAGTAACTGACAATTCGTGCCCCACGATCAAAGAAGGCGAGGCTCTGGTCTTGCGAGAAAAGTTTGCCGGAAAGGTACTGTTGCAAACTGAAGAATCGGCTGTGGCCCAAGCGGTCCGACTGCGGGGTAATGCCTTGAACAGTGTCAAGGCACAGAAAGTCTTCTTTTCGAAAGAGGGAGAAGCGGCAGAAAAGGCCTTTGAAAGACTGGCCGAAAGTTTGTCTCAATTCGAAAAGGAACGAGCCGCAGCGGGTAAACAATAGATTTGTAGCATCACCTTTTTAAAAATTGGTGATTGAAACTCGTTATATGTGTGATTAGTAGAATGAAAGCTCCTCCATATTGAAACTCGAAGTTGTCTGTCCATCCTCTACGAATAGCAGGCTCTCTGCCAGATTTCAAAATTTGACGACAGGAACAGCACCAACCAACTACGAGGACGTAAGAATACCCCACTACACCGGTACCATACCAGTACGAACTGAATGTCTGGCTACTCTAGCCTAGAGTAACGCAATATCGGCTTCATTGAGCTGGAGTTACTATTACCAATAGTATACAAGTTATCATTTTAAGAGAGAGCTGAGGTGCCCGGAAGCGGAGCAGGTGAGTGCGTCTACCGGTACGTAGCTACTGTGTATAGTAGAGTAGCGTTCGTGTCTGACTCTTGACTGAAACCTTTTCCCGATCCCCCTTTTATCGAGCCTAAACCCCGATGATACTTCGTGCCCCTCTCTGATCCTTCGTGCCCCTCTCTTCTTCGCATGCACTCACACTCGAGGTCTCCCGTCTCCCCTGGGTGTCCCGCATCTCTCATCTTAATATTGTTTTTGTTTTGCCGCTGTCCACCGTGGAGAGAGGTCAGCACTCTCTGCCCTCTGCCTTGTTTTCCAATCATTAACCTGCTGCTAGTAGGAACACCAACCATTGATTGCTCCTTGCTTGATTACTACTAGAGCTGTTACAAGCACTCCTTCTCGCCAGGAAGGTTATTGATTCATTGTAATGGACAATCGTTGGTCTTGATCCTTTAATAACATAAACGGAAGACGACCTCATTGTGCGCGTTGTGCATTTGCGGTAGTTGATCTTATTATTTGTCCTCCGATCGTCTCATCTCCAAGGAGTTCCCAAAAGACACGACGATGGTGGATACGACAGCATCAAGTCACATGGAGGAACATGTTGTGCCTCCTGCCTTGCCGCAGGTTTTGACGCGGAACGTGATCCCGACGTTAACGCGATATCTCGATGCTAGTGATGTACTGGAGTGTTATGCCTTGGTCCGATCGGCTCCCCTTCACGGCATCGCCAACTCAACTATCCACATTCAAAAGACTGCCATAGGAATTCGCTACCGACCCTCGGGAGCGGCTGCCATTGCATACCAGCAACAACATATAGAAAAGATGGCGATAGAGCTGACACTCGAGTACGGTCCTCAGCGTTTTGGTCCCAAATTGCATCACGAAGCGATGCCGTATATTCAATTGTCAGAGGATGCGTCCTCTTTCATCGGATGGGAGAATGTGGGTCGAGTCTTTTACACTACCAAAATTGAATCAGCAACCTATTTGAGTTCTTATTACATGGCTAGTATGACAGGTGCCGTCTTGAACAAGATGCTGGTGCAAGCGGTTGAATATGCGGAACGAAGGCGGCGGTATCAACCCTTTGCTGTATTTTCCGTTGACAACGGACGGGAAGTCAGGTCCTCGTCAAGTGTCGACTTCGTTCAATATATCTGGCAACAGTTGGCCAACCTGGGCGTGGAGATTGAACCTATTTTGCCACCACCAATTTACGAAGCCCGCTTATGGGTGAACAGTTGGGAAAAGGTGGTGCCGCAACCTTCGACTGCTAATGAAGCTGCTTCATTTTATCGAAATCTCTATCAGTGCATGGAGGCAATCGCCACAAATGACTATTCAGCATATCAGCCTACCACAAGCCCTACAGCATCGCTCATGCCGAGCCATTCACCGACAATATCTTCAGCGCCCATGGAGGAAGAAGGGAACCACGGTTCTGCGACTCATTTTCCACCTGGGGACGACGAATCAGATACAGATGGAACTTCGTCGAAGCCTTTAGAAACGGACGCACCCACTCTATCCACCACAGATGAACCTGATACAGGCAACGAGACTGGTGGATCGGGTAGACGCGTTTTTAAAGCTAGACACTTGGAGGAGGACAATACGGATGACTTTGTCGGAAACAATGACGATATAGGAAACCTTGGAGATGACGGTGGTGGAGCTGACGACGATCTTGTGGATGACGATGACAACAATCTTCCCAATGTAAAACCATCTTCGAAAGATCGCACGACAAGCCCGACCATCACGCCCTCTCCTACTAGTATTCCCGCTCCTATCACGGAAACCCCGCAGACTGAAAAAGACGGAGTGGAGAAAGTCCAGCAGGCGGCTGCTGATGCCCAACAAGCCGCCGACGAGGCCAAGAATGCGGCACATACCGAAGGGGAAACTAAAGCCGCCGATGCAGCGCAAGCCGCTGCAAACGCCGCAAAGGCGGCTGCGGATGCAACCTCCAATGCAGCAGCACTAGCTGCTATGGATGGGATTCTCAGTGGGGATGGGACAACCATGACATCGATTGTTACGACATGTCTTACAAATCCACAGTATGCCATTGCATCGTTCGACGAGAATGGAACGATGACAGTAAGCGCCTTTCTCTATCGCGATGGCTCCAATTATTACAGGTTAAACTTGACGAGTCCCTATCTGGAAATCGCCAAAGTCAACCGAGCCTTGCCCAAGGCAGTGACCATGTCGGATTATGGGGGTGGTGGTGAATTTATCGACTTTGTCCTTGCTGCTGTGATGCTCAGTTCTGTCTTCTTATTGGTAGTGGTCATTCTGCAGCAGATGGGGTATGAATTCTTCCATTCTCTCTACCGTTGTCAGAGATGGTTTTTCAATCCACGCAAGTATGATTACGAGGGCAATGACTTGGATAACAAAGATAATCCATTCAACTTCGGAGAAGATGGAATACCCCTGAGCATGGGAGGTCGACTGTCGAACGTATCACCAATCGCCAGAAGGATAACCCGAGAGAAGAGCAACGGTACACCCCACGCACCAGAACTTAGATTGCCCGAACTATCGCATCGAAATAGTGGCCATTCGATGGGCTCGTCACCAGGTCACCGAAGAGAAGTCGAAATGAGTACCCTCCCAAGTAGTCGCATGGGACGAAGACGCTCTGACAACAGTTCCACTGGTAGTCTATCAGGCGACGAATTGGACGAAGACTCGGCTGTTGTACCTGAGCGACTCATGCGAGATCCTGACCTGGTAGACATGCCATATCTAAGGTCGACGTCCAAGGTCGCGGTACCGGTTGGGAGCAGCGGATCTGCTCACAATAGTAACAGCGAAATGGACATTCGTGGCGTCGAGCTCACTTACGGGTACTGATTATACATCATATGGGGAACCCTGGCAATATGAATCATCAGTAATTGTTAATCAAAAGCTACAAATCAACACACACAAGTTGTCGTCCATGAAGAGTAGGAAGTAGTCTATCCTCGTACAATACTATTATCATGCTGATACTGTACGATTTGAGCAGGCAATAAAAGATCATGATTGTGGGGATCCGGACCGAGAGGGATCGGTTCGCCCCTTTTTTCATGCCCTTCGTGCGGACGACGCACGGGCGGATCAATGCTCGATGATTTCGACCAATTCGAATACCATCGTTTCATCGGACAGTCCGTTTTTCATTCCACTTGGAAGTGACGCAATGGTGATAGTTTTGTACGGCGGTACCGTAGAACGCTGCGATGAATAATGAATGAAAGCTTTCTTTGTTACTTTCGTCTTTCCTCGTTTGCTACAATTCGACAATAGTCTCTTGCGAGATTTCGAGAGTTGAGATAGGACAAGTATAATAACAGTGTCTCTCACATCATCATTTCACCATGCTCTGGGGTTTGACATCCAATACCGTGGCATTTTTTGCCTTGACATCACCACGACCACAACAGAATCATGCCAGAGTGGATGAAACCACATCCACAACTCTATTCAGCAGCGCGTCCACTTTGGTGGAAATACCGATTGAGAAATCCAAATACGATGGGCTCGTCGAATGGCTAAAGTCCAATGATGCCGAAATCAACGACAAAATTGAGCTTCGAAAGTCAGAAGGCTGTGGTTTTGGAGCGTTTGTAACGAGCGATGTGGAAGAAGACGAGCTTCTTTTCACAGTTCCTCGAAAGGCATGCTTGACATTAGCTGATGCTACTGGCGATGCCAATTGCGGAGAAGCGTTCGGCAATCTGATTGAAAAGGCAGGACCAGGGGCAAATACAGTTTGCATGGCAGGATATATGGCTAAGGAATACTTGGTCATGTTAGAGGAACTCAAAAATGACAAGGAACCATCTGGTAGATGGGCATCCTACTTTCAGACTCTGCCGTGGGAACGGGGTACCAACAATCAAGAACACATTTTATTTTGGTCAGACGATATGATTGAATCATTATTGAAGGGCTCGCTATGCTATGGAGAAGCTACCGCCTTAAGAGAAGAGGTAGCATTGGCGATCCGCGTCATGGGATCCATTACAGGCAAATCCATCCGAGTGGCGCGGGGAGAAGCAAGTGACGAGGGAGGATTCTCCTGGCCCTGGGAGACCAAGGCCGCGAAAGCGGAGGGGCCACCCGAAGGTCTTCCCGAGGCTATTAAGGCAGCATTTGTGTGTTTACTGACAAGAGCCTTTCAGGATGGTGATGGTGACGAGGAAAAACTGGTTCCAATGCTGGACATGCTGCAGCACAGTGAAACACCCAATGTCCGACATGCCATGCGAAAGGCAGATGGTACCGTCGAAGTACGAGCCCGGTGTAACATTGAGGCCGATACGGAATTGCTAAATCAGTATCGATCCGAGGAAGAAGAGAGCATGCCATATTCGAGATTCTTCACACGATTTGGCTTTGTGCCCGGGATCTTGGAGCCAATGGAAAACCTACTGCGAGACAAGAGTTCCATATTTTACCCTCAAAAAGCCGAAGTATAGACATACTCTTGTTGATTTGTTACTATTGTCGAACTAGGATCATTCGAGACTTGGATAGTACGGTGGGACTCGAGTTGCTGGCTGAGGAAGCCGACATTGGATCCCCACCGGCCATGCTATAAATAATTTCCACTCCTTCTAAGGTATTATCGTCGACTATTTTCCACTTTGTCATGACTCGTCGAGCCGAGATATCCGGGATTCCTCGCTGGCCCTCTTGTGTAATTCTTTGGAATTCTGACGAGGATACGGTACTGTCGGTTCGTTCCGTCGAACGTTTAGTCGTTTTGATTTCCTTCCGTGTCCCATCGGCCAAGACCACCCGTATATCATTGGGATTGGTTTGAACCCATTCGTATGATCGCACACTGGATCCTGCCGCGTCATCATCCTTTCCCACGAGAGCTCGCAGGACAGCCTTTTCCAATTCCGCTTGATTGACCCCCCGGTCTGCCACGACGGCCTCGTCTTCGATGGACCGGATAAATCGGAAGGGATAAGAGAGGCGAAGCGGATCGCGACCATTACCAAAATCAACTTCACGCGTCATTTTCCAGTTCCCTGCCAGTGATAATGGGAAGAAAACGTCTGTCTGACCGTATCCTGGAATATTCGCGGCGGAGCGACGAATGGCTTCTCCAGCATCCAAAGGGGCAGCTGCTTGGCAAGGGTCCACGGGAAGTAGTATCACAGAGCCACCCAAGGCGAGCATGGAGGAACTGAACAAGAAATTTCTTCGGGTGTTCTTACAGGAATCTTCGGCTACACGTCGGTGTTTGCAGTGATTTGGTGTGCTCCAACCGTCAGCGACGGCGTCGTACAGAAACAGCAATATCGCCCATTGAAAGAGCAGCAGTCCCAGTCTGACTTGCATACTTCGTGAACGGCTCTCTCTCTCTCTGTAGTAGTCACGATGTTTGGCAAAAGGGTTGGCGCTTAGCATTGTGAATTATCAGGGTTGGAGTCGTCGTCAAGGGCTTCCTATGCGGCCCATGGTCGTCGTCGTTCGTTGAATGACGAACGCGATGAGACGTGTTTTGGACGTGAAAAGATCGCGAAGATCCAAAAAGCAGTGCCAGAGATTGGCAAAGTTTGGAAGAGTCTTACTAGTCCGAGAATTTCATTCGTGTCACAAAAGATTATTACGAGAGTATGTTGGAGAGTGTTGCTCATGATGATTCGAAGGAATCGAATATTGAGACATGCGGCGAATGATTCTGTATGATTCTGAAGGATTCAGAGAGAATCGAAGACCCCCGGAGAACATCGGAGAAACGACATGAAGAATGACACACGTTTGACCGAAAGTACATGAGAAGAAAATAGTAGAGTAGAAGTGCTCATTAATTTTAGTAAGCGAACATTACGCTAAAGAGACACGAGAGTTTGTAACACGCTTCGAAGCGAAAGGTTAAGACGAACCTCGTTTGAAGCAACGTTTCGTTACTGAAATTGATCAACAGTTAAGAGCTTGAACACAGAGCTAAGGTAAAGAGAGCTGAGTGGAAATTGTGTCTACCAGTTGCTTGAGATATTGTGAGAAGCGAAAGGTCGCTATCACGGATAAAAGAAGACAAGGCGAATCAGCAAGGGGCTTACAACAATAATGAGTAAAGTTGAAGACAAGGCGATTCGCGTAATTGCGTTCAGTGGAAAACAATCTGAATGGGCCGTATGGGAGGCGAAGTTCCTCGCCAAGGCGAACCGAAAGGGATTCAAGAAAGTCTTGTTGGGCCAAGAGAAGGCGCCAAAGGATGACGAGTCGATTGATGAATCGACCGATGAAGGTAAAGAATCCAAGCGAACTCGTGAGGCTAATGAGACAGCCTACGAAGAGATGTTGTTAAGTATCGACGGGACCTCGAAGACAGGACGTGTTGCTTTTAACATTGTGAAACTGAGTAAGACGAAAGACCTCAAGGAAGGAGATTCGCATCTGGCCTGGACGAAGTTGCGTAATAAATATGCCACGAAAAGTGCGCCATCTCTTTTGGCAATGAAGAGGGAATTTACGAACTCGCGACTTGTCAACAAGAAAGACGACCCTGACGAATGGATTACTGACCTGGAAGACTTGAGAGTGCAAATGGAAGATCAAGGTTCCATCATGGAGGATATGGAGTTTATGATGCACATTCTGAACAACCTGCCAAAGGAATACGAGATCACGCAATCGAAACTCGAAGACAAGCTTGAGATCGAGGAGTTGACGATTGACAAAATTCGAACTGAACTGAACCTCAAGTACAAACGAATGTTTCCAAAAGGAGGACAATCGTCAGGAGATGACAATGAAGATACCGCGCTATTCAGCGGCGGATTCAAGGGAAAATGCAACGGCTGCGGAAAAACCGGACACAAGCGTCAAAACTGCCCGGATAATAAGCAGAGTCGTGGCGGCGGAGGCAGTAAATTCCAAGGCAATTGTAATCATTGCGGAAAGAAGGGCCATAAAGAAGTAAATTGTTGGTCGAAACATGGAAAACCGGACAAAGCGAATATTGGGTCGGACGGAAAGAACGATAAAGCGGAAGTCGTACTCACTGCCACCGAACCCCGTGATTTCGCAATCGGAAATGATGAATACGGTCTCAGCGGAAAAGAAATCAAGATGACCAACGATACCTGGATCGGTGACAGCGGAGCATCTTGTCATATGACGAACGATTCCACGGGAATGTTCGATACCACTGAAATTGATGAAGAAATCACCATCGGAAACGGAAAACCGATGAAAGCGACTCGCGTCGGCAAAATCAAGGTCGACGTGATGCAGGAGAACGGTAAAACAGAGCGGATCACAGTGACAAACGTGAAGCTCGTTCCCGAACTTTATTTCAAGTTATTCAGTATTACTGCAGCTTTGGACAAAGGTTTCAAGATTGGAAACGACGGTCGGATTATTTACCTCGAAAAAGGAGACTTTCATCTCGCATTCGACAAAATATTCACGACGAAGACTGGATATTTGCTTGGAGTCGACATGATTCAACAGTCGAACGAAATGGCTCAAGCAAATTTGATTACTGGAAATTCGATTGATATCAATGAATTCCACAAAATATTGGGTCACCCGTACGAAGAATCGGTGCGACAGACCGCGAAATCGCTAGGATTGAAAGCGACTGGAAAGTTCATTAAATGCGAGGATTGTGCCGTATCGAAGGCACGCCGCAAGAGATTGAATAAAGAGACTGTGAAACGAAGCAACAGGAAGGGAGATCGCATGTTCCTGGATATCTCGTCGATCAAAACCGAGAGTTTCAGTATGAAGAAATTTTGGCTGCTTTTGGTCGACGATAATACTGATTGTTGCTTCAGTTTCTTTCTAACCGCGAAAAGCGAATTGAGCGAGACAGTGAGACAGTTTATTAAAGACGTCAAGGCGCAACATGGCATCGAAGTCAAGACAATTCGATGCGATAATGCTGGCGAAAACAAGGCATTGGAAGCGGACTGCAAGAAAGACGGACTCGGAATTTCGTTCGAGTTCACTGCGTCAGATACCCCGCAACAAAATGGCCGAGTTGAAAGAAAGTTTGCTTCTCTCTATGGAAGAGTAAGAGCAATGTTAAACGGTGCCAGAGTCACCAAGGACTTGCGTGGGAAATTGTGGGCGGAAGGTGCAAATACTGCGACCGACAACGAAAACATCATCGTTGCAGAAGGAGAATCCGAAAGCGCATACAAGAAATTTTATGGCACGGACCCCAAATATGCCCGTTATTTAAGGAAATTTGGTGAGATCGCAATTGTGACGGATCACACTAAGATCAAGGGCAAGATTGAAGATCGAGGCAAACCATGCCTTTTCTTGGGCTATTCAAAAAACCACGCGAGCGATACATTCAGATTTTTGAATCTACGTACTAATGGTTGCATCAACAGTCGCGACATGATATGGTTGAACAAAAACTACGCGGACTGGAAGGGATTATCGGGAGTTCACACGACAGAAATTTCGCATGAATCCGATGATGAAAAAGAAGATGATGAACCACAACCAGCCGAAGTATTGTCTAATGAAGAGATCAATGCAGAGCCAAACGAAACTACGACACCAGTTCCAAGAGTGTTACGTGAGTTGAGGAACCTACAATTTGACAGCGGAGACGGAAATCCTACCGCAAATGAAGCACTTGAAAATGTGACACGAGTTTTGGAAACAGGAAGGGATGAAACGCCAGTACAGGAACAGGCTAATCTTTTGTTTCCCAAACCGGTAGAATATTCATTCATTGCGAGAGAGCTACTACTTGAGGCGATTGACGCAAAGCAGGAGCAATTTGATGAACCGAAAACATTCCGTGAAGCTTGGGATCATGAGGATCCAAATGAAAGAGCGTTTTGGCAAGCTGCGATCAAGAAGGAATTTGGTGACATGATACGTCGCGGAGTTTGGAGAAACTACAAACGACGTGATCTACCAAATAACAGACGCTGCGTTAAATGCAAATGGATATTTAAGAAGAAACGAAATGGCGTGTACCGAGCTCGATTGGTTGCCTGCGGTTACAGCCAGATACCCGGAATCGATTTCACAGAGAACTTTGCGCCAGTTATCAACGACACAACTTGGCGAATTCTTCTGGTAGCAATGCTGCTATGGAATTTGAAAGGACTACTTATCGATGTTGAGTGCGCATTTCTGGAGGGCGAACTCGAAGAAGAAGTCTACATGGATTGTCCCGAAGGACTCGAAGGCGTAAATAACCAGACTGACTGCCTGAAACTGGAGAAGTCGATTTACGGCCTTGTACAGAGTGCAAGACAATGGTGGAAGAAATTTGTAAAAATTCTTCGCGATTTGGGATTTCAAGGTGGCTACGCGGATCCTTGCCTATTGACCAAGAGAGATGAATTGGGAATCATTTTTATCGCATTATACGTCGACGATTGTTTGTGCATTGGCGACAAAGCGGCGATTGATGATCTCATCAAACAATTGCAAAACAAGAATTTGAATTTGAAAGTCGATGAAGAGCTGAAGGATTATTTGAGCTGCGAAATCCACTTCTCGAAAGATAAGAAAAGTGCGATTCTCCATCAAGCACATATTTTGAAGAGTCTACGAAAGGAATTCGAAGATGAAGTTAAAGATCTACAAGAGTATAAAACGCCCGGAACGCCTGGTCAAGGAATGACTCGAGGCGATGGAAAGGTTTCGGTGACCAAGGAAGAACAACGACGTTATCGAATGGGAGTCGGAAAGTTGCTTTATTTAGTGAAGCACACTCGCCCCGATATTGCAAATGCTGTTCGCGAATTATCCAAGATGTTGGATTGCACGAATTTGATGGCGATGAAAGAAATGAAACGAGTCATCAAATATGTTTTGGACACCGAAGACTACGGATTAAAAATCGCGCCAATTACAAAAGGAAACGAGAAGATGCTCGATATTATTGTGTTTTGTGACAGCGATTTTGCAGGAGACAAAGAAACAAGGATCTCGGTAGCCGGATACATTGTGTACCTCTGCGGCGTACCGATCACTTGGAGGAGCCGAGCGATGAGGCATGTGACATTGAGCTCTAGCGAAGCAGAATATGTCAGTTTAAGTGAGGCGGCCAAAGAAGTGAAGTTCATTGTTCAAGTTATCGAATCGATGGGTATTGAAGTCGAAAAGCCGGTGACGATTCGAGTCGACAACATTGGAGCTATTTTCATGGCCAATAATGTGACAACATCCCCTCGAACCAAGCATGTGGACGTCAGGTACAGATACGTCAATGCGTTGATCGACGAAGAAGGATTGGTGACGATTAAATTTGTCAAGAGTGAAGAGAATAACAGCGATGGTTTTACGAAGAACTTGAGTGGAGACCTGCATGATAAACACAAGGTCAAGTTTCTCGCCGACCGACGTGATATTGAAAATATCGGCAAAAACGAAATTCGCGATTTGGATGAGGATCAAGTCGCAACAGGAAGGGTGTTGGAGAGTGTTGCTCATGATGATTCGAAGGAATCGAATATTGAGACATGCGGCGAATGATTCTGTATGATTCTGAAGGATTCAGAGAGAATCGAAGACCCCCGGAGAACATCGGAGAAACGACATGAAGAATGACACACGTTTGACCGAAAGTACATGAGAAGAAAATAGTAGAGTAGAAGTGCTCATTAATTTTAGTAAGCGAACATTACGCTAAAGAGACACGAGAGTTTGTAACAAGAGTATTAGCGTAGAGAAAGTCGCATTATGCGTTGCTTTGTCGCTTGCCGTAAGCTTCAGTACAACGTCTACGGTAGAATTCTCGAAACGTGGCTACATGATCCGAGAGATCTGATCGCGAGGCCTTCGGCTTCGTATCTCATCGCGTCAACCTCATACGCATCTCAGCAACATAAGAAAGGTGATGTTGTGCATTACAGTACATTAAAAAGCAATCGATACAACACATCAACAGCGTTCTTTCTTGCATGCTTGTCGAGACCATACATCAAGACAATAGCAAGGTTGGAAGAGAAGATAAATTGATCGAGATGACGAAATCGCTAGGAGGAAGAATCCAAGAGATCCTAAGTGGGCACGATCCTCCCTTGGAACCGGAAATCAAGGAATATCTCGAAAACATCCTTGCCGACGTTAATATCAGCGCCCCCCCCGACGACAATGAAAGGGAGGCTTTGAAATCCACGTTGGAGCAGTTTGTGAATGAGCAAGAGTGTGGATCCATTCTCTCTTTGTTATCGCTGGAGGCGTCGTCGCCGCAGCAAGAATCAGTGAAGAAATCGTCGACGCCACCGAAACCACAAATGTTGGGCGACTGCTACTCCTCATCAGCTCCTATCAGTCCAACAAGTCGAGACAAGACACCAGAAGGAGAACCATCAGAACAAGATCCCAAGAACAACACTCAAAAAGATCTTCGAAAACAGCGTCGTCAGGCCAAACGAAAAGGAGGAAAGAAAGTGGCTCCTAGCAGCCACGATCCACAGCATGCGAATTCGGCATCCGCCACATCGTCTGAACTGTTTGACGATCATGCATCTGCTTGGAAAGAACGTCAAGAAGACGGACAATTGTGGGGTGGACGAGGACACGGTGGTCGTGGCGTCCAGTTCACGGGAGAAAACTACGACAACATTCATTTGCCCAGCGTCAGTCTCCAGTTCGAAGGAAATGAGCTATTGGTCGATTCTTCCATGGACATTGTCCGAGGACATCGATATGGCTTACTAGGCCGGAATGGAGTAGGAAAGTCGACTCTTCTCCGACAATTGGCAGCCCGTGCCATTCCTGGTATCCCTCACGGTATGCGGATTATTTTGTGTCAACAACAAATTCAAGGACGTGAGGACCAAACGGCTCTAGAAGCCTTGGTAGAGGCTGACACCGATAGGACAGCTTTGCTCCAAGAAATGGAAGAGGTGGAATCTCAAATAGAGCAAGGGATCGATTTGGAAGAGAACGCGCAGCGACTGGGTGACATTGTTGCCGAGCTGGATGTCATCGATGCGGATGGGGCCGAAGGTCGAGCCGAGGAAATTCTAAGGGGGCTGTCTTTCACTACTGCCATGATCAATGGTCCCACTGCAAGCTTGAGTAAGTATGATTTTTTTTTGGAAGAATTAGACCAGTACAACAACCAATATCGCGAAAAAATCTGGTTACTCATACCCCAGTATTTTGTCTGTCGTTGTCTTTTCGCAGGTGGTGGTTGGCGAATGCGGCTGGCACTTGCTAAGGCACTTTTTGTTCCCTATGCCGATTTGATATTGTTGGATGAGTGCACAAACCACTTGGATCTTCATGGAATGGATTGGCTGATTCGATACCTGACGAAGGCAGATAGCCAACAAGAGCGCACTCTCATGGTGGTATCTCACGATCGCAGCTTCTTGGATGCCATTTGTACTGACATAGTGGTAATGGAGCATCACCGATTAAGCTATCATGTGGGAAACTACTCGGAATATCAAAGACAAATGCAAGACAAGGCCGCCAGACAGGCTCAAATCTTGGACGCCTCCGAACGACAACGTAATAAAGCCATGGCATTTGTTCAGAAGCAGCAAAACAGCAAAAAGTCTACTGACCCCAATAAGCAGAGACAAGCCAAAATGATCCGAGACAAGAAATTGGACAGGATCGGAAACTACCGGGAAGATGGGAAGAAATTCAAGCAATTTTCGCTCAAAACAATGGACGAGTCTTCTGTGCGTCTGGCTCAGAAAGTTCACATCGAACGAGACAGTCCTGTACTCAAGCTGCAATTCCCTAACCCAACTTGGCCGCCTGGTGTTTCGGAAGGCAGCCCTTTAGTGCAGTTCGACGGTGTGAGCTTTGGCTACGACGCAGAAGGAGACCCATTGCTGAAGGACTTGACTCTCAACATTGTTCGTGGCAGCAAAATTGCGTTGGTTGGGAACAATGGCTGTGGGAAGACAACCTTGGTCAAAATGATCGCAGGTGAATTGGAAAATAAAGGCAAGACGACAGGAACCCTTTGGAGACATCCAAGTCTTCGAATCGGTCACGTGACCCAGTATTCAGTGGAAGAACTCGAAGACTACGCCCACATGACGGTTGTACAGTATGCAGAGGAGAAATTGTCCACAGGAAGGGCGTCTTCGACTGTAATCAAAGAAGCATCTGGCAATGTTCGACAATACCTCGGATCCTTTGGACTCGGGGGAGCTCACGCTCATCGTCCCATTGGGAGTATGTCCGGTGGAGAAAGAATGAGGCTGTGTTTTGCGACTATTCTGGCGGACGAACCACACATGCTCATGCTTGACGAATCGACCAACCACGTTGACCTCGAAACCCTTGACTCCATGTCCACTGCCTTGTCAGCATATCAAGGGGCGGTGTTGATGGTATCACACAACCAGGCGTTCTTGAGTGGATTTTGCAAAGAACTTTGGGTTCTGGAGCATGGTCGAGTAGATGTCTCCCACAATGATACCGAAAGCTTCGACGAACTCTTCTCCAGCTACCGAGATCACATCTTGTCTTCATCGGCGGCATCGGATCGTCGACAGGAACGACGCGCGAAGACAATCATGGCCAAACGGGCGACAAAGCAAGATACTGGAGCACAGAAGAATACCACGCTGTTTGCGTAGAATGGCTTGGGGCGGAAGAACGATAAAGCTAAGAAACTATGCTTCTCTGACTACTCGTAGACTTCGTATGCTGGTTCAAGGAGACCTGATGCGGCTATGACGCCAATATTTGCTCAATCTCTTGCTTTGAAAGCGGTCGCCAGCACCCTTCTGGCAA
Source organism: Nitzschia sp. pyKryTriq1 (assembly GCA_956465555.1). NCBI lineage: Eukaryota > Bacillariophyta > Bacillariophyceae > Bacillariales > Bacillariaceae > Nitzschia > Nitzschia sp. pyKryTriq1. The sequence goes on along the minus strand of OY101123.1, from coordinate 1,380,178 downwards.
CTCATGCATCTCGATAGGGCCGATCCTTGCACGGTTTAGTGAGACCACGTGGTAACCAAGAAGCTCTCGACAGGCCCTTCTAATGTGCTGTTTGCGTCCTTCGGTCAACACTATCCGCAGCAACGAACCTTTCTCTAGCCACTTGGCCTTGCAGGGCTTGAGAGGCCGATATTCGCCCAACAAGGTACCTCCACCTCTTGTGACTGGCGTGAGATCTAAGCCTGGGCGGGGAAGCACAAATTTCTCGTCGATCTCTAGTTCTCGCTTGGTTTCTTGCACAGCTGGTTCCACACCAACGATATATTCCTTCTCAATGACTGAATCGTGATGGATCAATTTCTTGGCAATGACCCCAGAACGGGCAAATACCAACAATCCACTGCTATCCAAATCTAAACGCCCAGCTGGTGCAAAATGTTTCCAGGAGTTCTCGGGCAATTTGATGTCGTCGCCGTTGTTGTTGTTGGAAACCCACAATCGATCTCTTGTCAACAAACGGATTGCCGGTGAATGGCCATGTTCTGCCTGTCCTGAAACATATCCTGGCGGTTTGTTCAGAACGACCGCCACTGTCAAGTCCGTGCTCGAAGCGCTTGCAACAATGCCATTACTCGAAGAAGAAGACAGCAACGACGAGTCAATCACTACGATATCTTGTGCAGGCAGGCTGGCATCCACCTTTTCTCCAATTTCAGCAACCTTTCCATGGACTGAAACGAGACCATCTCGGATCCATCGATCGGCCTCTCGGCGACTGCAGATGCTCAACTCACTCATGCGTTTCGTCAATCGAACTACATCGTTGGAAAACTGACGGCGAGTAGATACAAGCGAGGTAAAAACTGCGCTCGTAGTGCGGTGCAGTCGAAAGGCATTCGTAACGGTGAAAACAAGCGTCATGGGATTGATTCATTCAAAGGATGTTGTTAATGTGTACCGGTATGTGTGTGACGAGTGACGAATTCCAACCATCACCCATCACCGATATCATCGTCGAAAAAATAGCTACCCGATGTGGTACGGTATTGTTACGACAAATCCACGATATCGTTATCCCGTGGGATCTCCATTTTGGATTCCACGGGATTTTCAACGCGCACCGGGCCAACCTCTTAGGTCATGTCCGATGACGCTCAACGGACGCGCATCCGTTGAACTCCCGCCGAATTTCTCCCCAGACCCCTCAGCCGTCTTTTCTCAATCCCGTGGATTTCCACAAAGAATTCCACGGGATTGTGAGGTTACATCCCACGAAATTTCATCCGAGATTCCGCGGGATGTTGTTCTGGACTTGTCTTCTCTCTCCGTTCTCAGGGCGAAGACGCCGAATATACACCTAGAAATCAGTGCATTCCTTCAAGTCGATAGGAAGTACTAACAATAAGTAGTAGACGTGAATGAAACACTCTGGAAAACCGTTTTAGGGCAATGGGGCAGATCCCCTACTGTACCTTGTGCACGATATTACGTGCTGAAGCCACGATGGGGTTAGTAGTAGTAGCAGTAGTAGTAGCAGTAGCAGTACTACTAGTAGCAGCAGCAGCAGTAGCACTACTACTACCGGTAGTAGTAGCAGTAGTAGTAGTAGTAGTAGCAGTACAGTAGTTGGGGCACCCCATTGAACCTTTGAGCGCGATATTACGTGTTGTTGACCACAATGGGGCAAGTACCCCATTGAATTTTTGCGCGCGATATTACGTGTTGTTGATCGGGACACAGGGGCAAGTACCCCATTGAACCTGTCCGCGTGATATTACGTGTTGTTCACCGCAATGGGGCAAGTACCCCATTGAATTTTTGCGCGCGATATTACGTGTAAAAATAGGACAGGCTACGCTGATTTGTGTAGACCTGGTACAAAGGAGCATGAAGTTGAGTCTTCCCGACGGGTACCAGGTACCCAAAAGACCTTTCCACAGACAAACCGATAGCGAGAGTTGTTGGGCAGGTGTGTCAACCACCATCAAATGGACATCTGGGGAATGATACTTGTGTGATACCAGTTGGAGGAAGGAGGAGACATAGGAGCCTCGAAACCAAGTGGTGCCTAGTAGATTTTTCTTTTCCGTTTCAGAAGGAATGTCAAGGTTAAATGTGCTCTGCCTGTGGGCGGTTGTGCAGGAAGTACAGGTAAGTCTCGCAATGATGTACAGTTCATCTGGAGTGTGAACAAACTGTTCCGCAACAGTGCGTTGTTGTCGAATCCTAGGCTTTTGTTGACTGTCACATTGTTCCTCGAATGTAGACGAGAGATTCTTCTTTGCATTGCTTGTAGTAAGTTGAGGGCTGCCTGTGGCAGTGTGAGCAGACGCCACAGCAGGAAAAGATCCAGTCATCGGAAGATCGGGCCGAGGTGGGGAGTTCGAGTCCTTTCCCTGCAGGTTCGTTTTTGCTTTTATTTTTTTGTCAAGATCGGGCCGAGGTGGGGAGTTCGAGTCCTTTCCCTGCAGGTTCGTTTTTGCTTTTATTTTTTTGTCAAGATCGGGCTGAGGTGGGGAGTTCGAGTCCGCTGTGTGCTTCATGGTTATTGCGGGTTTTTTTTTTCCCTCGACGGAAGGGCCGGTTTTTTGGACCTTTGTGCCAGGTGACACAATTCCAAGAGCAGAGGGGCGCTCAAGAGCTAGGCTAATGTCAAACCCAAGTGGCCCAAGAACTGTTCTGAGACGTAAGAGCACTGAGTCCTTGTCACCAGTCTTATCCAGTAGGTCATCGTCTTGTACCGGTTCAGCATAGATTAACGATAGTCGTTTGAAGACTTTTTCATCCAAGTATGGTTGAAGGTCAGCCAAGTCATTCTTGCCGTTGACATGCTGGTACCCAAGAGTTGGCAATACGGAAAAGATCGGATCGTCGTATTTCATACCAAAGACTGACTCGTATGGAGTCTCAGTGGCCAGTCCACGTGCACTTTGTCGTGGTGGACAGCATAGAGGATGTCAAATACCATTTCTTGATGAACTACAATGGGGCAGTCTTCAATTGCAATCCCGGGCATGGGACGGACAAGTTTGTAGTGACGAGTGGCGTCATCACCCTCCGGGGGCCCAAGAGGAACTGCTGCAAACATCCCAACCCAACGACGTTCAGCACTGTTGGCGCTTTTGGCATTCTTCAGATCGGCAAATTTGAACACTTTCTTATTTCCCTTTTCATCAAGGGGTTCTATTTCAACTTCAGAACGGAAGGTTTGGTAGCGTTGGACAAGGGCAAGTACCCGATCATACTTTGCTTTTGTAAACATGGAGGACGAGCGGAGCACCTCCGGAGGTTCAGTATAAAGACCTTCCGGAGTGAATTGGATGCCAAAGGCTTCCCGGTTGAAATGGGCTCTCCAAGCTTGTTTATCAATCATGGCAGATATAGCAATAGGAGGAGCAGTAGTCAGAGCAATAGGAGAATTGTGGGCAGGTTCTTCTACAGCAGGGTCGGTGCTTGAAGGCTCGGTGCTTGAAGGCTCGGTGCTTGAAGGCTCGGTGCTTGAAGGCTCGGTCATGTTAGGCTCTGTTATGTTCTTGCTAAGCAAGGTGTGTGTGTGTGTGTGTATGTGATAACAAACGTGTGAGAATAAAACCGCAACTAGTATTAGCTAGAGGATGTGTTTTGTTGGAAGAGGGGGGAAGAGATTCCGACTGTCGTGGATGGTTGGCTTTCAATAGTCCTGTCGGAAGCGACACGAAGTGTTTGGCGGGAGAGAGGATCAAAATCCCGTGGGATTTCGATTTCGTGGATTCAAAGTAAAATCCCGCGGGATTTCGAATTTCGCGGGATTGTCGTAACAGTATGATATTATGAGTATGTACAATGAGGGAGAGAGCTACCGGGGGAAGATCGTGAAGCGTGTCGATCAAGAAATAGGGAATCTGGAATTCCGTCTTTCGAGAAAGACAAGATTCATAATAAAAACAATAGGTATCTTATGATATGCCCTCGGTTTGCTGACGTCATTTTCAATAATGGGCCAATCGAAGCTCCTTGATCGGAGGGAGATTTTTTTTGAAAAACAATCATCATCTTCGCTCGTCATTGCGACCAGCAGTGGGACACATAAACATTCATCCCTGAGCGACGGGCGGGAAGTGAAGAACACTGAAATAAACAAACCATCAACCATCAAATCGCACAACACCATCCTCATCGTTGCTCGGGTTCAAAGAAAGAGACATTCAAAAAATTGTACTGGAGTAGCCTTCACGATACACGATAACACTATCTTCCCGACGAGCTACCATTACAATGCTCACGAACGCTCAAAGACTTCTCGTCTGCTTCCTCGCCATGACGGTGCGAGTGTGCTACTCGTGTCCCACGTTGACCTTTGTAGTACCACGCCCACATTCGACTTGGGCGACGGACCGCACAATGGTCACAGATCCCACCAGCCACGCTCAATTGCCTGCTGGCACTTCCGTTTGGAGGACGACGAGTTGTTCACTCACCCCTGTTTTAAGAGTTGCTTCCTCGCTTCGAGGAACGCTACTCAACAACAACGTCGTCGACCGCAAAGACAACAAGAACCTCTATGAAATCCTTGGAGCATCACCCACAGCGTCACGGGTAGAACTCAAGAAGAGGTATAAAGAAATGGCAAAACTTTCCCACCCCGATGCTCAGATTGCAAAGGCCGCGGCAGGGTCGTCCTCCGACGACAAGAACAACAGAAAAGTCGATTTGGATGAATTGGAATTTGGTGAAATTACAGCAGCCTGGAAAGTCTTGGGTGACGAAAAGACTCGCAAACGTTACGATCGTGAATTGCAATACAAGGAATGGTCTCAGCATGCTTCCAGATTTACCGATGAAAAGCTGGAAAAAGCAGCCCCAGCCATGGCGAAAATTATGGACACTGTGGTGGTACCATTTATCCACAGTGCAGCGGCTACTACCTTTGCTCTTTTCAAAATAGGCGAGGCTGCTTTTACGGAGGTCTTCGCGAAAGGAATGAAAGTAGGACGCGAAATGGGACGGGCGTTGGGTAGTCCCGAGCGGAACATGGGATTTGATGCTGGAGCGGCATACCCTCCGATTATTCTCGCATGTATCTTGATGCTTCCAAACTAGAGTCGTATTGTCTACTTGTACAGTACTTGTGTTTGGTTTGTTTTCAAGTGTGCGTCTATTAGTCTATTGTGTACAAGTATGAATCGTGAGTGGTTTAGATGGATGCCATGGGCGCAAAGAGCGTTTTCACGTGGGGGCGAGTTCCAAGGGAAAAAAGTGGGGAAAATCTTGCTGGCTTACACGGCTGCTCTTCTTCGGTTGTTGTTTTGAACCTTGCGTCTGTACTCGCTCTTTTCATGAACGTTGCAAGACCACGAATCAGGAAGCTGACGTTTCGAGTGGCCCTGCATCAATTCTTTGTATTCCGTGTTGGTGGCCGCTTCTCGAAGCTTACCAAGGACCATGTCTCCAACTAAGCCTCTTGACACACAGTCTTCAAAGATCTGCTTTGTCCATTTGCTTCGCTCGGAACATCCAGGAGGCAGTAGTCGCGCGCAAGCCTTCAACATTGTTCCGTAGGTGACATGGTTTGGTTCACCAAAGTCCCCTGACCTTGACACAAGTTGCTGGTAGGTAGACAGGGCAACATTGAATGCCTTTTGCCTCTCAGCACGGTCTCCCGGCTCCGAGGCACAGCTGGAGATGACAGATGTAAATCCGACGACATCTGGCGGACACTCTTCACATCCGTCGTGGAACATGTTTAGTTGTCTGTCCAGGAGCGAGCGAGCTTTTCGGTACGCACGGGTCGTACTACTCTTTGCCCAGAGTCCGATAGCAGAATTGAAGATGATCGTGTCAGGCTTCCAGGTAGTGGTCCCTGCCTTGTACTGCTTTTCGATCGAACGAATAATTGCGTCAGCCTTGGGTGCTACGGCTTTCGCATTTCCAGATCTGGCTAAGGCACCGAGGACAATGTGGTAGGTAATGAGATCCGGTGCGACTCGATCATTCTTCTCAATGGAATGGAGGTTTTCCATGAAGGAAAGGATGCCAAGTGCACGCTTCCAAGAGTCATCGTCTTTTGACTTCCCCCAAGCGCTGAGCACAGCGTTGAAAGAGAGAGTTCTCGGTCGCAATTTCGGCGATTCCGTCTCCTGGTGAAGTTTTTCCATCATCCCAAGGAGTTTCTCAGCTCGTGTCGGGGCTTCCGGTAACCGGTTTCGAGCCCAACTTTGCAGTACAATATCAAAGCAATCCGAATCAGGGAGAGCTAGGTCGTTTTTCTGATCCTTATACAACTGCACCATCCATTCGAGAATTCGTTGCGCTCTTACGGCGCTGTAGTCAGTTTGATATTGCCGCCATGCCATGATGACAACTTTGAAGGAGGCAAGGTTAGGTTGAACATTCTTGTCGCCCTCTTCATATCGAGCCTGCATTTGAGTCAGAATCTGTTCACAACGCTCGGCGGCGAATACTCCTTCACCACTTCGAGCCCAGCCTTCAATCATACAGTTGTAGTCGTCGGTGTGAGGAGTTGCTTTAGCATTCCCAGCCTCACTTTCGTCCACTAATCGTTTCACCAGCCGCTCTACAGCGACAGCGTTCTCGGCACTATGCTGTTTTGCCGTGGCCCATCCTTTCATAACATGCGGAGCAGCTTGGATCATTTCATCGGATAGAGTCTTGGACTCACAGATGTCGCCCGTCAATTTCTGCAACCATGGAATTTGCTTATTTGGCGGCACTGCGCCGATCCAAGTGACATAGGACTGCACCAAGGGCAGCCATAAGCATAGTAGAATAAGTTTCATTGCGATTTCTGAGCTTTGGTGGACTATGTTTCAGACAAGAAAAGAACGAGATTATGGGTACAACAAAGCAACCGATGATTCCTTTCAAGTTGTCCTCCGAGAATCGAGGAGTGCTTTTCTCCTTTCTCATCCAAGCATCTCATGCATGATTGCAGATCTGTTGCTGGTTGAGGTTGATGACGCGAATCCATGACTCACTCGGTGGTTCTTATTGGCGAAGCGACACATCCACGACACAGGGAAATTCGAATTTTGACGACGAAGTCGGTTGTGGTGCGACATGAAGCAGACACGAAATTCCCCGAACAAAAAGTTCTGGGAATTTCCGAAGGCGACGACGGTTGACGTGGATCGACGTCAGCATCGGAGAAGTTAGGGGCAAGTTCTCGCAGTTCGTATTTTACAGGTACGAGTACTGGTACCGGTACTGAAATGGTATTGTACTGTTTGGTGCATGTGAGTCAGTCATTTTCTTCGCTGTCTTCTTGTTCCTCTAACGTTACGGGTACCGTACACTCTCTCTACTGCTTGCTGTATGAGCGCTCTCTACTACCGGTAGCTAGAAGTAGTAAGCTAAAGCAGCGTAAAAGTGCCCTGTCTAAATTAACAATTACCTTGACAGTCGTGAGGCGAGGGTGTCGCTCACGTAGTAGTAGTAGAGTAGAGAAACATCTATGCTTTCGGCACCTCTTGACTTCGAACCCTACACGTACTGCTACAGGTAGATAGCTAGTGTACTGGAGACATCGAAATCCTTTACAGTAGATGAGTACCCCTCTAGCAGAGAGGGGAAGAGATAGGAGTAGAATTGTCTACATTACTGTATGCTTGATGCAGTAGACGATCGCCACTCTACTTCCTACAGAAAAGTTGCTTTCTGCTAGTACAGTACTGCCTAATAATAGCTTCACCGTCCCCAGTAGGGGTCCATGCTTTTGGAAAGTAGAGTTATTCTAGTTTGTTCATAGTTGCCTACAAATCACTGCCATGCCTTCTGGTAGTTCTACTTCCATCAGGTTATCAGTAGATAGAAGTAGTCTACTGGTGGTACTCCTGCCGCAGGCGTTCGCCTCAGAGTGCTTCGGTAGCTGCAAAGGTCGTTCAGTTGCCATTTCCAACCCAGGGACCTTCGAATTCAAGCTTTACACCGATTGGTGGCTTTTCCTGGCATTTGCATGTTACCCGTATTTTCGTGAACGACTTGATCATCAACTCCGTCCAGCGCTCTCCATTGTGCGATGCAATCCGCTCTAGCTTAATCCGCCGTCCCATGACCGCATTTTCTTCCAATGGCTGGGATTTGATCCAACTTTTGTGCTCGTCAAGAAAAACGAGTGTCGATACTCCCAAGGACGGCACGAAAACAGTGAACGTCTTCTGACCGATCGAAACTACGACTCCCAGCTTCGACTTCATAGGATTTCTGCGCAAATATAGAGCAAGGAAGACAATATCGCTGCGTTCCTGCGCTTTGCGGGAACCTTCTTTCTTGTCATTGCAACGCTCACAAATGGATTCAATGTCATTTTCACTCAAGACAAAGTCATCGACGGCCTCTGGACCATCCAGTGTTGCCTGCAGCAACCGATGTACTATGACATCCGCATACCGACGAATGGGCGATGTAAAGTGAGTGTAATACGGAATGTTCAAAGCGAAGTGCGCCCAGGCTTCATTACTCATTGTTCCGGCAGCAACGTAGTTGGCAGCTTGCATTGGCAATTTCAGCATTTCAGTGATGGTTTTGAGAACGATTTCATCTCGACATTCTCGTCCAAGTTTGTTTAGGGACCGCTGTAGAGCCTCAGAGCTGCTTATATCAATCTGAAAGCCAATTGCTTCTTTCGCCATCTCCACGACCTTTTCTAATCCTTCATAAAGTGGCGGCTCGTGGTTTCTGAGGAGTGCCTTGCCACCGGCATGAGTAACGAGACGTTGTGCCACCAAATAATTGGCAATGAGCATGTATTCTTCCACAAGATTGTTGGATTCGCGGATATTGTATGGTTCGCAAAGAAGGGGGGTTTCTCGATCAGAGTCAAGCTGAAATGTCAGCTTCACTGCTTGCAAAGCAACAGCCCCATTCTGGAAACGCAACCGTCGCCGGGCCATTCCAACTTCATGCATCAACCTCACATCTGCAGCGACTTGTTCCATGGCGTGCTCACCCGAGGGACGTCGGCTCACAGGCCAAAGACGCTCGTCGACTTCGTTCTCGCCAAAAGCCACCTTCTTATCAATGATATTTTGCGCCGTTGCGTAGTCCAGTCTAGCGCAGGACTTTATAACGCTTCTTCCGTACCAAACCTTGTGTCCTTTTACCAAGCTTCCATCGCGGTTCATTCTCCAGACACAGGAAAAAGCCAAGCGTTCTACGTCCTCATTCAAGCTGCAAGCAATTTCACAAAGTGGACGTGGCAACATTGGAATTGTTCGATCCACTAGATACACAGTTGTGCAGCGTCTCTGGGCTTCTAGGTCAATCTTTGAATTTGGCGGGATGAAGTGACTCACATCTGCAATATGCACCCCGAGTTCGATCTGCCCATTATCTAGCACCTCAATATGAAGAGCGTCGTCTAGATCTTTGGCAGTCGTTGGGTCGATTGTGAAAATGCGCCTGCGTCGAAAGTCACGACGACCAGGGTACATTTCAGGAGTAGGCCTCCAACCCGACTCTTCACCGTTGGTGTATTCGCCAGAGGCCACCACTTGTTGGCATTCCTCCAATACGGTACTCGGGAATTCACCATGATCGACCTGATTATCAATCAATAGTGCAGTGGTTTCATCTTCAACGTTGCAGGATAGTCCGAATTGCACCACATCTTCACATGGAGGCCATTTGCAATCACGTTGCCATGATCCATAAACATACTTTGCAGAGAATATAGCATCAGGAGGACTGTCTTTGTATTTTTCGGCGTCTGTTGTAGTCAACCGAAACTGGCAAAGGGATTTGTTGGCGGAAGTCAACAAAGCGGTACCGTTATTCATCCGCTTCAATGTGCCTACTATTCGACGCGAGGCCGAAGTCGCGCGTTCTGTCGGATTGATTTCTGACCCAAACGATACCGGTGGTATGACATGGACTACACGACCGCGTCTTTGTCCTGTATTATTTCCACCCGAAGGAGATGGCTTTGGAATTCCATGTGCTCGCTGAATGGGTACTACGGGATCCCACAGGCTGACTTGAACGCCATCGTCTTGCCACCAGGATTCTTGAACTTCGTCACCAATGTCTTCCATGCCTTCTTCACTCTTTTCGGCTTGACCTTGTTCAACTGATTCCTGATCATCATCTGCATCTTCCGGGGGCAGAAGTTCCACAAACACTTGGTCTCCGTCGAGTGCTCTGTTGCGTTCTAGAGGAGTTGTTATAAAAACATCTTTGGCTTGACTCCCGCGATCACAAGTACAAAAGGATGCTGCATCCTTGGTAGGCAGCACCCGCAAAGTTCCACGGATGATGTCAGGGTCCTTAGCGTTGTACCGGGTCAGGCAGTCTTTCAGCTTCCAGTAGGACGGATAAACAATCTTTTCCTCGTCTGCTTTGCCATTATTTCTACCGCCACGTCCCTGTCGCCTGTTATTGTTCTTGGAAGACTGCTTGCCACTGGATGACGTTGCTTCTGCGGCTTTCTTGCTATCGTCTTTCTCGTCACCTGTGACAGGCTGAGGTTTCACCTGCCGTTTCTTATTTTTCTGGTAGTTTTGCTTTGGGTTCTGTCGACCCGAGGAAGCAATCGCGGTGGCTGCTCCATTCGCAGATGTATCTCCTGACGACTCGTCCACACCAGTACTCGTAGAATGTGTGCTGGACTGACCTTCGCGTGCCACGGGCGCTTTTTTGTTACCGCGGCGATGATTTTGACGGCTCCGCCCCTTACCCCTCCCAGGCCCCTGTCCATCGTTGGTGCTGGCGGAGTTGCTACTCATCATGATGAGTTGCTATAAAATGAATGTACTCGAAACAACTCGCTCGTTTTCAGATCCTCCGCCTTTCTTATTTCAAACCTGCACCACCAATATTGTGATAACACGACAGAAGATACCGTACTGGTACTGTATTAGGTGCGTGGCCTCTGATGTGTGAGGAATGAGATGTGATGATGGTTGATGGCATTGTCTTTACTATGGCTACCGTATGACACACGGCGATTGACGATGAGCGATGATGGCGAAAGATCTTTGCCGTGCGAAGTTGCGACGGATTTCGTGCGCTACGCGCGCTTTCTGTCGATTCTTCTTGCTCTATTGTGAAATAAATGAAGTCATGCGAGTCAAATTTTCGTAGTTATCACCGGTAGGAGGATTATTCGTAGAACGTACCAGTACAGGTACCAGTGCACTCGTACCCGGTAGTCTAGAGAGTAATCAGGGAAGGCTGTGAATGGACTGGAGAGGGCTTGCTTCTTCTTCTACCGGTACCGGTAGCAGACGACGACGACTCGTTACTGTAATTCCGTGCCCCAACCCCCGCGCGCGCCTACCCCCACCCCCTTCCCCCTTTTGCAATACACATGTCTGGCCGTCAACCGAGTATCTACGTCTCCCGCATCGATGCTCGCTCTTCACGCGTTGCCAACCACCAGAAAATCCTTCGTTTTCATCTTCCATCCGTCGCACTGCGACGAGTATCAGAAACACAGAACAAAAGAAAAAGACCGACCGTACCGGTACAAGTAGTCGATCAAAAAAGCAACAGTTCGAAGAGTATCCCCTCGTAATACTTACCCGAGATGGCACCGACACAAGAGCAGCAAAAGGCAGCGAAAGCCAAGGTACTAGCCGGCGGAAAACCTGCAAAAGCTCGGGTGCAGCGGTACCTCAAGTCCACGGAAGCCCAACTTCGCGAAGGAGCCAAGCCATCGCTGTTGCTCAAAGGGATTCGATGCAGTCAAGCCATGGGAAATGTCCTCAAGGACATGCGGGCTATGCAGTCACCTCATTGTAAAATGCTAACAAAGAAGAATGCAATTGTCGCTTTTGAGACCGATGGACAGCATTCTCTGGAGTTTCTGACGACCAAGAACGATTGTTCGATGTTCGCCCTGGCCAGCACAAACAAGAAACGCCCTAACAATCTGGTGTTGGGCAGGACTTTTGATCATCAAGTACTGGATATGGTGGAAGTTGGAGTATTGCGTTATAAGAGTATTCAAGATTATGGTGGATCTGTACCAAAGAAGCGAGTTGGATCCAAGCCGATGATGATGTTTCTCGGAGATCTTTGGCAGCAAGATTCCAACTGCCAGAAACTGCAGAATCTACTGATGGACTTTTACCGTGGAGACGTCGTTGATAAGGTCATGGTCAGTGGTCTCGATCATATGATGATGTTTGTTGCATCGCAACAGCCCCAGACCAATCAGCTGGTGGTTCATCAGCACACGTACTTTGTGAAGCTTAAGAAGGATCCCAGCAACCCCACCAGCAAAGTCCCCGTCCCTTTGTTGACACCATGCGGGCCCGATATGACTATGATCATTCGTAGAACACAGTTCGCTGCTCCTGATCTGTGGAAGGCGGCTCTTAAGCAACCCCAAGCACTCAAGAAGAAGAAGGTCAAGAATCACACAACGAATGTATTTGGGGAAACCATTGGTCGTCTCCACGTGGAGAAGCAAGATGTCGACAAGATGGGTGGACGCAAGAGCAAGGCCCTACGTCGGGCAGAGAAGACTGCGGCTGACGAAGAACGCGAGGCCTTGGAGAACGAACTTGGACGGGAAAAGGAAGCATTGAATCAGGAGTTCAAGCAAACATACGGATTCGAGGAGGAAGAAAATTGAATAAAGTACTAGCCCGTACATAGTGTCAATATCGACATGAGATTATCATCGCTAGTCGTCCCGTATTCGTACATGCAATCCTTTCCCGCTGAATAATAATGTAGTATCCGTGCACCCAATCATTTCCCATTGAATAAGCCATATAGTTTCTTCTAGACCGTAAAGGGGGCTCCTTCGGGCAGGCCAGTCGACGTGCAGCACTTGCCCGGATACGTCTCATACTCTCCCGTATGGCGAGCCATCTGGGCCAACGTGCAGCACGTACAGAAAAAGGAGCAACAAAAATCCTCGCATCCTGGGCAGCGTTGTTCTGGGATAGAATACTGTTCGCGAATACTTTGTCGAGTTCGGCATAAACTGTAGGTAGTCCAGATGATCCATAGAATGCTCCCAACTGCCTTCATAATCATCATATAGAGAGGAGCATTATCGGGCCGATAATCCAGTGAAGCAATCTCCAAAGTAGTGGAATAGACCCAATACGAAAGCAACAGAATGATGACGACTTTGAACGTATTTTGAGTAGCCGCACGGGGTCCAGGTTCTCCCAACCAAGTCAAATTCATTCGAGTCATGACTTGGGCCATCAGAATCTTACTACAGAAAAATGCGCACCATAGATGCGGGTGGCATGCCCCGTAGGCAAAGCAATCACAGATGCCATCTTTCCACTTGCCCGTAGGGGCATGAATCCGACTAACATCCGTGGCGTTTGGAACAGGAGTCAAGAAGGTTTCACCCTCAATCGCACCACCTTCAGGCTATGTTGACGACAAGAAAAAGACATTAGATACAAATCTTACAAAGACATGCATAAAGCCACAATGTTGCCGACTTACAACTTCGCAGATGAAAGGACGGTCGGGATCGTCATTCAAGAGAGCTTCAAAAGTATAACCAGCTGGAAGGGTTGCAGGTGCCTTCACTCGGACCATCAGAGGCGGTGCGTCTCCCATCAATCTCTCGGTGTCATGGGAATGTGTCATGGTGGGCAGAGTAGTCTACAGATATCGTTCTAATAAATAATGATAGTGTGAATAGTGTGACGGTGACTCCCCCAACCTACAGAGCTTGGAAGGCGGAAGCGTTCTTTGGTGTGGAGACTGCTGCGACGAGATTTATTTTGGCTGGTTATCGACATTATTTTGGCCATTGGGATGATTTTTCTGTTGGTTTGGCAAATAGTGGAGGGAGTGTTGAATGCCGTTCTCGTAGGCTCTCGTGGAAACTGTACCAAGCTTCGTCCAAGAAAAAGCGCAATGCATGGTCTACGGTCTGGATGATGAATATAAAATTTTGGCATGTGGCGCGCAAAAATAGCACGTTGGACCATGTGCCATTGACTCACATTTTGAAGGACCCAAATCATAGAAGAACAAAATCATCACCCAGGAAAGAGACGACCACCTGCAAAGCTGTTATCTCAATAAATACTCGTAGTAAGAGCGTTGAGCACCACTCCAGGCACAGGGTTGCAAACGGACGCTTGCTCATTTGAGTCACATCAATTCACAGCAAAAACTAGAAGTACGTACATACCGGTACTGGAGGATGATGAATGCTGCAATGGTATTGTTAAGCCAACAGCCGATTTCCTGCGAAGGGAAAATTAGCGCGGATATTGAAACGTCCTTTCCATGGAAACTACAAATACAGAGGAGATCAAGCGATGCAATAAGATGATTGGGAAGGCAATTGGGTCGTACAAGTACAGCAATGGAATATTGCGTCTTCGGTGTCAGTCTAAATAAATCTTAGTTGTTTGTCATCCGCCGCTGGTCTTGAAATTATCCAATGACACCTCATCCTGTTTGAAGAATATACAGAATCTGATGCAACCGACCAGTTTTCCATCGAAAGTCGTATCTGCAACGCCGGAATGACAAAGTTTCTGACTCGAGCCAAGTGATTCGACCATCAAAATATGGGCTTGCTTCGAAGTGCTTGGAAATTCTCCACTGTGACCAAGTTGCCGTTCCGTGCATACAGTTTGCTTTGGGGGCAATAATTTATCAAACAATTCTCTTTTCGGTGCCATCGTGCGTAAGCTATTGAAGCACTCTGAAGAGGATATTCTCGAGGGACAAGGAATCGAGATAGCAGCAATAGCATGAGAATGAAATTGCATCCCCACAATGATTCGAGCCTCGGTCCGCCAGCCGAATCGCCACCAGCTAGACGGTGCTCTCTTTTATTCAACGTCCGTCAAGGCAATCATCATCTCTTCGTCGTTGAAGTCAGCATGTAGTGGAGTTGTTAAATCATGGTCAATTCCTGGGCGGTCGACGGTCGCAGGAGTGAAGTGATCCAGTTTGGGTTGAGGGAATAGGATCGGAGGCCCAACGACAGTGGCCTTGAAATTGCCGGTCCGAACCAAGATACCAATTCCTAAGGCTAATGCCAATAATGACTGAATCAAAGGTATGTCGACAAAAACAAGGGTCTGCCACAATTTCCAGACTCCTCTCCAGTAGCAAACCGCCAACGTGGCTGTGAGAAACGCGTATGCAGCGTTGTCTCTTGGGACGCTAGAGGATGCCCAAGCATGACAAATTAAAGCCAAAACTGTTGCAACACCAACGCAAGCAGCGGCGGACAAGGTAGGGTCCTCGGGGAACAAATACGTGTCCAGAAGACCCCACAACCCAACCCATAACAAGACCACGGCAGCTCCGATCGGCCCCAAAGTGTGGCAAGCAGCAAGCACAACGGTTGCCGGGTTTGCACTTGAAGGTGGCATGATGGCAATTGCGACGTGCAAGTCAGCACCAAACAACGTGTCGAGATGTCTTTGTGCTCCCTCTTGTTTTACCTTTCACCATTGCAGGCTTGTCAGCATCGAACAATAACAATGATGATCATGATGTCAGGCGTTCCGAGCAGGATCGTCGAGTTCCGACAAAACGCATCGCACTAACATTCAGCGCGCGCATCGAACCGGTGCATCATTGTAAAAGTCAGTCGTCATCAGTCGAAATTCGACTCAATCGATCAGAATGAATCTTAAAACACTGACTTTTCGTACCGGTACCGTTAGGAGTACTCTCTAGCTGTAGAGAGAGCTAGAACTACTAATTACAGCGGTCTATCTCTGTTCGCAGCACCAAATTCAAAATGCCTAACTAGTAGATGTACCGTTTCAAAAAACGCTGAGAAGTTGTTGAGCGGGCTCATCGCATCGATCCGGGAACTTTCGAGCTGCCGTGCGGACAAGCTCGGGAATATTCGCTGCTTTCATCGCATTGTAGTTGGACGGGACTGCAAGACGCATCAGTGCTACGCATGCTCTTTCCTGTACCTGCATATCATCCGCGTGTAAGACCATCGCCAGCACAATGGCATCTAGAGCCTCTTCATCCACAATGCGCATCCGCGTTTCATCATCGTTTGCGGCAAGGTTGCCAAAAATAGCGCAACCCATTTCTTGCACTGTCTGACAATCCACATGGCCTTGCATTGAGTTGACAATCGCAGATATGCCACCAACGTCTAGGACGACACGACAATTCTGTGGGTCGAGCGTCAGTGTATACAGAGCCCGACAGCACCATTCTAGCACGGAAACCTTGAGAGCGTGTACCCACATTGCTCGGATCACAACGTCGACTCCGCCACAATCACCAATGACGATCTTGCTGACCTCATTTCCAGCAAAGGTAGATAGAGTCCAAGCACCTTGTTCTTGAACACCCGGTTCGTCGCGGTGGACTTGCATGGCACTAATTACAGAGTCAATCCCCCCAACATTGGCGAGCTCCACTTTGTTACGATCGCTATTGGCACAGAGGCTGCGAAGCGCTCGCAGAGCCTTTTCCTGCACGAAGGGATCGTTTGGATGCATCACCATGGCCACTACAACAGCACCGCCAATACCAGACTCCACCATGCGCTCTTTCATGGGAACGTCGTGCGAGGCTATGTTCGTCAGAGCACCACACCCTTTTACCTGTATGCTTGAAACCTCCGAGTACTCGTTCATGGCTTTGACAATCCGAGAAACAGCTCCCTTCTCCTCCAGTATAGACAGATTAGCCTCGGCAGCACAAAGATTGGAGAGTGCCGAGATCGCTTTTTCTTGTAGTTCCACATTATCAAAACGGTCCATGGCAGCCAGAATTGCATCAAGAGCTTCACACTTGACAAAGGCCACCTGATTTCGAGTTGTGCTGCTCATATTCCAAATCGCTCCACAGGCGGCAACTTGGACCGGCTTGGACGATGGATGCGAGCGCATGACGTCGGTAACCACCAAGAGAAGTCCCATTTCAACCAACATATGTTGATCCTGTGGGGAAAATTTAAGACGAGACAGCTGCTCCAATCCCATGGCTACGACCAGTACCGATTCGAAACCCTCTCGCAGAGTGATAAGAATTTCTCCATAATTATCACCAGCTCGATTGAGATCGTCCAAAAGTTTCCGTTCGCTTGCGCTGGCTTCTTTTGGAACAGAAGCGCTGAACAAGGGTGGACTTTGAATGTCGATTCTTTCAGTGTGGCCACGATTCACAGAAGTCTCCGCCCCTCCGGCAAAATCTTCGTTAATCCCCGACATAGTTCTCGGAGCATTCTCTTCCAATAACGACGACCCGGAACTAGAATGATGAATGGGAGGAAATATTGGCATGCTGTCGGGACTCAGCGGAAAGCTACCTCCTCTGTTCAACATTCGTTGTGGTGACGCAAAACCATCCATTGCGTGGGGAGACATGAATACATCACGAGACGATGCTTGGAGTGCTTCTTGGAAATCCCGCTCTTCTTGTTCTTCCTGGGATAATTTGAGGATATCCCTTTGGGATGCCTCAATGGCTATTTCAAAATCCCGCGATACCTGAGCAGCAGCTTCAAAGTCACTATCATCTGCATTATCAGAATTAATATCAGGAGGGATTTCCAGCGAATCATCATTGTTGTGGGGTAAAATCGCTTCTTGACTGCTCTCAAAGACGTCATAAATCCCATGTTGCCTGGCCGCCCAAATCGTCTCTTGAGCTCGTTGTAATTCTTCTCGTGTCGGCAAGTCTCCAGAACGCGTTGACCTCAATAAAGACGACCGGCTCGACACCTCAGAAGCGTCCCCGCCATTTAATACATCTGAGTGACTTGATCGTCGTTTGATTGCCCTACCAGTAGGAGGTGCAGACGCAATGCTACCTGATAGCCGGGCTGGTGGTGGAGAACCATTGCTGTTTGGTACCCCCGCGGTGAAACCCAAATCGTCCATGAAACCCAGATCATCCGCGCTACGGTGACCAGTACTCGTCGACAGCGATTCTGCCGCCACGGCTGCCCCGGACCCACTACTAGACTGATTGCTATTAAATGTTGTGGTGCCTCCTCCTCCTCCTCCTCCCCCTCCTCCATTCGTATGATTCAACGCGGGGATCGGTCGAGGACGCGATGGTCGTGGTGGCGACAAGGATGCTTCTCGCGATCCTCCACCAAATGGCGACACACTTGTGGCTCGTCGGAAGTCCGCATGTTGTGGCCCGGGCGAGGATGAGAAATAATCAGTTCTCGGCAGAGAACTCGCAGCCCGCGACATATTATGCCTCCTTCCTAGTGGCATATTGCCGATGGGAGAGGCGCCCCCCGATGATCCACCCATCATCAAATTCCGACTGCTGTTCGCCAGGTTGGATTGACTTCTCGTGAATCGTTCGAGATCTTCGGGCGTTGCCCGACGAGGTACACCCGGTGTTGCTTTGGGTGATCCGCCATTCAGTGGAAGACAATTCAGACACCGTCCCTCTAAAACGTATCCTTCCTCGGTGATGGGGATCAACTTGAAGAGTTTCTTTTGGAAGCATTTTCGTCCGCATCTTAGACATTCTCCTCGTCTCTTTCGAAGTTCCTCCAGTTCTGATCGGTTCATCACCGACCCGGTGGTATTGAAATCGGACCCCAGAGTCTCCATGATGATGATGTTACTGCTGTTGTACTATCAGCGCGTCGAGCGAAATGAATGAGCCAACAGTCTACTTTGTATGGTCCCAGCCAACAAAACCAAACTAAACCAAACCAAAACGGCCGCTCGCCCGCGGTCGCTTGATTTTGAGTCACAGAAGAAGGAAGAAGCTTGCTTTCTCGTTCGCGCCTCACTCGCTCGAAACCGATCGGAAATCAAAGAGTAAGTAGTCTCTATACCGTTAGCAGAGTGAGATAATAAATGAATCCAAGGAGCGACGAGGAGGATAACTGTCGCTCTGCGATATGAGAAGGATCTTTTCGAGACAACAACTATTGTATGACTTCCAGGAATAGTTTGTAGTGACGGCTGATGGGATGAATGATGACGGCCGTGTCTTGCAATTCGTTTGGACCTGCCTGATCCAATCTCGAAACTCGAAACCGCCCTGGAACCGCACAGCAGCCAGCAGCGCGCATGCAGTATCAGATGCGAGCAGACGCTTTTTCCACATAGGCGGTCTCGTCAGTCGTCCGTCCGGCCACAGCGCGCTATCCACGATACCCGACGACAGCAGACAGCGAGACGCCAACAGCCAGAAAAAGCTGACAATGGCGGCAACCACAACCGACCCACCGACCCAGGACCCGCCATCTCTCCCCGTCACACCCGACGTTATTATTCATCGTTCATCCTTTCGTCACTCGTCACTCGTCACCGACTTTGTGAAGCATCCACATTGGTCTTCCGGTTTGAATCCAGGGTTCATTGTTGAGTCGTATATCTATCTACCCGGCTGACTTACTCGTACAGTATACTCATTCCAACACCACTGCCCACAAAGACAACAATATGGCACTCTATACCTCTGGCGACTCGGTCAATGCCATCGTAGCGGACATTGGCGCGTGGTCTACCAAGATTGGTTATGCCGGAGAGGACTACCCGCGATCCTACTTTCGATCGGTACGTGCGCTGAGGGGAGAGAGAGTCAAAATGTGTTTGTTCGTAGCACAAACAAGTCACACACTGCTCACACACGTACCTTTTCTTCTTCTCCTGATTTCAATCAATCCTTAGAATGTCGCGGTGTTACGAGAAGAAGGGGGCGAGGAAGCTTCCAAACAACGACGACGACGTCGGCCGATCAAAAAGGTTCACTATGATTCTTTAAGTCGACCTTTGGCTGGAGATACGGACGGAGACTGGGAGGTAGCCAATCCTGTGGATCCGACGACCGGACTCTGGTACGATCCTTCGTCGCACACCGCCAGCGAGGCCGATTGGGCCGATTTGATACCTACTTTCTTGCGGCACGGTTACGAAAAGTCCCTGGGGTTGAAGGATCAGACAGAACACCCATTGCTAATGGTGGAGCGCTCGTACAATCCGCCTCCTTTGCGGCAACAACTGCTAGAGATTCTAATGGAGGAGTGTCAGGTGCCGGCGACCTTTTTTGGACGAGATGCGACTCTGGCATGTTACGCGTCTGGAAGAACGACCAGTACGGTCGTTGATATCGGCTATAATGGGACGACCGTCACTCCAGTCTATGAGGGATATGTGGAACAAAAAGCGATTCGTCGGTCTCCGATTGGAACCTTGGCAATGGATGAACTAGCGTTGAAGCAACTTCAAGCTCTCTGTACGGCCAACAAGATGACGCAACTGAAACCTATCTATCAGGTCCGAAATCCCAAATTGGAGGCTCGAGAGGAACAATTTCATCGTTTGGCCTTGTTGCAGATTGCCCGAGAATGTCGAGAATCTGGTGCTGGTCAGTCCATCAATACGGCTGTCAGCAAATCGCTTCTAGTCCCCTCGATCGCCTACACCCTCCCCGATGGAAAGCAAGTGGATGTGCCATCCCATAATCGATTTGCCGTGGCCGATCTGGCGTTGGGACCGGCTCCCGAGTCTGGACCCAAGCCTCGAGAGGATGCTCTAGAGACACTAAAGACGCAATATCAATCGGTTTTAACAACGGCGACCCAGACGGATGAGGACGAGGAAGTGGAGGATACTGATGACGACGATGCCATGGACACGGATGAGAAAAAGACACAGACAGAGAAATACACGGAAGCAACCGCGGTAGGAGTGAGTTCTCGACGCGCAACACGAGGCTCGACGACACGTTCAGAAGTGAGCAAAAAGGCGAGCCCTAGCAAAGCCAAAGCCGAACAAGCTGACACTCCCAAAGTCCACTTCGACAACCGCGTCCTGCAGCGTGCTAGTTCTTCTTACTTGCAAAGTCATTTGGAACAACTCACCTCGGCGCCCATTGCGAACATGGTGTGTGATTCGGCCTTTCGATGTGACCGTGACCAGCAAGCGAGTATGCTTGGCAACGTTGTCTTGTGCGGTGGAGGAGCCTGTATTGGACCGACCGATCAAGCGGCTCCGGATCTCTTGCGCGAACAAATTGAAGCAATTATCCATACTCACACACCGGGTTGGAGAGTCAAAATGCTAAGCCCATCGATTCAAGAGCGGGCGATTTGTAGCTGGTTGGGAGGGAGCATCCTGGCCAGTCTGGGAACATTCCATGAAATGTGGATTACAAAAGCGGAATACGAAGAATGGGGCTCGGCGATTGTCAACCGAAAGTGCCCATAAACGATTACTTGAATTTTAACTAAAATACAGTAGGACGATATCTATTCCAAAGTGCAACATCTATCTTATCCGGTTCGATAATAAACATCTATGTACAGGCGTTCCGTTCAGCATGCAGGCGACTTCGGTTTCTGTGGCACCTTTCCGTGGGAGGAGAGGCTTCATGTACCACCCAGGACCCTCGGCACGGGCGCCACCCATCGCAATCCAGTCGCGGGTTCTTTGAGGAAGAATCCTCGGACTCGTAACTGGTATTTCGTAGTCTTGCTCCATACCGGCGGGATTATCAATAACTGAGAAAAACCCATTTTCGCAGGCAGCCGATCTCATCCAAAGCGCAACATCTTCACAATTGCTTTGCAGCAGCAACCTGCCATGGGTACTTAGCATTGAGCTCACCTGTCCCAGTAACCGAGGCGTAACCATAAACCCGTCTTGAGGGCTTGTTGGGAGTTGTGAATTCCCTGGTTCTTCTTTCTGGAGCCTGTAGGGAGTTGGAAATTGGATGAAACAAAGTTGAACAGGGCCAGGATACTCCTGTTGTATTCTCTCCACGAATTCTTCTGCAGCACCCATGAAAAATTGCGTTCGTCCTTGGATTCCCCATCTACTTGCGACTCCCTTCGCATACTCAATACCGAGCCCACCCAGATCGACACCGATGAAATTGCAGTCTTTCCATTCATGCAGCTCCTTCTCATTCATTCTTCCAAGAAGGTGATTTGAGTTCGATTTGTCTGTGCAAGTAGAAAGTCCAAGGATTGAGACCCCCATACCACAGCCAATATCCACCACCAGTGGTCTTGTTGCATCATCGAAGGCATCACACCAGCATTCCGAGCTCGAACTATACTCCGCCGTCTTTCCTTCTGGTATAGTTTGAATCCCTCTTTGTCTTTCCCAGTGTCGTATAGCAGACTGAAGGAATGCCCGTTGTTTCTTCTGTTTGGTGGAAAATTTCCAGATCAAGAGCAGCGGCCTTTCTGAATGCAAATCTAGAAATATACTATTTGAGCCCACTGCGTCACCCTTGGATTTCAAACTCTGCACAACCGCCCTTTCTAACCCAGCGTCGCATGTAACGCCCGCCGCAGCGAATCTTTCCAGTATCTGATAGATGTCTTTCGTCCGACACGAGGCCCGCTCACCAAAGCGCTCAAGCTCCAAGGTGCTTAGCTCGACGAGACGCTCAAAAAGCGCCTGCTCCTTGACACCTGCAAGAGCAAACCAAAACGCCGCGTCTGCTGCTTTTCGTCCGCCCAGTTCAATTTGAACAGCGGAATGTTTCAGTCTCTCTAGGGCCTGGTCTACAATGACCTCCAGCTGTTTTGATTTCAAGTCGTCACTCGACGAAGTCAGCTGATTAGCCTCCTCGAGTGAAATCGCTCTGGATCGAATGCGATTAGCTTGATTCGATGTTTCCACAGCCAGTCCCAATGCGACATGGGCCAGCTGAAGAATCGTTGATCCGGGTAAACTACCTTCCGATTCGTCTTCTGGGTTCCGTAGTAGCGCCCAGTTGCTCCCGCCTCCCATTTTCCGAGGGACGTCCTCAATCCAAATTTCATATCCTTCTGGGATCGGGATTTCTAGAATATCGCGACGTAGCAGATCTGCCTTCTCGTAATTTCCTTCTGCCCGCTCTTTTGATCTAGCTTGAACCAGAGTTGTTATCCGTCTGACGGCTGCTCCTCCCAGGACATCTGCGGGCTCGTCCACTCGTTCGGATGGGATCACTCCACACAAAGGCGAGGATACACATGCTCTTCGATATATGGGCACAAAGGCAGCAGTGGAGCTCAACAACCACAACAGTACAAGTACAACAAAGAGGCAGCGCATCGTGGTTTTCGTCCTTTTGACAACTAATGCGCTCATATCCTTTTTGGGACCGAGCTACACGGATCCAGGATCGGAACCCGACGTAACATGCGACCAAATATACCACCTAAAAGCAGCGAGGAATATACCACAAGAATCAAGCCTCTTGAGGCAGGAAATCATCGAAAGGAAGACTATTATTTGTAATACAGTACTCGTAACTCGCAGAGACGAAGGAGATAACGTCGTTATTGCGAGTTGCCAGTTGCCAGTTGCCGCCAGTTGCCTTTGTTCGTACTGTCATACCGGTACAGTACCTGGTACCGGTACGTACCAGGTACTTGGGACGAGTATGCATGATGTACTGTGTCAGAGAGTCGTCAGGTCGTCGTAGTCCACCACACGACTGAAACGTCACGCACGATCCAATAGGCGACGCCCGGAAGACGCGGGACCGCATTGGCCATGCATGACAAAACACGCGCAGGCCTATGTACTTCTTGATGTACACTCTGTGTACTTAGCACTTACTGTATTAGCATACACGCTACTTGTACCTCGATACGACACTGTACCGACTGACTGTCTTCTATCCATTATCACTACCGGTACAACGGTGTCTCTATCCAACTTCTTTACTTCTACCATTGTTGTAACCAAAGACGAGAGAAAGTACCATGTCGAACGAAAAAGCCTCCATGGACGATCCTCAAACTTATACGACGACTGCTGCGAGTACGGAAGCGCCGAAACTTGTCCTGGATTCGGATTTACCGGAGAATTTGAACGACAAGTTTCAAAGTCTTTTTGACGAAATCTATGAATTGTTTTCCGTCAATGAAGATGAGCAAAGTATACAGGAAGCCGCTCGGGAGATGTGCGAACATATTCGGCAAGAAGTGACAGAGCATCCAATCCTTGCTCGAACTGTCTCAAAGGATGTACTTGGGTGGTCGCTTTTGACAACTGTCTGCGAAAAAACCTATGGAAGAAATGTCGGCCACGACGCTATTAAGTTTCTCATTACTATGAATCCTCATGCTTTGATGTGGAAAGGGAAACATAAGCGTCCTATTCATATCATTGCCGAGAACAGTTGTCACTGTGTTTTACTTCCATGGATCGTCGAGCATCATGCTTGGATTTTCGAGCACCCCAAACTTCGCAGACAACCCCCACATTATGAATTGGTGAGTCATTACGCCAGTGGCGAGTGCTCAGCATCTGTGGTTCGTACTTTCTATGAGCTATGCCCGCAGGCGCTCCGACAAAAAAATTGATTCTCGGCATGGGTGATCTCCCGCTCAGCTGTTCCTTGCTTGGATGGGACGAGTGCGATGCCGAACTATTCGAATGGATGGCGAAGCAATACCCTGAAGCAATGTCTCATCGCAATCGTCTCGGGATGACTTGCTTACACTACGCCTGTGAGGCACTCGCCTCCACGCCCGAAGAAGGAACGACTGCGCCCAGCAAGTGCACGGAAAACACGTCGCGGATTTGCCGTTTTTTGATATCCGAATGCCCGGAAGCTGTCCGTACCAAGGGAAGAAGAGGCAACGGGCTTCCAATTCATTATCTGGCTCGTCGATGTAATCGACCTCTCGTCCAGGATTTGATTATTCTCTCACTGAGGCACTATCCACAAGCCGTTAATGTCAAGGCTGTTCGTTATCTTCCCGAGCTTTCTACGGTCCCGTTTATCCAGAAAATCGCACCTCTCCTGCAACAAGAAGCAGACTTGAAAGCGGAACGCGTTTGGTTGTCGCAGGCACGCACCAATTTTGGCATTTATACGGACTCATTGGATGAAACGGCTACTAGTATTGTCCAAGCCAGCGTGGTTTTCTCGTCTTGGGCCTCGAATCGCATTACGAACATGCCAGCTAAAGAGGAAGCACTTAAGCAGCAAATCGCCGAAATACAAACAGCTTTTCAAGAGGATGATATTGATAGTGACACGGAGGATGAGGATAACTCTGACGACGAAGACGGATTGGATGCTTTTGTGGATTCAGAAGAAGAAGACGACGACGAAAGCATCGAGGATGATGGTGATGACTACAGTGAATGAAAAACAAAACAATGGAATAGTCAACTTTGACTTGACTGCCTTGTTTTTCATCATAAGAAGAAGCAAAGATATAGACTAGTAGGAGGAAGTAGCTCTACGAGCAGCAAAACTCTATTACCGTATTGTGAATTCCCATCTCGGAGAGTATTGAACCGCAGCAGTGGAGTACGAATAATTAGTCAAACAGAACGAAGAAAGTCTCTACTAGGTAGAGAGAGCACAATTAATCATTGGACTGTCGAACTTGGCGAGTATCGTTCCGGCGGCAACAAGATTCCCTCCCTCTCGACCGTCAAGGTAGTTGCCAAACATTATGTGGCACTTTTTCGCTTCTTTAGTTGCTGCTGCTACTACGGTAGCTAGGAATGCTCGTGGCGGCCTATCGTCGGTACTCTCTACTCTAGCTAGAGTAGACAGAGAGAGGTACCGGTAGAGAGATCCTCTACTATAAACTCTCTACTACGGTACTATATCGTAAAGCAGCGAAAAACTGTCTCTACTCTACCTGTGCCATACTCGTACTACCGGTACTGTACAAGTAGAGAGGAGAGGAGAGGAGAGGAGAGGGACAGGGAGAGGAGAGGTACCTACCGGTAACGGTATGATGGTATGATACCAGGACTCGCGCCCGCAACACAACGAGCACAAAAAGATCTAGAACCGGATGA
Organism: Nitzschia sp. pyKryTriq1; assembly: GCA_956465555.1. NCBI lineage: Eukaryota > Bacillariophyta > Bacillariophyceae > Bacillariales > Bacillariaceae > Nitzschia > Nitzschia sp. pyKryTriq1. The sequence continues at coordinate 1,354,532 of OY101123.1, read as the reverse complement.
CAGACAGAACAAAGATCGTGATGATACTACGGTACCGGTATGATATGCGCGCGACGACGATCAATCCGATCCAGGGTCTGCTAAACGCAGCGGTATCCATACCGGTACTGGTACATACGCAGTATTATGCTGATGAGCGCCGCCATCGGCCATCGGTTTTTCTGGAGCACACAAATAAGTTGACTCCATGCAATAACATATCGAAAGCCGAAGTAGTCCTAATACCGGTGTGATAAAATAGCAAGCAACATGGCTATATTTGAGCATATGAAATTTGGTATGGTGAGGTTCATTTCACTGATCGTGTCTCTGACGGCAGCACTGTGTTGTCTTGATTTGCCACATCGTGTCGTTGCCAAGACGGCTGCATTCGCATCGAGCAGCAAATTTGGTCGGATATCTGCCCCCATCCAGGCATGGGGCTATGGGCGCCATGGCTTGTGGCAGACGAATGGTGTAGATCAAGAAGTGTTGGCGTCGGGATTATACAAACGATTCTCAGATCACGCCTGGGAAAAGTTAGAGGCGTCGGGGTTGTTTCAAGATGCCGATCTTCCCTTCGATCTGCAACATAATGAAGCACCCGCAAAGGGAACAGGAGATTCGGTGGTCAAGATCTCAACAAGAGCAATGATACCAACAGCAGATTCACAGGGACTAGTGCGGTATGCTCGAGTGGCCCTGCTGGAGACAGTTTCTGAATCTTCGTCCGAACCAATTCAAAGCGCGGGTATCCAGGTGCTCAATTTTGTAGTAATGCCATCCGAAGCTACCTCGCTCCCTGTCCTCGGTATAGATTTGGTTAGTTTACCAGGCAATAGACATCTGCTGCTCCTGGATGCTCAACCCATGACGCACCCAAATCCGTTCGAAGGTGAATGGCAAGCTTGGTATTCGAACTATGTAAAAGAGAACTCAAACTATCCGTGGGGAGGCGACTTTCCAGAGCCCGTCAAACAATATGTTTCCAAATACGCTCTTTGGACAAGATTACAAGAGCTTGAGGATCCGGTGTCGGTCATCCAGACAGAAGTATGGGAAGCATTCGTCGCACATCTTGACGTGTATCTGGATTTACTCGAACAGCATAGCAGCAATAGCGAGAGTGTTCAGGGTCAAAACCACCAACCCAGCTACCTAGAATATCGAAGAATGAACGATCCAGCCAAACCAATGCTAAATTCCTTGTTTGGTGCAGAGTGGACGGAAAGAGTTTTGGACGAAGTCCTGTTTCCACAGGATTAGATTTTAGAATAGATATTGCAAATATTGAATCAATCTGACTGGAACACACACAGTTTTTACATTCATATAAAAAAGAAAGTGACACCAAGCTGTACAGCACAGGAAATCGATCGTAACCTAAAGCAATCTGGTTTTCCAGAAAACGGGCAGTCTACTGCCAGAATACCGTTGATTTCGTGGGGAGTCTACCCTGCCGACCCAAAGATGCCAAGCAAAACAAACTGTTTCACGGTTGATTTAATGCCTTTTCCAGAAGTAGGTCAACATTACCAACGTGCATGCTCCTACACCAACATGTGACAAACAGCTGTCTTTGCTTATCAGCGGACAAACCTCTCGAGCTCCAGGAACGCTACCACCGCAGAATCGGCTGCAATCCCAGGCCGCTGCAAAAATCCTTCAAGAAATTCTTGTAGCTGCTCCAGTCGATTCTGCGCGAAGGTAGCATCCTGTGGTTGGCAGATCCAAGTCTTCGGTGGCATTTCTGGGGCATCCGGTCGCGTATCACGAGGGACTTTTGAGACGAGCCAAGCAAACTGGGAATATCGACGAAGCACAGTGTGCTTTGCGTGGCCACAGCACACATCGATTTTATAGTAGTATGCTGGAAAGACCCCCTTCCCCTTGAACATGTCGGAAGGCTCATCTGGCTCTGGTGATGACTGAACCAACTCAAAGCCTTCATGTTTCACAGTGAAAAAGGTATTTTCGAAACGAGGCGACCACTGGTCAGAGGCCAGAAACGCTTCTGGAACAGACGACGCGGATTCGCGCTCTCGCGTTTGCTCCATTGTCTGGTGATGGGACGACTTCTACTAATATGAAGCAATGAACAAGACACGAAACCGTCTAGACGTCAATTGCGGCGACTTTTACACTAATTGTCGTCAAATATTGCACTCGTACACAATGCATCTGCCATCATTATCCCCATGGTCGTCGAGGCATCATTTCGTGGGGCGAATGGACATGAAAAATCTTTGCTGAGTTATTGACAACTCCGACACCCATCTTTTTGGGCGGGAAAAGCCAAGTGGAAAACCGCGTTTACGCACGGACTACCTGTGCTGTGCAGTACTGTACCGGTACCTGGTACAACCGCTACGGGAGCGAGATGGCAGGAGATCACGGTCCGGTCGTCGGTTCACGCACACACGCGCAAGCAACCTATCGACGACTCATTCGAATACAACACCAGATCATACGACCGGCTCGACTTTACCCTGGTACCGGGAACCGAAGTAAAGCAAGGTCACGCCCGTGATCTCTCGTCATAATAATATATTACCAGTAGGTAGACTCCGTCACCCGCATGTTCATTCCTCTGCAGGTTGCCGCATACTCCTACCGGTAAACAAACCGGTACGGTACGGTACTATCGTCTCTCTATAATTTAGCTATTTCTACTACAGTAGTAGAATATTTGGTTAGTTTTGACGAGTACGTAGGAAAAGTTTCGTGCCAGTTTGAAATTGGATAGGTGCTGAAACAAGAAAAATCGTCGTGCGCCTAGCTTGAGATGGAGGAGACAACGACATACCTTCGCTATAAAGCAAGCTATTGTCTCGCAGATGGACCCTCGTTATGATGCCCTCCAGGGATTATGGAATCGGACCCATATCACGAGGCTGGGATCTACTGGCATCTACGATCCACGGTTGATGACTTTGGGTTATTCAGAGATGCTTCTCAGCGCAAGTTTGTGCCGATTCCAAGCAGCACTCCGTGCTTCTTCGCAGTACGATTCGGTGTTGGCAAAGAGCCCGTCTCATAACTTCAAAGCAGGTACTAACCAGGTGCACAATAGCACTTATCCTGCGGAATCGAAGGTCGTGAGAGACTTGATACTGCGTGTAACATCCCCTTCAACTCATCCGCTCATACGCATGCAGGCGGCGATGGACATTTCCCTTATTCTCTGGACATACCACGGGTCTGAGGCGGAAGAATCGATGATTACGAGTATCGAGCAGGGCGCCAGTAAAATTCTCTCGGTATTGAGCACCGCTTCCGTTACGTCAAACGCAACAGACGACCCAAACGTCGTTATGTGTCTTTGCCGATTGGCAATATCACCCATCTTCCGAACCAAAATGGTGAAACGTCGTTGTACGATCTTGGCGCTCACCAGACACTTATCCCATCAAGATGCCACAATTCGTGAATCGATCTTGCTTGTAGCCCATCAGTTCTGCGTCGACGATGACTGCAAAATCTGTCTCTACCGTGGTGCCAGTGAAAATGTGGATATTCTTCGGGAGGGACTGGTAAATGCTGCTCAGGTTGCTACTAACCCAAAGTGTCAACTCATACTTGTTTCGGCACTGCAAGGACTTCTCCACGTAATGGATGAAGCAACTGATGACGTCTTGGACATTTTCAAGTCCTATGCGTACAGTGGTACCTCTGATGATGTCATCATTCAATCTGCCATTAACTTGACCAAAAGTATCACGCCCCAGCTCGAATTGATCGATAGGTACCTGTGGGCGGTTGCTGATTTCACGACCTTTCCATTTCCCGAGGTCCGCAGAGAAGCTCTGAAAACGTTGGAGGCCATTACTTGTTCTCCCGACGGCATTATGAATCTTTTGACTACAACCGAGCTAGTTGAGAACATAAGCCTGGTCATCAAGCGTGGATCAAGGGAAGACTGTACCAACATCTTGAACAGTACTCGGCAAATCGCACGTTCATCCTTGTATCACGAAAAGCTCTTGAGCGATTCGGACTTCTTGCCATGTCTAGTGGATGTAGTGCTCTCCGAGAAGGGTGAGCACGGCCACACTTCAAAGGGCTATGCAACTGAAATTCTTCTGAGCCTCTTGTCAAACGAGGAAAATATGGATGCTTTTCTTCCATTTTGGTGTCTGCGGTCATGGCTCGCAGACATAGTGGAGAGTTACTTCGTTGACAAATCATCGAGAGAGATCATGAAAGCGGTCATGGCCAAGCTCTCTTAGAGGAACTTGGAAACACCGCAGATGATTGCTAAACGCTTGTCGTCACATCTTCTCTAGAACTTTCTTCCACGATTTCCGCGCCCACTTGCTCCTCTGGCGGGTCTACGAGTATAAGACCAACTTGTGCTTCGTCGGTCTGCCGATCTTCGGTGGGTGAGTGAGAGTGCTGATAGTCAGGCAGGAAACTACTCCCGTTACAGAATAATCTCGATGCGATAGAACCAATGATATGTAATACCAGAGTCACCCCAACGATACCGGCTGTGTAGATATACATGACTCGAGATCCATAGCGATTCATGGCCCACCCTCCCATGATGGACCCCACCGAGACGCCGAGTGCCCCATAGAGCATTTGCACCGAGCTGGGGATCGCCGTTTTCCAAAAGGCACCTTGAGTTTGGTGAACGAGAACCTTGGAAATATCGGTAGAAACCACCCAAAAGCAGGCGAAGGTAATCCCGTGCATGACTTCCAGCACGAGAATGAGCCACCTGGTCGATGGTGTTAGAAGCGTGTAGCCGTAGAGGCGAAAAACGAAGCATGTCATGGCTAAAATGAACATTCCGTCGTGACCGAGAACGGCCATAAATTTGCTGGCATACCAAAAGATGGGCAGCTCAAAAAGAACATTGACACCGACACTGAGCCCGCATAATAAGGTAGATGCTTTCAAGTCATTGACCATGTATAAAAAAAGGAGCCGTTCGACGGTCGCCATCCCCGCCCCCATGATGACCACTTCCAGTAAAAATACAAAAACTCGCGGCCGGAGGGCCAAGAAGATCAGTTCAATAATCTTCCCAGTCTCGGGAATCAGTTCTGCTGTGCTGTTGCCCCCTACCGTTATGGGTGTAGAAGAGGATGTGTCCGGAATCTTCGTTCCAACCAAAATAATCATCAGAATACCCAGCAGGGCGAACATAAGAAAGTTCGGCTCAAAGCCGTAGTGATCGGTGACCCATCCCATAATGATCGATCCGACCCCCCAAGAGAGAGACGCGTAGAGCCGATATCGTCCATAGAAGATTTTGTTTTCTGTTCCCAGCAATTCCAGGGTGTAAGCATCGAGGAGTCCACTCGAGACAAAAAGTTGTGCTAAAATGGAGACGCCCATGATCCGTAGATAAGAGGAATATACCCAAGGTAATGCCAACATCAGTAGCACGGTAGTACTGACCGTTTTTGTGATCACCCAAACGAGCTTTTGAGAATGGCATCGATCGGCTACGATGCCCCAAGATACCATCGAGAGCGTAGGAATGACGGAACGTAGTCCTTCGATCAAGCCAATATGCTTGGGGCTTAGACCGTGCAGGTTGTAGTAGATGGCACTGAATCGCCCCCACGTGGAGCTCCCCAGAGCATCCAAGAAAAAGAGCGATTTGATCAATATCGACGTTTTCCATGGCAGACCATCCACAATTCGGTCTTCGTCGCCATCTTCTGCATCGCTAGATTCTCGTCGATCTTCGGCCGACAAGAGGGGCTGCTGTAACAAAGCGACCCCACTAGCACCAGCCTCGTCTTGCGGAAGCACTTCGTCATTACTATTGGAAGATGCCATTGCTGAATGCATGAACGAGAGTTGTGAAGTGCAGCGTTGAGCGTTGACACCCCTCGTCGCTTTGGTATTTGGTCCATTATGGTTGGAGGTTGGATGATGGCGGCCGATGTTGTGGTTGCGTTGCTTTTCAGCAGATCGTCCGTGGGTGGTACGTACAATATGTCGGTTTTGGAAAAGAGGCGGGCGGCAATAAAATAATATCTACCGGTACTACAGTACTCTAATAGAGAGAGAGTAACTAGAGTAGAGAGAGAGAGAGAGAGAGAGAGACTACGAACCTGGTACATTGTCCAATAGCAGAGACTACTTCTTGTATCTTGTATTATGCATCAAAATATCATGAACGGTATAATATACCATTGTATAGCCAGCCACCAGAGGATATTGTGAAAAGTTCCCGAAAGGCCTACTTCTTTTGGTTGTGCTCGCAGGCCAGGCCATATAATAAACTTGTTTAAAAACTTCCATGTATCATGACAGTCGAGAGGATCGTACTCTGCTCTAGTAGACGAAAGTTGTGTTCAAAGTACTCGTACATTACATACAGTCTCCTCAGTGGTAATGGTGTATGCGAGTAGCGATGTGTAAGAGGTGGCTCTCTCTCTACAGTAGAGAGTGCAACAAGTAGATATGCCTCATCATCCTCACCAACGCACCGTCTCAACAGAAAAGAATTGACCAGGAGTGAGTGGGGACGAGTCCCACATATGCTTCCACGAATGGGAACCTTTCTCTACTACGACTACTCTAGCTAGAGAGAGAGAGAGAGAGAGAGCTACTCTCTAATAGAGACTTTATTACTCTACGAGAGAGAAATATTCTCACGTGCCGCAGTTTTTGAGCATCTACTAGAGAGAGAGAGAGAGTACCTGCTACCTGCTACCAGGCACCGGCACGAGGTAGTAGAGGAGGAGGAGGCGTGATACCCGGTACTGTACAAATACACAATCAATGCACTTACGAGCTCGTGTGTGTCTCTTCTTTCTACTCTAGCTAGAGATACTGGTATGGGGGTACCCCTGCTAACACAGTACGCATGGTACAGTACCTGGTACGGTACCTCTCGGTACGGTACCTGGTACGGTACCACCTGGTAAAGACACCTCTCCTCCTCCCTGATACAGGTAGGTACCAGGTACAATACGCTGTACGCTGTACCGGTAATGATGGAGGTACTTGTACCGGTAGAGTTGATCCCATAAAAGCTCCTTTGAAGGCATGCTAGGTAGGCGGGCTCCTTTCAAATGAGTTAGTTGACCGCCAGGAACATGGTATCTTTTTACTGTCCCCCTCGGATTTTTCCCATGTGGAAGGAACAAACAAAAAGAATAATTTTATACAGATTTGAATAGATATATGATAAAGATACTTAGCCATCAATATTTCGGATTCTCCCGCCGGCGTCAGTTGATGTCCTTCCAAGACACCTCGTCAATTGTTTGGTCGGCATCAAGTTTCGCACGTCTTAGTGATGCGATGAATAATGAATACTTTTTTCAGCCCGTAACAACCATCATACCGGTATGGACACGAGGCGGATGGCAATAATGGCTCAACAGTCTCTCGACGATTACTAAAGCCATAGAGTCAAAGTCAAAGTCAAAGTAGAGGAGTACTCGTATGTGACTATTCTCAATGATTTTTCTGGTGGGTAAAGTACTACCGGTAGTGGTTTTCGTCGTAGGGAGCATAACATTACCACACGAATATCGAGGGGCAAAAAATTCTCGCACCTCCGCAATTTCCACGACTAGATGGATTGGTTCTTTATTGCATGAAGATAATATATATCTCCATATATGTATACATATTTCCGTTCAAACATTTTGAGCCAATTTTTCGCGCAATATTCTCGAGATAGCACGACCCTTCCCATAAATCGAAAAATCTCGAAAGCCCGCTCTGCCAAATTCCAAATTGAACCGGCCGCTCATGTCCATTTGTCAATCCACAAAAGAGACAAGTCATCACTTTTTCTCAAGAGGACCACTAAACTCGGCCATCAGCAACGGCGCCAACACTCGGTGTTTCCGCTGACTGTTTCTCTTCATATTCCAACCTTTAGTTTCCATCTAATCCAATCGATATACCATGCATTCGAATACGCCAAAAGTTATTATTGTTGATTGGGACGATACGATTTTACCTTCAACGTTTGTGGATCGATGGCAAATCGAAAATTCCAGAGATCTCCCCTTACACGTGAGTATTCAATCTTCTGGGAGTCGATGGGATCTCTAGTCATTATTATATGACGATGAACTGTGTTATTATGATCCCAATACCGCATCGGACGGCGGCGTGTCTAATGGTACATCCGCCATCACCATTATTTCTCACTTTTTCTGTTGTTCTTCCCCATGACAGTTTCAAAATCTCCTTGGGGAACTGAGCAGCTGCGCTGACAAATTCTTGAAAGAGGCATCTAAATATGGGGAGGTGAGTGAACGATTTGCTCGTTTGGTTTGTTTGAAAGCGTCTTCGTTGAGATGGTGCTGTTCATTTTCGTCATGGTGATGGTCCCTCGAAAAAGAGTTGATCGGCATGTTGTTGCGGATGCAGTTCAAAATTAGTGTTGTCCCGGTGGCGGTTAGGGGGCGGTTATCTTTTGTTGGCGCGTGCCAATTTCGGTGCCGTTCGCCTTTACAGTTCTCCTATTGAGGCATATGTTTCCAAGTCCCTCGACAATTTTTGGCTTCTTTTCTGTCCCTGAACGGAAACCTCCCAACACTATTGGCACTCAAAAATAACGAGACGTGCCTGCAAATTTCTAGAGGACAATATTTGCCCGCCAACGGTCAACAAATTGTTTTGACGCTCAACCAATTTTCGATTACCCGCCTTGACTTGTTGGGTGAACGATCGAAAGATCGTATCAATCCTTTCCCTGTTTCGATAACACCCCGACTGACCTTCTTTTTACCCGTCTTTCAGGTGATTATCATTACGAATTCCGATGAAGGTTGGGTGAATTTCTCTGCTGAGAAGTATTGCCCAAAGCTGCTCCCAGTCGTCGCAAAGTATCGAGTTGTTTCCGCCCGGACAGGCTACGAGAAGTTCTATCCTGGACAACCACTATGTTGGAAGGCGGCAGCTTTTGCACATGAAGTGAACGAGATCTACGCACAGCTCCGAGAGGATGCAAACGATTGCGCCAGTATGGAGTTAACCGATGTTTCGTCTGCTTCATCAGTGGAGTCGGAAGACGAGATGCCAACGAGAAGTCGTGAGATCATTTCGTTCGGGGACTCGGGGGAGGAAAGAACAGCTACCAACATTGTTTCAAAGCAATTGGATGCCTTGCCAAAGAGTGTGATGTTCTTGTCTAATCCAACCCCTCTCCAGATCATCGGCCAACTGCACATGTTGACTGATCACATGCGATTTGTCTGCGACAACCCAAAGAGTTTGGACTTGAAGATTACTTCGGATCAAGCCGAGCGTTTTGCTCAGTCTTACTTGAAGAAACATCGTATTTACTATGACCAAACAATGATTCCGAACTATGTTCCAGCCATCAATCAGTCTCCGTCGGGGGAGGGAATTGCCGCTTCTGCTTCGGGGTAAAGAAGTCGCGTTAAAATTCATCACAATATGAAGCAAACCGGTAGGTCTCGCTATATTGACCAACCGACTTGCTTGAGTAATAATATTATAGACTACAACTTGTACAGTTTATTAGCAATGTTTACTCGTGCCGGTAGCAAACTCATCGTTGTAGGTCCCCAAGTGCAACAGCAGTCTAAAGACATTTCTTTTCTGGATTTGCATGAGGTAGACTGCTGAACATGCAAAAAATGATGGGTACTTGTACAGACTAAACTACGGATTACGAAGTAAGAAGTAAGCTTAAAAAAGGTAAGTTTTCAGCATATTCGAACTGCTCGTGTGGAATAGAGATAGAGTACCAGTAGTCTCTACTAGTCTACAAGTACTTGCAGTACCTGGTACTCGTAGAGAATGCCGGGATGGTGGATGCGATTGAAAAAATAATGTAGTGGGTACAACAAGTAGAAGACTAGTACTTGTACTGTAAAAAGGTTCGAAAAAAAGCTTAAATAACATCCACGACTGACGACGTCCAGGCTGCCTGACGGTTTTGTTGTTGAAGATCCAGATCAGATCGACCAGCAGCAGGAGAGACAACAGAAAACTCTCAACTCTCTTCGACCATGGCTCATTACTACAGTATCGCATATCGAATATCGAATATCGACCATCTGCGCTACCGTTGTCACACAAATCGGACATTCTGTCTATATTATTGAATATGATAGGCAAATCATCTTTGCTGCTGGTAGTAGCAACAATCTCCTTGGTCGCAGGATTTGCACCTAAACAAAGTCACCAAAGTTTGGTGGTTGGTCTCACTTCCCAGAAGACGCCGTCGACGGTATCCAAAGCAGCATCGTCCTCCTCATCTTCCTCGTCGACAGCTCGCAATATGATACTCTTGAGTGACGAGTTGTTGACGGAAGCTGCCTCATCGGCTCGTGCCGAATTCGTTCTATGGTTTTTCGGTGGATCGGGTGCGTCTGGAATAGCCCTCGGCCAATTTCCCAAAATGTTCCAGAAAATCCAATATATTCAGAGTCTCAAAGGCCAGGGATCTACGTTGGGTGGAGAGACAATAGGACTGAGCCCACTATGCGGATACCCGGAAGATTTGACAGTCAAAGATGTGGAGCAGGTCGTCAATAATCCGCTGTCGATCCAAGACATTGTTAAGAAATCGCCAAACGACGGGAGTTTTCTGGCGAAACAAGGGTACTTGACGTTTGCGGCGTTTCAGGCCGCCAATAGTAAAGCAAATCCACTGGCAGTTCGTGCTGTATTTGATACGTTTGCCCAATCGACCGATACCTGCGCCCCCGAGATTGCGGAACAAAAGATGCAAGAATATCGACAGGATATCACGCGCGTTAAGGGTGCTCTATTGGCGTCAAAAGTGGTGGGATGGCTTTCCATTGGTGTACTACTTTTCTTATTGGGGATAGCTGGCTCTTTCGCGGCAGGGAGTGTCTACAGTGGATGGTTCCCAGGTTGGCCAGGCGGTCGTGATTTTCCTATGTCGATGCTGGATCCAAATGATGGAGCGTTGTGGAATATTCCAAAGTATTGGATTTGAGTAGTCTACATACACACTTCTAGAAGCGGTTTTGCTGAATACACACCATCTTCAATCTTTTGAGAAAAGCCCCGTTGTTTTGTCCATAGAAACCTTCAGGGCATAGTGCTCCTAGGAGCAGAGATTCTATGCACTCTGGAATCGAGTTGACCACTTTGGGGCATCATCGAATACGTAGGCCAAGAGCTTTCTGATGCCTTCTCTTTCATAATCTCTTTGCTTTGAAGTGGACTAGGGTAGAGAGCCGAGACCGCCATCGCCGTGGTGAGTAATAGTCAATCGTTCCAGCCGGGGTTTTCCGCCTTCGTCGAAGCAGGTACTTAGTCGCACTAGTCGGCTCAGTGCTTGCGCGCGTGAAATGCACGCGGTTACGTTACTATTACGTCCACCCAAAAAAGATTTCAGCGTTTTCGCCGAGACAATGATGATCTCTTCGTCGAGGATGATTCATTCATCTTTCATTCAACAAGTACTGTACTATAATTCTACTTCCACACACTCGCGCAATCACACTATGGCTACGATCCAAGTAACAACGTCCGTCAAGGACACTACAAAATTGGAAAGAATCGGTGCCCATTCTCACATTCAAGGTTTGGGTATCAGCGATGCGCTCGACGCCGAAGCCCGCAACGTGAGCGGTTTGATTGGTCAAGTCAAGGCACGCAAGGCCATGGGACTGGTGTACAAGCTGATTCAGCAGGGCAAGATTGGTGGACGCGCCATTTTACTGGCAGGACCGCCGTCGACCGGGAAAACCGCCCTGGCCATGGCGCTGGCGCAACAGCTGGGATCCGATATTCCGTTTTGCAGTTTGAGTGCGACAGAAGTCTTCAGTTTGGAAGTCAGCAAGACGGAAGCCTTGACGCAAGCGATTCGTCGGAGTATGGGGGTACGCATCGTGGAAGAACAAGAAGTGATGGAGGGAGAAGTTGTGGAGATTCAAATTGATACGCTGGCCGGAGCGTCGGGCACCAAGACAGGTCGACTGACTTTGTGTACGACGGATATGGAAACGATTTATGATTTGGGGACGAAAATGATTGAGCGACTGACGCAAGAACGTATCACCGCCGGAGATGTCATTCGAATTGATAAAGCAACCGGAAAGATTTCCAAACTGGGTCGCAGTGCCAGTCGAAGCCGAGACTACGACGCCACGGGGAGCAACACAAAATTTGTGCAGTGCCCTGAAGGCGAACTGCAAAAGCGCACAACAGTGACGCACACCGTGTCCCTTCATGAAATTGATGTGATTAACTCTCGCCAACAAGGGTTCATGGCTCTCTTCGCGGGTGATACAGGAGAAATCTCGGAAACGATTCGCGAACAAATCGATTCCAAAGTTGCAGAATGGCGAAGCGAAGGAAGAGCCACCCTTGTTCCGGGGGTCTTGTTCATTGACGAGGTCCACATGCTAGATATGGATTGCTTTTCATTTCTGAATCGGGCCTTGGAATCGGAATTGTGCCCTATTGTCATCGTGGCTACCAACCGTGGTCAATCGAGGATTCGAGGTACCAACTTTAAGGGTCCCCATGGCATCCCACTCGATCTTCTTGATCGGCTCTTGATCATTCCCACGTCACCCTATTCTTTTGATGAGCTCAAGCAGATCCTGCAGGTCCGCTGTATCGAAGAACAAGTCGAGATGACAGACGACGCCCTGGAACTGTTGACTCGGATTGCCCAAGAAACGAGTCTGCGGTATGCTATTCACATGATTACGACATCCAACTTGGTCGCGAAAAAGAAAAAGTCCAAACAAGTGGAGCTTGTCCACATTGAGCGATGCCATGGTTTGTTTTATGATGTCCACCGTTCGACTAAATTCATCATGGAGTACCAAAACCAATTCCTCTTTCATGAAATGGAAGAAGTAGTAGCGCCGACGACAGGACTTGTGTCGGACAAAGAAGAATCGAAGGCTCTAGAGTCGCCAGTCGAAAAGATGGAAGAATAAGCAGTGAATACTAAAATTGATATTGCTCGCGAATACTTGCGATGGTGGTACTATTTTTTGTAGCGAACAACCCTACGAAGTATCTGCCATACAGTTATTCTTTCCGGTCGTTTCCTAGGTGTCATTGTGAAGCTGGAACCAGGTCACTAGTGCTCCGTTCGAGACGAGCATGGAGGGCAGCCTTCCCTTCCTTGTCCAGGAACGAGGCATTGATGGCATTTTTGGCTAGCTGCAAAATCTCACTGTGCTGCAAATCGAGTGCATGAACACACGAGCGGTAGTTGTCTGAAATGTACCCCGAGAAATAGGACGGATCATCGGAGTGAATACTGGCACATAATCCTTTCTTCAGTAGTTCTCGAATATTATGGTCTTTCATGCTCTCGAACACGCACAATTTGATGTTGGAGTGGGGGCACACGGTTAATGGGGTCTGTTCCCTGACCAAACGTTCGACCAGGGCTTCATCTTCCAAACATCTTACGCCATGATCGACGCGGTCGACGTTCAAGAGATCGAGCGCCTCTACAATGTAGGAGGCGGGGCCTTCTTCTCCTGCATGAGCGCACACTTTCAAACCATGTTCTCGGGCCTTAGCAAAGGCCTCGACAAATTTCGACGGCGGGTGCCCTAGCTCGCTGCTATCCAAGCCGATTCCGATGATGGGCGAATCTGGGTTTTCTTTACGATATGCCAAGGTAGATTCAATCAGTTCCATGGCACTTTCGGCATCCAAGTGTCTCAAGATTGACACAATAATTCCGTGAGTCATTCCCATGTCTTCGTGAGCATCCCTCAAGGCTTCTGTCATTCCATCCAACACCACTTCCAAAGGTACACCTCGAGAGGTATGAGATTGAGGGTCTACAAAAATTTCTGCATGTGCGAGATTGTCCTTGTGAGATCGTCGCATGTACGCCATGGTCATGTCGTAAAAATCTTGCTTGGTTTGCAAAACAGCACATGCCTGATAGTACAAGTCCAGGAAAGATTGCAAATCTTTGAATTGATAGGCCTTTCGCAATTCCTCCTTCGAGGAAAATGACAACGTAACATTGTTTCGTTTTGCCAGCTGAAAAACCAATTCAGGTTCCAGAGTACCTTCAATGTGGACGTGCAATTCCACCTTTGGTATTGCGGCAATGAGTCTCTCCATCTCAGGTGTCAGAGTTACTGGGAGGATTGCCATTGTCTTTTGTACTTTTTGTTCGAACTTTAGTCCCAGCTAAGAATCTGTGATTCGCAAGATTTATGAGGTCCTGGCTATTCTAGAGTCAGTGGTTTGTTGTCCGAAGATGGAAGGTATTTTGTTGTTACAATCGCGTCTTCTGGTCGTTCTTTTGCAAATTTCAAACGTTCCTTGCTGTGTTGTTCCTCTCCTTTTGACGCTTGACCAGGCACAAAAGGCACAACAACCAACAACAAGAAGTGAAAAATCACAAAAGTGGTCTACTGTACCGGTACGTGTACGTATTTTAAAATATGTACTGTACCGGTACGTGTACACCGGTGCCGGTACAAGTACCAGGTACTGTACGTGTACGACGACAAACCAACAACTCGGCGTTTCATCAACAATGCAATTTGAATTATTATATATTGTTTAAAACAAAAATGTCACTGCGACGTCGTCGTATCCGAAAGCGCTCGTAATAGATAGTGATGATCTGTGCAGCGGCACGATGATTACTCGTACAGTACCGGTACGGTACAGTGGCCCGCCCCGTTCGTGTGGTCGTCAGAAATCGAAGAGTGAAGAGTGAAGACAACAGACAACATTTTTCAAAGCAGGATATCCTTTTTGTTTCCACTTCCCAATTTGCTAGATTGTTGAAAGTTGAAAGCGGGGCTTGACAGATATCTTACCGGAAATCCACTAAAAAGGAGGGAAACCCGAAACCTGCTGTTTCGTTGGCCACGACGACCAACATGGAATGTGAACCATCGGATTCGGTACATCGTACTAGTAAGACAAGAGAAGATCCTGCTGATTTGCGGGTTTCCCTAGGCGCGTTATCTCTGGACGGCTCTGCGAAACATTCGTTGCCTGCTTCGCCTGGGAAATCCGAACCCGTGAAGTCGGCACCGAAGAAACCACATTCTGATGATAATGATGATTCGTCTCTCCAATTTGATGACGCAAAGGCTGCAGGGAATTCCGACGAGCTGGTGATCCACAATTCTTGTCCCTGTTGCGGAAACGACGCTAAATTGATCTGCACCCAATGCCGATCACAGAAATACTGTTCAGTAGCATGCCAAAAAGCTCATTGGATCGATGGCGGCCACAAGAAGCAATGCCAGTCCGTGGAAGGTAGAACAGTTCTGGTCGACGTCACGGAAGAAGGAAGCCCCGAAGCACTGCCACCAGATGCCATATCTCTGAATGTATTTATTTTGAAGGTTCAAGTCGCTTTGAATAGCAGTGTCAGTCCCATGATTGCCTACGACTACTCAAGATCCGTCTATTATTTGATTAGCGCTGAAAACTGCAAGAAGTCAAAGTTGTTGGATCGCACAATTCGTAGAACGGGTGATGTCATGGGATCCAAAGCCTACTTCGATGCAAAATTCCGGGCTAGGGATAAGAAACTGATTATATTTTTGGATCAACGGCACATAAATCTGACCTGGTAACGAAGAGAGCGTATCGTTGAGTGTCCTCTCTCGCATTAAGGAAGATAGATCTATTCCGTGGTACTCTCTCACTTCGATTGGGCAAATAGTTGCATATGATAGTTCCAGCGATTTTGAAGGGAAGGTACCTCTATCCGTTCAAAGTCCAGAAAAGTCTACGGGAGCAGTCCATGATAGTGCGTTTCACAATACATGGAATGGCATCGTAGTCATGCTAATACGGAACTTTGGCCCGGAGAAGCAATTCTAGAGGCCTGGTTCCCCCCCCCAATTAAATCGTTGAGTCGTCGAGAAGTATCGCCTGTATTCGAGAGAGTGGAAGAGGAGTCCATGACTCGAGCATGAGCATGAGCATACTCTAGAGGCTCGTCGGAGGACGCAGCTGAGCAAAAATCGATCATTCGTCATGGACAATTCATATATCTCCGACCAGCATGAATGGTTCCCGAAGGAACTCGAGGAATCCATTCTTGTCGTCACCAAGCCCATGGTTGCCGAGATTCGGATCAGAGACGGGAACATTGTTGGCTGCATTGGCCGCATCGCCCTCGTCACCACTTGACAGCTGTACATAGTCGGCGGGAGGAGCTAGCACTTCCTCCTCTTCTTCGACGTCGTCGTGTCCAAATCGAAACAAGACCAAACCCGCCACCAGGACAATTAATCCAGTAACATCCGTCGTATGAGTATAGGAAGGCGAATGTAAAGAAAACACCAAATGACCCAAAGGAACCACTAGGGTAAGGCCCAGGTACAACAAGGATGCGGAGCCGTACTTCAAGACCAAGATCATGGAGACCGTGTAGACCACCGAGGTGAGCAGCCCAAGATGAACCCAGAGTGCCGCCTGGGAACATTGGTCGGGATGACAGCCAGTTTCGATACTATTATTCTGGGAAAATAGACACGCGGTAGCCTGCGCCCAGTTCTCCGGCAAATCCAGCGGTTTGACTTTTGGGGAAGACGCGTACCCTGAAGGGACAACTAGGAAGAGCCCACAAACAAACTGAAAAAGTGAAACCCACCCGTTGATCAAAATTGGATCCAATTGCACTTGTAGCGCCACTTGCTTGTACACTGTAGAGAGCACCATTGGCACACAAGACGCCAACATGACCAAACTCCAAACAAACTTCAAGAAGTCATCATGCCGCAGCGACTCGTCCTTGGAAATCCACTGACAGTATCGTGCATCTTCGTCGTCCTCAGTCATCATCGATGATTCGAAGGAAGGATCAGTGGTTCGCTTATGAGACTCACAATCTTCCTGAGTGGTTTCGTTTTCACAAATCGCGCAATTCTCATCTTCATCCAGCGCTTGGCATGAGAAATTCGGAGCCCCTAGCTGGGTCAACACTGGAAATAGCACGACAACAATTCCCGTAATGACAATGATAGCACCGAGATACTGGTATTGGGTGAAGCGTTCTCGCAAAATGAAACGGGTGGCAAGCATACTGAGAGGGATGGCTGCCTGCGGCAACAGCACGAGAAGCGTCCCAGGCAAATACACCGTTGCCAACACTTGCATGGCACCGGCAATGGCATCCAGAAATCCCATGACCATGAATGGCTTTTTGGACATGCTGGTAAGATGTGCTCTTGGAATGGAGTTGTGGCACAGGCCGAAATAGGACACGGGTAAAATGTAACAGAAAGAGAGAATGACGTACATGCCATTGGCATACATATTCAGGAATGTGGGGTAATTGTACCTGGATGAAAAAATACCGACTCGGTGAGCTGCTGTTTCTCGCAACTTCTGGATCGAATAATATAAGAGTAGCACTTACATCGGAAGTGCCTGGAGCTTTGCAAGTACAACGTTGCTGACACCGGAAAGAATCATCAACAGAAACACAATCCATAACTTCCAGTTTAGCTTCCGCAAGGACTGCGATACGAGTGATAGGAGGTCATCTTCTTCATCCTCGTATTCTAGCCCCGGTAACAGCGATCTAGACAATTCTTCCGACGCCGACGCTGCCACGGCGGAGCCAGTTTCTCCCTCATTCGTCCTAGGAGGAGTCGCTGTTCCCGTTCCCGTTCCCACTTCGGACCAGCTAGCCCAACTGGACACTCGCCGATGGACGATGCTGCGGCTGCTGTGATCCCCCGCGGGTATCATTATAGCTAATAAATTATAATCTTTGTTGTGGGTGGAGAGCAAAGGGTATCGCTCCTTCTGGACCAACTTCCATCGTCAAGAGGAAAGAAGAAAGCAATCAAGGAAGAGAATGTCCTGTATTGTGGCAACGTCGACTTATCAAACGAACATGCACGTCATGGCGCTCGTTGGTCTTCGCTCTGGCATCGCACACAAAAAGCGAAAGCGAGAAGATGACGACGAACGAAAGCCGATGACAGAATTCTCGAAACGCGAAAAGAACACCGCGGTCGTCTCCGACCCAAATGACTCAGTAGCCTTGGTACTGAACTCTACAGACGTCAAGCATGGCGTCAATCTACCAGGTACACTACCAGTACATACCGGTACCAGTTAACCAGTACTGGTACTGTACGTACTCGTACTGCGATCTGCGATCGCTCGTGCGCGGTTTCCAGGCTTGGAGAAAAGTCTTGAGCTTGCAGGCATCGAGATGTCAAGGCGTCAAGCCCAAGTTCGATTGACGGGACTGCACAATTCAGGACTCAATGAGCCAATCAAGTTGAACACGTACTTGAGTACGTGTTCGGCAGTTAGTAGTGTTCGCCATCCTCCCGCGCGCGCAGAAGAGCAGATGGCGGGCAAGTCCTCCAATTGAAACCCGTGGGTCGGTGAGAAGAAGAATCCGATGTCCAAGAGGGCAAGAATTACCAGAATTCTTCTCGTCCTGGCACTTTCTTACTTATCATTGTGGTGGTTGTTGGTTGCTCTGTACCGGTATAAGAGTAGTTGGTCATAGATGATCGATGGTCGATGAGAATGGAGGGATATCATCTCCTGTATGATAGCTGGTCCGAAAAGAATGGCCGATACTTCAGAGGCATCCATCCACGATACCTCTCTAGTACGGTGGTAGAGATAGGAGAGTGAGATCTGGCTCGCCAAGAACGAAATCATAGAACAAAATAGCTCGGGCACGCGTACTCGTACATAAAAACCCTAGTGCGTGTTGTAGTGTATTGGACTCGTGTGGTGCTGGTATCTCTCTAGAGTACTTGTTAGTGAGTAGTGCTTATGAGGAATTGGTTGTTGTACAAGGCTATCGGTAATAGGAAGACCTGTCTATCGAAAAGCCATGTGCACGCGCTACGGCGAGGACGTTGGAGCGGCGCAAGGTCCATGCAGGAATATGTTGCATAGGAATGAGGAGGTGAGGAGATGACACTAGAAAGAGAAGGACACAAAAGGAGGGTGCAAAATTGAGTGCTGCGTTGTGTGTTGTCGTCCAATGTCAAGAGCTGGGAGCGGTCTCGGCATACTGCCAGACGTCGCCTGCTCGAGATCAGCTTCGAGAGGTGAGTGGTGAAGGCCTCAGCTCTGTTAACATCCAACAGCAGTGGGAATGTGAGTGGTTGTTATGGAATCGGGGACATGGGAGGACGATTTCGCGTTTGAAGAATCGAGCCTTCTTATCTTCGAAGACTGGTGCTCGGCAAGATCCGAAACACTGCCGGCCTCGGAGGAGTTCGTTGACTCAGAAACAGCCGAAGAGAAAGTGCTGGCGGCTTCCAACAAGGTCTTGATTTGATCAAAAGTAACGCCGTGCTGACTTTTGGGCGCTTTCTTCTCGGACGCTCTGTCTCTGTCGGCATCACCGCTTCGCGGAGGCATGGTAAGTTCGGATGGGGCCTGCTCGGGATTCGACGACGAAAGAGTCGGAGAGACGATGGAACCGGTGGCTTCTTTTCGCTTTGAGGGGCGACCGTTCAGCCCATCGAGATGATCCTGTAAAAGTTCGTTCTCATCCTGGAGACGTTTGCACATTTCAGCCATTTCCTCCATGAAAAGCCGCTTGCGATCACGGGTTCGTTTTGCGTGCATTCGGTTCCGTTCTCTGCGAATTTGATCAAGTTCCGCCGGCGTGCATTTTGATCGATCCTTTCCGAGGAGTTCATAGTCGATACCATCGTCTGGGAGCTCTTCTTTGGAAACAATGGCGTCGGGGTCCTGGTGCTTCTTCGAGTTGTGCTGCCCGGGAAGAATCAATGCCGGGAGCTCCGGAAGATTGGCGGCATCAGGAATTTCTTCCGCAGGTCGCTTGAGCAAGGCTTCCACCGTGGGATCTTCAGCCTGTTGTGTGCCACCGCTATCACTGGATGCAAAAAGACCAACCAGGATACTGGCCGTGTTCTTTTCGTTGATGCTCTGCTTCAAACGAATTTGCTCGTTCTTGAGTTCCTCCGCGCGATTCGAGAGGGTCTGCATTTGTTCCTTCTTTCGCTGGCGAGTTTTCCTGGCATGGACACGGTTTCTTTCGCGGCTGGAGACAGATGTTTGATATTGGCGAGTCATGGTCGGTGTGACAATGATCAAAGAGGTTGAAAATAGAAGTAATCAGTAAAAGAGAGACCTGTGAGTCAGTGCTTGAATAGCGAAAATGCGACAACAATCAATCGTGACATTTTCCCATCACGGCCGGGCGACCCGATAGAAAGGACGAAGAAAAAGCATTGGGCGGGACGAGAGCAGAACACAGGACGGGGTCTTCGGAAACCACCGCGCATTCCGCGCTTGTTTTCGCTACTGCACGAATTTGCACTGTAAATAGTTCAACTTCGCTTGTGAAGAATAATGTCCAGCTGCGAATGATGCGTCCAATTTCCGCGATATGATTGGTTGACGAGGGCGAGGCAATCTGGTTTCATTGCCTCGAAGAACATCTTACTTAACGCCCATCCCCAACTCCAGCTGCGTATATAAAAATATAAACGTCCGCGAAAATAGCAAACGTAGCAGATGGCTTTTTGTCTTTTTTGTCTTGTCATCGAGATAGATGGTAGAGAATACGAGTACGACGTGTACTGAACCAGTACCAGTACCTGGTACCAGGTTCGGTACTGTAGTGACAGCCATCATCGCCCGCCCGCTGATTTCTTCGCTTTTTCTTTTTACGCCGCCGTTCTGATGAAATGATTGTCAACAAGAAAAGCAATGAGTTTTCTTACCTTCGTTGTAATCTTCCAACCGGACCTCTCGTGTACATAGACTTCAAATAATCTGAATAAGACCTTTCATTTTCTGTAGAACTGGAATCATAGTCCGTGCCGATGATAGCGCCGCCTGAAAATTGCACAGTTTTCTTTGCATCGGAGGCAGTCGAAGACTCCCCCGTTTCCTTCAAACAAGTTGCAAATGCCAACAAGGCGGAAGAGATCTTTAATCAAAAATCAATGTGAGCGAGATTGCAATGGCCTGATGTCTTTACGACTACGTACTGATATCTTCCGATCGATCATCGTTGCCTCGCTAGTAGAAGAAGAACAAACGAAAAGTGCAGAATTCCAACATCTATAACGTGAACTTATCTCCTTACCTCCCGTTCTCCCTTCGTATCTGCCGTGTCTAGTGTAGAATTCATTGCTGTGATGTTGCGGGGCCAAGAGCTGGACTCCTCTATGGCTCTCATTACTGAAGATAGGGGGGGTCTCATGGTGATGATTTATTTTTGTGGCTTTCCGCAAACTGATGGGTCGTAACCCAATACCCGATCTCAAACGCGTATTGGCTATAAAAAGGCGATTGGGTAGACGAGCATCATCGATCATCGCTTCATTCACAATCCCTGTCAGGCTGTGGTGATAAGTGAATGCCTTCGCATGCGAAGAAATTTACTTATTAAAGCCATGTCTTGTTCAACTTGCCTTACATCTGATTGGCTTGGAATGGCCCTGATATGAGCCTCGGTGCTGCGCGCATGATATTTATTGCTGATGCATGCTACTGCCACGTACTAACGCTACCGGTACATATACGCATTATAAAAGAAATAAAACAGTAGTACCGCCGGTACCAAGAAGTACTGTACTTGTACGGCGAATGCGAGGATGCTAAATAATGCTACGAAAGCTAACTACAGTTGCGTTCTTGTACCTCTCCTAACAAGTGAGTCAATTCGCATGGAGACAACTATAATTAGTAGACACTATATCGTAAAGCAGCTAAAAAGTGCACTTTCAAATTTAGTCTCCACATCTACAGAGACGATGGAACCTCTAGCTAGTAGTCCTGTGCTTGCATCCTTCGTCGAGCTCGCTTGCGCGATTCAACAAAAGATTGGGCTGCTGCCAGGAGACACATAAAATAGCAAGCTTATCTTCCATTGCTTTGCTTTTTGCCTTGCCATAACTAGCTAGCTCTACTAGTGGAGTAGTAGTAGACAGTGCACAAAACCGGAAAACCTACAATTCGTCTAAAAAGCTGTCGTGGATCTTGTTGATACATTGGTTTTCCGTATCGTCCCGCTTTGGGGCGAGTTTACAGCCGCAGATAAGGGGCGGGTTGTGATTTTCGTCACATTGTTGAAACAAAAAAGACCGCTCTCTGCAAGTAGAGACGTCCTTTCAATGATCTTTGCCGAAGAAGAAATTACTAGTCACGGACAGGCGTGATAATCAGGATACGGTATCGCAACCGGTAGATCAGTAGGCTACGGTATGATCAGATTAGTGCATGTTCGGCCGACAACTTCATATTCACGTGCAGTAGATGACTAATTTCGTCATCGGAACTAAGAGGGAGAGGGAGGGGGGGAGAGAGATAGGCGCTTGAGATTAGCAATACTGCAGAAGCCGAGAAGCCCTCAACAGCGATATCCAAGTACTTACTTTGTCAAAGGATATGAGCACATGAAATCAACGAAAGTGGCCCCACTCTTGTCATAGTGAAGATTGGTGGAGCATGCGCTCCTTCCTTTTGCTACTTCCTCCAGCATATGTTTTGGTTTCCCTGGCCTGATTTTGGCTGAAGGATCAGTACGCTCGCCCTCCAACAATTCGAGAAGTGGGCGTCCCTCTGTTTCTAGTTGGGTATACTTGGTAAGTCGCGTCCAGGATTCGTTCACGTGAACCACAGAGAAAGGTGGACGAGCTTCCGTGATTACTCGCGCTTCGTCCGGAGAGCTCATGAGTGCCATCTCCAAACTACCTGGGATCACCTGTGCTGTGACTTGACCACCGTTGGATCCGTCAAGCTGCTGCATAAACCCCATTGCATCGTACACAATTTCCATGTTTTGGAGCTTGTTTTGCTTTGAAAAATTCGCTCGGATCATACCTGGCATGACACAGTCGGCAAGAGCACCACAGTGTACTGCGTTTCTGGTTCGATACACAAACGGACACATCAAGACATCGTCGATCATGATCATGTCATCTTCGTTGATAGCATAAGACGCCCCAATCTCTTGCGTGTTCTTTTCTTTCAACTGAACACTAGTGAATGGGCCGGGCCTGGGCATGTGGGATGACTTTTGGGGCTTCACTCCCGTGCGTACTTTGCTGGAAGGAATGACATTCATCACCGGGGTGACATTATGGACGATCCCGCCAGACCGAGCAATGTTGCTTGGCAATCCACTTGTCTTGACTGCCTTTTGTGCCGGTTCGACTTCTGTCTCACTCGAGGTTGAAATATGGCCTTCAGATCGCTCAGTTTCTGTCGTTTCTTCGTTTCGCTTACGTTTGTGGTTAATGCTATTCTCCCCACCACTTGACGAGCTAACCTTCTTGACATCCGATGCGGCATTCGTTGTTTGAATTGCCGTTGGGGGGCTTATTAGGCCCAAGTCATTTGTTGGAGAGCCGGAGCCATATGATGAGTCTGTGCTTGAAGAGCTGGAAAGGCTAGATTCAACACGTTGATTCTCGTCGATATGTGACAGGTGTATACGAGATGATTCAAGGCAACGCTCAAACTGCCTTCGCTTGATTCGCTGCCAACGAGCATTCCGACAGCCTGTACGCTGTATCATGGTCGCAATGCTTGCTGAATCGCAAATGACTGCTTCGATACCACGAACCATCCGACAGTCCTGAAACAAAAAAATAGAAACAGTGTGAGGATAAGAACAAAGTTGGATATGTATATGGATGTCTGATGACGAGGAATCGTACCCTTTCTACTTCCGATCGACGAAACGATCGAAACGGCGTCACGGGCTGCTTTAACCAAAAGTTGTTCTCCACCATGAGGCTCCACTCATGCGGGTCCTCTTCGTAGTTTGCATGGCAGTGCAAAAACTTCTGGATGAGTCTCTTCCGTGTTTTTTGCATTTCATTCATTTGATGAACGGCCAACCGACGTTGACGAATCTCGTCCGTTTGGATTGCTCGTAATCCATCCGCCATCTCTTTTAGTTTTTGCACATACGCTTTCTTGCGCATCCTGGTCGTTCTTGCATGTTCGCGGTTTCGTTCTCTATTGTGATCCATTTTGTTCGAAGGTGATGTAGAGTTTTCCATGCTACCCTCGGTATTTGATAAGCTGCCGATGGATGACCGACGTTTGGATGCACGACTCTCCTTTGGATTCTTCATATCTAGATCAGGTGGCACGAGACTGGAACCACTGGCTGCCAGGTCTGGGATGGGGGTAGACCCAGATTTCCTTTTCTTCTTCGAAGGGGACGACGCCATATTTGCCCCGGCCCCTTGAGCGGGAATTGCTTGATGACCTTGATGTTGAAAGCTCATCGCCATCTGCTGCCCTCCGATCCAGTTCGCTGGTATATGATACGCTGCGGCTGCAGCGGAGCCATGCATGTTGTTGTGGTTGTTGTTGCTATGATGTTGCTGAGATGCCATGGCATGATGATTCCAAGCTGCTACCTGGCCGGGGACGGCTGAAGGCTGTATCGGTGTGAACTGTGACATTGCTGAACTCGGATGATTCCCTGGTGGTCCGTTGAAGGGGTGACTAGCGTGGGTTGTCTGCTGGGAGTTAAAACCGAGGAGTGGACCCTGTACCTGTGAATTCGGCATCACCTGTGGGACCAAATGCTGTCCTTGTTGAGGATACTGCGAGGAAGAATGAGGCTGGTTCGACATTGATGAATGATACTGTGCGGATCTCGAAGAATCACACGCTTTCTATTAGAGGCTTTTGCTTGTTGTCTTGTTCGCGAGGGGGATGGAGGGACTTGAGCTATTTCAAGTTTGATAGTAGTGCGTTATCGTCTCGTGATAGCCTGAGGCGATGATTTGAAGAGTATTTGTGAGTTGTGAGCTGAAGTGGGGATGGTGTGACCTGTGGAACGTTTGCTGTTGCTGCGAGTTTGGCTGTCTACTTGTGTCCATACCGGTACGAAAATAGAGACACGTTCAGATGATTCTCTCGAGACCTTCGTTGTCTCCTAAAATCGAGCCTTCCTGTTCGAGCGAGAGACAACAATAATGCTACCGGTAGGTATGTGTACCCTTCTTTGTTCAATAATTATGGCGTCCTTCGTTCGCGTCATTATTGAGCTGTCTGCTATCCATCTGGGGCAGCTCATTATAGCCCTTGATGGTCTCACGTACGCACTTGGCTTTCGTTTCATTCGTAAAACTGCGTCAACAACTACTGCACGAAGAACTTGCGTTGATCGTTTTTAAAAGCGCCCTCCCAAGAAGCTTTCTTATTTAAAGCTACTCGAACGCATTATTGAGATCATCACAGTCGTCATGTCGCCCGCGTGCCCGTAGAAGCAGTAGAAATGTAGGAAGAGACAGCTGGGACAATTTCAACGCAGTACGCACAGTAGAGATTCTACGAAAAGGTTTTTGAGCCTTATGAGAAACCAGGGCAAGATAATGAGACTGTTAATTAAAATTTGAGCAGGAATGACGCACTTGAAAATGTTCCAATTAACGACAGTAGGAGCCGTCAGGGATGCAAGAATGACATCATCACGGTTTCAGGACCCAAGATGACGTGGATTTAAGGGAGATTCTAAACGCGCCACACGTACGCACGATTTTTACACTTAACGTTCCCATAATTCAACATGCGAGCGAGAAGAAGATGTGAGGAACAGATTGAATTATCGAAGGCCTTGCTTGACGACTGACCTTACTTTCTCCTCTTTCATGCAGTACAAAAGGAACCCCCTGGTCACTACTGGCACCACATCGACTGCATATTATCACACAATAAACCAACTCACCATGGACCAGCAACGAGAACCGAATCAACCTAGTGGGCAACCGCAAAGGAGTCCAGCACCAGCACCAATAGCTCCAAATCCTAATGGAATGGCAGCAGGGAATGGGAATGCGATGGGGGCGCACAATCATACGATGCTCATGGGGTTAATGACAAATCCAGCACTAGCAGCGGCCGCGGCGGCGTCTCCTCTGTTTCCTCCCGCGGCGATATTAACAAACCCAGGCGCATTCTATGCGATGCCCGATGTATTTGCTGCGAGTGGCACCGCTGGGACGCAGGCTGTGCCCACAATACAAACGCACTTTCAACACTCGGCGATTGTTCCTCAGGTAATGCCGTCCTCCTCATCCGGTGTGCACGGCACGGCAACGTTGTACACGGATGCCATGGGGAACCAAGTCCAACATGTACAGTCCGGCCAGCAGTACATACCACAGATACAAATGCCGAATCACACTGGGTCTCTAATCTTTCCCGGGGGTCCAAACGGAGGGCAGGGTAGCTCATCGATACATGCACACCTGATGGCAGCGGCTGCTGCTGCAGAGGCCGTTGCTGAGAACGATGATTATAGCTATGATGGCTATGACAAGAAACGAAGGAAGGATATGAGTTCTGCTGAACGGGCCAAGCAGAATAGGGATCGAAATCGAGAGCACGCCAAGTCAACAAGGCTTCGAAAGAAAGCATATGTTCAAAAGCTGAAGGAGCTTGTGGAGGGACTGCATTCTGAGCGTACGGAGGAAGTGAGACAGCGACGTGTTGCTATCCAGCATTTAGCTGAGATGCAGAATGTACGACGCGCTGTGATCCGTAGCTTCTTGCAGTTCCATTCAAGCAACGAACGTGACCGGCGGAAGTGGTGTACGCTCCTAGAGGATGATGTGTGGCTGAAACAGCCTGTGACACCCTATCGCTCTTTCCGTCGAAGCGAGATCGAACACGTGAGAATTAATGTCTTGCTCTGTCGGAGTGGCGGTTTCTTCCAAAGAAAACAACTGTGTGTACTAACGAATCTCTGACTTATTGAAATTTTCAGGAATGTCGAATGTCCCGAGGAGTGGATGCAGTCATCTCGGATGCAGCGAGTGTAGCTGTGATGATTGAAGGTCTCGGCTCGAGGAGCATTCGATGGATGCAAATAAAGCGAGAAGACTTCTTCGCCAAGGAAGAGGAGCGGACCGGGACCAAGATGATGCCCCAGAATATTGGCCGGCAGAACGGCCGGTTTCAGCATGCTGTTTCAAGTCTATCATCAAGCTCGGCAAACTCCTCTAACAATGGAGGATCTAGTGGGGAGGATTCGAAAGCAAAGCAAAAGCAAGCCCAGATACTGGCAGGTAGTCAGAATGTGAGCAAATCTGGTTCACAAGACGAGAATGCAGCAGGAGCCTTTCATGACTATCACGCCAAGCCTCTACCTGATCCAAAGCTCCAAGACTCCGAGAGGGGTAGTAGTTCACCTTCCGAAGACTCCCCCGAGGAGTCTAACACAAGCGCCGAGGAGATGAAACGCATCAGTACCGATTCATCTTCTGGAGATGATTCGGCTGCTGCCACGAAGGACACCAGACCATCTAAACGGCGAAAGAGCGAGCTGGCCAACAAGGAAAGAGCGGGGCCAACTGCTGGTGCAGCGGCCGCAGCAGTCGCCTCGGGCTCCCATCTCCCACAGAACATCGCCAAGGCAGGAGGTATCTCGCACAATGTCCGCCCATTCGCCACACAACTCCCGGTGCCCCCCAGAAATGGAAGCGTAAGGCTTTCTGTGGCCCCAGCTATTGCACTTCCACCGTTTGCTGGACTTGGAAAACGTGGTCTGCCGCAAGACTTACCGTCAACAGCGAAGGCAACTACTGACATGAATCCACGCCCGGATCAAATGGGATCTCAAGCCCAGGATCAAAATGAACCAACACGATCTAGTGGTACTTCTTCAAATGGAAGAGTCGAGGGGCGCCCAGTTATGATTTCTGGGGACGTCGAGACTTCTTCAAGCAATTCATCAAGTAATAGGTCACAGATCCGTGCATACTATCATCTGAACGAAGATGACATGATTTTGATGGACGACATTCTCATGTGTCCATTCGTCTTCAGGACACACGACGCCGTCTTGTGTGGAGCTCTTGCCGAGTGCGTGATGCCTGGGATGCTTCGTGCAACCTTCACCCAGCGCAACAAGCTTAAGAGCTTGGAAATGACGTACGACGCCATGGGTTTTATGCAGCAACTAGAACGGGCTAGTGGCAGTGAAATGTCCGCTCAAATTATCCCGGGTAGTTTGGAAATGGCTTTGTCTCCATCTGCCCCTGAACCCCACGCTATTACGCTGGCAAAACCCCCGTTCCAGATTGTCAGTATCAACGAACCTTGGACAAAGCTTACCAAGTACACGCAGGTTGAAGTTGAAGGAATGGAGTTGTTCAAGGCATTGGAAGGAGAGGTTACTGATGACCACCCAAGCGCGCCATACGACTTGGAGGAAGTGTGCAAAGGCAATGCTAGTTGCGCTACTCGTCTACATTTCGATAAAGAGGGAGAGCAATTCGTGGATTTCATCTGTTCGTATCCTTTGACAAAGTGAGTACCTTTCCATCGCCCCTGAAAGATTTGTTGACAGTTTCATTCAGTTGATTAACCTGTTCCCCTCTTTTCTCCAATACAGTACAAACGACGAGATCACTCACCTGCTCCACATCAGTAAAGAGTTGCCTCCTCTCGACGGTTCTATCGAAGAGCTTCAGGATTCTTCCGGAATGGAGGAAGGGTTGTAAATGCTCAATGCAGGGAATATAATACGTCTACAGCATATCACTGCACAGTTTTTAATAGTCTTTGACCCTACGTGTACTGTACTATCTAATCTAGCTAGCTAGCTCTCTCTCTCTCTCTCTCTCTCTGGACTGTCTGGCGTGGCTATTCATGGATCAATGTTGTCGTGTCGGCGCAGGAGAGATTCAGTGCTCTCGAGCGTCAAGGTAGTAGCTAAATTAGACAGCGCACTTTTTCGCTGCTTTATGATCATTGTAATACTCTCTACTATTCTCGCTGCTTTACGATATAGTACTCTACTCTACTCTACTACTACTACTAGAGTAGTAGTAGTGGACTACTATCAGGTAGCTACAAGTACTGTACTCTACTACGCGAGCGACGCTCTTCCAGTCCGTACCGGCACACGTACGGATGCAGAGTATCGTATTTTCTGACGACGACGACGACTCTTCTACTCTACCGTACGAGTAGAGCTCTAGTAGTCTACTACTACTAGAGTATCGTAAAGCAGCGAAACAGTGCTGTCTAATTTAGTTACTACCTTGACGGTCGAGAGCAATGAATCTCTCTTCCGCCGGAGTAGAGGACCGACTCACTCCTCATCTCATTCGCCATTCCAATTCGACGGCTCCAGCCCTGCCCCCCAAAAGTGACAAGGTCGTGCTAGTCGTAAAAGACTGCCGACTACTACGATCTTGAAATCAACGCGCACTGCACTCCGCGAAATTTGTTGGGATTACGCGCGTGTCATCGCCTGCCTTCTCTCGCTCGCTGCGCGCCTTCCTGGCAGATCACAGACAATACGGTACGGAAGCGGGTCGGGTTTGTGGTACTACATACTTGTACGAACATACCGTACGGTACGAACTGTACAGAAGCGTACTCGACTAATACCGACGCTTCCTTTGTTGTTGTTGTGGTTGCTCATTCTTGGCTGTTTCCAAACGTATTTTCCCAGAACTATTCAAAGAAGATGTCAACAAGTGCACGACGTCGTCTCCTTCGAGACTTCAAACGGTGAGTTCGTGGTTGATTCAAGCCACCATCGTCGTTGCAGGGAGTCATTCGGGGCCGGGTCGCGTTTCGGAGGCATTTTCAACGGCTACATGTGCGTCGTAGCAATCCTACGTGGGTCGCCGTAGGAATATTATTTTTGGCGTTCGACCTCGACTTTCGACTTTGGCTCGTCACTTCTGGAAGCACCGAACTGATGCGAGCTTCATTCAGCGATATCGTAACTCCATTTATGTCCCTCTACTGCCATGTATCTGAGGGTTCGTTGCTTGTGTCATGCCTGTAGCTTGTGCTCAAAATTCCTTCTTCTCACCTTCCCATTTTTGTGCAGTCTCCAGAATGATCCTCCCTCCGGTGTGACAGGAGCTCCCATGGACACGAACATCATGATGTGGCAGGCTGTGATCTTTGGACCGGATGATACACCGTGGGAAGGTGGCACTTTTAAGTTGGTCTTGGAGTTCACTGAGGATTACCCTAACAAAGCGCCGCAGGTCAGATTTTTGACCAAAATGTTTCACCCCAACATTTACAACGATGGACAGATTTGTTTGGACATTTTGCAGAACCAGTGGTCGCCAATCTATGACATATCGGCAATTCTGACTAGTATTCAATCATTGTTGTGTGATCCAAATCCAGCATCGCCAGCCAATTCAGAAGCGAGTCGCTTGTACAACGAAAACCGGCGTGAATACAATCGTCGGGTCCGAGAAATTGTAGAGCAGTCTTGGCAGGATGAATCCTAGAGAACTGTATAGATAGAGAGGTGTACGCAGAAATCTGTACGCAACCAAACAACAAAGAAGGGAATCAGTGAGTGCAAAGCTGGCTTGAATGGACTATGTAGTCGTGGTTCGCTACAACTACTTTCGGTAGACCCATTTCCCGTCATGTCACCCACTCTACTACAAATAGCCGTAGAAACTACACAGCTAAGAATTGGATTTTTTCTCTCCTTTGGATACCATGTCGGATTTGACAAAGTCGACAAACGAATTGATCGTGGCATTGGCTTGATCGTTTGTCTTAGAGGATAGGAATAATAGGATGGACGTCTTCTTGATACCGACTGCTTGGCCAATCTCGTTGGAAGCCTTTCCGGGTAAGAGCAAAACGGGGATATCAAGCCGTTTTGCCATCACTGGGACATGCACCAACATGGTGGGTGGATAGATATCCCTAGCCAGCACCATCAACGACGGTTTTGGGGCTGACTCGTCTTTTATTCCGTTTTCCAATATTCTTAAACATTGATTGGTTCCCATTGCTAGCCTTTCCTTCCATAATCCACCCTTCGTTTCTGGCTTTTTCTTCCGTGTAGATTGAAAGGTTTCTCTTCCCGTAGGCGGAGCTGGACGAAAGGGTTCTACGATTTCCTTCGCAAATCGATCTAGAAAGATTTCTTTGGTGGCTTCGGATGCCACATTGGTGGCAACAATCCCCAACGAAGAACGATCTTCATTTGAAGGGAAATCAGTTACCAGAGACAAAGTCGGACAGTCCAGAAAACTCCGCGGCAATTTCCGTTTTCGGTTCGTTTTGGAGGAAGGCATTCTTTCGTGAACCTGCTGCCAACCAGAGGAGGCGAGGTCGGTGGTCCTCGATGTTGGTGGTTACGTACCTCGTGGTCGCCCTTCGTCTCTATAAGGAGTGAGGATTTATGTTGCTTGCTGGAGTGTATGTTGTGGTGAATGGAGGAAGGAGGGGAAGGACGTATGATTCCCGGTTGGTTTGATCGACTGGCATGGCGAGCCGATCGAGGGACGATAGACGATGAAGGAGGATAGAGGATAGCTGGAAGTGAAAGTAGACGATGGCTGAGACAGAGAACTGGGCTGAGAGAGCACGGAGATCGGAGATGATATCCCCCGGGATTTGTATGCCACACTCGTACATGTATGTATTACGTTTGCGCGGATGCGTGAGATTTTTTGTTGAGAACACCCATACAGTGTAATATCATCATGTACATGACTAACCGGACCCAATCGGTGTTATCGACGGGCATGGCACGCGCTGGAGCGATACAGTACAAGTACATACCTGTACAGCTGGGTCAAGAGGAATTTTGAAGATGATCCCTCTGCCGTTATTGCGTATGCTGATTGCTGATCGCATTTGCAGCCATCATCTCGCTGTGCAATAAGGTGCCCATCTTTCTCTCTCGTCGACTACTAATAGAAAACTTCCAGCAACAATGACATTCCCTTTGAAGGTTTTTCTCGTAGCACTGTTGGCTGTGGTTCAATCATCATCGGTCGCAGCAAGTGTAAAGGTTTCCACGTCGTCTAATCCGTCCCGGCCATCCAAGGATGCTTTCTCGGAAACTAATGTCAACAAAGTGACTAGTCAAACAACAAAAGACGAGTCGTCGTCATCAACGGCAGCCAAGGAAGAACACAAGGCACTCAGTCTACAGGTGATACCTTTAACATCCAAGAACTTTGGTGCCAATGTGGGCGATGGAAATATTTGGTTGATTGAATTTTACACGCCATGGTAAGTGCTAGAGATTAAAGTCGTCGACCAAGGGCCCGAGAGCAAATGAGGGGGAAAAGAACTTATTATTATGTTGTGATATAATACAGGTGCAAGCACTGTCAAAATTTTGCCAGTTCCTATAATAATGTGGCGGCAACTTTTCATTCCACGCCACAAGAAGGAATTCGGATTGGCAAAGTTGATTGCCAGACTGAGAAGGCTTTGAAGACACGCTTCGGAGTCACGTCCTTTCCTAGCTTTTATCTCGTAGATGGATGGTCCGTGTATGAGTTCGATAGCCCACGAAGTGAAGCCGCTTTGATGGACTTTGCACGAGGTGGCTACAAGAAACATGAGGTACGTCGTGGAACATACAAGATGCCTATAGGATTAGTCTCATTCCAAGCCTAAAATTCTCTCGATTATTCCAAACCTTTGTCTTTTTATATTCTTCAATGCAGCCAATACCTCTTTATTCTTCACCCATGGGCCCAATGGGCCTACTTCAAGGGATTCTCATATCATTGGGTGCCCGAGCCATGGACTTTTTTCAGTACCTGCAGGATTCGTATGGCGTGTCGCCTATACTGGCAGGAGTCGTCTTGAGTTTTTGTGCCGTCGTGGGGGGGATGTTCAGTGTAGTTGCACTAGCCATCTTGACAACTCCGAAGACAAAAGACGACTAGATGTTGGGGAAAGAATCAACGGTTGGATTTCTGCCAGTAGAGTTAAGATATATAATGTGGACAAGACTCCAGACAGTTCGTGCATGAAAGACAATTATGATAATAATATGACACATGATCGTACGTAGTTGTTATTTTTTACCTTCTACTACTGTGTGCTGGTACTGCTCGTTCCAAAAAAGACTTGCGATCCTTGCCAGCCACTGTCTCTGTAGACAATATCTGGTTTGGCCGGAATCCGTAATCCCTCGGCACGTTTCGGGTCACTCTTGACAAATTGTCGATATTCGTCCATACTCTTGAGCTTCAATACATATTGCACTATTTGTTTGGTTTCTTCGTAGGGTCGCATGACTCCCAAGAATTCTTCCCAGCTGACCCATTCTTCTTGATACATTTCGTCGGGCCGGCTAATCATGTAGGGCCCTTGATGACCTAGTGCTTCCCATTCTTCTTTGGAGGAAAGTCCCAAACTCATGGCTTGGGCACGGGCATATTCGTAGGTTATGAGTCGGCGATATCGATTGGTCCACGCCAATGAGTGATTACCATAAGCGGTCGGTTTCAATTCCTCTTCTTCATCGTCGTCGTCGCCATCAAGGCTGTTATTGCCGTCGATAGTACCCCACAATCGACCAGGATTATTTCTGGAGTGTCGCAGTGAAAGTATACTTGTAGCTCTTTCCGGAATGAACGCTTCGATGCACGTGCAGATCGAAAAATATACCGAAATGCCAATGAATAACCGCAGAAGAATCATCGTCATCGCCACCACCATCGAAGTTGTCATTGTTGTTGTTGCCAATAAAATAATTTCCCACAAGATGGCTACGAGTGACGAGAGACTCACTCACTCCTCACTCGCAATGGTCTGGGCACAAGTCACAATTGGATTGGTATTTTTTTAAAATATACTATCAAATCTGTAATCCGATCCCATTACAAGTAGAAGGATCATGGGGATGGCAACGAACATGGATTTTACAAGGTGTGGTGGTGGCAGTTTTAGTTTGAAGTTCTGCAAAAAAATAAGAAGGCACGCATGACGAAGCAAGAAAGCAAGCGCTGACATCATGATGATGATGATGATGATGATGACCGAAATAAGACGAGGTTTCGCGTGTCTGACTGATGTCGCAAGGCATGCAGTACCAGTACAGTATATACTATCAAGAATTCTGGCCATCCATCCGATAGTTTGTATGGTCCGTCCTGCGTACGTCATCGTAGACGCAACTTTTATTCACACGGGTGCCTTGGCTGAAAACATGTCGTGGGCCTTTGTCCAAGGCGTGACGGGAATTCTGTCGAATGTGTATGCCATTTGGGTAGCCAGAGTTGTTGGCAAGTTGGAAGTGCGTGTATGCTAGGCAGTGGGATATGTCAGATGCCCATAGTGTGTTGCCAATAGGTCTAGAAGGTGGGATCACCAGCTGTGCGGTGGTAGTACTACAGAAGTCCAGATGATTGGTCGTGCTGAGCAATGGAGAAAACGCAACAGATGAAATTATGATTAGTTGACATGGTTCCAATTTAATCTTAGTAGACTTGGTCTTGGTCATCAAACTGGAAGTGATGACCTCATAGAAATATGTAGGGACGGTACTTCTAGGGATGTGAGTGGTCTTGCAGGACGAGTATAGTAGTTCTTAGGTCATGAGTAACCGCCAATTCGACAATCGTAGTAGTAGAGCGGCAATAATCGCTGAAAAACGCGCGATTTTTTTTGTTTCAGAAAATTCCCCGGAGCTCCTCTGGTCATTGAGCGGCGCGCGGGCCAGCACGAGGTCAGGTGGACAGACTGCCTCGATTAGAACATCATCATCAATCCCGCGTTGCATCGCACACACGGGTGAGAGGTGAGAGCGATGCGGCACGCGGGTTTCGCCCACCGACCGCCGCACAATACCAATAACACAGTACTTCGTACGGTACTGGTACAGTGCAAGTACTGGTACTGTAACACACGCGGCGTTGAACGCAGGTGAGATCGAATCATCACCATCATCATCATCGCAGCGAAAAACCTCCAACCTCTCGTCTCCATCATCGCATCATGCAACCTATTATATTGCAGAAAGTAGTGTGCGTCTCCAGACTACTGTAGCAGACTCCGAACCATGGCTGTCCAAGAGATTAGTCGTCATGTCGATGAAATCAAGGATCTGACAGCATCCACATTCCAGCAGGAACAGGAGGACGGCTCGGAGGATGAAGAAGAAGGTGAAATTGAAGAGGAGAAACCTCGAGTCGTCGAGGTCGCCGCCCCTCCCAAAGCCAAACCCACGAAACTCGAAGAGAAAAAAAGGCTTCCTGGTTCCGTCGCTGCTTACGTGCCTCCCGCCAAACGTCGTCGCATGCAAGAGGAGGCGCAACAACAACAGGATGATACCGCGGTAGCTCTCTTGAAGAGGCAACAAGACACTTGGATCGAACAGCAACGCGTGATTCATGGAACGGTCAATCGACTGAATGCTACGACGATCAAACCGCTCATTCAGGAACTCTTTCAAAAGGTCAATTTGGTGCGTCTGCGAGGAGTGTTCTGCAAATCGACTCTGGCGGCGGCTCTGTCGAGTCCCAAGTATTCCAACGTCTACGCAGCCTTGATTTCGGTGGTGAATTCCAAACTGCCCGAAGTGGGAGAATTGGTGGTTGCCAGAAGCATTTTGGCCTTTCGAAGGCATTATCAACGTCGTGAGAAAGGACAGTGCCAAGCGGTTTGTATCTTTTTGGCACACCTGTTTCATCAAGCGGTGGTCCACGAGCTGCTGGTGTTGCAAATTCTGAGTGTCCTGTTGGATGGAAATCCGACGGAAGATTCCGTGGAAGTAGCCGTCGAGCTCTTGCAAACTACGGGGCAGGCATTGCTGGAAGTCAGTCCAGCCGGGGTACGAGCTTGTTTGGAGCGTTTGCGGGCACTCTTGCACGAAGGACAGCTGAACAAACGGGTCGAATACAAAATGGAGCAGCTGTTGAAGTTGCGCAAAACTGGATTTCGGGAGTTTCCACCGGTTCCCGAAGAGTTGGATTTGGTCGAACGGGATGATCAAATTACGCATGAAACCTCCTTGGACGACGAAGATCTCCAAAAGGAAGAAGAATTGGATGTATTTCATGAAGATCCTCAGTTTGAAGAGAACGAAAAGGAATGGACGGCGATTCGGGCTGAAATTCTAGGAGAAGGCGAGAGCAGTTCCGATGATGACAACGAAGACGACGGCGATAGCAGCACTGGATCGGATGGTGGAAGCGATAATGAATCCGAGGCGAGTGAGGTTCCGGATCAGGAACTTGCCGCCGCAACCACAAATGATAGGAAGAGCACGGAGCTCACTGTCGTGCATGATCTCACCGAACAAGACCTGGTGCACTTGCGTCGAACAATTTACCTAACGATCATGTCGAGTGCCACCTTTGAAGAGTGTGCCCACAAACTCGCCAAGATTGAAATTCCACCTGGTCGGGAAATGGAATTGATCAATATGCTCATTGAATGTTGTTCGCAAGAGCGAACCTTCTTGCGCTACTATGGGCTGATCGCCTCACGATTTTGCTTGCTGGACGATCGATGGAGAGATGCCTTTATGGAATCCTTTAAGGAGCAATATACAACCATTCACCGCTTGGAAACCAACAAGCTACGAAATGTTGCCAAGCTCTTTGCTCATATTTTGCACACGGATGCGATCCCGTGGAGTGTTCTGGAGGTCATTCACCTCAATGAAGACGAAACCACCTCCTCGTCTCGTATCTTCATCAAGATTGTGATTCAAGAAATGGCCGAAGCCATTGGAATCTCCAAACTCAAGAAACGTTTCGAGACGGACGATCCAGAACGGAAAGTTTGGTACGGAGGGATGTTTCCCAAGGACAATGTGCGAAATACACGTTATGCCATCAACTTTTTCACTTCCATTGGTCTCGGGCCTTTGACGGATGACCTACGGGAATTTCTCAAGAATGCTCCCAAACTCATCTTGGCCAAGGCCAAAGAAGCAGCCTTGGCGAAAAAGGGAGAGGATACGGACGATTCTTCTTCGGTATCCAGTTCTTCTTCTTCGTCGTCATCTTCCTCCTCTTCGTCGTCCTCATCGACGTATTCAAGTTCGACGTCCAGGACGGGGAGCTCCTACTCATCCAGAAGCTATTCCAGTCGAAGTGGAAGTAGCCGAAGCTCCAGTTCCTATTCGCGTCGCCGTGGTCGCTCCTCGCGGCGTCGAAGCCGACGATCGGCATCTTCCAGCTACACGTCGTCGTCTAGTAGTCCTAATTCTAGACGTCGAGGGGGGAAAAGCCGTCGCCGAGACAGTGTCAGTCGTACCAGATCCATATCACCCCCGAAAGAGATTACCAAGAGAGCTGACGACGACAAAGAGTTGTCACCTGTGACCAAATTGAAGGACGATAAACGTCGAAGCGACAAGGGACACCGTTCTCGACGCGACGACTCGCCGTCGCCACGTGGCGACCGTGGACGCAAGCGACGATCAGAGCGTTCTCCTTCCAGCTCGAGTGGTAGTCGATCCTCGGTGAGCCAGTCGGATCGGGATCGGCAAAAGTCCAAACCAAGTCCTCGGAACGATGATTCTCCTCGTCAACGGAAAAGGGGCGAGAAAGAGCATACCGGTGCTAAAACGGCCGAAAGTCGTACCAACAAGCAGGGTGATCGGCGGTCGGATACCGGCCGAAAGGACCGCAGCACCTCCCGGGACCGTAACCGTCCTACACGTCGACGCAGAAGCTATTCTTCTTCGTCAAGATCTGAATCGAGAGATTAAAGGGGCAGACAGTGGCGCCCTACTGCACAACTAACACTAACTGTAAAATAGAAACACCCTCACAATGCGGCTGTTACTTGCACTTTAGCTTTGCTTGGGATACTATTACATCCTACCACCTACAATCGCAGTGCCTCGTTGACAATATCTAGCGCGCCAATGGCATCGTGCTCCTTCACCACCTTCTCTATTGTCTGTTCGTCGATGGCCCCTGCTGCCGCCCAAAAGCGTTTGACTTGCCGGATATTATACTCAGCTTCCTTGACCGGGTCGGTTCGTTGTGGGAACGTATCAAAATAGAAATGACCCGAGAATCCTGTACGACGTAGCTGATACATGATTTCTAATGCCTTGGACGGGTGTACGGATCCAAACATGAGGCCGTCTTCGGCCGCCAAACGGGTAAAGCCGTCGTTTAGCTGGACACCAAACAGTTTCTTTCGTCGACCGACTTGGGCGATGGATTGGCCCGGATTCTCCCCACTCATGAGCATGTGTCCCACATCCAATGTCAAACCCATATTCGGTCTGTCAATTTCGTCAACAAGCAGCAAAGCAGCGGCAGTGGAAGGAACGGTAAAGAAACGCGTATTCTCATCTGTTGGCTTGTATTCGAGAGAAAATTTGATATTAGGATACTCATCGCAGATTTCTTGAAATGCCTCGACAAGCTGATTCCATGTTTCGTCGTAATCGACCTGAAATGGATAGTCGTATCCATCATAGGCACTCCATACGACAACTTCGTTGCAGCCCAGATCGATAGCCGTTTGTGCCGCTTCTTTTGTTAGTTCGATGGCTTCTCGCCGGAGTGCGGGGTCGGGGTGATTCATGGCACCACGTGCAAATTTGGAAGGGTAGCGCAAGCATACTGCCCCGGCCACAAGTCCTGCCTCCTCCAACGCTTGCTTTGCTTCTTTGTTACTCCATGTGTGGAAGTGTTGTGGATAATTAAAGTCGACACAAGTCAGTCCCCGCACAGTAGCTTGGCGTTGGACGTAGTCCTTTGGAGTTTTCAATTCGGAATCCCACAACTCGGGACGATCCTTCATGGAATTGAGTCTGGAACCAATCAAAAAGGGATACTCTTCATCTTTGAAGCCACCTCGTGGAATGCTGAGAACGGTGTCATCCACTAAACGAGCTTCGACGTCGGTCCTCCATGGAGTCGAGGGGACGGCCCCGTTCACTTCGACAGCACAGGAACCGGCTGCGCTTGCAAACTGCATACTTTTTTCAAGGGAGTGTCCCTCAAGTAGCGCCACGGCAAAGGCTGCACGATAGCAGTCGCCTGCACCCGTTTCATCCACCACTTGATTCTTTGGAAGTCTCAATGCAGGCTGCTGAATGATAGTCCCCTCGGCTGTCAATAAAGTTGATCCTCGAGAGCCCCTCGTCACGAGAACATTGTTCGCTCCTTTGGACTGGAGGAACTTGGCTTGAGCCACAATGATGTGATCGTCGTCTAGACCTTTGCTAGTAGCTGGACCCATTTCCATACCCATTCCTTCGACGAGACGCTTCAATTCGCTTTCATTTGGAACAATATAGTCGCAAAGTCCGAGCATCAACTCTGAAATGGGACGGTCTTCTCCGCCGACATCTTGCATGACAAGAATGCCTTTTCGTTCCTTGGCACGAGATGCAATCAATAGGTTGACGTATTCAGGAACCTCCCTTTGTAGAAGAATACATTCCACCCCATCCAAGATTAATTCCAACTCATGCTCGGTAACCATCTCGGTGCCATCCTTCTCTTCCCATGCATTTTTCCAGTGTTGCCAGCCATCCAAATTACTACCACCACTGATGACGGCGCTGACCGATCCCGATTGGGTCAAGAACACGTAGCCTCGACCACTTGGCAAAGTCTTGTGAGTTTTACAGTGCGAACAATCCACTTCGACCTCGTTCAAAGCTTCTTTCAATACCGTTCCAGCCGAATCGTTGCCAAACTGACCCACAAACACACAAGTTCTTTCGTCAGGCGCGGCCAATTTGGCGACTGCTACGGCCTGTGTACATCCTTTCCCACCCGGCAAATCGACCACTGGATGTGTTCCTGGCATCAATGTCAAGTTTTCCCCTTCTGTCGGCAGTCGCGCCACCGGAAGGAACGTGTCCGCGTTGGCCGAACCGACCACCAAAATTTTTTTGGGTCCTCCACCTCCTCCTGCTCCTTGCGTGGATCCAATGAGGCAGAATAACAAGGCGATGCTCAGCGAGTAGCACAGAGACGACACAAATTGGTATACCTTCATGGTACCTCTACTACTATTAGCGGATGGAATAAATGCGGGAAGTCGGCGTCATCATATTATTGTCTTCTGTTGCGTTTTGTTCGCAAACAACATTTTGGATCTTTTGTTGAAGCTTTAATTGGCGGCTTTTATGCGTGCGCGCGCAAATGGCGCACTTCATCGCTAAATCGAAAAGATATCTTTTTCCCGCGCGATGATTCTTCTTGTTGTTTTAGTTGATGAGATGTCACATTCTTCTTTCGAAAGCTCTCCACTTCTCGTATTTGATGAAGGGAAACAGGTTCATTCTTGCTTCATTATTTTAGTAAAAGGTCAGCATCATGGCCCGCCGTAAAAATAACAACAAAACGTCTCCAGCAAAGACAAAGAAGATTAAACCCTTTGATGGAAGACGAGGATATTATGGTGATAACGGGTGGTGGGTGAGCCTAGAAGAAGCTCAAAAGACCGCAAAGGGTCAACAGTGGTGGACCCGAAAGTTGGACGGCAAAAGTGTTCCTATTCCATCCGACAATGATACCCCAGTTTGGCAATATTTTGACGGTGACATGTACCTGGGTGGCTGGGACGAAGATACACACGAGTATCCGGTGCAGGATGGATTTGGTGTTTACTTTGACACAAAGGGATGCGTGCATCTTCTTCACACGTCCCAAAGAAGTGAAAGCAAGAACAGTAAGGAAAATATGGTTTATTGGAGCAAAGGAATAACTTATTGGCTTGACTCTTCCAAGGCCTGGGAAACGAATCGTGCGCCTGGTTCCGAGATCCAACAGGTAATTAATGGAAAGAAGGTCGGTATTCCCTTTATATATGAAGGAGAATACATCGATTACGCAGGAAATGATCCAAACGCCATCGTGACTCTGAAAGATGGGACGACGCGACGTGGACCATGGAAAGATAGTTTGCCCGTAGGAGATTGGTGGTCACAACATGAGCTGATATCACCCGGCATTCCAATGCTCCAGAAGCAGCAAACAACAGAGCGCCAGGAGCGCGCAGCTCGCCGCAAGCGCAAGCAACCAGACCCGACACCAGCGGTACCATCGGGTCACAAGCAACCACCTCGTAGGTGCCGTCAGCTTGGGTTCCCTCTTCGAAATGCCAACCTGTTGCAGCAGGCGGTGGCGGCTGACGATACAGTTGTAGCGGCAGCACCTGATGAGAAGACCGGCAATCAAGATTCGACTATTCCAACTGCAAACATGCCGGTGGGAAGCCGGCCAAGGAAAAAGCAACATCGCCAGACCAAGAATAACTCATCCTCTTCTCCGTCCGATGAGAAGGCACATAGTCAAGATTCGGCTACTGGTACTGCTACTGCTACTGCTACTGGTACTGCTACTGCTACTGCTACTGCTACTGGTACTGGTACTGGTACTACAGATACAAACATCCCAGTGCCAAGTAAGCCAAGGAGAAAGCAATGCCGAACTCGTCGTAGTCATCTTGTGAAGAATGAAAGCGAGGAAGAAGAAGGTCCTGTCTCCTGTAGGCGAGAGGGGCAGCGTGTCGAGGATGAGAGAAAGAACCAGCTTGCCGAATTGGCAGCGTGGCTCGCCAACACAGTCATCGGAGGCTCAAAGAACTTTACAAAACTACAAATGGAGTTATATGCAACAGAGCTGTTGAAGTTAGGATTGTATGAGCCAGAGATCATTAGGAAATTGTGCAACAACGAGGATATTAGCTCTTGGGAGTGGATGCTGCCCTTCCATCGACGGGCTTTGTCAGCATGGCTCCAAGGGCATCAAGAGCAAGACAATTTTTGGGTATGAAGAGTAAATCAGTCAGCCGTCGTCATCCTGTCTTGTGGAGAAAAAAGTAAAGTTTGTACAATAGTAGTATCCATGTTAAAACTCCCATTGCTTGCTGAAACAATAACAAAAGTATTATATCAAAAATATTGGTGTCTATAGAAAGAGTAGAGAACTAAATATCGTAAAGCAGCGTAGTACAGTGGTACTACAGGTACTTATTTGTTTTGTATACCTTGAGGTATCAGCTTGTCGTTTTTCTTATTCTTGATGAACTGTCGCCTCTCCTTGCTCTACAACAACTGCAAGTTCTTGTTCTTCTTGTTGCTGTTCTTGTTCTTCTCCTTCTTCCGCCTCATAGTCAAAGCCTTCATCTTCCAAATGTCCTTCCAGTTCTTCCAAATCTTCTTGAATATCCAACAAATGAATCATTGGTATACTACTAGAGCGACTCGAGCGACTCGACCGTGGCATCAATCGTATCACACTGGGACGCTGTCGGTACTTGACCAATTGCTCGCGGGCATGTTGACTGGGACGTTTTTCCGACGCACTGGGCCGATGTTTCGTCACTTGTCGTAAATCAATCCCATATTCGACCGGAATGGGTTGCAAGACTGTATGGACAAAATGCAAGACACTGCCCTTGACAAAGTCTTGGGCATCCAAATGGGCCATGGTAGGATTCCGATCGTTTCCCACCAATTTGATAAAATGTTGATCGTGAGCCTTTTCCGAAAAGGGTTGCGTCGCCAAATCCTTGGCAACGATTTCGGACAATTCTTCGGCATCTGTAATGCCATGAATGACATTGTGCTGATACCGACGGTACATGGGGCCGTCGATACTAGGGATGAGATGGACCGTCTCGTACAGTTCTGGTTCTTTTTGGAGGAGGACTTGCAATACCAAATAGACCCAGAGGTACGGAAGGGGCGGAGGAGTCGGTTTGTTCCAAATCGCATCCAATCCTGGATATTCCTCAAACACATCGATACAATATTGTTCGGGAACGGTGCGGGGACCGACACTGTCTAGAACACTGGCAAAATCCCGTCGCCAGGCTTGAATCAGTGGATGGCCGGGTCGGGGAGCGGCCATGGCCCAATTTCCATGCACATTGTCGTTGGCGTGCATGGGAAACATGGTAATTTTAGGATGATCACTGCTATCATCGTTTTCCTTGGCAATCCAAGATTCGACGCAGTTTGTACAAACGACCGAGGCGTCCAGCCAGACACCGCCGTACTTTTCCAAAAGCGTGAGTCGGACCCAATCGGAGAGATACTGAGGACAGGAAAAGTCTTGGGGCGTTCCGGGACGACCGGAAAAGGAAGGATAATCGGCCGGGTCGAGGAATCGATCCAAAGTGGCCGTGCTGACGACGACCACGGACCGACTGGGGTTGAAGAGACGCATTGATTCGATGCATCGTAGGACGAGTTCGGGAGGGCTTCCGTCCCAAAAGGTCCAAATGGTACCCTTGTTGATTTTTTCTTCTTCGTTCTCGTTGACGATTGGTTGGGCTATCATGGCTTTCGCTTGCTTCTTTGGTTACTCTTGAGATACAACGATCTACTGGTTGAAGAGACGGTTGTATTGCTTGAAATATGTATGCTATTGATTAGATTGTTGATGTAAAAGTACTGTGCCATTGTCGATGTTCTGTTGTTTCGGATACGCTTCGCCTCATAATGATCAAATGTATGTTCGTACGTATGATGTGTAGATATGTATGTATTTGGGTAGTGAGAACGCCCGCCCCCCCTCATCTTCTCATTACGGCAGCAGCCAACAATTTTATCTGATTAAGTAATACTAATTCGACATCCAACCATGTTCCGGTGTGATGTAGGTGGTGAGCATACTTGCCTCTCACGCAGGATACCAGGGTTCGAGTCCCTGCACCGGAATGCTTTTTGTCTTTTTTGCGTCGGCCTGTTCTGAGTTCTGAGTTCTGAGTGTTCTGATTGTTCCATGAACTTCGTTTGCTTCACTCGCTCGAAGTCCAAAAGCACGGTACGAACTGCATTTTCAATCTGTCATGGTCCGAGACTAGTCTCAGGCTTATTTCTTCATGGTCTGCAGACTGGTCGTTCAATGGTCACACAATTTGCGAATGCTTGAC
Organism: Nitzschia sp. pyKryTriq1; assembly: GCA_956465555.1. Classification (NCBI taxonomy): domain Eukaryota; phylum Bacillariophyta; class Bacillariophyceae; order Bacillariales; family Bacillariaceae; genus Nitzschia; species Nitzschia sp. pyKryTriq1. The sequence goes on along the minus strand of OY101123.1, from coordinate 1,311,047 downwards.
ATCTTTGCAATGTCAGCCCGCTCGGAGAGAAACCCCCTGATGTCTCGAGAGGGGTCGCAGATGATGTCCACCATCATGATGCTATTTGTGTGAGGTGAAACAATAATCTCCCTCCAAAACATTCTCATAAATTCCATTTCTACTTTTTACCAACGCACTTTCTGATGACTCGGACTTCTCAAACCAACGGCGGAGGTGCCAACCTCAATCCGGCCGTTGACTATGGCAGCATTGATGTACTCAGCCTATCATCATTCCAAAAGGCAACGATCCTGGACGAACTGGATCCTCTCATTCTCGAACGAGAAAAGTCGCAGAAAAGAAAAATACTCGGAACGGCGGCACTGATCGCAGTGTTTCTCATGGCTGTGTTCGGTACCATCGCAGCCAGCACGGGAAAGGACACCCAAGCAGCAGTCGAGAAGGATCAGTCTCTCTTGGACGATCGGTTCTCGTCCTTGCTTGTGGATGACAAGGCATTTTTCTTCCCTGCGGCCGCGACCGGAAATGGACGTCGTTCCCTGAAGGCTGACGACTCCTCCTCGTCATCCAACCCATGGGCACTCGAGTGGGAGGACAACAAGGAGAGTTTCGCGGCGATTGGAGCCTACTACCGCGCCAAGGGAAAGGCTCTCAAACATTATTATAAGTCCATGTATGATGTAAGTGCCACACTCTTGCTAGCTCCCACCATACCACAACATACCATACTCACCATTCTGTTATATTTGTTGATCTCTAATAGCCCAACTACAACAAGACTTCAGAAGAAGCTGGTTTGATGAATGCGACCTTGAACGAGACTTTCCCATGGGCTTTTGATTGGAAGAAAGACGCTGAGGGTGGCATGGCGATGGCGAAAAAATACAAGTCGATTGGTGATGCTATCGATGAACACTACCAGCAAGTCTTTGATCCCACCTACTACAATGCGGTCGCCACGGACGACAATGCTGGGCATCGCTTCTTGCGAGCCGCAACAGGGGGTGACGCGGCTCCGCCGGTGTACGATTGGGTGGCGGATCGTGACCGTGGTACCGCCATTGAACAGCACTTCAAGGAATTGGGTGAACTAATCGAGGAACACTACCAGCAACCATTTTTTGATCAAACAACGGCCGCGAATGATCCTGCCACACCTGTGGAATGGTCCACTGCTTGGACGGATTTCAAGTCTCAAGGGCGAGCCATTGGAAAGTACTACCACGACAAAGGCGTAGCGATCTCCCGCTTTTATGAACAACAAAAGGCGCCTGATGCGGTGAGCACTTCGCCAAATCCTGGTCCTAGTAGAAGCGCGTCCATTACCGATGCGATCCCCGCTTCCTCCAAGAACGCCGCTGCCAAGAACGCCAAGAACGATTGGTACATTTGGGGAATGGACTGGCAAAACGATAAGGAGCATGCCACCAAACTTCAGCAAGAAATGAAGGCCAAGGGTCAGACCATTGCGAACCACTATCGTGCCAAGTATGATCCCACTTTTGTTACCAACGCTTCCGCAGTTGTTTCGAACGACTCTTGGGACGGTCTTTCCTTTCCCGCATGGGGCGAAGACGCCGAGGCAGACAAGGCCCACGGCAAGGCCATCGGTGACTACTGGGCGTCTCATGGAAAAGAAATAGGAAAGGAACAAAATGGTTTGCGGAGCAACAACAACAAGAAGGCTGCTCCTGTTGCACGTGACGAGAAAAATGATGATTCTTCCGCTACTTCTAGTATGGAGACTGTGGCATCTGGATCTAGCACTACCGTGACCTCGCAAACACCTACTAGTTGGAAGGAGCAAGGCAAAAACACTGGAAAGTTCTGGGAAGACTTCTACCGGAGCCGCTTTGATCCCACATACAATGCTGAAAAGGATTTGAACTGGTAAATACATCATGATTATGATTTAAGAATAACGATATGATTTCATGCTTCGAATCATCACATCAGAGTACTAGAGTACAGAAAAAGAATCGCTCTACTCTACCAGCTACTAGAGTATAAAAAAGAGAGTAGAAAAGTAAATTTCCCCTCTGTTCCAGAGTAGAGCACTACTACTGCATAGCAACTAGTAGACAGACCGGACTTCTACTGCAGTACGTCTACTCGCATGCACTATCCTATTTCTGCACAAGGCAGTGGCGAGTAGTCTTTGCTTCGGCGTTCTGAAATACGCTACCACACTACTACGAAGTACTACCCTCTACTAGTCTAGTAGCTAGCTCTACTATTAGACCTTTCTCTCTACAAGAGTAGTTTCTCTACTCTCTAGAGTAGAGAGAGAGAGTACCCGTAGAGAGTAGACAGAGAGAGGTAGCTAGTACGCCGGAGGGTCCTCCATCAGGTAGTTTCAATCACGAGTAGTTGTCGTCATGTGTCAGTCCATCGTCCGGTCTATCCGTCCTCAAAAAGTACTTTGTTAGACCTTCGACTCGAAATGTGCCTTCATTCTTCCGTGAGGTTCGTTGAGCGTCCGGTAAAATCTGCACGATCTGACCATGGCATCGCAAAATCACTTTCGTGTCATTCCCACAAACAACGCAGAAGTCAGCTCAACGAATATTGTTTGACAATGGCTTCCGCAGCAGTCTTACCCGCTCCCATGAGCAATGGAATGGTGAGTGACAAAGGAAACGATTTCATGTCGCGCTGATTTTGTTTTCATTTGACCGTTTGGAACATTTTCGGCCATGGTCGATTGGCTTCATTGGTATCCGATGGCGTGACTTTTTCTTATTCCAGACCGGAATTTCCGTATTGAATTTTTTATTTCCTTTTGGTATTCTAACCAACTGTGCCCACCAAACCATGACGACAACAGCAAGTGGATGCTCCCAAGTCCATCCCTCAAGCGGCAGAACCAGTAGAGCTAGACCTGTATCAAGAGGTGAAAGGTCTCGAAAAACAATTAGAATTCGTGGAGCTCCAGGAGGAATATCTAAAGGATGAAATGCGACACTTGCAGCGAGAGTTGCTTCGCGCCAAAGAGGAGATTCGACGTATTCAATCCGTTCCCTTGGTCATTGGGCAGTTCAATGAAATGATTGATGCCAACTATGGAATCGTCTCCAGTACTGCGGGGTCTAACTACTACGTTCGTATCTTGAGTACGTTAGATCGGGAACTCTTGAAACCCAACACGAGCATTGCCTTGCATCGGCACTCGCACTCCCTCGTGGACATTTTGCCGCCCGAAAGTGACTCGACGGTCAAGCTCATGGCTGAAAAGCCAGACGTTTCCTACAAGGATATCGGAGGAATGGACATGCAAAAGCAAGAAGTTCGCGAGGCGATTGAATTGCCGTTGATCCAACACCATCTCTACCAACAGATCGGTATCGACCCCCCTCGGGGCGTGTTGCTGTACGGACCTCCCGGGACTGGAAAGACCATGATGGCCAAAGCGGTAGCCAACGCCACTGAAGCCACTTTTATCTCCATGGTGGGTTCCGAATTTGTTCAAAAGTATCTCGGGGAGGGACCCCGAATGGTCCGAGATGTCTTTCGGCTGGCACGAGAAAACTCTCCCTGCATTGTCTTTATTGATGAGATAGATGCTATCGCTACCAAGCGTTTCGATGCCCAAACGGGTGCTGACCGCGAGGTCCAGCGTATTCTTCTCGAATTGTTGAATCAAATGGATGGTTTCGATCAAACCACCAACATCAAGGTCATCATGGCTACCAACCGAGCTGATACTTTGGATCCTGCTCTGCTTCGACCAGGTCGATTGGATCGAAAGATTGAATTTCCCAATCCTGATCGCAGACAAAAACGAATGGTGTTCCAGGCGGCCACCTCGAGAATGAACCTGAGTGATGAATTGGACTTGGAAGACTATGTCAACCGAAGTGAAAAGGTTTCCGCTGCTGATATTAGTTCGATTTGTGCTGAGGCTGGTCTACAAGCGGTGCGAGAGAATCGGTATGTGGTCCTTCCGAAAGACTTTGATTCGGCGTACAAGAAAGCCGTCAATAATCGCGAAAGAGAGTTGGCATTTTATACCATCTAAGACGACGGGGAAAACACGTATATGCCAGCAACCAAGCGCTTGTAAGCATAAGAGACCAAGTTTGTTCACACATCACGAACCCGCAAAACTTCTCTTATTTACTAGTACGAGTATGGTATGGTACTCTAGAGAGTTGACCGATGATATGTAGATTGCGAATGCATACATGTTGAACTTCAACTTCTTGACAAACAATGGAGGCCGTGCGTGGGACCTCAGTACATAGAGCAGCTGACGCCACGAGCTCCCCAGAGCAAACTTCATACTTCGTAGACAAGTCCCAATCAACTTTCTCCACTACTCGTCCTGGCTGCTTCGATGAACGAGACACGAGATGTGCTGACAAAAACGTCATCGTATCCCAATCTCCCACCGTCCCTGATGCATCTTTGATTACCCGCCCTCTCCGAGTAAAAGGAACAATGATCACTTTCATGACCAAAAACTATCTATCAACTCTAGAGAATGCTGGTACCTGCTAGTACGAAGGAGGAGCACGCAGCACTGACCCCCCCCCCCCCGAATAGGATAGTACCATCATACACTTAGTCTACCAGCATCGGCGCGGTGCGGTAACGCAGGGTCTCCCTCATTCCTACGGTTCGTACCGGTAGTTTTAGTTGCAGTGATAGTCGTCAGTTAGTTCTCGTCCATGCACCGCGTACAAGTACATACACTACTTGTTATTATACCCCCTCTATTGAAGGTCGGAATATCGTGATTATGAACAGCGAAGTCGCGAAATTATGGGCAGGGGTAAATGTTAAATATTTCTCGCCTTCTGATGACGGTGAACAACAAGAGTACTCGTATTCCCCACGCACTTGCCTTTCCACGAACCTTGTGTACCATAATCCATGCGTTGAGGACGTTGTTCCGGTTGTTCCTTGTTCCAGCTGGTTTTTGCTATTCTTATGATACCAGGTAGCGTATCATACTACGAACTCGTAATTATGATGATGATTCTTCATGCGGCGGCGGCCGGCGGGGTTGCGTCTCATGGCCGCGGCTGGCCTGGCCTGCATCCTGCATGATGCAACACGCTCTGAGTAGTTCAGTTTTACCGTTGATCTTGAAGAAGATAGAGCTCCACACAACACATACCAGTACGAGTTCACTGTACAGAGGACAACACAGAAAGTATTGCCTATCTACTGATCAAGAGTTGCATGTCGACTCTTGCTACCAATCCTTCATTTCGACGTTCAGTTGTTGGCAACTCATCACATCATGAATGGAGTAGTGGCCGCGCCCGGGGGCGGTGCGTTTGGCGACCCCCCTTCACGCTTTGATACACTTCAAATAAATTTGGCCTACAATGAGATGACTGTTGGCCCAAACGGTAGCGTGTTGACCCGAGCTGATAAGCTGGAATTGAGAACAAAGCACGGCTTCTGTACGAGGTGTGAAGGTGTCCCCATTCAGCTGTATTTCATCACGAGATCGAGATTCAATCCCCTATGGTTTACGAGGGAGCCACGAGCTGTTGCTGGAGAATGCGCCGCGGGAGTTTGCTTCGTGTGTAATCCAAGTAGAAATCCACACCCAAGGCTGCCGAGAGCAAGAGGGAACGGAGGTAGTGGGGAATTGTTACCGAGTGGCAACACACGAGGGGGGTGGAGCGGCATCCAAAGTGCACCTCCACGGGTCCGTAATACATCTGCCGGTCGTCAGCAGGGAAACGTGAATCCTCGTAGCACGGTGGACGTAGCTTCGGTGTCATCCGGCAGTAATGGTAGTGCAAATTCCGGTGAAGGAGGTTCTTCGTCAAGGAATTACAGATCTATTTCACCTTCTGGTAGAAGAACAACCGAATCGAGGCCTCCGTTACCCAGCCCAAGCAACGGAAGACCAAGACCTCAGTGGGCGGGCGTGTACGTTCCCGAAGTAATGGCGGAAGCAGCTGGGAATGAAATTACCGTTAAATTGTACGATCAACATGTTGATGGGCCAAACCAAGAATCCATGCCGGAACTGCCTACATACGACTATGAAGCAAGTTCGGAGGGGCGTGCCAGGCGGAGTTCATCGTCTGCAGCTCTAGTAGGACGAAGTAGTAGCCCGCCGCAAAGTCCGGTGCGCTCGGATCGTCCATCCTGCTCGCAACCAGCTTCTCTCTCTGACGAAGAAATCGCGAGCATCATTACTGGGGTGGATTCACTCGTCCAAGACATGAACTCGTCGGGGAGCTCCGAATTCTTGGTGGATATTGTATTGGGCGCTATTCGAGAGCACGTGAACTGTGCCAAGATACAGTCACACTGCTTAGGGGTGATTTGGGAGTTGTGTAAAGAAAACGAGCAAAATCGGGCAGCTATTATGCTTGCGGGAGCTCCTGAAGATATTATCCGAGCATTGAAGCTGCACACCCAGGATGCTAGTGTGCAGGAGAAGGGCTGTGGTGCAATATGGTCACTCGGTGTCAACAGCGGGTTCCGAATAATGCTGGTGCGGCAAAAGGCGTGCGAGCAGATTGTCATTGCTTTGCAGTATTTCATTGCGACGGAAAGCTTGGTCAAGACAGCGATAGGCGCTATGAGAACGCTGAGTCCAGAACCGGAAGGGCGCGATATTTTCCAAAGTGTGGGGGCTCCGAAGGTGGTGACGGAAGCAATGATAGTACATCGGGGCTGCGTATCAATCCAGCGGGATGCTTGTGCATTTCTCTCGAATTGTGCCGTGAATATTGAAAAACAGTTCGTCACCGTGGTGCCACAGGACGAGCTGGATGCCGTTGTACAAGCCATGGCGAATCATCGCCACGAGTCATCTGTGCTGCATGGAGCATGTTTTGCTCTTAAAAATTATACGCATGAAGAAAAGAATTGTCGAACCTTGCGGAAATGCAAAGATGTCAATTCGTTGATTTTGCATGCGAGTCAAGTTGAACAACGTTGCATAGATGATGCAAGCGCCGTGTTGGATAGAATACAAATTTCGCACACCATGGATGCGTCACTGGAAGATGAAGCCTGCAGGACACTTCAGCAAATCATCGACTCGCAGATGAACATCCCCCAGGGCCCGCGAACTATCCTTGACTACATGCGAAATTATGATTGGTCTCCTCGGGTGAATACTTTCTGCATGCAAAAGTTTCAGCAGATTGCTTCTGGTACCGAGGGGCAGATTGAGAACATCTTCGTCGACGATATCCATCGGCAGATTCTCCGATTCTGTCTCCGCTTTGATGAGAACAAAGATGTATGTAAGAGCACCTGCATCTTTTTGGCTTGCGTTGCCGTCGATACATCGCATCGCGAACAGTTGGTCGATGCAGGGGCGTGCCAGATAATATTTAAGAGTTTCGTTTGTGGAAAAACAGACGAAGAACTTGTGTTGAATGGGCTCAAATCACTGGAGTTGCTTTTGTCGGTGAAGCAATGTTATGAGCAATTTAAGCGCCAGCTTGGTTTGGTGACAGAGGCTATCTCTACACATGGCTCCAACGTTCCGATCCAGTACCTTGGAACCAAAATAGTCTCAAGCCTGGACAGTCCACCTCCATCAGATAACTAGAAGGCTCCTAAGTTTGGCTAGTCTTCAGTTATTGCAGCGAGGTGTAATTTTGTTTTGAGTCTACTACCTGTACTTATAGAATACGAGCATCGTACAGTCCTCTACTACTAGTAGTAGCGCTGGGGCGTCGCGAAATCGATTCTGACATAAACAATTATTAAAAGATGTGGAGACTTTTGAATACGTACGAGCGGCCAATGCAAAGTTTTTGATCATCTAAAGCCAGTCTAGAAGTAGACCAGCAACAGGGATAACCGTCCAAAACATCACGAGCCACAAACAGGGCCACGATGCTGGTTTGACCGCATCAGACGAATCGCTATACCCACTACCTGAAGTGGAAGCGTACCCAAAAGATGCCGTTGTACCATCCCGGCAAATCTCGGTTTCACCCGCAAAGTCAAAGCACTTATCCTCGTCCACAGTGACCATTCCAGTAAGCCCTGTGGCGACGACCCCTGCCTCGAGTGCAACAGCCAATGCCTCTTCCTCGATGCATTCCGACATCTTCTCGTCTTTTTCGCAAGGTTCTCGAAGGCCAACAGCCTTCTTAAGTGTTTCATCTCCTACTAAATTTGCAAGATCCTTCAGACGAAGAAGCTGACTAATGCGGGCGTGGGCGTAACTTTGTAGGCACACACTATCGCTGGCATCTCTAGGGAACGATTTCGCTACCCATTCTTGAGAACCAGTGGTGGTCGTGGCCTTTGTCACAGCACGCAACAAGTCATCACCACCTCCTTCGACATTGTCGGTTTCGTACAAACCACGCACCACAACTTCGTATCCACCGGCTAAGAGGGGAAATGTTTGCTCGGTCTCTCCGTAGACGAAAAGATTACCGCCCTCATAGTCGACACTGACATCTGCCAGCAACACTTCCCCGAATTCGCTAAGGAAGAAGTTTTCCATCTGCCAGTCCACATTATCGTCGGAGACCAGAGTCGCCGACACACCTCCATTCATGGCGGCGATAGCGTTGAGAAGCTCCATGTCGGCATAGTCACGAAATCCCAAAGTGAAAATCTTGATGGGCTTCTTCCCACTTTGATTCAAGTGGTATATATCTTCTACAATCCTACGGCGGTTGGTTTGTCCAGTGGTGGCCCAACCGTCTGAAATAAAGACGATTAGATCAACTGTCGGAACAGCCTCCTCGTCGTCTTCTCTAGCGTCCATATCCCGTTGGGCGCGAAGCAGTCCTTCCAAAAAGGCAGCGTGGAGGTTAGTGCGGTGAGAAGAGGGCCATTGCTTGTTCATAAAGACAATGGCATCCGACTTTTCGGCATCAGTAGCGGCAGGTGCTCGAATCAAATCCATGGTTCCCTTATCCCCGAAGAGCTGAATGGTAAAAGAATCTCTCGGAGTCAGGGTTTCCGTGATGAAGGATTTGAGCGCAGCTTTGGCCTGGTTTAACTTCGTTCCTCTCATGGAATCAGAGAGATCGAAGACAAAGACAATATTTTTGGCCATGGAATCCAATTCCGATGGGCGAAAGTAATGTTCAAAACAGTTTCCACCCGAGGTGTAGAGAACACCAGTGTCAGGGAAAGATGAGGGGGTATAGGACGCACGAACAACACGTGGGAGGTCACCATGCTCCCGGGCATCGGGCAAGCTCAACGACAGGCGGGTGCGGTTGACACTGTCTTCTGCTACCATGACTTGCAACTCGGGTGCCAAAATGTTGAGTTCGTCGCCGATTAAGAAATCTTGAAGACTGTCACCCGTCAGTTCAAAGGAGAGCTGATCGACATCTTCATTAGGTGCAAAAGGAATCTGGAGGTTCACTTGACCTAGACGCTGTTGCAAAAGCTCCTCAAGGACCAATTGTACCTTGGATTTGCCTATTAGAACGAACAAGACGAAATTATGATGAGTGCTATGCTCCTGTAGAACGACTCACTTCTCCCAGAACGTCCATCGTACGTACCTCTTGCACCAACCGCGACTTGAAGACTATGAGTAAATGTATTCTGTTGCTCCAAATATACGGTCGGAAGACCTTCTGCGGCATCATCCAAGAATGTTTTGCGTGCTTGTTTGATTGGCTTCACTTGACCATGCGAGGTGCAGGTGTCATCTTCGTTCGTCGTAGAGAGTGAAGTGACACGAGCCCTCTCGGGAAGTTGGAGTGAGATGCTTCGAATGGAGGAGCAAAACAAAGCATTGGATACTTCCAGGTCAATGATGGTTCGAAGCAAACGCGATGTCACCTCGGCTCGAACACCGTAGGTGGTCACCAAAGTAACGCCTGTTTCATAGTCGACTGTGGTGGGGACGGGGACGGGCTCCTCGTCATCATTGGTGTTGGTGACAACCAGAGGCACCACAATCACCAAGACCAAGATGACAATCACAGTCAGCGCCCAGCAGAACGGGGGCACCACTCCTGCATGGGGGCGATGGACCCCAGATGGATGACCAGCGGCCTTGCTCGCAACTTTTTCTGGGACGTGCTTATTGACGCCTCGCACTCTTTCCAATTCTTCCATGGCCAGCTTCTCTGCGGGATCCTGCACTGTTGTCATGATGGTGGTGGTGGTGGTGGTGGTGATGTTGATGATGATAGTAGTTGATTAAAAAACCTTGTTTCTCTCATTCATGTCAGTAATGGAGTTGCCATTATTTTGTAATTGTCATCGCCCCTATGTACCAAAGCAACGTGAAGGATCCACACTCGACGCATCATCATGCTGCACCATGGCGCAACAAGCAGCTTGGCGTTCGCATGGATGGCGATTGTTGGATACTCATATCAAACAAAACATATGTATGGCGGATGACGGGTCTGGATTGCAACGACAGACACTCATACCGGTATGAAAACGAGAACACGCAAATCGTCTAAAGACAGTGGTACCTGGTACTTGTACAATGCCTGATGCTGCTCTTCTCATTCTTCTGTTCAAGGGTTCCAGGTTCGTACAGTACATACCGGTACCCGTACCGGTACATAATAGCAAGGATTCCGCCGCCACCCTCGTCTCGATGACCTCGAACTCTTTCAAAGATTATTTGGGGTTCTGGATCGATTTTTAAAGCGATTTCTCCCCTTTTGATGAGATGGATCGTGCCCCAAACAAGCGGTACGTACTTTGTACGGTTTGGATCAGCACAGCGCAGACGAGTTTTTCGGCGCGGTTTTCTCGGCATGAAGAAGAAGCATCATCTTCCACAAAACTCGAATTCGGTTGTTGTTGTTGTAGTTGTTGTCATTGTTGCGGGTTGCGGGTTGCGGGACGCATCTCACCTGCTTACTTATTGCATCGCCATTACACGCCCATGTCTATAAAAGCTACAGTAGATTGACTACAAAACCCAACACACTGACCATGTCCAAGCGCCAAGAGCGACCTTGGGAAAGCGCGTCCTATATGTCCAGCCAGATGGCATTGGCGCAGGCCGTGCTGGAAGCGCCAAGTGTCACGGTGGATGGCACTCGGTATTGGAGCGATCGATTCTACTTGAATCATGTCGATGGGGATCCGCTTCCCAGCAGTAATAACAGCGGTGGTGGCTGTACTTGTGGTGCCAAGCAAGCTCCCCCCTTGATGAGTCGAGAACGACTAGTACAGTCGCTAGATGTGAAAGCTGCAATTTTGGGGACTTTCACTCTGGACACGGCTTGGTTGGTGGAAGCCTTTCCGCAGTTGGTGGGCCCCAAGGCGACGGTTCCTACCTTGATCATACATGGAGCCAAGAAGTTCAATCAAGAACGACGAATGGCGGAGGAACACGAGAATGATTCCGATGAGGAGGAATCCTCCTCCTTCTTTGATGAGAGCCCCGAACAAGAAAATAGTCAGCCTTCGTCTGTCTCTTCTCATACAAAGCAAAAGGTTGCTGCTACTGCTTGCAGCAGTCATCCTCCACTGAAAGGCAACAATACTTCTATTCCACTTGTGGAATTTTCATCTAGCCGACTCGCTACCAGTACTACTACAAAGGACGATAGCTGTGAAGAGTCCTCCAGCTCCCAAGGTGCTTTATCCCTCCAAACACAAGCACAAGTTGTTAGCTCCAGTAAGAGCACCGAGGCCATGGCTGCCCATATTTCGCTTGCAAACACCACAACACCAAAAAGTGGGAATGCAAATGGGTGTCCTCCCGTTGTGTCGAACAACGTGGAGGGGACGCAGTCGGATGCTTCTAGACACACTACTGTGACTCCCGAAGCAAACACTGTCGCATCCTCATCAAGGAATGATATAGGCAAATTTTGCTCTTTCACGTACATTCTTTCGGCCTGGAATAAGCCCAAGGAAGCAGCCAATACAAGAGTGTCCTATGAACCTGTGGAGTCTCACTCATCCAAATCTACCAGCAGCACAGAATTCAAACGAGGAGTCCATCATCCCAAATTTATGATTTTGTTTGAAACCAGCGGAAACGTGGTCGTCTTGGTGTCTACTGCCAACCTCACCAAGACGCAGACAATCGAAGGAACGTGGGTCCAACGCTTTGGACCCAATCGTCGCTATCAGCAGCATCAACAACGGCTGCGACAACAATCTAGTGCGCCGCTCAAATCCACGCCTCCTCCAGCAGCCAAGAGGAACGACTTTGGTCTTGTGCTGCAAGATTTCTTGGAGAAATTGGATGGATCTGCTTTTGAAGGAGATACCAAGGTCCACGACTTTTTGCACGAGCAGCTGGGATTCCCCTTGCTAGAACTCGCCCAGTCCTTTCAATTTGAAAAGGCTCAAGTTCATCTCGTTCCTGTCGTTCCCGGCGATTGGGAGGATACAGTCACAACTACTAAGAAAACGACACCAAAAAAGCAACCCCCCTTTTCCTATGGACGACAACGAGTCCACGACATTTTGCAACGGGAAAACTCAACCTTGCTCCAATCCAACACCGACCGATTAATCGTGCAGCCTACGTCTTTTGGTGGGAATTGGCAGCGGGACCAAATGGCCGATGTCGTTCGTAGCTATCTCAATGTCAGTCAACAAAGTGGTAGTGACAACGACGACTCCATTGACTATTGGGATGACGCAGCTCTTTTGGAACGAATGGATATTGTCTGGCCCTCCCGTACCTATATTATAAATGCCAATCGTTCCCGCGAAAACCAGGAACCACTATCCACCCAACAAGTCGAGAGTTTGTCTCACGAAGATACAGAATTAGAAGCGTCCTGGGTGTTCCTATCTTCCAACACATTCAATTCGTGCGACAGATCTAGTATCTCGCGTTTGGCGCGTTTTCAAATCAGTGATCCGCCTCAACGGCCCACACCATTGGTGCCTCATTTCAAATCAATCGGCCGACTAGTGACCAAACATTCACTGATCCGCAGGCATGGATTCGACCCTAGCAATACTGCCCGAGAGTATCTCTCTTGGTTCCTACTCACGAGCGCATGTTTGTCCCAAGGGGCTCAGGGCAAACGAATCAGAGACACCGACCCGTTTTCGACATCGAAAGAAAAGGTTCAATATGCCAACTTTGAGCTCGGAGTCCTGTTTACGAGCCGTATCCAACCAAGAGAGAAACGCCTTTACGGCTTTGCTCCCCATCAGTGCTCGTGTCACCAGCCCTTATTGAATGATCTGCAACAAAAGCTGATTCACTTGCCCATTCCCTACTCGCTGCAGCCTAAGCCATTTTTGGAGGACCAAGATGATAATGTGATGCAAGAAACACCCTTCTTTCACGAAATTGACGATGGGACACGATGCGTTGGAAATATGCTACTCACTCCGTATGGTATTCAAGAAGCGAAGAAACGAAACGTTGGATAGAAAAAACAGCGATAGCTAGATGGATGTTTGGCGAGTATACTAAGTTAGGATTGGCGTTTTTTCAGAATAGAGGTCACTCCATTGAAGGCCGAAAAGGCAGAGAATGCAGCCGCCGTACCTCCCAGTAGCGGACTGGTGGCACTCACGTAGGAAGCCAATGCCGCCAACACGCCTGCAGATAAAATGTTGAGCTCGATAAAGGTTGTTCCTTCCAACCGCGAGCGATCCGCGGCATCTTTCAGCGTATAGAGTACCATCGAAAGCATTGCGTATCGCGAGAAGCGAGATGTTCGAGTGAATATCGTGAGCCCGTTGGCGCCCCCGGCGACCAATTGACCCAGTTCCACCAACTTGGCTAGTTTCATAGCTGTCACCATCCAAGTAGCCGCGAAGTAGCCAGTCGCCTTTGCATTTTTCGGAATGGAAAAGTATCCTTTCAACGTGCTGACAACGCCTTCTCTAAAATCTCCAAGCAACGAAGCGCTTCCTGACTTGTCTACTCCCAAAACCCCGTAGCCGTATCCTTTGATACCATGGATCGTTGCCAAAAGTGGAGGAACTATAATTGGGGAGAACCCCGGAACGACCTCACCAAACTTAACCAAGCCCCACCCCAGCACTCCGATCATACCAAACTCAATCAATACGAGGTTGAGACGCTTATAGGTATCGCTCGAAAGTCGATCCCCCTTGACAGCCGACGACAGAATGTAGGCAAGCCCTGCCACCAAAACGTACCCACTGGTAACTTGTACCGCAAACGGCTGGATTCCCTTGACAGAGAAATAACGCTGACAATAAAAAAGGTAGGCCAGAGCGGTGGCACGGTATCCGAAGAGGAGTCGTTTTTTCCTTCCCTCCACTTTGTTTCTGGTTGGAAGTGCTTTGGAAGGTTCGGTTTCACTCTTTTCCTCCGACTTTGGGACGGAAATGATCAAGGGTCCAACATTATCATTTGTGGCGGCATTGTGCTTCACATGTGTTCCGTCACAACGTGGAAATGTCCCCGACAACCAGCAGCGACAGTACACTTTCTTGTCTCCGCTACCCACCTCATCCATTGTGGCAACCTTGGCTTGGTCCAGGTCAACTTTGAGATTGATGCGTTTCTCGCCGTCCATCGTCTCATAGTCCCCGGATGCAGCGGCTCCCAATACGTGATTTGGGGATCGGCCCTGCAAAGTAGCTAGAGGACCGTGGGAAAATGCCGTGATTGCATCCTGTAGTGAGCACAGCACTAGAAGATACGAAAACAGCACAGCTGCCGAATGAAGTGGTTGGCTCGACGACATGATGGTACACGATTTCTACTTGATTTGCCGCTGAATATATTTGGTATTCTCCCCTGCAATGTAGTATTCCTGGCGGGACAGTGTTGTGATAGGTACGTGTGTGGTGTTTCATCGACATTGATGATGGTCATGAACGGATACACGAGGAGCGAGGAGCCTCGTCGTCATGGTAAAATCGTCAACATGGTGAATTTTCGGTCGCGTGTAGCGGGTCGCGATCTTTTCTAGAGACTATGTACCGATGGTATGTATGATACAGTGTGTTTCGAACGCTACGAGCGAATGACGTACGTACTACGTACGTAATGTGTTTCTGTCTGTACTTCGTACGACTACTTGGTGTACATAGTACCGGTATGTCCTGCTTTAGCAAACATTACCAGTACCGGTATCGACTACCAGCTCACTCACTACTGATTAGATTGGTCGAACAAGTAACATCAAATTCACCGTCCTTCACACGATTTGAGGATGGAATTGTAGCATCGAATTCATGGATCCATCCTTCTCAAGTCTTGAGGATGGAATTGTGACTTAAAATTCATGAATCAATCCTTCACACGATTTGAGGACGATATTATTTTCAAACTTCAGCAAAACACCCCATGCTCAGTTTCAGCTCCCTTAGCTTTGCGCTTTCCTTTTTTAGGTTTCTCACTGGTCTCGTTCCGCTTTACACCGAGACGACAGAGCAATTTGTTGTGCCATTTACCATGCTTACTAACGTTCTGCAAGATATCCAACCGGACATCATGTGGCTTTTGAGAAGTATCCCCATCGACCCGGACTTCCGGTTCTTGGTTTGCGCGACGTTCTTGGATTGCTGACATTGTCGCTTCGCGAGCTTCTGCATTTTCGTGGTGAAACACAGCGGCGTCCCGACTGTACTGTTGCATTTCACTGGTGGTTGAAGTAGATGGCTCCAACTCATTGTTCACGAGACTATCATGTCGTAACGTTTCAAAGGGATTGGATGGTAAGGGGCCCAGTCCATCCCTCCTCTCCCCATCAGAAACATCATCGCTTGAACTACCGTCCTGTGAGCCAACTGGGTCTTTACCCTCCGTCTCTAGATCTTTGGGTTGTCCCTCAGAAATGTCATCATCATCGGAGTCCCCGCGAACCGTCTCAACAATGACGTCTTCCTCCATGGAGAGATTTGCCCTGCTTTCAGGTATTTCTTCGAAGCTGACGCGTGCACTCGTCTTGATATGTTCATTCTGATCACACGAGGATGCATCATCTTGAGACTCGACCGTAGTCTCTCCCAACACGATCTGGGAGTTGTCATCATGGATTGTATCATCTGCTTCGTTTTCATGAACGGACGATTCTTGTCCTAGCTCCTGTGAGCCGTGAATGGTGGCGTCTTCCGGAAGCCAGTCGATTTCAACATCTAGAGACGTGGTTGCACCACGGGTCTTCACCAGTCGAGATTGCGTCTTTTCTCCGGAGGTGACTTTAGTGGTCTCAAAAACTTCTTTGACAAGTGACGAAGCTGCTTGTTCCAAAGACATGCATTTTGTAGTCAATCGTTCGTTCTCGTACTGCATTTCTTCGAATTGAGAAATTAGTGATTCCATGTCGCGGTCCTTGCACGCATTTGCGTAGGTGAGCTCTGAAATTTCTTTTTTGGCCTCGACAAGTTTGGTTGCCATGATCGATACCACCTTCCAGTCGGGTTTATTTGGGGTTTTTCCTTCAGCAGCAGAGGGAGACGACCCCGCGCTTCCAACACCACTGCGAGTTTCGGTTTGATCTCGCTCTGCCAACGATTCGGAGAGAATTTCATTCTCATTCTCGAGTTTGAGAACATATTGCTTCATCATTTTCATTGCAGACTGCATCTCGTTATGTTCGCGTTCTTGTCTTGGGCCGTTGGGGGTCGCTAGTGACATCTGTGGCATTTGGTAGGAATACATTTTCATCTGCTTGATGATGGCTTCCAGTTCCACACACCGAGACTCCCAAGCAGCAGCCATGCGGAGATAGTCTTCTTGCTCAAGACCCAGATCATTCCCATAGTCGTATGCGGCTTCTTGTTCTTCCTTGCTCTCACGAGATTCGAGGAGACATTCCCGATCTTCCGAGACATGTCCACGACGAATACTTCCTCCGAGATGAGGAAGCGGCGGTAGCGATCGTCGAAATACTTTCATGGTTCCAGGTACTTTCTCTAACGTTCAGCAATGTAGACTTCCTATCCGAAGACGAAACAGGCGCGTCAGGTACGGCGATATCGCTGTTCTTCTCTTCGTTTTTGTGACAATAACAACAAAGGAAGAAGGAAGCATGACGATCTCATGTCCGTCGGTTGAGTTTGAAGTTGGGTCTATCTGCCTGAAAAATAATGAAGGTGCGCCAAAAAAAATTCCACGCCCGCCGGGCGTGCGCGAAAATACACGAGGTCTGAGCGGTCTACTGTCTGTTCGTACCCTTGGTACCGGTACATACGGTACCTGGTACCAGGTACTGTACCCGGTTACAAGCTTGAGCTTGGTACAGCACAGCACAGCACAGCACAGCACGATAAGCGTCTTTTGCATATCCAATGGATAAGCGAACATTCAGGATTCTACATATCCGAATACTTTTTATGATATATCCAATGGTTAGTGTCTGTCGTGTCTGCGGCGTCTGTTTGTTCTTCTCCTCCCTTTTCGTCCTTTTTCCGTCTGTCATCCCTTTCTTCGGTAAAATGTGACCGATCCGATCACTTCTCATCCGAGCGGGGTAATGCAATAAAATGCGATCAACAAAATTCATGCCAAAACAGAAAATATTCCATCCGCTTCACAAAATCCATTGTATGTATACTCATGAAGTGCTAAAGAAAAAGTAAAGTAAAAGTAAAGTAACAACGCAGCTCTAGTAATCCTTAGTTATTTACACTTCGACCAACCAGTTTAGCGTCCATCTTGTCGCATCAGTCATGTTCGGCATTGACTGATGCAGACAGCGACTATCAAACACCAGTAGCGTCCCAAGAAGCCGCCATGAACCAACTTGGTGTGGAACCATGGGAAATGAGGTTCTGAGGTTGTATGCTGGAGGAGATGATGGATGGCAAGCATCGTGGAAGTCTTGCGTCGGGATTGTTGAAAAACCGAGTTGGTGGAAAGCGTCGTTTTGGGCCATCTTCGAGCCCATTTGGGTTGGATATGGAGCGGTTTGGAGGCTCAAAAATGGTGAAAATTTGTGTCACTGGTGAATCACGTTTTATTTTGTTGCTGGCGTGTCAGAGTCGCTTAGGACATAGAATCGTTAAGTAATTTTAGAGATTGGATTTGCCTATTCTATAGATTGGATATGTATGGGGTGCGCACGATAATGCGGTCGACGGACGGTCGAGGTTGAGGAGTGAGGAGTGAGGAGAAAATTCAATCCGTCTGGCCTGCGTTGCGTGCTTTGCCGCCGCCTGCCGCCTGCGGGCCCGCCCGCCCGCGCGCCAACACGCGCCAACACGCACAAGCGCTGCGCCTGTGGCTTCTGGTGTGCCAGGTACTCACTGCCCACAGTTCACTCCGTCCTCCCGACCTCCTCGCTTTCTGCTTTATCGCTCACTAACTACAGTACAAGTACCGGTGGATACTTGTTGTGGTTGTTGACTTCACGAGCAACAAAAAGAGTGGATCCTACCGGTATAGTCTTGCTGGGTCCAATCATTCTCAATACGTCGTGCATATCGATAAAAGACATAGGAATATTTTTTTCAATACGATCAAGGACCATGTTTCGGTACAACACGAGCACCACCCCTACCAGCGCTGCTGGCCGACGAAGCACGAGGGCGGCACGTGGATCGTCCAAGAGACGGCGGAGTGATGGTTCCAGGAGAGGAGGCGGTGGCGGCGACGGCGGTTTGAAGCGCAAATTTGAAGAAGCGGCACAGCGGCCCGCGAAAAAATGGGTGAAGGTTTGGCGGCCGCCGGCTTCTGCTATTTCCTTCAAGGTGGCAACATGGGTTCCACTTTCGACCTTAACCGAGGAGGAAAGGCTGGAGCACGAGGCGAAAATAGAGCAAGAGGCTCAACTGAAACATCAGCAGCAACTAGAAGCAGAAAAAGAAGCGAGACCTCAAGAAGATGACAAAGGCGATGAACCGTTGAACGATGCGCCGACCTCGGAGCATGTTGAGCAAGGCCAAGGGGCTTCCCAGTCTAGAAATCTCAGTGAACAAGGCGGAGATGTTATTATGTCAGACCAGAGGACTTCAAGCCCGAACCGTCCAATGGAAGTGCCTGCTAGTCGGGGTGACGCAGAAGAGCCTAATGCCAAGCGGGCAAAGATTCAGGAGTTACCTACAGAGAAAATCGCCAGTGACAATAGCGCCATCGTAGCGACTCCGCAGGATCAACCGTCTACGATACCCCAGCCTACGCAGCGGGTAGAGGAAGCCCATATATCAAGCGAGACGACTTTGGCACCGCAAAGCTCGTAGTGTAGTATATTTCACCCTCACGAGCCAGCAAAATCCGCCGTCTCCGCGCTAAGAATGGACGTTGTGTAAGGTCCGTCTACCAGAAAACCTGGGTACGTCACATTGTTTGATAGAAACCAAGCCCTTGCTATGATTATTAGAATTCAATTATAGCGATTTGATGATACAGCATATTGTTTGATGGAAGAAAGGTCCTATTAAATCTCTATCAGACTGCTTGGGATGACATTTGCTCTCCGCATCAGCTTTGATGCTTCTGCTTCCACCAAGGGGCTTTGTGATCTTCCATTCTCTTCCAGGTGTGCCAAATATGGCAGTAGAATGTGCTGTAGTAGTTGGCTCACTTGGACCGGCTCAAAAGTGTGAAGCAGCCGCAAGATTTTCAGTGAGTAGCCGGTCACGTCCGTCGAATGACACCATTCCACATTGTGACACAGCGTATCGACGACCTTGCGCCAAAATGGATCTGTGAAATCTAGGGACACTGCATCTGTGGCATCATCAGATGTCAAGATTTGTTCCAGTGCGTTTGCAATTACGTGAAGTACCTTAGCATGTAAACCTCCCCAGTCTTTACCGCGTAAGGCTGGATCATCATCGTCCTCTAAGGAACTAAATGAAGCATCATCACTTTCGCCATCTTCGTTCTCCCAGTCCAATAAATATCCCTTATCGCCTGGACGTTCCACTTCATCAGAAATGAAGGAGCATACCAAATTTCTCAACTCTTCTTCTGGTTCCCCTCCACCGTAGACAATGGCACGGGCTGTTTGGAAAGAAGATGCCGGGCAGTGTGGAGTCGTCGCTGTGAGGACCATCAAACGCTGCACCCCTACACGGTTTTGATCCATGTCTCGACTCGATAATAATCGAACGACATCATCAAACTCTGTAGGTGTGCTTGTGAGCTCGCTCGAACTG
Organism: Nitzschia sp. pyKryTriq1; assembly: GCA_956465555.1. NCBI lineage: Eukaryota > Bacillariophyta > Bacillariophyceae > Bacillariales > Bacillariaceae > Nitzschia > Nitzschia sp. pyKryTriq1. The sequence continues at coordinate 1,291,121 of OY101123.1, read as the reverse complement.
TCCGAGGTAACTGTATCTTCGCGTGATTCTTCCGCAATCGCTCTCAATTTTTGATATGCGACTTTCCTACCACTCTTTTTCGATTGTGCACCGCGAGACTGCAGTAAACCCCGAAAACGAGCAACAGAAAGCAAGCCTCGTAGAGCTTGAGAGTTATTTCTTTCGGGTAGTATCATGTTCGGTAGTTGGTTGATTTTTATTTTGTGACTCTCTTGCTTTCTCACTTCTCACTCTCCTTGTGTGGAATCCTCGAATCGTGCTGGCTGGAAAAAATGAGGTGCGCGATGTTTTCGACCACAACTCACACGACCACGACCCCGCGAGATTCCGAGTCGTCGTCTTTTTTATTGCCGATGGCGGCGAAATCTCGTCTTCTTTGGAATACTTCCTGGGTCATTTTCGGTTCGCGGAGAAATAATCACAGAGGCGAATGGCGCCCGTCTTTTTTTAATTAGGAGAGCTCGAATTTTCATTGGGTCGAGCTATGTTGTGCTACCGGTAGTACCGGTACAGTACCTGTACAAGTATTGCTAGTATTCTACTCTCTCTATTAGGGTAGCAGCAGTAATAAGAACTACTCTAAAAAAGTCTTACACTACCTAGCTAGAGTACAGTACGACTACAAGAGTAGTGAAACTCCGCCCGCCACCGCTGTTTGTAGACGGAGGAGAGACAAGAAGTCGTAGTCGTCTCCTCCTTTTCAAGGAGTATCCACACTACTAGAGTAGCCTGCTCAATCCCTCTTCTACTTTAAAATAAAATAGAGGGTGCCTACGAATAAGTACAAGCTCTACTACCGGTACTAGTTCTTCCTCTCTCTTGCTGCTCTACCGGTACCGGTAGAGGCCCGCTCTCTAGCTAGTAGAAGTAGTAGAGTTTGAGTCAGCTGATCATCCCGATAGTTACAAAATGCAACTAGGTTAGGTCCTCCCTACCGTATCGACTGGTCTTGGAAAAGCAATTCCGAACATAACATTCAATATTATGGTGTTACAAAAGAAATGGACATACGGAATATATACCTCGTTACTCTGAGATCTACAGTCAGTTTGTAGTGGGGACATGAAAACACTTTATGTAGCCGGAGACGTGAACCTCATTTCGGTTGTTCCACTGATTGTCACTGTCATCATACGAGTTGTTTGAGAAGTTTCGTTGCTTCATCCTGAATCAATGGATAAATATTGGCGTCCCTGCACTCTTTCAAATTCATGATATAAGGCAGCATTGTATATTTCAACATCGGCAAGATGACATTAGAATCCAAACTGACCAATAGGCGCAGACACCGGAGCGACAATCCACACACTTCTAGATTGTTGGCACTCTCAATATTCGTGTTCATTGTTTGAATCATGGAAATCCAAAAGGCGCTCGAGTAGTCAATTGTTATCTTTGTCTTTCCGAACCCGGAATGAGATGAGGAGACGTTCTCTAGGCAATGCACGACGACCTGTAGGGCGCAACCATGCAGACTTCCATAATGTCGACCAGCTGGATTCGCCTCGCCGTCGCCAAAATCGCTATCATCTTCCCACGTCGAATCATCATGGGACGCGCCAAAAAAGACATCGGACAGCGCAGAGATGACAGAGGCATCATCATCGTCGGGGATGGCGTGGATATCGACGTCCTTGCAAAGAAACGACAAGAGAAGACTTCGAATTCGATTGGTGGTTCGGTCTCCTCCGCCTGTTAAAATACGCTGAGATATATTGGTGCGTGGACTCGAAACAATCTTATTCACTTTGGTTAAAGTGATGAGTAGTTGGAGGCCCTGGCGATTGTCTTCGACGTTGGGACTTGAAAGTAGTTTGATAGATGTTTCTACTGTGGCAGTCGGTGATGGATGTTCGGGGCTCTGAGGGATAGCGGGGACCTCAACGTCTACCTTCAGAAGAGCCGACGAACGATTTGGTGACAGCAGGAGAGTTTGCATGATAACACCAAGCGTCTTCTGCAAGCGCAACCGCTTTGACGTCTTCTGTTGTGGCTTTTGAGGGGCCTGCTCTAGCATTTTAGTTTCTCTTTCTGGTACTGCCATTGTTATTCGTGGAGGACCAACCTGATTGACGGATAGCCAAATTATTCTTCAGTATGATAATAATAACAAGTGTTGTGAACGATGGCTAAAATAAATAATAGTAACGATTTTTTCGTTTGCCTTATTGACGACCACAGCACAAAACACAACGGGGGTTTTGAGTTATTTGTGGGCGGTCCGCTCGTTTTCTGAGGCCGGCCGGCGCTCAAGAAATCAAAAGTAACGGTCGGAACGGCTATTAGCTCCCCCTGACGGACGCGGGAAAGACCGCAGGTGTTTTGTTAATCGACTTAGTCATTTTTCCATTGTGAACAACACGGGGGAACCCGCTATTACGCACAATAACCCACGAGCAAGAAGCAAGAAGAACATCATGTCATGTCACATGTCACTATGATCACACAATCACACGCACGTCCTTGCGTTGTTGTCATCACTCTACTTGTACTTGTACTTGTAGACTCGGACGAGAACTCGTATCATCCACTTGCCGGTTGAGCAATCACACGACTTTGAATGCTTTCAAAAACCCCAACTTGGTCCAGAGTCTTGGTGATGGGTGAAGCGACCCCCGGAATCATGCCACGCACTTACAAACGTATTGTGCTAAAGAAAAGTAATGATCACACACGAAAGAAATTAACAATGAACAATGACATCAGTGATGAAAGCTGAGCCAACGAACGGGCGAAAGCCATCGTCGTCGACGACTGAGCACGTCGAAGCTAATCAAGAACGTCAAGACGTGTTTCCTCGTCAAGAAATGGAATTACCAAGATGTTATCCGCATAATTGCCGTGGGCAACCAGTCTTCCGTGGCAATCCAGAAGCCCTTGCTTTTGCGATTGATGCCTGCTCGACGATTGTGACATTCGTAGGATCTGGAGCCTTTTTAGCGACGGTGAGTGGCACGAGCCAACCACGTTTCGACCTCGCTGGATACGCTTATTCTCAAGGATTTTTCATCTCGGTCCGTCGTCCAGGCGCTTCTTAAACTGGCGGCAGACGCAGCAGGCTGCGCTGTCGAACCACTGGAGGAGGGGGGGGAGGTTCCAGACTGCAATGAGACAATATATGGTATACGGCCGTCGTCTCTTCTTACGACTGTTAGTACGATTGTTGGTATATTTTCCGCTTGCCTGATGCCCTTGGTGGGAGCCATTGTCGACACAACTTCCCGTCGCCGATTGTTGGGGCGGCTAGTGAACGTCATTTTCTGTTCCGCCATATTTTCGGGAATCTTCATTTCGGAAGAATCATGGTTCCCCCTTTCAATCATCCAAGTCATCATGGGATTCACTTCATGGTTTCAAACAATGGTGACATATTCGTACCTTCCAGAGCTCACAAATGATGAAACGGTCCTTAATGAGTATACTCGATCTTTCGCTGCCTTATCGTACACTTCGATGGTGCTTTATCTGGCGGCCATCATCGGAGTCACTGGTGGCTTGGGCTACATGAATGTCGACGAGAATACGCAATCCTTAGATGACGAGATTATGACGGCGCGAATCGCTCAATCCGTATCATTCATCATCTGTACTGTTGGTTTAACCATTGCCTGGGGATTCCTTTTTCAGAAACGCCCTCCAACCAAAATCCTTGGAGACGACGAATCGGTGTGGACGTATGGATTTCGACAAGTCGCACGAACTAGTGTCAAGATTTATAAACACTATCCTCGCTTGAAATGGTTCTACATTTCGATTGCGTTCTGCGACTCGGCTTTGATGGCGTTGACAGTCCTGTCGATCACATATTTGACAGAACAGTTGGACTTTGATCCGCAAGAAAATGGAATCGCCCTTCTCGCGATGTTGATTTGTGCAGTACCTGGTAGCTTTTTGGGAAGCTGGGTGACATCTCGATTCGATGCTATTTGGAGTTCGATGGGCGCTGTCACTGTCTTGATTGTCAACACGGTATTGGTAGCCATCTTCCTGAAAGGTCCGGGTCAACAACTGGAGACGTACATTTTGGCTGGCGGGTGGGGAGTGGGAACGGGGTGGAAATGGACTTGTGATCGCATGGTCCTAGTTTTGTTGATACCACCGGGACAGAATTCGGAGTTGATGGGCATGTTTGTATTTTTCCGACTAGTGATCGGGTGGCTGCCTCCTTTGGTGTTTACCATTCTCAATGAAAAAGGAGTATCGCTGAGAATTGCCATAGGATCTCTGGCCGTATATTTCGTAATTGGTTTGTTTGCCTATTGGCGAATTGTTGCCAATAAAAGTCCAGCAGTAGTTGCGAATCATCAAAGCTCGGCTCCTGAACAGATAGCATCCGATGACGAAGAGCAGAACAATCAATCCAAAAGCGAACAGAACTCCGGACTGGAGCAGCAGCAGCTTGTCGCCGTTGCTACTATCCATAACTCATCGGAGACTTCTACTCTCTAATACTCATATATCTATAATAGTGCTTCAAAAAATGAGATCGAGAAGTGGCAGTAGTTTCTTAGTACTTCTATTATTTCCCAAAAGCAGTTTACACTTTGCTGTAGTCCAATTTGGACTCCAACTTCTTGTTGTCCAGAATCTTGCGGGCTGCCTTCATAAAATCTTCTTCGAGTACATAATCCCGATCGGCTCGAATGGCAAAAAGACCAGCCTCGGTACACACGTTTCTCATATCGGCACCATTCAAACCATCTGCCAGCTTGACGACACTCTCAAAGTCAATATCTCCACGCTTCGTAATGTTAGCCGCATGGATCTTGAGAATCTCCAACCGCTGAGTCTCATTGGGTTCGGGGATCTCAATCTTACGATCCAAACGACCAGGCCGTAGAAGCGCTGGATCCAGAATATCGGGACGATTGGTGGCCATCACCATTTTGACTTGTCCTTGCTCCTCGAACCCGTCCATTTGATTGAGAAGTTCCATCAGAGTACGCTGAATCTCACGATCGGCCGAGGTACCTTCACTGAAACGCGATCCCCCGATGGCATCAATCTCGTCCATGAAAATGACACAAGGCTCGTGATCCCGGGCGAATCCGAACATTTCACGAATGATACGAGCAGACTCTCCAATGTACTTGTCGACAATCGCGGAAGCGACAACTTTCAAAAAGGTGGCGGCGATATTGCACGCCAAGGCACGGGCCAACAGAGTCTTGCCTGTACCGGGAGGACCATACAGCAAAACACCCTTTGGAGCCTGCAACAGAAAGTAAATGTGTTAGCATCAAACATCAGACATCCAACGGGGACGAGTTCTAGACAGTATCGTTCCAGCGTTCCGTACCTTGATTCCGACCCGAATGAAAAGCTCGGGGTTTGTCAGCGGCAATTCAATGACTTCTCGCAGTTCACGGATCTGCTCGTTCAATCCACCAATGTCGGCAAAGGAAACACCGCCATCTTCTTCCGACGCTTGCATGTGAAAGACTGTGGGGTCGACTTCTCGAGGCAGAACGCGCATGATCGTCAACGTAGTCATATCCAAGGCAACGCGAGTTCCGGGCTTGAGCTTGCTGTGATTCAACCGACTGCGGCATCCCACAACGTAACGAGGCCCACTCGAAGCCTTGACGATAAAGCGCTCGTTGTCCAGCTGCTTCAAGACGTCTCCGATGATTTGACCGACGCTTTGCAGGGCACTCAAGTCGTCTTCGGTCTTTTGGTATCGAGCGGTAAGCCCTTTGATATCTTCTCGCATTCGCTTCAACCGAGCTTCCACTTCACGATGCTCTCGAATCTTGGCGCGGTAGTCTTCCAGAACTTGCTCCCGCTCCGATCGCTCCCGTTCTTGGGGGCTTGCCGTCTCGGCGGCGTTTTCATTGCTGCTTTCGGCGTTGTTGTCACTCATTGTATCGTACTCGTATTACTCTCGTTTCAGTGCAAAAATAGGAATGGAATTTTACTGTAGCTGAGTGGGTGGGCCTTGGAGAACACTGTATGAGGTACGGTACAAGTAAGTGCGTTGCAGAGAGTTCAAGGGCCCGTAAACAGGTTGAATGATGAACTTTGTTGCACTAAAAGACCCTTGTTTGTTGTTTCATGGTCGCCATGGTGGAGAGCGCGAGAGAGCAAGGACGAGCGAGCTTCGTTTGGTGTCGGAAGCTTTCGGGCGGACTCCTCTTTGAATCACGAATATGACGATATCATGATGTTTTGAAGATCGTCTGATGTTCGTACGTTTCGATGTCCTACAGGACCCTCCGCGACGAATAGTATTCTTCGCTTCTTCTTCGTGCGTGATGACGAGTTCGCGATGTTTCGCTCGCAACACAGCACCGCACGATCCACGATCTTTTGACGCCGACAACCAACCACCACAAATGATAATAACTATTCTCCCCCCCCCATCTCACGGTCATCACCAATCACGACCATCCATGATGAAGAGCATCATCAATGGAGGCCAGTTTCGGCACAGAAGCCTTGTGCTCTTGCTCTTGCTATTACTCTTCCCGGCGACATGTACATGCTTGATTCAACCGAGTGTTCTGGTGTGCCGAAACAAGGATTGCTGCAAGCAAGCCCCACATTTGCTGGAGACAGTATCGGATTTGCTAGGTCATGGGTCGTCGTCGTCAGCAATAACGGTCGAATCCCACGGCTGCCTTTCGCACTGCGAAAAGGGCCCCAACGCCCGGGTCGAACTACCGGGGAAACCACTTTTATTCCTTCATGAATTGAAAGATGCTACCGATGTTATGGTGCAGCTGGAGCTCGTTGCCGACGGCGCCATAAAAATCCCCAAACTTATCGGAGCCGCAGCCAGAGTGCTGGAGCGAGTCCAAGCTACCAAAGGTAAGACTTGATCTTAGGCTTGTTTGATTGACCAACTGAGTATGGTATGAATGAATGAGCACGGCAACATTCTTTAGAGTCGCCGTTTAGAATATAAAAAGGTTTCTATTTCGGTGCTATTTGTTGCCAACATTGACTGTCAAGGAAAGGACCGCGCCAAACTCTTTTGGGGGGATGATGGTGTTGGGACTTTTGGATCTACGACATTTTCTTATGAATTCTTGAGGGGATGAGTCTCACTCACTCTTGTTTGTGTACTCTTTGTTCGCAACAGATCCAGTGGAGCAGGAGCGTTTGCTGGGTAGTGTGATTACCAAGCTCGCAGCAGCAGATAGTGGTCACAGCGAATCGACAGCTTTGGCACACGCATACTCCTTGCGAGCGCGGGCTTTGGCCAACCAAGAAAAGTGGTCGATGGCGATCGAGGATGCACAAAAGGTTGTTTTAGGAGAAAAGTTACGTCTGGCTGCCACAGATGCGTCGCTTTCTCTGTCCTACCGCGTGTGGGCGGATGCCGAAGAGCAACTACGTCTCATAGACGAAAAAGATGGGGAGACGCATAACAAGGAGCGGGTGATTGCTGTTTTGCAACATTGGCAGAAAGCTCAACCGAATTATCGAACGAAGCTGCAACGTGAAATGCAAGAAATTCTAGACAAGTGAGAAACAAACGACAGAACAGAGCAAGAGACTCGACCCGCTCTTCTCAGACATTGACCGATGAGCACGAACAGTGACACAAACACTGACCGCTTGCCACAGATCGAGAAAGAATTATTCTTGTGAATCTGTAGAGACTCCCACGGCGCAGATCGAATATCTCAAAGTGGGTCAGTCCGAGATCGCAAATCATCAGAGTGGGCTGAAAAGCGTCATCACCGCACCATGACGACTTCTCGTACCTGTACTTGCTTTTACGAAACACCGTCAGACGACCTATTAGCTAGAAGTTGCGATAGGTCCTAAATAGACTGCAATATGATCCCTCTCATAGCACGCATCTGTTTCATTAGACTATCGACCCAGCTGGGTAATGTCATTCAGGCTTGGGTCTAAGACCCAACGGATCAACACGTGCTTGTTGTGCTGAATAATAATGCCGTACCGTATTATGATGTGCGCGCAGGCGAGATTATCCATGCATATAATATCCGCCGCTTTCCGCCTTTTCCGCCGCTGTGTGTTCTTTTCAGTTTTGACACGAACCAGACTTACACTTTACTCGCAATATTTCTATATCCGAGATCTATATTCGTTCATGGCAGTATCTTCGCACGGCGACCAAGGACAGAGCTCAATATCTTGTTGACGATGTTACATCGAGTATTGCGTGGGATAACGAGTGGTGTTATTATTTGGGCTGAGAGTAGTGGGTTGAGCGTTGCGGCGTTCGGTCATCCAAAGTTCAAGTATTAGGCTTTCCAGTCCAATCTGAAATCAGATTATGGCATCGTCACAAGGCGACCTGGAGGCAGCAGCTGTGGCTAATCATGTTGTTGAAGGCGGACAAGAAGAAAAGTCGGAAGCGATCGGTGACTCGCTCATCAACGATGATCCAACTTTTTGGGACTGCGAAGGCTTGGCTGACGTTTCCGTGACGGCAGAAGAATCGGCGGTCATGGCAGATTTGTCGGAGAACCGCACCAAGAAAAAGAAAGACAAGAAGAAAAAGAAAAAGGCATCCAAGACGAAATCAAGGCGCCAAAGTCGATCGCATGCCGAGACACCATCGGACCTCTCCGCGGATGAGGAAACCGACGCGGAAGCAACCCCACGGAAATGGACGAAGAGCAAATCCAAAGAGACAAAGAAAAAAGTTCGATCAAAAAAGGATAAAGATGATGGGCAATCTGCAGTAGAGGGCTCGCCATTAAGCTCCGAAAGTGAAAGAAAATCCAAGTCAAAGAAAGGAAGGAAGAAATCGTCGTCTAAGGACAAGAAGAAAAAGAAACGAAAGAAATCATCATCAAAGGCTGCAAAGGACGAAGGAAAGCTCAGACAACCAGAAGCTCTTGCTTCCACTGAAGGGCCTACAAATAATATGCAAGAAGATACCTCTGTGGCCGTTTCCGAGGGAGCGGATTTTCCACCAGATTTGGATTCCGACTCGTCATCTAGCGAGCTTCCAGATCCAAGTGATCTTGACGACATGGACGACACCAGCGAATATGAAAGTGATACATCATCATCGTCCATCGAACCCCGTTTTAGACAAGTGAGTCATGTTCCAAGCATTCTAGGGGAACCGAGAATACGATTTTCACCTGACGCAGTTGAGATGGACGAGTTGTCATCGAAGTCAGTGCATAGTGTGAACCTTCCCCCACAGACCATCCCTGGATCCTTGGCGAACGAGGTAGTGGAATATACGAATACGTCTGAGCAACATCCTAACTTGGAGGCAGTAAAAAGTACCCACAATTTTGCCCTCAACCGTAAAGACTGGAAATGTTGGGCTATTGTGGTCATGTCTTTGCTACTCGTCGGTGCCATTGTGTCAATTGTGGTACTGACAAGGCGGGACGACGGTGGTAATGGTGCTCCAGCAGAGAGCAATCATCCTGTTATTTTCATGAAAGGAACGATGGACTTGTCAAACTATACGCTCGATGATTTCCCCGATTTGTCGGCCTTGGCGGCGTGGAATGCCTTGACCCGGTCATTCATGCGTACCAGACTTGTTGAAGGCGACTACCGCAACAACAATATAGAGCTGGACTCACTGGATGTGATCAATATCCACAGATCAACTCCTGTTGCAAGATCGACGGATTCACAGCTGGTGATCGAATTTCTGCTGATGGTTTCTACTACCGGCGATCCCCCCCTCAACCTAGTTCTATTGTCTGTTGAAGATTCAATGGCCAAGCTTGAAGATGATCCAGTATACTTGTCAGCATTGGGTGCGACTGATGCATCATTCCAGGAGATTGAGCAAATAAGTACCCATGTAGAAGTACTACCTACCAATGGACAGGTCGTAGCCAGGTGTTCGGAAGAGCTAAAAGACGCCGACGGAGATGGAAACGGGAAACTCAACTATGCTGAGTTCTTTGATTTTCTTAGCTCGTTCGGAGACTGCCAGGATAGCGCTGATTTACAGGTATCAAATATAAGACAAGTGCTCAATGACTTCGAAACTGGGGGTGGTGATAACGGTCCTTGGCAGGAGCGTGAGATCAACCTTGCGGGCATAGACAGGAGAACCTTGCGTCGTCTATGTGTGGTGTCAGGCGAACTTGTTGCAGACTGCGATCTTCCGGCACCTTCACCTAACAACCCAGTCCCCGCTCCCTCGACTGGATCAACTGTTGTGCCATCGATGATTGATCCTCAACCCCTGGCAGACAAACTTGGAATCATCCTACCCACTACCATCGTACCACAAGATCCAGCTTCGGTGGCCGCATTCGTGTGGCTGCTGAATGAAGATTGGCCATTGGAATCAACGCCTGATTATTTTCTTCGTGATAGGTATGCTCTTGCGGCTTTGTACTACGCCACTGAAGGCGATCAGTGGCAGACAAATCAGTTTTGGCTCTCTTCACTGGGTGTTTGTCAATGGCACGGCGTCCTTTGTGACACATTTGACGCAGTACAACAGCTTGATTTGAACGAAAATGGGCTCTCTAATAGTCTCCCGACAGAGTTGGGCTTCATCACATCTTTGGCGGAAATCGATATGGGAATGAATATCATGGGTTTTACTATACCCAGCCAGATCGGTCTACTAACAAGTCTCTCCCGACTCGATTTAATGGGTAAGAAATTTCGCGTCACTGTCCTCTTTCACTCTCGCGCCATCCAGGTTCTGGCTCATCACTCATGGTGCTTTTGCGTTTTAAGAGTCAAACTTTTCAGGTACTATTCCCGCTGAGCTTGGGGGCCTTACCAGTTTGATTTCCTTGAATCTCGCAGGCAATGTTTTGACTAGCACTCTTCCGACCGAGCTTGCTCTTTTAACGCAACTTGAATTCTTTGATATATCCATGAACAAACTCACTGGGCCCCTTCCCGCCCAGGTGGGTTCCATGACGAGTTTGACTTTTCTCAACCTGAGCAGCAATATTTTCAATCGAGAATTACCACTTGAATTGGGTTTTTTGAACGCTTTGAGAGAGTTACATGCCGAGGCCAATGAATTCTGGGGCAGCATACCATCCGAGTTCGGATTACTCACCCAGCTGACGTCTCTTCGCCTAAGTGCAAATACGATCGAAGGAAACATCCCGACCACACTGGGAAACTTATCTGTCCTGACGGATCTAGCCCTACACGACAACTCGTTGACGGGTGACCTAGATCCTATCTTTTGTTTGGGATCGGCATCCGCTAATACTTTTGGAGAATTTTCAGCAGATTGCAATGGTCAAGCACCAGAGGTCATTTGCTCCTGCTGTACGACCTGTTACTAAGAGCTACTAGAGTCATTGCAAAATAATGATTCAATACCTGTATCCTACATCATGAGAACTCCAAATTTTCAAGCTTCTCCCGGGTCTATTTATGTTTTCGTCTTTGAGGGTTCCCCGCAATGCTAACCAGGTTGATACAATATCTATTTCCCGCCGAATCCGGCAAGTTGTGACCCTAGAGTTCGTAGGCAAGATCGGTGGAAGGAAAGTTGAGCGGGCACGGTGCTGGGCAGCAAAATTTCACTCATCACATTGCCTGTACAAAAAATTCTATCAGTACTTACCAAATGGGTTCCATCAACTGACACTGTTTCTCCGTTCGGAAGAACACGAACATAGTCCCAGTTTACTTCGTTATCTCGGAATGAGGGCCAGCCATGCTTTTTACTTTCTTTTTTCCAATCATCCCAAGTCCTGTCTTTCGGAGCCACAAACAAAAGCTTGCCAGTATTGGAATCATAGAAATTTTCTAAACTTTTGTCTTCAATATCCGCCAAAAATGTGGTCTTCTCCCAGTATCCCGAGTATTCAGCGTAATGACGATTGTAGTTCTGTTCGTCGAAAGGGCAACAGCATACGAAAGTAATGTGAGAAGCTGCACGCTGCACGCTACGAAATGTAGGTGCCGAAAACACCCATCTTTTTCCACAACGAATGCAAACTCACACAAATCCTGTCTGCGGTCTCGCGATCGCAACCCCATCGGAGATCTTCCTGAACGGCTGTCTCGGAAGTCCCATGAGCTTTGGGTCTCATGATATCTTCGCTGCCCGGTACACAAGGAGCAGAACACTCCGATCGCACACCTGGTAGGGTGCCCAGCAGGGCAACCGCAAAGAGAAACACAGCACCTAGCCACATTCCCATCATTGTCAATATAGAATAATTCTTTCCTTTTTCCCGATGCTGGAGCCTTTCATACATCCAGATTTGCCACGTGTCGATACTTAAAGAGGAATATTCTCATCAAATGATGAACTGAGAATGGACAACGACGACGACGACGATGATGATGATGATTCCTTCTTTCTTCAGCACTGCCATCGTTCGTGTTTCGTGTTGTTTCTCATTTCCGCGTCTGTGTCTTTTCTTGTCTCGCGTCTCTCCGTCTGTGGCGTCGCGTCGTGCGCGGTCGTACAATACCGGTGCGTGCGGCGTCGGGCGGTAAGAGTAGGCATGGACGGACGGACGGAGAACTACATACTCGTACAGTAGTAACGACGAAGCCGACTGACTCAAACGACTTGACTTCTTTGACAAAGGCATCGCTCATGAATTAACGGTTTTAACGGAGTGGGGTCAATGAATATTTACCAAAACCTCATCAATGAATAAATAATCTAAAGCTGGCGTGCGCGCATGGGTGATGATCGCTCGAAATCTCCCTCCATCAATCGCCCGTAATCGGCGACATAGCACCGAATGCATTCATTCCCCGCTCGGAACGAAAAACCGGAAGTCCCACTTCTTGGAGTTCGTGCAGCAGTTCCCAGTTCCCAGTTCCCATCACACATCACACATCACACCCAACCTCTCAACAGTTCAACCTTTTCATTTCACGTCGGCACAATGCAAGTATTAAAGAATTTCGTAGGGAGAAGAAACATGGTCGCTAACGAGCTGCCATGCTACAATGGGAAACAGGACTGGGTGACGTCCTCGTCGTCGTACCGTCCTCCATCAGTGGTCACTTCGACGGAGTTCGATGATGACGATGTCTTCCAAGCAGTCGCCCGTGCCATGATCTTTCGCCATGAAATCGAGAGGCTCTGTGAACGAGATGCAATCAATGCGACCTTGTTAACTTCGGAGGACAAGAGGGGATTCTTGGAATCGTTGGACTTGCGCAGCTCGAACATGTACGCCAACGTTGGCGGCGAAAACGAGCTGGAACAGTCTGCCATGGACGAGATTGTCGAGATGACAAGAGCTACATTTGGGGACACGCTAAAATTGCTTTGGAGAGAGTCTATCACGGGGTATGATAGTCAATCTTCGGGGATGCTATCGGAGGAGGACGTCACCGCCGACGACGAACCCGAGCATCGTCATCGGCTGAAAACCCCGAAGAATCTTCTTCACTCGCCCATCCGATCTGTTTTGTCTGAGACTTACGTCTCTGACATATCAATCAAACCCAAAAGTAGCGGGAGACAGCGGCGGCGGTTTTTCCCCGACATCTCGGAGCAGCCTCGGTTCCGCTCCAGAATCCGATTGGACTTCAAGCTATCCCATGGAGGAGAGCAGGTCAAATCACTCCAACTTGACGGATTCGTCGTACCTTCGATGACTGGCTACGCTCCCCCGAGCCCAATTGCTACTACGGCCCAGCGGGCTCGTATTGTTACAGTTTAATGATAATTACGAGAACAAAAAGGATAATTGAGCAGAATAACCACATTATGCCCTAATTCCTTCTTGCACTCCAACCTGCTTGAATCGTACTTATACAGCCGCGATACACACAAAAATAGAAAAATCGACATTCATATACTCATTGTTAAGGGGGAAGATGTAGTATAAAAGGTTCTTTAAACAACATCTGCATCTACCAAATTCTGTAGGATCCAACGTGGTGCCGGGCTGTGATGTCGGCCTCTATACCATCCTCAAGACCGGTATCGGAACAACAGAGTCCCGTGTGTTCTTCATAGGAAACAGTATGGCGCCCCATTTGACTGATGGAACAAGGCATACATACAGCCGTAAAAACAATATCTTCCATGTCGCCACAACAACTCTCTCTGATCATATACTTTTCGCGAATGATTGCCCGAGTGTTGGAGGCTGCGTATACGATGTAGACGAACATTCCAACATTCACCATAACAAACGAAGCAATATCTGCCCCGTTAATGGGGATTTCCCCATTATATTTGAGATAGAAGCCAAGGAATATCATGATGTTCAAAAATACCCAACACATGGAAATCATCGTTGTCATTCCCTTCGTGGACCAGAAACCTGTTCGTGGGATGTCGTGAGCCGGCAACCCCATGAAATCGAGGCCCATTCGCGTCATAACTTGCGAAAGACCAACTGGGAAAACAGATTAAAAAGTAAGAAATAGTGCAGCGGGGAGAGAGCTATACGGGATGTCGATCGTTTTGTACTCACGCAGTGGACAGAAACAGGCATTGAGTAGCATCGGATGCGTTGGACCATGCTTCAAGCAGTGGAATAATGTGTCCCGCCATTTTCTTGTCGGGATATCGGACTCGCCCGCCCTTTCCATATCTCGCATGTAACAACTGAACGTTTCGCCCTTCCTTACTCCGCCAGAGGGGACTGTCGCAATGAATCTGCACTCGTCAATCTCTGCTTCAAATGTGTATCCTTCAGGAAGATTTGCAGGTGCAACAACGTCGATCATTGGTAAGCCTTGGAGCCCCGGATCCAATTCTTTGGTGGCTGATTCCTTCTTTTTTTGTTTTGACCTTGGAGTATGTCCCTTCGTATACGCAGACTCTGATGCGCGAGAAAGGTCATCCCGATCTGGAGGGACATAGCTGGTATTCCGATTTAGGCTGGCATTCAAACTGGCAAATAATTCCTCATTGCATCCGGGAATGGCGATACTCCCAGCAGATGATGTACCAGGTTTATCCTGAAGAATGCGAAGGCGATTTTGAAGTTCTACAACATGTTTGCGCCAGAATTGAGCCGCTTCTGGGGTGATAGAGTCAGCCATAAGATTTGAAGCTTCTCTAAGTTCGGCCATGATTTGATCACGACCGACACAAAAATCTGGGGCTGCTGCAGTGTATTGAGTATCAGTTGCCGTCGTACAGCTATCTTGCCCCTTCGTGTACAAAGTAGAGCTATCATCTCGGTCGAAGGTTGCCATTTTCTGAAAACGAAAAGAAAAGGTGAGCATCCGCTCCGTACATCAAAGTGTGGACAATAATCTCCTCTACGCACCTCAATCTCAATGATGGTACCTGCTGGGGCATACAACAAATTTTCATTGCCGGCGCGGTGCAATCCAAGCGCTTTGCATTGGCGGAGGAGGAGATGAATTGGTTTTCGCGGCTTTTCCGGCAATGTTTCGAGGCGATAGCGGACTGCCTCAACAAAATTGTCACGCGAGGAGACCATTCTATCCAGCTGTTGCTTGTCACCCATTGATACAGCAAACGAGGTGGCTCCCGCGGTCAAAAAATGTTCAAACTTGGCACAAATAAGTCCAGCGATGACGTGAAATTGCGTATCATTTTTTCGCAAATTCAAGCTTGATTTGGAAGATGCCAGTGTCTCTGTAGCTCTGGTTTCCGAATCCATTCCGGTTTTGATAGTCGAATCGTTAATCGTGTCGCCGTACGAGGACGCGTCCTCGGACGAATTATCATCATCCATATTAGGATTGTTCACTGCAGCTTTGCCTTTGGTGCCTTCCGCGAATACGTAGTTGGCTTGTCGCATTGCCTTATCGGCTTGCCGCAGAGCATTAGAAATCATCTGGCTTTGATTAGACAGGGGTTCATTGTCCGGTGTAGAGTCTTCGTCGTTCTTTGTGTTGGACCAAAACATACTGTCGATACTTGGTTTAAAATACAATCGATCAATAGCGTTAGTGTGCGCGTTGTTGTGTGGCCGTAATAATTTCCAGACTGACTTCTAGCAACGCCAGGGCTTGAGACCACAACGGAATTGCCTTTCTTGAAGGAAACAAAGGTCCACTACGAGACTGAATACCTAACTATAGATAACGTTGCAAAGCAACGGTGACCGACTTTTGCCTTGATTATTCCTTGGGAACCCAACAATCAAGATGTGATGAAGACTCATTATTCATTCATCCCAAGGTCGTGTTTCGTCATCGCACACACCAAAGAAAGGCAAGGGAAGAAGTCGACGGGGAATTTGTGAAGCTCGAAATCAAATTGTGCAATGCTCATCCTCGTAACTGTATGTTGGCAAATACAACCCATCGAGGGTAACGGATTGGGGCTTATATTATTACTTAATGGATCATCATGAAGTGTGGCGTAACATCCTCGCGAAATAGCCTTGCCTGCGCTCCAACTGTTTGCTAACAACTGATTAAATTGACGCTATTCAAGTACTTGTCTCTGCCATGTTTTTTTGGGTTTCGTACGGTATGACCAGGTACCAGGTACCGGTACGGTGCAGTACCTGGGGCGTGGGAGGAGTTCGCGTGCGCAACGTGCGAAAGGCAGTCTGGTCAGTTATGGGACTTCAGGCTGCGCGGAGTGCAGAATGAACAGAACGGAAGCTGACCTGGCTGATATTTTTCCTTCTCCCCGAACCGATCGTTGGGGAGGAATAACTGCGTTTCATAACTGCGTCGAAGCTGCGCTTCCGACGCGCAGTTATGAAAACGCAGCTTCAGCTTGAAAACGCAGTTATAAAACGCAGCTTCAGTTTTGCGAGCTCCCGAGATAATAAATCTGCTCTTGCCGATCACCTGCACTGCCAGCTCTTAATATGACATGAGTACACGTATGCTACATAAATTTCTACTTAGAAACGGCTTATATAATTCGTAACATGTGGAACGAGCCAGTCAGAAGGAAATTTAAGTCTTGCGAGAGAAGCAGAAACAACACTCTCTGACGATGACACGATGGACGATGGACGATGGCTGGTTTTCGCTGTCTGTAATGCTGATTCCGAGTTGGTGGATGCCGATGACCTGGAATCGTTGGGGAAGACCATTGGAGACCGGTTGCCACAAGAAGTCCAAGAGTACTTGCGAGGGCGACGGCTGGTTTGGTAAAAGACGAAGATGAGGAAATCGAAATGGAAGTGGATTTGGACAAGACAAAAAGTCAGAACGTAACGGGGAGGGAGGATCATCGTCTCCCTCCGAGAACACTCCTGCTGCGATCGATGCAGCATTACAGCAGGTCCAACGTATCGAGTACAGAAAGTTGGCGGGTGTCATCAAGGGAGAACTCGCAAAGGTCATGAAACCAGAATTTCTCAATCGAATCGACGATATTGTGGTATTCCAGCCCTTGACAGCCAACGAACTATCTTTGATTGCCTTGATCATGGTAGTTGACATCACCGCCCGTGCCAAGATGGAAAAGGATATCAACGTTCATGTCTCGGGCGAATTGCTGGAGACCATGGTCCAAGAGGGGAGTGGGGCCGCCAGTCAATTCGGGGCCAGACCGATGCGACGAGCGATTCAACGGATCTTGGAAGATGCGATCAGCGATGCTGTTGTCAAGAACTTTTTGATGGAAGGGGATGTGGCGACTTTTGGCAAGAAAGAAGTGGCAGTGAATGGCTCGACCAAAGGTGGTACCGAGCCATTGGTCGTGACGGTCCAACGAGAACGAGATGGAGAGGTGTTGGAAATTATGATTGACGAATCCAGTCGCGATTTGGTTTCTCCGGCTATGGAAGAGGAAGACGATCTGGAGGATAACGAGGAGGCAGCATCTCCGAACGGAGTGAGTGGAGAGAGCGAAAACGACTACATCATGCTCGAAGAATCTCAACTTCTTTGATAGTCCATTAAGTTTAACATGCATTCTTAGATACTGTATGTTTACACTCGCCGTATTACTGCATGTTTCAAATATTATGATGGCTCGTCCCAAGCAGCACCAGTTGCAAATCCAGTATAGTCCAACACGCGTTCATAATTGTTGTCATAGAGCCGCAGCGCCGAGCTACGACCACGGCCTCGTTCTTCTCGATCCAAAGCAAACCGAACTCCATAGCCCGCCAGGATACCATCAAAATATAGCAATCCACAATCTTCGAAATTTCGTGATCCGTCCGAATTGGCACACGCCGAAATCCCTTCCGCTGTTCTTCCTTCGTCATCAAAGACATGGGCCAAGGCCCATGTCGCGACGCCTCCTGCCAATTTCTCGCCTTTTTCCATGGCAAAAGTTGCCAGCTGTTCCGCTTCGGCACGCCGCCCTCCAGCTGCCAATCCGACTGCAATCAAGGCCGAAGCCGTGTTGTATCCTGGAATACTAGGTCGTAAGATACCACCACGACGTTCATTCCAATAGGCAGCCACAGATCCTGCAGCTCTCAAGGCGGCCGACGAGTCGCCCACAGTATGGGCCAGATCCAGAGCCAAGCTGAGCGCCAACCCATCTCCCGGACATTTTTGCAAGTGTCTCAGTAAAATCACTAGCGCTCATCTATGATCGTGCCGCAGCAAACAGTCCAATACTTGCAGATGCGTTCGCTCTCGAGGATTCAGATGTTCGTCGTCCTTTTGGAAGGCAGCCTTGTGTGCCAAGGCCGACAGTTGGATCGGAGGGAGCCTTTCGACCCCTGACTCCACTTTGAGAAATTTATTGTTGGAGGAGCTCGTACACTCGAAGCTGCGTTTCCTCGAAGCTGCGTTTTCAAACTGCGTAAACTGCTTTTGAAGCTGCGTCAGTTTAGAAACGCAGCTTCGAAACTGCGCGCAGTTTCTCCTCATGAGCGTTCGGTTTTTTGCTGCTATTGTGACGCTTCGTGCACACAGAACACAAAACTTCCTTCCCCTGTATTTTGGCGAAGTCCACGCTGACCTGATAACTGCGCGTGCGACGTTACAGAAGCGAAGTCCTCCCGCGCCCCTGGTACCGGTATGTACCGGGACTTCTAAGGGCACCTCGAAGTACTGTAGCAAGACGGAAGGAGGACAGACACAACCACCCACGGACGAACACTCATAATACGACGGTCACGAAGGTGACCAGAGATACACCTGAGTTTTTTAAACTACTTACAGCAATTGCTGTTGTAACAACCTCAGATTTATGACTGTCGTGGGTACAACACCATTGTCTTCTGGTTCATTTGCACTTCGCCACTCTAGCACCGCTGCTAGGCGGGCGACGGACGGGCTTGTTCAATATCAGTACTTCAGATCAATCTGAATCGGTCTCGGGCTGACTAGCGCTCCGTTACCTGCCAAGTACGTGCTACTGACTTGTTAGATTACTAGAGCGCGGCGAGGTTCCACGTGGAGATGCGGAGGAACGACAAGGCGTGAGAGAGGCTGAGTCTGCAGGAATCCACGTATTCTCAAAGACTCTCGTTTTGTTCCGTTGGTCTCCCCGACCTCCAGGGATCTGTCGTGTGCAGGTAGGCAGGCAGACGGACGGACGGGCGCGCGCATCTTCTGACGTCACGAGAGTTCGAGATTATGATTTTGCGAAAAAATATTGCGAGCCGGCCGTTATTCCAAGAAAACGAGAGAAAAGAAGATCTTGCTTTATTGTCGCAATGCAATGATGAAAAACAAAGAGCTGATGGATGGTGAATGGTAAATAGACTCACTCCTGCCGCCATTATTGGCAGCATTTCGCTTATGCTGTTCATCTTATTGAAGTCATTCCGCCTGCAGCGCCCACCACCATGCCGTGCGTTCTCTCCGACTTTCACCAGAACGTCAGATTCTTGCAGAGTCTTGTTCTCGAAGCAGCAGCGGGTTCACCGAGCGATAGATCCAAAGCCAACAGCAGCAGTAGCAGTAATGCGAATCAGCATTACAATATTCGTCGTTGCCTTCGTCATATCCAAGGATTGATAGCAAGGGACGATTTTGTCTTGCCTGAAATCAGTGATGGGTCGTCGTCGCCGGGTGGTGGAACGAATCCTTTCTTTTCACCCGAACAGCAAGCCGCCGGCCCACTCGGCCACGAAGATTCTGCATGCAGTGCCCATAGGGGGCACGATACTGACGACAACAGCAACAAAAAGAAGATCTACAGGCATGTTACAGAAGATTTGATTACTCTGTTGACTATGAATTTTGAGGTAGTTGGAGATCCCAGCATTGCCCAACTCGTTCGCGACGCCATGGTACCCCGTGTCATTGGCTTGCTGGAGACCGCACCTTCCTTGATGCCCACGCAGCTTCATGATCTACTCCACCGTCTCTTGTTGCTTCTCAAAAAGGACTCAGAGAGCAGCAGAAGCGGCGGCAGTCGTAGTGAAAGTGAAGAGAATGATGTCCACCTGTTGCCTCTGTTGGAGCTCTTCAATCGACACGTCACGAATTATGAGCACCTCCACTCCGTCCTCAGCAACGATCAAGAACTGTTTGTGGCGCTGGACATTGCATTGCACTATCGAGAGGTGCATCACCACCACCATCAGCAAGCTATACAAGCACCACCTCCCCTGGCTCTTGCAATCTTGATCAACAGCTTGATTGAGTACTGGACATTTCACTGCCTCGCCGCCTCGTCTGGTGGGAATGGCGGCCGGCAGGGAAATAATGATGCAGACGACGACGACAACGACCCAAGGGATCTCAACACTTGGTTGCAATATCAGTTCTTGCAACAGCCTCAAACGATTGCATCTCCCGATATGTTGCGAAATGAAGTCGACGCCTACGTGGCAAATGTGGAACGCTACGGGACTCACTTGGTCGAGTCCACGCTCCGCTTGTTGGAGGAAGCATCGTCGCAATATTCATCAGGGGTGACAACCACCGGCCAAAACACGGCGACTTCCACAATCGTCAATGGCAACCAAGACGAAGAAGATCAGGATGTGATCATTCTAAAGTGTAAGTGAGACGTGCTGTCTGTGATCCAACGCTCGTGTTTCTGAATGGCGTCAATCAAATCTCACAACTACGTGTTTGCTTTTGGTTCGTATATACATGTAACCAATACCGCATTTCTGTTCCAGACGCCATGTTGGCCACCAGCTTTCTGGCGGCGATGCACACGACGACTTTTTCTCTCTACCAAGGCGGATCCAGTGCTGCTTTCGCGATGAGTCGTTCTCTTTGGCAAGAGTACGTCAACTTTCTGGTCCAAGGCCTATCATCCAATCCAAACGATGGTAGCAACGGTGATAGTAGCAGAAGAGATGGAACTTGCGGAAGTGTCACGATGAATGGCACGTCTTCCGTCTTTACCACGCGTCCAAGTGCGGAGGAACAGGTACAACTTGCGGTGGCCGCCACCGATACTTTGTGGCGTCTCGCTCAACTGCACTATCCGAACCGCAGCCCGTCCTCCAGTAGTAGTACTGGCAAAAAGGAAGACATTCCCCTCATTACAGCCACCATTCTGCGCCTTTGGAAGCACGCCACTCATTACTGGAATGAAAGTACTGTCGATTGGATCCGATATCAGTTGCAGTATTGTGGCAAGGATCTTGGCCATTCGCTACAAGCGATGATTCTCTCGTACATTTATTTTCCGCACCAGAATAGTATTGACTCCTATCCAAGAGAACCCGTGGAAACACTGATGGAATTGGTGCTTCATGAAAGTACCACCACAACATCTGCAAGTCGAGGGGATGTCGATCCCTGGAAAGGTTGGGTCGCGGAGCAACTATCGAATGACATGGGTCAATTTGTGGTATCTCCAGGTAGCCAGTAGAGGGCGGACTAAGGAAGAGGGGCTTTTGAAAGATCAAATAACATTGCAGCAAAGTGGTTGCATCCGTTCGTGTCCTAGACAATGGTCTTCGTGAAGGTTTCAGCACGTTTACAATAGCACACTTCTTCATGCCTAGAAAAGAGTCTCCCACAGGTGGATCAAAATCACTCATTGTCTCTCTAGAGTAGATGTACCTTATTGTTTTTGCGGGCTTGGCTCGGGAGAGGACGATTTGGAGGGTGAAGGGGAGGGGATAGTAGATTCCTCAGGAAAGCCGAGAGAATATTTGAGCATAAAATTGAAAATTGGAGTCTTGATAAAATCGGGCGTCAATCGCATGAGTGGTCGTAGAATGTCGCGACTAATGAGACCCGTGAGGGTGCCGCTGGTGGGTTGGCCCAATGCTTGCACCAATTCGGTAGCCCGCAGCAAGTGAATCAACCGAGAGAGGCGAGCATCATGTCGATTCTTCAGTTCGTCACGCAAAACATAGGGATCGAATGCCAAATCAGGGTAGTCGGGCCGAGATTTCGAATCCAAGCCTGTCTCCAAAGATGTTCGGAGAGCTGCGGCGCCTTCCATGCCGATAGTAAATCCTTGAGCTAGAATGGGATCGACTGTCATGAAAGCATCGCCCACAAAGATAATGGCAGGACCGTTCCCTGCGGCACGAGGTTTCTTGTCCCTTATCAGTGATAAAATTCCATTGAAGTTAGCCACGGGAGCCATAGAGTGTCTGTGTGCCAAGGCTCTTTCCATGATAATATCTTCTGGAGGAGTCGACTCCACAAGTCGACCAATGGGATCATGCCAGTCTCGAAATGCTTCCAAGAGTTTGTCGCGTCTTACTGCAGGATCCGGCTCCTGCCGAATACCGTCATCATCAATGGTAATGAACCAGACCTGCTGCTCTTTTCGAGTTGCATTCGACGGGAAAATCATTGGCACCGTCGCAAATCGCATACTTTTCCCTTCGCCCCACGTCTGAAAGGATTTGTCCATGTTGAGGTCTTCCATCGAAAGCGGCGAATTTCCTCGAAAGACTGTATATTCACGATCCTGGACGCCCGTGGCTTCGGCTTGGCCAGTCACCAACCAGCTCGTCGTTGCCTCTCCAGAAGCATGTCCGATATCGAGAGGACTGGACCCAGACATGGTGCCGCGAGAGCAAATGTGGCCACCATAATGTTTCCTAATGACCGAGTTCATGCCGTCCGCTGCCACAATCAAGTGATAGTCTCTCTCAGTGGGTTTCGAACGTTCCTTCAGCACAAGAGGTGCCGACCAAGGTTCAGTGGACTCTTCAAAAATCGAATCCACTCGAGAATTTGAAAGCAACGAAATGTTTCCTTTTTGTTCCTCGCGATGCACCGCTTTGCGCAACGCCGAGAGCAAGTCCTTTTCCCGTAAAAATAGCAAATCTGGCATGGTGCCATCCAGACGACTGGTTGCTAACCAGTGTCCTCTAGGAGTTCGATACCCCACATCTCGAACAAAGCACCCATGTTTGATCAAGTCATTGTAGACCAGCTGATGCGAATCCACGTCGGAGACACGGAACGGATCGAGTGCCGTACTCCAGACACCCACTCCAATGTCTCTACTACTATGACCACCTGCTTCAAAGACATCGATCGGTCCACTGATCTTTCCGGCAGAGACCAAGGGCGCTAAATGAAGGGCGACCGACAAGCCAGCGACGCCACCGCCACAAACGGCGACGCGGAGACGATCTCCATTTTTGGGGCTGGAAAAGAAACGCTGGTTGTGACGCAATATCCGCCTTTCAGAAGCAATGGCTCGGATCAATATATGTCGGGGCATTGTCGTTACTGCAAGTCGTTAGTTGTTTGTGTTATTATTGTGTGTATCCTGCGGGATGTTGGCAGACTGGCAGATTGAAGATGGAAGATGAAAAGTTAGTCATAAGAACAAAAGCTGTTCTTCTTGCACGAAATGAGAAGCCGCCGCCCAACGGAGATCTTTGCGGTGGAAGATGTCACGGGAATGTCACAAAAATAGAGTTAATCCATGTGCATTGGAATGGTAATTATTGATTTCTCTTGAAGTTTGTTCTGTACGTCAACCGTAAATGGATCGGACACGCCAGAAGCGCGGTAATCCAAAACTCTCGCATGCATCTTGAAGAATCTTGATCATCGTGATCAGTTTTGAATTTTGGTAGACGACTAGTGCGACTGATTCATTCATTCTAGCCAAGAAGAACCCCGCCCCGTCTGTTTCAAAAGGAAAACTCTCTACTTCTTTTATCTCTCTATTACCACTAGATATTCGTACAAGTACCGTAGAGAGAGAGAGAGAGAGAGAGAGAGAGAGAGAGAGAGAGAGAGAGAGAGAGAGAGAGAGAGAAGAGCTGGATTTGCCTTTGAAGATGCTGTAAAGTAAAATGAGGTTGGGTTGGGTCCTCGATGGGTCCATAATATGAGTACGGTAAGTGAGTCAGGTTAGTCATCCACTTTTCGTCTGTCCATCTCCCGAAGAGCAACCCCGACCAACAAAACGCCAAACGACGAACCTTCATTATTTTTTCTCGTTTCTC
This sequence comes from Nitzschia sp. pyKryTriq1, assembly GCA_956465555.1. Lineage (NCBI taxonomy): Eukaryota > Bacillariophyta > Bacillariophyceae > Bacillariales > Bacillariaceae > Nitzschia > Nitzschia sp. pyKryTriq1. The sequence continues at coordinate 1,267,002 of OY101123.1, read as the reverse complement.
GTTTTCTTTCCCGCCAATTCTATTTCTTGTCTGGCGACAATCTTCTTGGACTATTCTTACCGGTATTGATTATTGTGCTTTCTTGTCATTCAACTCCCAACAATCATGTCCGCCTCCTCCTCTGAAGAAGATTCTGATAATGAAATCGGCCAAGACGAGCAGCAGGAACGCCCCTCCAAGAAAATCAAGACAGCCTTTAATGCTGGGAATGCTCTCTCATCGACTCCCTTGGATGTGAGCTCGGAGAGTACTGCCGTCTTCAAAAAGTCCAAACAGCCACCGTTCATCGTGCTATTGGATCAAGCTACCTTGGAGACCGTCAAGAATAAGCGGGGCATTTATGAATTACTCAACTGCGACGATCATCGCGAGTTGTGCAAGAGGAAGCTTCGAGTCGATCCCAACTCCTTTCGACCGGATATTCTGCACCAGGAATTGCTGGCTCTCTTGGACAGCCCTTTGAACAAGGCAGGTCTTCTCAAAGTATACATCCATACAAAGACCAAAGTCTTGATTGACGTGCATTCGAGTATCCGTATTCCCCGTACCTACAAACGTTTTGCCGGTTTGATGGTCCAACTTTTGCACAAGATGAAAATCAAGGCGGGCAATGATTCGACAACCTTGCTCAAAGTGATCAAGAATCCTTTTTCACAACATTTGCCACCTGGTACACGATGCTATGGATTCTCTTGTGAAGGAACCTTGTACTCACCGATTACGTTGCCCAAGACGATTGTCGGTGTGGACCCAGAAGTTTCGGCAAATCAACCACCGACGTGCTTGGTGGTGGGAGCCATGAGCACCGGTCATATCACCATTGAAGACCATCCCTATATTGAAAAGATGCTGAGTATCAGTAAATATCCTCTGAGTGGAGCCTCGGCTTTGTCTCGAGTCATGACTGGTATCGAACACCACTGGGGAATTGTTTAGGTTCAGTAGTTCGTTCAAAAAGCAAATTGGCGATGCACATAATGTGAAAGGAAGTGCTCTTGCAAATGGAATCACTTGGGCTTGGTTGGGTCGGATGACATTGTTCATAGCTTCGGCTGGACGGACAACCCGCCCTTTTGCCGTCTTTCTGTCTTCAGAGAATCGTTAACAAGCATCTCCTGCACCATATCTCTAGAATTTACTTTGGCGACGGTTACAAAGTAGTATACAGCATAATCAGTCCGGTTGCAGTGAAATGATCATTGCAATAATAGTATATTGATACAAAATATGTTGATTTCGCATCCGATACCATCCTCTTCGAACCGTACTGCTGTACCTATGTGTGCCGGTAGACTCGTACTTCATCATCGTGAGGATGTCGCCCGCCATATCTGTGGTCGTCCCAGTCCACTCAGTCGTGTGCTAGTCATGAGCTGAAAGCCTGTAGTTCGCACTAAATACATCATGATCCCCATCAAACGTGACATCTTCTTCTTGCGAAACGATGTTCTGTTCTGAACATCTCAGTTGTTTTGTGTCATTGTGTGTTGACAACCTCCTCAAGAAATCCTTCTTTGTCGACCGAACACCATATCCTTTTTGACACAACAATCATGCTTCGCCAAGGCCGGCTCATTCTTCGTCATCGCCCATTGATTCTTCGCAATGGCATCCAACAATGTCTCGGTCGACATCGGTATCTTTCGTCGCCGTCGACCGTTTCAGAGGGAGCCACCATTGGATTTTTGGGCCTAGGAAATATGGGTTTCCCCATGAGTATCAACTTGGCGAAATCCAATAATGTTGTGGTCTATGACCTGCACCAAAGTGCACTGGCCAAAGCAAACGAACAAGGAATTGCGTCTGCCGGCTCGATCGAACAAATGGCAGCCGATACGCACACCTTTGTCACGATGCTGCCGGGTGACGCGGCTGTCGATGCCGTCATGAAACAAATTCTAGGAAATTGTCGAGAAAACTCCACAATCATTGATTGCTCGACGGTGAGTCCGACCACTAGTCGATATTGGAACGATCTTTTTGGCGTGGAAGGCCACTTGTTCGTGGACGCACCGGTTTCCGGTGGGGTGAAAGGTGCAGAAAACAAGACGTTGACATTTATGGTAGGAAGCGACGAAGCCACATTGAAGCATCGTGTTCAGCCCGTGTTAGAATGTATGGGTCAGCGAGTCATTGCCTGCGGTGGCCCGGGAGCGGGTGCTGTCGTAAAACTATGCAACAATTTGGCGTTGGCTGCACAGATGGTAGGAATTTGTGAGGCCATGAATTTAGGAGAGGCACTGGGAGTCGACCCGGTAGTCTTGGCAGATGTTATGAATACATCGACGGCAAAATCATGGAGTTGCGAGGTCAATAATCCCCATCCAAAGGTAGCCGCTCTTGCCAACTCGCCAGCGTCCAAGGACTACGTGGGTGGATTTGGCTCGCGGTTGATGCTAAAGGATCTGGGCCTGGCAGTATCAGCTGGATCAGAAGCACATGTTGCATTGCCCTTGGGAAATGCTACCAAAGAACTATATCAACTAGCGGAAGCACGAGGTCTCGGCGACAAGGATTTCGGTGTGATATTACAATTTCTGAAAGGCAAGTAGATGTGTTGCTGGAACCCCTGGACGACCAGTAGACTTTTCTCGTCGGTATCATACATAATACATAAGTCATACCGGTAGTAGGTGAAAGAGAGTTTACCGTCAGCTAAAATTGTAGCTGCGTGAACTGAAGTACAGTAGTAGGAACGAAGAAGAGTCGAGCTTTACGATAGAGATAATGTTCTCTCTCTCTCTCTCTCTCTCTCTCTCTCTCAGTACAAGCAATAGTCCACCCTAGGTAGTAGTATTGTAGATTTCACTACTACAGTACTCAAACATGACTGCCCGCTGGATCATGCGTATTATCGCGCATTTTAGGGCTGTGACATTACTAGCCTCAAATGGACTCAAAAACTCGCTTCTCGTACTACCGTAGCCCTCTCTACATACATAGATCACTTTTGACACAAGTCTTTCAGTACATCATTCGAAGACTCCGCAACCGACACCGCACTAAATTCCTACGTCTTCGCACCGTAGTAACTCTACGTAGCCAACGACCATGATGACCCGTAAAAAACCAACCAAGACCAAATCGGTCCCGAAAGTAACGTCCGCAACACCCCGCAGAGGTGCAGATAGCAAACGTCTCAAAGGACCTATTCCGACAAAGCACAAAGACGATGATGATGTTTCCATTGAAAGAGAAAGGATTGAAAATCAGCCCAAAAGGAAAAATCCTACTTCGATCAGAAATAGGATGCATGCGAGGCTGCATTGGTTTAATCAACTAGCTACTAGCTTACGAAGGAGTACGAGATCTCCAACGGTCTAGTCACACTCGGCTGCGATTGTCAATCCGGACTGCAATCCATTTTCCATTGGTTATTATTATTATTACGATCTGTATATTACGACATTGCCATCTTGGTTTGGCAGTGAAAGGGCCATGCGAGTGGTTCGTTTCAACACGTTTCTTCACAGGTGTCAATTCGTGACTGAACGCGCTTACGTGTTATGTACGAGGTACGGGCGAGCGGGCGATGGGCAGACTTAACGCACAAATTCGAGCAAGAGTGAGTCCATTTGCGCCGCTAGCCTGCCTGGTACATATCGTGTACACTTCATACCAGGAGGAGGAGCAGTCACGAGTGCGCTGGCGCGACGTAATTATTTACGCTGAATGACGCACTTTTAGAAGGCAGCTGGAGCAGCCGCTCCAAAGCAAAGAATAGCCCCATGTTCTCCGCGCTTGTTCTTCGCTTCCCACTCCAATAAGAGTGTCCGACGCTCTTCTCGTTTTCTATTCCCCGCCAGGAGGATCAAGCTTCAATTTTAACAATTATTATCGAAAAAGGACGGCAAAAACGGGAACTTCCTTCAAGCAGGGGTCCATAGCGCGCGAAGAGCTCAGTCTGAGCTCTTCGCGCGCTATGGACCCCTGCCTTCAAGTCACCACAAAACAACAAAAGCCCGTCAAACCTCAAAGAAAATAAAAGCATTCATTCGTATCCAGATTTTAGAAGACAGAGATGACTTCTTCCTCACTACTTGTATCAGCAGAATCCATCTATTCGAAACATCGATCAGCTTTCGATCCACATTCGTACTTGATCGCTTCTCAAACAACCTCTCGGGGAGGAGATCCACACAACAACATGCTGTTCATTGTGTCCTCTGCCGTTGTTGTCATCGCAGCAGCGGCAACAACTGCTGTAAGAAAGATTCGGCAGGAGTATGTCTTCGTTGACTGCTGAGCATGATTTGAACGTATAATTCATCGTCGGTTGTGGTTTCCCTGCCCTTCGACGTGAAGAAGTGCCGCCGTACACGTACCAGGTGCACAATATCATGATCACCCGACCCCGCCAACGGGTCTATGGACCAACAGCCTCTTGAATGCAGGCCTGAAGACGACAACTACCAGAGGTCCAACAAGATCTCAATCAAGGATTCACAATATTCTTCATATTGGCGCCCGAGAGAAATCCCACAGTTGGCCTCCGCCATAACGTTCTTGGTTCAAAAAGGCTTCTTCCTCCTTCACCCCAAGCGCATCAACAGTCAAATATTGTGACTTTTTCGTCTATGTGACGGAAGATTTTACAGAAGTAGAGCTAGATCTTACATTATTTTAGATTTGATCATTGTTTAGACTACAGAGAGAAAGAGAGCTAGTGGACTGGCAGATACGCCAGAAGCCACACGATGGCTTTGTTAGTAGTTGTTGTTAGCGATTGACGGGACTCGTGGATTCGTGACCAACATCACCCACCACCCACCCATCACGCATCCGTCCGCTCATCCGACGAGGTGCGGATGATGGACTACAAACAGCAGCAGAGTAATAATAAAAGGACGATAAAAAGGAAAACACTAGTACTACAGGTGTCATCATCATCGGCATTGACATGACCCCCTACTGTGCTGCTCGGGGATGAGAGGTTCATGTGGACGACGTCAAAGAACAAGTGCCACACCAATCACACCATACATCATCATGTGCCAAGCCCAGCTTGCGTCCTTTGACCGGCAGCCAATTCTGAATAGGCTCTACGTGGTCACGTCGGCCTTATCGGTAATGATGGTATTTTGGATTTTGATTGCACCATCGTCTTGGTTAGTCGGAAGGTCTAAACTTCATGACAATATTATCTTTTCCTTCATGGACCCTGATGGGCCGACACCTCCACAAATTTTGAACAAGTACGCTGGTCACACAGCCGTCCACCTGATGCACATCCTTCCCGGTGCATTATGGGCGGGCGCGATTCCCCTCCAATTGCATCCGACACTTCGGAAAACACGGCCACGACTTCATAGAATTTCGGGTTACGTATTCATCCTGACATCGTTGGTGATGGGTGCTGGAGTCTTTCTCATTATCAAACGAGATTTGCTCTTTGAGAATTACTTTGACGTGGACAAGCCCGACATTTTCCCCTCCAAGCCGTTTCTGATCCTATTGACATTCTATTTCATGGGTACATCTCTTGCGGCGCTCAAAAGTGCCAGGGATCGAAAGTTTGCCGCACATGAGAAATGGATCGTCCGCCATATTTCCAGTGGGATTTGGGTTGCCCTTCAAAGAGTATTGATTAGTACAGTCTATCAAGCTATTCACAGCTCCAGACCTGTGTCTCCGGAAAAGCAAAAGAATGCTTTCAAAGTTTCCGGTATGATTGCAGCGTGGATTTGCCTCGGTGCGGGAGAATACGCCGTCTACTTGCTGGAGCAGTCTCGAGGAACAAAGAGGAACAACAACAAGCCTCTTCGTGCGAAGCAGTAGACATTGGGGAGCTGGTGGGCGGTTGTTATATGCTTGATATCCTGATTCATCCAAATGATACAATGTAAGAAGACCACCACATATTTGTGTAGTAGAGCCTTATCAATGCTTCTGGAAGGTGTCTTATATATCATTGGGGAGTTGATGGAAAAAGGGTTCTCGTGGGGAGATAGAATATTGAAATTAGACGTGTAGTATAGACGTCCGTCAGTCGTGCTGAGTCCAAGCGACCTTGGATCCATGTTACTATCAGCTAGCGATGATCGATGCCAGCATGACAGCAGCACCTGTGTTTTGACACCACACAACAATCCACCATGACGGATCCAGAGGACGATTACCTCAGCAACCTAATAGTCGATAGGTCGGCACAGTCGCCGTCAAGTGGTACCCCGCCTGGCTCTGGATTGTGCCTACTGCACTTGATCACACAGAAGTAGTAGCAATAAGTGAAACTATAATATCTGAGCGGAGATATCAAGTTGAGACACGTGACGAGTCACGAGTAGAAGTCAGGCCGGCAGACGTGTCACATGAGACAAGAGGTAGTCTACAATAATATTATGGCTTGCCATAATATTGTACCTCTTGCATGAGACGTCATCTTCTGCATGCTGTTACAGTACTTCACCGACCGCCGAAGCGTTCACTTCTTGAGCTCGAGCGATGATGACTAACTCGATTCCCCGCTTTTAGTTGCGTTCGTTGCTTCGCGCTCAGCACATTGCGTGCGAGTAGGACCTACACAAGTACTGTACCGCTACTACGGTATTACTGGAACTCCTACACGAAGTACACAACACACAAAACACACAAATACTGTAGCACGAGGCACGAGCACATTGAACATAAAGCAAGACCATTATTAGCATTCTGTTCTTGTTGTGGAAGTATCAAGGCAAGGCGACAAAAAACAGGGTATTCATTCTACTCGGACAGGCACCACATCGGCTCGCCGCTCGACGATGAAATCGCAAGAGCCATCGCCTCATGATGCCACCGCCGCCGCTTCTGAAAGAAGCATGGCTGAGAAGAAAGGAGCGATCGAAGATCTTCTGGATTCTCTGGGCTGGGACGGCCAAGTCGGCCAAATGGCGCAGATTGACATCAACATGCTATTGACAGATGACCGCAAGGAGCTTCGCCAGGATTTGTTGGATCACTACATTGGTACTCTGGGAGTCGGCAGCGTCTTGAACAATCAGAATAAATTCGATCCCTTGTGGAAAATGAAAGATTTTAGGACGGCCGTATTGCAAGTGCAGGCGACGGCGGAGAAGTTTGGACGCCCTCCTGTCATTTGGGGTCTCGATAGCGTACACGGCGCCAATTATTTGTATGATACAATTATTACGCCCCAACCAATCAACTTGGCCGCCTCTTTCAACGCATCTCTATCGTATCAAGCCGGCTGGTGGGCTAGTCGAGATACCCGACGAGCCGGTATTCCGTGGCTCTTTAGTCCCCTCTTGGGTCTGAGCTGGAATCCTTTTTGGTCCCGTGTCTACGAGACCTTTGGAGAAGACCCGCTTCTAGTAGGGAAAATGGCACTGGCCATGACGCAAGGTATTCAAACCACAGTGGACCCGAATGATAGCCATTCGAATTCGACCATCATTCCATCTCGTGCCGCCGCTTGTGGCAAGCATTTTGTGGGATATTCCATGCCCCGTAATGGACATGATCGGGCTCCGAGTTGGATCCCTACACGGCACTTGTATCAGTACTTTGTACCACCGTGGAAACAAGTCGCGGATATTGTGGATACCGTCATGGAATCTTATACGGAAATCGATGGAGTCCCCAATGTGGCGAATCGTCAAACTTTGAATCGTTTGTTGCGACATGAACTGAACTTTGAGGGAATGCTGGTGACTGATTATCATGAAATCTTTAATCTAGTCGAATGGCATCATACCGCCAAGGATCGAACAGATGCGATTGTTCAATCTTTGTCCGAAGGGAGCGTCGATATGAGCATGATTGCCAATGAACCCCAAGACTTTTTCGATGCCTACCAAACACTGTCATCATCGGAGTGGAAGGAACGGGTACGAACAAGTGCTCGTCGTGTTTTGGAACTTAAGCAAAAACTTGGCATGTTTGAGGAAAGCTTCACCATGACCATGGAGGAAGCGGAAGGGCCCGGACATTCCCCTCGCGATGTCGAGCTCGCGCTGGATATGACACAGCAGTCAATCGTTTTGGCCAAAAATGAGGGCGAAATTCTGCCGTTGGACTCGAGTGAGCATCTTCGCGTTTTGGTTACGGGTCCGACCGCCAATGAGAAATCTTTCACAACAGGTGGATGGACTTGGCAATGGCAAGGCGCTGATTCCAACATTGAAGATCGATGGTTTACGTACGGATCTACAATAGTCGAGGCCTTGAAACAAGAAGAAAATTGGCAAGTCTCGTATTCGTGTGGAGTAGATATTTTGGGACGTGATTGTGACTCGTCGGGCGATTTTGGGGTAATAGAGGCAGGCGATCCCGGTGTCATGGACAAACTGAAAGGATGGGTCGGTTGGAATGGCCAAGAACCCGAATTGAGCGTTGAGCGAGCCATGAATTTGGCCGCAAACCAAGATGTTGTTGTCATTTGTGTGGGCGAAGAGAATTATACGGAGAAGCCTGGGGATATTCGTAGCCTAAGGTTACCGGACGGGCAGTATGAATTGGTTGTAGGGCTGAGAAAAGCTTCCCCAGATGTCAAAATTGTGCTGGCGTACTTTGGTGGTCGCCCGAGGCTCTTGGCAGATATTGAGGTGAGACATTGCGCTACATTTCGTCTTGTTGCAAGCGCTAGTTCTCACAATAAGGTGCACCATTTCGTTATGATAGCCTCTTGTGGATGCCGTCTTTTTGGGTTTCTTGCCAGGCCCACTAGCAGGAGAGGCACTTGTCGATTTGCTAACAGGCCGTGCCAATCCCAGCGCAAAATTACCCATCACCTATCCAAAATACGAAGACGGTGGAGGCATTCCCTATTTGCATGCTGTTTCGGACATGTGTACCAAAGATACAGGAGATGTACTACCGCACTGGGACAATACCTTGTGCGAGGTACAATGGCCATTTGGTCACGGACTTTCGTATTCAAACTTTCAATATGATACCCTCCACCTTAGTACGAATGAGCTTCGCGTGGAACGAGGATCGGAAAGCAGTCCAGCAAAATTGACAGTGTCAATCAAAATCGAGAATGCAAGCAATGTACCGGGAGCGTTCGCCGTGATGATTTTCACCTTTGACAGCTACCGATCAACAACTCCAGAATACAAGCGACTCCGCGCGTTTGATAAAGTGTGGATGGAAGCCAATTCGTCTCAAGACCTTACTTTTACCATTCCAATCGATGATCTACGCTTCGTTGGTAACCATAACGAAAGACACTACATCCTCCAAGACGACATGGAGTTCGTGGTGGGCCTTGGTCCCGAAGTCAATTGCCGGACCACTCCTGAAGACAAGCGATGCTCTGCACCGGTGCGTATCAAAACGGATTCCGACTACGTGGGAGCATGCGAAGCCGCGTGCAACCTGTGGGCTTCGAGCGGATGCGCCCGACATGTCGGGCTAGGAATGGATGATTGTTGGAGAATGTGTTCGTCCATTCATTTCGAAGACAATTTGGAGAAGAACAACGATGGATGGTAAGCCCCGGATTCTGGCGTCCTAACGAATATGTTTTTTGCCTTGCTCGGAGCGCTCACCTTGTCGATTTTGTGCCGCCTACTACTAGGGGATGGAACTACGTGGACTGCATGGAATCAGTGGTTTGGGCGGATTCCTTTAATCACCAACAAGACTGCTGGAAACTGACAACTTTTTGTCGCGACGTTCTGTCCACACCCGGCATGGACGAATACGGCCACGGTGTAACACCCAACGCCTTTCTTTTCCAACAAAACAATACAGCAATTCTCGCTCTTGCGGTGTTCTCAGGAGTGTTAGCCTCTATCATGGTTGCCGTGGCAATGCGAGGTGGCTGTCGGAAACAGAAAGATGAGTACGGCGACGTCCAGTTCAGTGCCGTACATACCCATGAATTGATGATCAATTGAACGTGCCTATTTTTGCATGGCTAGATAATAATGGAGAATACGTTACATCTATATCAGTCATTTGAGTAGATGCCAAATCCTACTCTAATAATAGACGATCTATAGTACCTGCTTCCGTGCTGACTTTTGGGCGTGGCTTCGAGGATCCAGCAAGATGTTTCGATATAGCTTCGACGAGATTTTCTTGTCCTTCGTGAATAATGGCAGTACTCCTTTCTTTCTGTGGTCAAGAATCGTCCGCACTTTTCCTTTGGTATAGAAAAAGTCCAACTTTACGACACCCAGACGGGTACCGAAGTCTTTCTCAAAAAACTCCACGCACGCTCCTTCGCAACTGCCAGTGAAGGACCATTGAAAAGATGTTGGGTCTGGATAAATATCGTAGCTCACACGACCTGTGCGTTTGTATGTGGGACGCTGGCCATTATACCGCTCTCCAAAGGCTGTGGCCGGATCTTCCTCATCAACAAGGATTGGTTCCTGGAGCATATCCTCAAACGATTGACCCGATTGAAAGCACCCTTCACAGAAATCGATATCACATTGGACGCAACACCCTGCTATAAACTCGGTAGTTATCGTTCTGGAACAGCAGTCACATTCGATGGAGGGCGAGGAACTGAGGCCATCACGGTCTTGCAGGTATCGCCTTCGTCGGTTCGTCAGAACACGGCACAGAGGATGTCCAAGGGAACAACGTTCGTTGGTCACGCTCATCGTCATTTCACTCATCGATACAGAAGCCGTAGCATCCAATTCAATATCATTATTTTGTCCTTCATCAAGTAACTCCTCGATTGGAATTCCAGATTCAAAACATTCTGCACAGAAATCCAGATCGCAGCTCTTGCAGGACCCAGTAATGAATTCCTCATGAATGTCGACACCACAAGCGTCACAAGCAATCGGAGGCAGCATGCTAGCAGGTAAATTTTGTTCCTCTTGAATCACTCGCTGACGTTGTGCCAACAGTACTCGATTGAAACAGTGTCCCGATGGACAAAAGCGAGCATTTCGTCCGACCTTGATGATGGAATTGGTGGCTTTGACGTTTTGCTTGGCCACTTCGGCCTTGGCTCTAAGCGAGGTTATCACCTCACTTGGTCGACGCGACATGATAGGCTCTAACTCAAGCAATTAAATCTTCTTTCTACCTGCAGCTGGATTTCAAATACTTCGATGTACTGTATAATATTGAATATATCGGCGATGGCGATGGAATACTTTAGAGGAGTGTCCCACAACAACAAAAACGAGAAATATTTTTTATGGGAAAGGATGAACGCGAGGCGGGCCATCAAAATATGAGCCGTCATGGCGCGGAGCCGGCGTTCTCACATTTTAACGGCGATATCCGGGTCTCCAAGAAATCAGTCGTGGACGCGTACACGTACGCGTGGTCGGGTCCGCATCGCTGACGTCAAGTATCTTGTGCCGAGAATTCGACTACGACGACTTGACGGTTTAAAATTCTCCGGCGGCACAAACAAATACACAGCAGGAATATGCACGCTTGAAGAACGATCATGTGCGTCATCTTTCGGATAGGAGAAAGAGCGAAACGCGAAAGGTAGAACGTCGAAAGATATGTTCTTCTCATTCTTCCATCTGACACTAACTGTTCTTTGCTTCTGAAACACAGAACGACAGAGCAAACTGTTATGATCATTTCTTGTGTACTAGACTACCATAATCATGAAGACAGCGGCAGTAAGATCCTTAGTCTGCTGCCCGTGGACGATCATTTGGGCCTTGGGCGCATGCTCTGTTGAGGGATTCTTTGTTTCTCCCTTGGATTTGATCCGCCAACGGGATCATGACTCAACTACATTTCTGGCTTTGGCTTTGGGCGGCAAGGGCGGAGGGGGGGGTCGAGCGCCAGGCACCATCGACAAATTGGGGGAGCAGGAAAGCACTTGGGCACCCACGCCGTGTCAACCAGAAGAGGCTCGTTTGACCGTGGTGCAAATCACCGATACCTATACATTGGAGCACTTGCCATCTGTAAAGACGCTGTTGCAAGATATTCGAGCCAAATCGAAAGGATCCGCTGTTATTAGCTGCATGACCGGTGATTTTCTTGCTCCGTATTTATTGTCTTCGGTGGATCGAGGGCAAGGCATGATGAATGCCATGGCGAAAATTCCCATTGACTATTTAACATGGGGGTAAGTGGTCGTATCGTTCATCTATTCGCAGAGGTTCGATTGGTCTTGATGTCTGACATTTTGTCTGTTCCGTTTGTGACTATTAGAAATCACGGTAAGTCGTGGTCGTGTCGGTTTGGAAACGCAGGGACTCGGCGCTATTGTTGTCTCACATGGTTTTAACTCCCACGTTCTGTTCGATTACTATACGCAATAGAGGTACGTTCCAAGAGTTTACATCGTTGTCCAAGAAGAATTATCGAATTAGCCTCATTGTGGTTTGTTTTCGCAAAAGGCCGATATCAATCACAAAACTGTGTGCCGGCATGTTCGTAACTTCCCGGGGACGTGGTTGAACTCCAATATGTTGGATCACGAAGCGATGGACCATCAAAAGGAATTTGACGTAGTAGAAGTCACGTCACCGGATGGTTCCAACAAGCGCAAGGTTGGCCTCGTAGCAGTACTATCGAATGATCCCAAACTCTACGAACAATTCAAGGCCCCTGGTGCGTTTGGAGGAGCTACCATCGATGATCCCTGGAAAACATTGGAGCGATTGAAGATTCAATTAGAAGGGCCCAAATATTCTTGCGATACAATAATTCCAATGCAACATACCTACGTTCCCGATGACCATAAAACCTGTCGCATGTTTGATTTTCCAGTTCTCTTATCGGGCCACGATCACCACCGAGTTGATGAAGTAATTGATGGAACGAGACTACTGAAACCAGGAATGGATTCGATCTATGCGACCGTATTGGAGTTGATATGGCCAAATGCTCAAGCTATTGGACGGGAACCGATCGTTCGGGCAACTTTTGTCAAGACTTCGGATTGGGAACCTGAACCAGAGCTGGCAGAAGAATGCGAACGAGCATATGATGCATTGGAGCCCTTGCGAAATACGGAACTAGCACGTGTGCCGCCCTCCTTTGAACCACTTTCTTCCGTCAACAGCCGGGGCCAAGTCACCAGTATGGGACAATACCTCTGCACACTACTGAGATCCTCTCTTAACGTTTCGCGTCGACAACGATCTAACTTTGTTATTGATGCCGTGTTGTTGATGGGAGGAAATATTCGAGGCGGCACCGATTATCCAAAAGGTTCTTACTTTTCTCTAGAAGCCTTGGAGGCAGAGATTAAGAGTGACGAGGTCATTGCGGTAGTACCCATGCCTGGCTGGCTATTAGCGGAAGGCATCCAGGCCACCCATATGGGGGACCCCATACCTGGATGGATGCAGTACGACAATGGTGTCATCGAAGACTTTACTCAAGTTCCGCCAGTGGTGACGCAAGTTCGTGGTCGACCCATCATTCCTGATCAAATTTATCGGGTAGCGACAAAGATTTCTGATTTGACGAACGGGCAGTCGCCCCCATTAACCAAGTACTATCAAGAACACCCCGAACTATTGCCACCCAAAGGAGCATACGCCAATATCCAAGCCGAGCTCATGAGTTATTTCGCTCGAAATCTTTGGAGAAGAATCTGGGACAGTCTTTCCCAGAAGATCGACGCGGAATGTAATGTCGAGTCTATAGACGACAATGGAAATGATCTTTCGGAATGTCAACCGGAGGCTCGTTTGGAGACTCTAGATGTCGACCGGGATGGGAAAATCAGCGTATCGGAGATCCAAGATGCTTTGGACGACCTAGTCGGCCTGTCGGTGGACAATCGGGAATTAACGGTGGCACAGTTTGTGCACGATTTTGCTGATACAACGGGAAACGGAGAAGTCACCCTGGATGATATGCGAACATTTTGTGACGAAATGTCCGAGATCCATGAGCGAGATCAGTGGAGATTGGCGTTCAAGAAGCAAGCAGTGGACCGAAAACTCGTAGAAGATTCGACAACGACGAGGTAGGGCAAGCCCGTAGAAGGCAAAAACTCGATATATAGTCAGCAAAGCATATCGAATGAAAGAGTCTCTACTTGTTTTACTCATAGTAGTAGTATAGTCTACTCCTTTGCTACTCTCTTTAGCTTTTAGTAGAAGTAGCAGGAGTAGGGCGTAGTAGTTACCCGGGCAAAAACACGTATGAGTACATCCAGTATACCGGTACCAGGTACAGTACCACTTGTACTTTTGCCAGGTACTGGTACCAGGTCCAGGTACCGGTACCGAACTGGAGACAAGGTACACCATGACGGAACATGCAGAGCTCTCGATTGCAAGTTGTATTTCCTACCAGTGTGAATAATGTACTTTTTAATAATCACGTGTAGATCATCATCATCTTTCTATCTAAGGATCACCTGAAATGGAAAACCAAAAGTTTCGTGTAGTGTTTCTTGCTGCCAATGGAGGGATCGCCATGTGAATCCACAGTTCCGCAATGGCTTCTAGATTTCGAGCATAGCGAATAGGGCCTACGTAGAAAGGTTTGAATCCAACACCCGCCACAACCGCTTCTGCGATCTTTCGGGAGGCTTCATCAGGATCTCCAGCGATCATCATGTCCTTACCCAAAGCATATTTCATGTGCTCAACACCCACGGTATTGAAAGTTTTGTAGACTTTGGCTGTAGGCAAGGCTTCCGCCAAAACTTCGCCACCCGAAGTTGTCTTGCCCCAACGAACATTCAATCCTTCTTGAAAGGGTCCCACAGGATTGGTGGCATCAATAACGACTTTGCCCGACATGTCTCCTAGGCTCTGGGCAAACGCTTTGATACCCTCGTCATCAGCGATACCTGGAGTCGCCAAAACAATCACGTTGGCGGTTTGGAGTGCAGCGGCCATGGCTTCGACTCTCAACTCAGTCAAGTTTGACTCTTTCAATTTGGATTCGGTTTTGGAGGGATCACGTGCGGCAATAACGACCTCCTTGCCATTGTCCGAAAGGGCTTTGGCTAGAGTCGTGCCGACACTACCACCTCCCAAATTGCGATTTTGGTCATGATCTTGGTATTCGTTCTTGTGTTTCTTACAACAAGAAATTGAAAATAACGCAATGACAAGTAAGAGAAAGACCAAATGCTTTCCAAGTGCGTTTGCTTTTTTATGACCAGTGGAAAAGCAAAGATCTTATTTTCGCTTTTGGAGGTGCTGTGTTCTCATGTCGTACCCGGTAGTCGTTTGAAGAAGGATTTCCTTTTTGTTCTGTTCCGTATGTATGTTCCGTGAACAGTTTCGAACAGCCCAGATGATCGACGATGATCCTCCACTCTTTAGCTATCGGCTGACGCACAGACTGGGGGACCTTTGGGGGTGGGGCAGGCGCCAACCAGCCCTCAACTCTCTCGGACATTCTAGACCGATGAATATTAGTGTATATAAAACACAGTTTTTCAAATCCGTTGGCCTAAGACCCTACTCGACTTCGAACTGCGTAGCTGTTCTCCGTCTTTCGGGTCACCCTTCGGTACATCACCTTGCCTCGTTCTTCAAAGGTGCAAGGGATGGTGGGCGGGTTTTTTAAATCTATTTCTGCTAGTAAAACTCAAAGTCGGAGTGATGTTTGCTCAATCGATGATCTTTCAAAATCGTTGATGTCATGCGATATGCATGCGCTGCATCGGTTATCGATCCCGATCTTTGTGGAGTCGGTGTCAAACTTCGCAACGTTTTCTCGGATGGGCTCTCCCTCTGAGTTGGTGGTCGCCATAGCTATGGCATCGAATGCCATTAGCCTTGCTGGATGCCATCTTGGGGGTCGACACCAGTAGTAGCCTTCCCTGTATCTGTATTGGTGGGGTTCAGTCTCATCGACTTTCCTTTGTCCCAGTCGTATGTATTAGAACAGAACGCGCCGTGTACCTATAGTATCTGGCTACGTAAAAGCACAGGCACATAATGGTATTAGCGTGTTTCTAAAAGGCAACGAAGCCCCATATTTAGAGAATAACTGCGTCACCCTCTTATCGGAGTACCAAATCCGAGACCATGGTTATATTCTCGATTCGACCTCTAAATACCATAGCGCTCGTACACCAACCGGATATGGAATGCAACGTTTCGACTTCAACGAAACGGACGGTCTGTCCTTTCATCGGTGAATGGGTTTCGAATCGGATTATTCTTACAAATATGATGATGATGATGATGACGACGATCGACGATGAGAGACGACATGCATGAAGATGCAACACGTTGGACGACTGACAAAACGACGGCCGCGACGGATGCCACTCAACGAGCAACGAAGTCCACAAAACTGCACTGCAAGCAACATGAGATGGGCATCAAATAATGGGGCACCTCCTTTTGCCGGGCTGTTGTACGTGCTTTTGTCATTGGCGACCATCACCACCGCGGAACAAGCTTATCCCTTGGGTTGCTCCACCAAAGAATCCAAGTACTATGATTTCGAAAGTTTCCCTTTTCCACCGGAAAATATTCCTATCAAATCGACAGAAGATTACATGCTGGTACGCCGACTAGGTGCTGGGAAATTCAGCGATGTCTTTGAGGCGGTCGACGTCCAAGTCGAAAAGCGTCTGAGGGCTGGTAAAAACAACAATAATGAGGCACTCGAAATTGATGAGCGAACATTGGTGGTGCTCAAATGTCTCAAACCCGTCGCCGAACGCAAGGTCAAACGAGAACTCCTCGTATTACAGCACGCCTCCAAACTACCCAATCTGGCGCGATTAATTGCAGTGGTCGTCCCAGCCGAATATAATGACTCATCCAAAAAGTATCACCTCCAGACCATGCCATCACTAGTTTTGGAGCATGCGGGAGTCAACTCGCAGTGGCTTTGTCATTCGACAAAGGGCGATCAGTTTTTGACGGAAGAAGAAATCCAGTACTATTTATATCACCTGTTAGTGGCCTTGGATCACCTACATGCCGCTGGGATCATGCATCGGGATGTCAAGCCGAGAAATGTGTTAGTGGATAAAACCGACAACTCCCTCATGTTGATTGACCTAGGCCTGGCCGACTTCTATTTGCCCAACACAAAGTATAATGTTCGCGTCGCCTCTCGACATTACAAGTCACCAGAATTGCTCCTCGGAAATGAGAACTACGATTACTCCATTGATATTTGGGGGGTTGGATGTATATTGGCGGGATTGTTGTTTCGGCGCGAGCCCTTCTTTCGTGGAAAAGACAATATGGATCAATTGGGCACCATTGTGGCTGTCTTGGGTACTGCCGATTGTCATGCCTACATGTCCAAGGCTAAAATTGAAATGAAGCCTGAAATCCGTCAAGTGATTGCCGAGTACACACTAAGAGGCGGAAGCAAGAAAGAATGGAGTCGCATCGCAGAAGAGTCGTCCTCCAACAGTGACAATGGCGGTACTGAGGGAATGTCCTTCACACCCAGTTCCGAAGGATTGGATCTTCTGTCCAAGCTTCTGGTCTATGACCACACCGTAAGATTGACCGCCAAGCAGGCCATGGCGCACGCGTTTTTCGATTCGGTCCGAGATCGTGTGGAACGACAGGTGCGAGAGAAACTTCGAAAGTTGCGCGAGTGAGCGAGTAAAAGGAAGCATAGACGATGCGTCTAGAACGAATCGGCGGGCCATATCAGATGAGGCGTTTGGGATCCGTCGATGGATGCAATTACGATCCTCTCATCCAGAATCTTGTACATCCATCCCAAGTCATCGTCATTTGTCAACTTGGGCCAATCTATGTGCGGTAAGGATTCCTCGCCACCCCGCGACCGGCACTCATCCAAGAGAAAGGTCGGCACTGCCAACAACCGCGAGTCGTCGTCGTCGTCGTCCTCGGATGAGGTTGGAAGTTCTTTAATGGCATGGGCCAGCAACGTTGACAAGGCCGTGCTGGTTGTGATCCCAGTTACCGAGCAGTTCTGGTCAAATCCGAATTCACGCAGCTGAAAGCGATCGCCACGGGAGCGCAGGGAGAGCCACGACACAACGGTCCCACCAACTTCTAGCACCCAAAGCGATCCTTGGAGCTCAATGCTCAGGTAGTCATTCCAATAATCGGTCGAGCGAAGAATGCAACCGGCAAATCGCTGTTCCGAGTAGATCCGATGCAAGTGCGACAACCGCTCCGTGTCATTGGGAAAGGATGCCTTTCGAATAGTAGTAGGAACGGCACTGCTAGTACTCGCAGAAGTAGTGATTGTGCTTGTCATTCTTTCGTCGGCTGTCGAAATCGGGACTACAGACCAACTGCTCGTCGTGCACACATATCCTCCAGCCTTTTCGTAAACGGGAAAGAATGCGGGCGCCGCGTGCAGGAGGGATACCTGCAATCGCCGTTCTTGCATAATTTCAATGACATTTCGTAATAGCACTTTGGATAGTCCTCGTCGTCGATGATCGTCCGCCGTGCACACTTCTCCGATCCCTCCCGCTGACAATGAGGATCCCGTCCCATCCCCAGTAGATACCTCTCGTAAAAAGAGACGACAGGATGCAACTATTTGACCTTGATACAAGGCCACTCGAACCAGACTGGGGGATCGTGTGGGATCATTGCGATAATGTCGTTCAAAATAGGAGGCTGGAGGAGGATTTGCCTTGTAGCTGAAGACAGAAGCACAGAAGGCTGCCCAACTTTCGATTTCCTTCTCGTCTCGAAGTCCTCGAATCTCGTAGGATATTGTATCTCCATTCTCCACGTTCACCTCGTAAATGTCTTGGCGAGACTCTGCCATGTTGAGAGTGCGCTCTCTGTTTGCACTACCTGTACGTTGCAATGAGACGATCGTGCAACGTCCCATGGAGAGATTCACGTCGAACGTCGCAAGTCGAAATGGTGTCCCTTCATGCGGTGCGACGTGCGACGTGCGAGACGCGTGCGACGACGATGACGAGATGAGAGAGGCCGAATTTAAGTGGTCCATTGAGTCGGAGATGGTCGATTTGGATCTTTCGCTTGATGTTGTGACGCGTGGAAGAAGATCCAAGATCACGACGAAGCACGAAACCACGAAACGCCCATCATGCATGATGGAGGATGTTTGACGATGATGACAGCGCCATACTTGTACAGAAAGTACTGCTTACGAGTGTCACAATCATTATAGTGCAATCGATCACCATAATAGTTCACCGAAAACAACCTACTGGCACCTTCCATTCTTTTAAAGTCTTGCCCTCGCTCGATCACCCCAATATTCACCACCATGAGATTAAACAACAGTTCAAAGCCGTCGCTTCCCAAGTTCTGCTTGCTCGTTCTCGCTACGATGGGTTGGATGACACATCCTCCTCCTCTCGTAACGGCATCCTCGTCCGCAGGCGGAATGGTGCTGCGAATCCGACTTGCCGATGGGTCCATGGAAAAAATCATTGTCCCCCAAGGAGCAGAAGGTACCATGACGGTGGATGACATCCTGAAACCCTTTTCCGTTGAAGACGGTTCGAAGATTCAAGTAGGTTCTTGTACCATTGAGGACACCTCAGATCTTCTGGCTAGTCTACCCGTCAAGCACGGGTCCTTGATTACTATTCAATCTACTCATTATAAGAAACCAACCGAGTCTCGCTTTTCGCAACTCAAAGTCGATCCCCACACCTGGGATCCCTTTCCCGACCTTGCCAAAGACTACGAACATGCACTTTTGAAAAGTAAAACAAAACGTGCTTCCAACAAGAGCATGTCCTATGGCGCCATCGCACATCTCCAATCGTCGTTGCACGTGGTCGAAGCCCAACCGGAAGGGCCTCTCAAAAGAGTCTATATGTGTCGATTTTCGGCGGAGCGATTTCATGTCAATGGAATCGTCAAGAAAAAGAGCACAGCGGACACAAAGGGCGGGGTTTTGTCACGGGTAGGATTGTTGCTGGGAACCATACAACGGGAACGAGTCGACAAGAGTCCCCGAAAAGCACGAACCTCTCTTTCCAGTCAAGTATCAGGTGATGACTTTTGTACCGTCGCCAAAGTCCAGGCTGTCTGGGAACCGCCAGGCCAAACCAAAACCCAAGACATCTACGATGCTTCCACCGCGGAATCTTTACTGACCGACAATCCTCAGGTGATGAAACTTGCCGATCGATTGGATCTGGTTCCAGTGGGATGGATCTTTTCTCACCCCGATGTGCGACATGAACAGGAAGATGCTCTTCCCGTGTTTGGGTTGGACGTCAAAATCGGTGCCACCTTGCAAATTGCCCATATGAAGTCCCGAGGCCGCTTGGACGGCAAGCCCTTTGCAACCTTGGCCATGGACGGCAATACTGGAGCGACCGAAGCCTTTCAATTGAGTGATGTTAGTGTACAGATGGTCCATGAAGGAATGATCATTGTCGATTCTAGCACGAATCAGCGTGAGGTCCCCACAAAACACGCCATTTTCATTAATGGCAAGGAAACCAAGACCTTGGATTCTGTGTTATGTTTGGTCAATACCGCCATGTTGAGCCATGAAGGTGTCTATGCGGGATCGTCCGCGACGAGCTCGGTCAAGAAGAATGGAAGCTTGACCAACAAGACTAAGAAAACGCTCCTGGGTCTACTTGACGACGATCGACTATTGCTGCAAGAACTCTGTGATTTCACCACCCTTCTCGCGCTGGATCAATTGCTTCCCACCGAAGACAGCGAGAGCCTTTGCGAATCAGTCAAAAAGTGGGCACGAGGACAAAAGCAAGGCACCCAAATCGACCCGAGAGTGAAACTGCAACTACGAAGTGTGCTCGAAACCTAAGCAGCTGGCAGCGGTGCAGTACGCGAACATTTGCCTGGCGTGGTGACGAGAAAGAGGCTAAAACTACTAGAGAAAGAGGCGTTCCTACAATTCGAAACTATGACTTATTTCCGGCAGCGTGAAAGCATTGTGATTGAAAAGTTCCGAACAGATGCTCCCTGAACAGATAAAGGCAACAGCAGACATGAATGAAGAGCACCGGCCTTCTCGCGCGGCAGTCTCATGGGCGTCATTGTTGAGCCTGTTCGCTCCCCGGACCTGGTTGGTGTCCTTAGAAGTCGCGAGAAGTATCATCCTCATCCTCGTTTTCACTCTCCCCCATGAGAGAGGAATGAATCTTGTTGGGAGCCGGCTCCTCAAAGCTCGGATGCTTGGCGGTACACTTGAAGCGACTCCCGTTGGGGAGCATTTTCTTGCGGCGGCCCGCAGACATGATGCCGTATTCCTGGACAAAGAAGATGCAGCCCGAGCAGAAGAAGGCATACGGATACTTTTCTTCGCGTGCTTCTCGGTTCACGCCGAAATCGAGACAGGTGATCACAGGCTTGCCGTCCTTGGTAGGAGGACGAGGGAGAAGCTTGGCGATATCTTCTTCCCAGTCGGGAGTCGACGACGACTCCTCCTTTTTGTCGGAGTCGTGTTTCGCTTCCGTCACGACAGCTCCGACATTGTCGTCCGTCTTGTTTTCCTTCTCCTTGTCATCATGGTTCTCGGTAGGAGTAGGCGTCATGGTAGGGCGAGTCAGGAGGCGAGTGGGGCTGGCAACTGAAGCCAGCATGTTGGACAACGATCGTTTCACTTGCATCTTGCTTGTTCACGGCAGAATTTGTGTGAACAGGAGGATGCGGTGTTTCAAGAAGCCTCGGGATCTCGCTCGAGTAAAGACGACGCTCTGCGAAACAGGTCGGAGTTCGGCGGCATTTTTTGATTTTTTGGCGTGGGCGTGACTGGCGCGGGATTCGACCCCGACGACCAATCTTTTTAAAACCTGTAAAAAGTAAAAAGCACAAGCGCCAACTTTTGAACTACACTACGCACTCAAATTTCGTGGCTCGGAACTAACGAAAGCAGTACGTTGTTCGTCGTTGCTCGTTGCATGCAAAACGTCGCCACGATTATTAGCTTTATCTTGAACCTTGAACCTTCCACATCCATGCAACATCGTCGATCGGCAATCGTCAAGTCACAACTCTCCCTTTTGTTTACAACAATAAACACTATTCCAAACCGCCCATCGTGTCACCAACTCCAGGCGAGCGATACAGTGCAGGTTATACTAAAAATATCTTTCGGTCAAATAATCGACTTTCCATTTTTATTTGCGTTTCCCACATTATGGCAGAGTTTCCCCCGTCGCTTTGGTTCTTCTGGTTTGTTTCGCTCCTTTCTCTTGGCATCAGTTTTCAGTCTCCCCTTACTCCGAAGAATCAAAGACTGTCTTCTATCTTTTCTACTACAGAGACTACACCCATGAAGCCGGATACTTCTGACTTCCCAGAGTATACAGACGAACAGCTCCATTCCGCCCTGAATAGTCTGTTGCAAGGATCTACCGACCCCTCGTTTGACGGACGCCACTTGTTTGGATTCCAGGATCCCAACCATAAACTATCCAAGTTACAGACGATCACGGCCACACGTATTTTGGATTATGAGGCCTTTCTGGTGCGTAAAACGTTTTCAGAGCTGGTGAAATGCAATATCGTTGTTTCTTTCCGCCAACTGGTCACTCATGCCGTTTTATGTTTGTTATGCACGTCCATGTAGGCAAATCCGTCGACTCCGTCGGAAGAAATATTAAAAGCCAAAATTCAAGAGTTTTGGGACGAGCATGGATCCATCCTGGATCTGAGAAAGGTCATTCAGGAGCAAAGTCCACGAATGGCCTTGGCAGCCGAATTTAAGAGGGCGTCTCCGAGCAAGGGAGATATTGCCGTGAATTTGAATGCGGGGGAGCAAGCTCAGAAATATGCCAGTGCGGGAGCCAATATTATTAGCGTGTTGACGGAACCTCGCTACTTCAAAGGTAGTTTGGAAGATATGACAGAAGTGAGGTTGCAGACTACAAACCAGGACTACGCGAGGCCCGCTGTCTTGCGAAAGGAATTTACCGTCAACAAATACCAAATTACAGAGGCGATTGCGGCAGGAGCAGATACAATTTTGTTGATTGTTGCCGTGTTGCCTCAACACTTACTGAAGGAGTTGATCGATCATGCTAGAAGTTTTGGGATGGAACCGTTGGTGGAGGTTCACGCCGATTCCGAACTCGAAGTGGCTTTGCAGGCGGGGGCAAAAGTGATTGGAGTCAACAACCGCAATCTACATACCTTTCAGATGGACTTGCACACCACTGAACATGTGGCAGAACTTTTGACTGAACAAGGATGCAATTTTGATCACAGCGACCCGAATTCCGAATATGCAATCTGCTCCCTATCGGGAATGTCGACGGCCTTTGATGTGGATCGTTATCGCCAGATCAATGTGGGCATGTGTTTGATTGGAGAATCACTCATGAGAGCCGCCGATCCCAAAGTTGCCATTCAAAGTTTGTGCTTGGATCCTGTGGACTTTGCATCGGCGAACAGTCTGGCAGGAGGCGCTTATACAGCAGGGACCAAGCTAGTCAAAGTGTGTGGGGTAACCAACGCCGAGGATGCGCAGGTGGCCTGTCAGGCGGGCGCCAACTTGATTGGAACCATCTTCGTTCCCAAGAGCAAGCGTTGCGTGACTTCGGATCAAGCCAAGTCTATCGTAGACACCGTTCGCGCCTTCGGAGAGCGTACTGGTCGTATGGCCGTGTCGAGCTCCAAGCAAGAATCTCCTATGAATCAACTGGTTGTGAATGCCCGTGCCTTGGAGGATGCTGGACGAAGACCAATGGTAGTAGGAGTGTTTCAAAATCAATCCCCGGAATACATTCGCGAAATGGTGGAAGAGTGCGGGCTGGATATGGTACAGTTGCATGGCAACGAAGGAATGGAGGCTGCTAGCGAATCATTGTATGGAGTACCAGCTATCCGAGTGGTCGACATCGAGACAGACCCAGAAACAGGCAAGGCAACAGAAGACGCCGTCGAACGATTACTTGAATCCATCACGACTGATCCAGTCGCCATCCTACTAGACACTTCCATCAAGGGAGCAAAGGCTGGTGGAGGTACCGGTGTCACCTTCGATTGGAGTATCGCCGAAAAGCTTCAAAACGCTGGCTTGCCTGTCCTTATCGCCGGTGGTTTGACCCCTGAGAACATTGAAGATGCCATCATGTCCACACGACCATGGGGTGTCGATGTCAGCAGTGGGGTGGAAGCCAGTCCGGGCACCAAAGACCACGGAAAGGTAAAACAATTTGTATCTCTCGCAAGACTGGCGTCCATTGAAGCGAGCAAGGGATTCTAAAGTATTCTAAACCAGGCTTATAACATAATATCACATCATTATGAAATCACGATACGCATCTTTCAACGCCAAATTCATCCCCGATACAGCGAAGAGAAGAGTCTCAATAGCTCCTCCTCTTGTTCCACTCTGAGATTCGTGCGCACACCAAATGGTAAGCTCCAACCTTCCTTCATAGCAAACTCAAAAGCATCTTTCAATTCAATGTCGAATTCGCCACACAGTTGAATCAAACTGAAATTCGAATAGCGATCCTGTAGCACGCCTATATCCATAGAGTTGACGGCTTCCACCAGGGCAAAAGCCTGCTCTCCCGTCACCAAATCTCCTAGTCGATCGTTGGGATTTATTGGAACTGGGGCACCCCACATGCACAAGACATCGGCCAGATAACAGATAGGGACAGAATAATCCATCGCGATTTCGGCCAGGGTGCAGTCTCCCAAATATCCTTCGTCACGACGTCCACTGGCCGCGTATTTCCCCCCCATGGCTTCGATGAGTTCCTCTTCTTCGTCCGTGTAGGGGGAGGGGCGCTTGGTTTGGATACTACTGGCAGGAGGCTCTTCGTCTACAGTAGTTGGAGAAATGACCTCATTGGCAGGAGTCAAATGCCTTCCCTTTGGACCCTCCAGTTCGGCTTTGATGGCGTCAGGAACCCAATCCTCTTCGCTGTCGCCGTCGTCATCGTCAAAATCCACGCCAGCGCCTTGCAACATTTCCAATTCATCCTCCTCGTCACGCCAAAAATCATCTTGACCCGTCGCACCCTCCGCAATAAATTCATCCTCATCGCCCAACTCTGTAACCATCGATGGATCCATAGACAAATTCAATCTTAGCCATTGAGAATGGCGAGCTCGTCGTCCCGATATCATCTTTGGCGTGGCTGCCGACGACGAGGAGTAGGAAGACAAGGCAGCGGTCGGCACTTGTTGTTGCGGAATCATTAGCACCGTCGTCCAACATTTTACTGATGGAATCTGTGCCAGAATCCAATTCAGCACCATGATTTGGGTAAGTTTTCGTGAAGAAAGAGGCTTCATGCTACTTGCGACTACAAGGTAGGAATAACAGCAAACAACAATGTGCCTTTTGCTTCGATTTAATTTGTGGCCGTACGAGCGTATTGCGTATTTGTGTGTTTGTGCGTGATGCTTGTTGAGGATGCGGGGCATGGGGTCATCTCTTCGTTCCTCGGTACGAGTACCTGGTACCGGTAGCTACGTCCAGTCCGGGTACCGGTACAGCAGTACCAGGTACCGATAGGTACCGATACCTGGTACCTGGTACCGGTACTGTACTCAGAGTGTCGTTCGTCAGTCGTCGTCAGTGACGTCAAAAAAAATTGCGCGCTCGAAAAGAACATTCTCGAACAAATAATAATAAACCCACCCCCGCCGCGCGCGTGCGCCTTTTTTTGGATTCTATTTCCTTATTTTATTTTTCCCGGAACCCGCCGCGCATCTAGCTTCTATCGCTTCTTTTGTTCTTCCACATCCCACGTCCATCATGCCCATCACGACCCAAACTGGGTTTGAGATTGATTGATAGATCTATCTATCGACAAAAAACAGATACTTATCCACTTGACTTGTGTTTTGTGTTCCAGCAATTCGTTCTAACGCTTCATCATCATGTTTGGCAGTAATTCACCACGAAACGGGGGAGTAGGCGGAGGATCATACTACCACGGTATTCAAATGCTCGGTCTGATGAATGCGCTCAAGACGGGAGATGCAACGATAGATACTCTCATAGCCATGTCACTTCCAGTGATCCTCACCAAAGTCGTAGAACAACTCAGCGGCAGCCGTCGTGGTGGAAATAACGGCAACTACGTGTACAATGAACAAACGTGGTGGTCCCGACTCCGATTTTTCTCCAAGCGCCAGTACCGAAGAACCATTTCCCATACGAATCGAACCAACCTGAACTCGGGTGTCACTGGGTGCGGCTCGGACGAGGATTCCTACAACTCTTTCTTGATCAAGGCTATCCAGCTCTATGTCCATGAGCATTGCCGTTTTGACCCGGTCGAACTCAACTTGGAATTGACGGATGCTCTGAGTTCGAACAACAACAACCGCACCGCCGGTGACTTGCAGTACCAAAAGTCACTTTCGAGAAAACTGGGAATACAAATACCGGCGAAATCCCGGCACCAGCTGCTCAGTACTCCTAATGTCGGTACTAATAATAGCTCCGCGTCCACCTATGGAATGCTTCAAAATTGCTCCATCATTCAAAAGCCAGTGCATAACAAGTGGCACGATCTTGGCGCGTTTGATGGAAAGCCCGTTCATCTATGGATCTCGGAGTCCACCAGTGGTGGTGGAAGTTCTTCCAAGCAACGGAATTCAGAGGATGGTGATGAATCAGTAACCCATCGTTCGATCGATCTATTGCTTCGGTCGGAGGGACCAACCTCTGTGGATACATTTGTGCAGAAGGCTTATAGCTGGTACATGTCGGAGCTAGCCAAGGAACAATGCGACGATCGCTTCTTCTACGACTTGAAAGGATTCGAAGGACGCGGTAGCCATCGATATCCGGTCTTTGGAAAATACAAACTATCTGATGAAAAGACATTCAAGAGTCTATTCTCGCGGAAATGCCACGATCTACTCAAACTCATTGATCAATTCCAGAACAAGTCTGGAAAATATGGGATACCTGGTTATCCTCACAAGCTGGGTCTGCTCCTCCATGGACCACCTGGCACAGGAAAGACGAGTCTGATCAAGGCAGTTGCCCATGAAACCAAGCGTCATATAGTCAACGTTCCCTTGTCGCGCATTGATACGAACAACGAACTCATGACATTGATCTTCAATCAACGATACACTGTTGCGGGTCAAGGCGCCAATGCTACACCCAAGATGGATTTTGATCAGGTCATTTTCTGTTTTGAAGATATCGATGCCGCCACGGAAGTAGTGAAGCGGCGCGAAGATCCTCTCACCAAACAAACTTCCGAGGAGGTTCCTGCCTCAGTGCCTACTAGTTGGACCCCGTCACCACCTCCCAATGGGAATACATATACATCATCGTCGTCCAATCTTGCAACAGGTAATGTTGTTGGTGGCTATGGATTTGCAACCTCTGGTAGCAGATTACGAGATGCCCGTGAAGTCTCCAAGGCTAGTGGTACCGGGGATCCTACTCCGACGTCTCGGCTGGACGACGATCGTCTGAATTTGATGGGGATGCTAAACGTCTTGGACGGTGTTGTGGATACTCCTGGTCGCATGATCATCATGACCAGCAATCATCCTGAGGTCTTGGATCCTGCCCTCATTCGTCCTGGCCGAATTGACAAGAAACTGGAGCTAGGCTACATGGAGTCTCCCGACGTCGTGGCCATGCTGGAACACTACTACCAGACCAAGTTGTCGGCCACCGACCAAGATCGCGTCCATCGATCTGTCAATGGTGGTGGTGAGGCTTCCGGCGTGCCGTTGAAACTCATTCCAGCCAGAGTAGAACAGCTAGCTATGGAAGAAGAAACCATCGAGGCGATGATCGCTTGGTTGGAGGCTGAGCGAGAGGAACTATGTACTACTAGTAGTACCTCCAAGACCAAGAAGCGTGTTGCTCTGAAAAGCAAACCAAGCAACGTGACAGCCGATACGGAAGAGTTTTCTTCCATTGGTACAACGAGTAGTAGCGAGAGAAGCTGTGAAGAAAGCATGGATTAGCTTGCCCATGTTTCTTCCAATAGACTACGAGTAGTGCCCCCACTCAAGTGGAGTCTCAACATATTCGTACACACACCCAAGACCTTGGGCCTACTTCGCGAATGGATGAAAGAGCTACACGATTTGACCCGCCTTTCGTGACAATCGCAATCTGCACAATCCTAACCTATAGCTATCTATCTTTCTCTTTTGAACATTGCAAACACTTTCGTTGCCGCCATAAGCATGCACTCGCACGAAAAAACTTCCCACCACACCACCGCCGATTGACTCGGCATCTCTTCGTTCGCATCAGCTTGCCCTATAGTTTACTATATTCTTTGTTTGCTTACCCAATCGAGTTTAAGCCTTGACAGCAAACTTGATCTTGGGGAAGGCAGCTTCCATTCGCTTTTGCTTGTGCGTTTTCTTGGTTCGTTCGCTCTTGGTGAGTGCTCGTCGCATGGCTCTTGTCTTCTTCATGCGCAAATCCTTGGGCATGTATTTGGCACCGGCACATGCCTTGCGAAGTCCCTCCTTTTGCTGTTGGTTGTGCACCGTCAAGACACGAGCGATGGATTTGCGGACCGACTTGATCTTGGCAATTTTGGAAGCGGCACCGTCCGTGACCTTGGCAACGTGCAATTCCGAAAGTTCCTTGCGAAGATCTCCCAAAGTCTTGAGGAGATCCTCCTTCGCCATATCTCGCAATTCATAAGCCTTGACCATTTTGGAATATATTGGTTGATGAAATAACAACAAAAAAGAGAAACTGGAAGCAAAACAAAGAAACAAACAAGAACAAACGTGAGAGATAATAAGTCTACCACCGTAACGATGGAGCGTATTTCGCCAACCTCAACAGTAATAGTAAACACTGCCTCTGGTTCGGTAAAGCCTACAACAACCCAGAAACCACCATCGTCAAAAGGACACACACCTTGCTACAGTAGCTATTGATCACAACAACAGGATGTCGGCAAGAGAGGCCACCACCCGGACGATGGAGCAGCAACTTGCGCAACGACGATGATGGCGGCGGGCGCAAGCAAGGGCAACCATTGCGCGCTCCGAGTTTCCAAGTAAGAGGTAACTTTACAAACACTAAAGCAGTACCAATAGGTGTAATGAGTGACGACGGGAAAAGGCCAGACCTGGGCACGCGATGGATGCGCATTTTTTCGCACGCCAGCCGGTTTCGAGAACACGAACATGCTTTTCTGTCATTCTGTCATGGTGCGACAAAATTAGCTTTGATTGGCCTCCATTGCAACAAAAGCACCAATGAAAGGGCGCGCCATGGCATCTGCTGAATTCTGCACTTCTTTTTGCCTGATCGATGGTGGTGTCTCTTTCTTCTTTGGTTGTTCCCATGCATGTCTTCTTTCCATTTGCTATTTCGACACCCCCACGGCTTTCAATTCTAAAGAAAACTGACATCAAGACCTTTTCTTCAGCTATTCAAATACCAGCTATTCAAATCAAACAAAGTCAGTTGTCGCAAAGGAAACGATCGAGTCATCCATCCATTCATTCATGCACGATATTATATTTGCTGGAACCGGCCTGGAAACAGAATCGTAGCATTTTAGCCTTGGCAGAGCCGAACCAAAAGAATAAAGCAAAGCAAAGAAAAGCAAATCACAGCAAAACAACTTTTGGACCATGAAGTGGGTCGTTGCGCTGACATTCCTGTGGATAATTAACAATGTCGCCATAACCAATAAGGGAAAGTTCCTCGCTGCCGTCGAGGGCTTTTCTGCCCGTGAATTATATCGCCCGTGGGATCACTCCAATAACAAGCGCATGGCCATTGATTTGAGAAAGAAGAGGCACGGTTCCTCTCTCATTCGGTTTTACGTCGACGAAGAACACGAAGCTAGCAGCAGCGCCCTAGAAGATGAAGAGGATGCAGAAAACGCTGCCACGGTGTTCTCCGCTGACACGACCGTTGTTGGCGTTGCCGCTGCTACAACTTCGTCGAACGCTTCCGTAGTGATGACTGCTGCCAGTTTGATCCATCCTCTGTCGCATGGATATCATGATCACATGTTGGCACCGCCGCCAGCCGGTGGCACTCCCCATACAACCATCAAATCTTGCTTGCCGGATCTTTTTGCCATGACCCGGCCTTCTAACATACCCGCTGTGGTGTTATTTCACATGCTGGGAATCTACCTCGCCCTTCAGAATTCTGGGGTTTCCTATTGGAAGGTCTTGCTGTCACCTAGCATGATGATCACTATGATGGCACTGCTCTTGACATCCGCCACCAGCATGCTGGTCAATGATTACTATGATTATAAGTTGGGCGTCGATGCCAACAAACTCTTCAAGCCCCTCAACACACCCAGTCGATTGCCGTTGGTTGTGGCGAAACGATTTTTGAGCTATCTGTATGCAGCGGCATTGGTATGCGTCACCATGGTACCCGGAGCTCCCGCCCGTATGGCCGTGGTGATGGGATTGATGCTGACTTTTTGGTACACCCAACATTTGAAGCCGCGCACGTGGCTCAAAAATGCCGTCTGCGCCAGCTTGATCGCATTGAGTCCTCTGACAAGTGGAGTGGCTGCCATGTCCTTGACTGGAACGGCAAGTACTGGATGGTTGCCGTTGCTTCGAGTAGTGTCCATGTTGTTTGTAGGGATATTGGGACGTGAAATGACTATGGACATTAATGATGTCCAAGACGATAGCAATCATGGAGTACGAACCGTTCCGGTCGTCTACGGGCGCAAATTTGCGAGTACCGTTGCGTTGGCGTGCTCCATGGGAGTGACGGCTTTGGCGCTTTTGGGTCCTCTGGAACAATCTCTGGGCGGAAAATTGAGTAGCTGGAGATCGCCATTGGTGCGGAGATGGTTATTGGCTATCCTGGGCGGCACCGCCCAGCTTCGACGAGGATGGCAAGTCTTTCAATCGGAAGGGCAAGATCCTGAAATCGTCAGCCGGGCGGTTGAGGAAGGTCTCTTGACAGTAGTAGTGCTACTTGCAAGTTTTGTGTGACGATGATTCATCGATTGCACTTGCACACTGAAGGCACAAGGCTACGAGTACACGGAGTGCATTGCTACATTATGCAAGCCCACTTTTTATGTTACAAAAAAGATTCAATTCCATATAACTACAAGTTCGAACGCCGGTCATAGGAAGGATTCATTCGGTCCCTCTTGACGATACATGCAGTTCCCAACAACGACGAAACCGCTGCTTGGCAGACCCAACAAATACCGCTAAGAGCTGTGCTGCTTTTGCTTTGACAGCTGCTAAACTAACTAGGAGTAGTAGAGTAGTAGACAATCATTAGTTGACTACCTCCTCTCCTCTCGGTGGTGTGGTAAGAATATTAGGAGTAACAGGAAATAGGTCTTATTGGATAGTCCAAAAAACCAGTTATCGAAAGGGACACGTTGAACCCTAAAGTGTAAAATCCTGGTCTCTGTGACTAATGGTACTGCTGCCCAAATAAAAGATGAGAGGAATCGCCAAGAAAAAGGATACAAAGTGGAGGACAGTGAACACCTCAAATCCCTTCATTGCAGCTTTTGAGATAACAACGCCAGAAGAAACAAATCAAGCGGTTGTCGCATAATTTGCCGTAGCCCACAAGCCTTTTAAGTTCGAAGCAACGAGGGATGGATATCACTCGTGTAATGAAATGTCCGAAGAAGGTCACTCTCCAAACTAGCCACTCCACAGGCGTCGGAGCAGAACATAGAGTCAAAGCGAGGCCTGTTACAGCAATCCTTCTTGGCGCATACGTTTGACCCCGGTTTTGCACCAGAAATGGTTTCATCATCTTCACCCTCCCCTTGACTTGATTCAACCTCAGCGACAGAGACGTCGAGATAATCGTCATGATTGTTTTCAGATGTGGCGTGATGCGATCCGTCTGCCTGTGCTGCGGAAGGTTCCAGGACCCCGGTCGGTACTTCGTCTTCTTCTGGATCGAAAATATTTCTACGAGCCTTCTCGAACCCACTAGGGTATTCCTTGAGGGTATCTTGAAGAAGGAATAACATCATGTTGTGTCGATCCGTATGACTCTCTGAAGATTTGTTAGGTCACCTGCAGGTAGGAATAATACAAGGTTCACCACACTAGCCATTGTCTTACCTGCATCTTCGACAGAAACCAGAAGTCTTTCGAGCTCCTTGGTTCGTACTTTTATTTGATCTTTTATTCGGGAGAAGCGGGTCCTGGCGAGGCGTGTGGCCATCTCCGCCCACTGCTTTTCCGCCTTTTCATGACGAGTGTGTACGCTTCGTGTGTGCCCTCCGATATGGGTGGCAGACACACTGCCAAGAGGCCATTTGTAAGTTCCGCCATGTTTTGAAAAGGAGGCCTGTCTCATAGCCGCTGAAGTAGCCAAACCACGACGGATCTGCTCAGCTCTCTGTCTGTCGATCCGTTTCTTTGCAACGGGATGATCACGTAGAATTTTCTCCTCGGCGTGACAACGATCGCAAATCGCGGTAAACGGGGTGTCAATGCACTCCCGGACAGAATAGGGCTTGTAATGGCCTCCGCATTCTGTATGCCTCCAAGTCCCACAGTGAGAGCAGCAGACCATTATCGCATTTGGATATAATTCGGTAACCTGAAAACACTGCACCAAATCGGGACACGTGGTATACTTAAACTGTGGCTTCATCTTCAGATTCCGGTGGATTCGACAATGAGGCACCTTTTCAAGTACTCCAGGCTTAACCTGATGAGCAAGTCTTTCTTTGATCGTAGGCATGTTTGCTCGAAATGGAACGGCGGGCTCAAAAATTGGTTCTTCTTCGTCTTCAAAGTTGTCTTCCTCCACAACGGACTCTCCGTTCTCTTTTCTTTCTTTTCGGATTTGTGAAATCTGCGGCCACCAGGTATCGATAGGGTACGGGTAGTCGAGAACCGCAGTCTCTGTAGATTTTTTTTGTCCGGGCGATAGCTTTTCCTCGTCCTTTTCATCCTTGGCCTTGTTGTTTGACATGGCATCGACAGAGTCATCATCCATGAGGCTTTTGTGCCTTTTCCGTTTCTTCTTGCTAGGACGACTTGGGGTAGAAACGAGGACTTCGGGCTCCTCTGGGAGCTGCGGAAGAACAGACGTGAAATTCGGAAGGATGATTGCATCACCGCGCTTGACAGCACGTTTTCGCTCGTCGTCGTCGTCGTCGTCGTCTGTTTCGCTGTCCGACCATTCAACCGATTCAGTTCGTGCCTTGATTTTGGCCAGCACGGAGGCTGCGTCGTCGGTCTTCTGTTCAGATTCAGCTGCCTGCAGCAAGTCGGTAAGAGTGCCATGTGGTGATACATTCGGCGATGTCATCGTAATCGCCTGCATGGGTGTTGCGGTGTGGCCCTCTCCTGAGCCTGCAAAGTCAAGAAGCGCTTGAGCCGATGGCTTCATAGTCGTTTGGTTGGGACTTCCGAGCTTTGCAGGCTTCTTTATAGCTACCGGGGTTTTCAGCATACCGGTAGGCTGTTTTGGAGCCTCGGATGCTGCTCTGCCAAGCTCTGCCAGAGCAGACACAGTGACACTGGCTTTCTTGGGAGATTTCGGGGGTTTATCCTTTTTCTTTTTCTTCTTGCGATCTCCATCGCCACTATCCTCTGTACCTGCACGAGGACGTTTCTTTGCAGGAGCTACCACTACTTTAGCGCTCTCATCTGAGTTCGCAAACACTCTCTTTTCAAGCTCGCTTCGTTTTACGGCATTCCCCGCAAGAGAATCAGCCGCGATATCACGAAGGATAGCATGTGCTGCGCCTTTTCCTGGAGATTCTTGAGCTTTGCCACCTAGTTGCTGCTGCTGTCCAACTGGAGGATGTTGCTGTGCTAGCGCAAGGGCTTGTCTTTGGAGCTCTTCGTGCTTCTGCAATTGAGCCCGAGCAAACAAGCTTGATTCTTCGTGTCCTCTCTGCAATCGATCCTGCAGTAGAAGTTGAGCGTAATGTGCCTGGAGATCGGGGAAATCTCGAAGCTGCTCTCGCGCTTGTTTCATTCGTTGTTCAGCAACGATGGAATCGAGCTGGGACTGTTGGTTTAGTTGATCCTGTAGCAATAGCTGTCGTAGATGGAAATCTCTCTGGAGTTCACGATGCTGCTGCAAAAGGAGGGCTTCATCCACCTGGCTCAGGCCCAGAGCCGCTCGGATCTGAGGGTCGTGTAACTTCGTGATACAAACGATAAAAATCATCGGAAAATGTTAGCTGAATATCGATTGTTTGCTTTCAAAGCGGCCCAAAGCCTTTCCCGGTGTAAATGGCGACCCACACAAACAGCCGGACTTACTGGATTTTGGCCATTGTGATTTGGCAAATTGAAGGGTAGCCGCCCAGCCATTGTGACAAGTGCTGTCTGTATAGTCGATCAATCAGCGTCCGAGCCTTCAAAAATCAGGGCGAAAGAGTATTTCCAATGCAAACAATATTAGACGCGGGTATGAAAATTGCGCGATACGACACACAATAAAAACCGGTACAACCGAACCACAACCATGCGAACGGGTGACAAAATGTGGTTCCCACACCTTCACTATTTCTTCTCGATTTCCCCTTACCTTTGTCGCCAATCGGGTTCAATGCGTTTTATCTCACTTTCGGGGGGATTTGAGGTCCCAACAATGCTTTCCTGTCGTATCCAAAGAATACTGTACAGGTAGTTGTCCTCGGCTGCTCTCGTCAGCGTCGATGCCAAATTGTGGCCTCCGCTGCTCTGCTCTCCGAGGATCGTCTCAGCGCTGCTCGAAGAAGGTGGATCGGGCCGGAGGCGCCTGCTTCACCAGTTCACTAAATAGGGACCGAACTCATTGAAGCGGTTCCCTATATAATCATGTTCGACGGGGCTATATAAGTGCTCCATATCTCTTTTATGACTATAATTAGTTACGACAAACCATACTAAAATAATCGTAAAACACATGTAGCGAAGACACTTCTTGCTGGAGATCCCTCCAACGATTCCTATTCGTGGACCTCTCCGGTCATAGCTAGCCGTACCGGTACAGTACTACTTGTATGTATTTCCAAGCCACAAAGAACGAGTAAAATCAGGAAAACCGAGAAAATCGTGGCAACGACGCTGGGCTGAACGAGAGGCGAGAGGCTTCCCGCCTCCTGCCTGTGCATGCACGTCGTCTACCTGTACCGTTCTCGTAGTACAGTAGTAGAGTAGCCCATCATCGATAGCTGCAGAGATATTCGTAGGTTGACGCCATCTTCCTTAGCGTGAGCGATCGATCGTCCAAGAGCTTCTAAAAGCACTCCCTGTGCTATCGTGAGAACCAGTATGTTAGCAAGCTCTACTCTAGGAAATCTCGCTTCAAATGGGCTAGATAGTTTTGTTATCAGACAAGCAAGCATACAATTAATTTGTTCTCTTCTAGAGCTACTAGTAGTAGAGAGATGATTGTACGCATTATCTCTTCTTCCAAGATGTTATGTCGTCTTCCGTGAGTCCACGGCGGGTGCATCGTCCCACGAACAACGAGCGGCATGGTGCTCTACAAAAACGAACGGAACAATGAATCTAGTAGTACCCCCCATTCAACAAGGATACTTCTCCTACAACTACTAGGTTTCCAAGGATCATGTTGTACATGGCTTTATTGAGTTTCAGCTGGCACTGCCGACGGAATGTACTCGATGAACCTACTTGTAGGTGACATTCAAGGAGAGTCCTAAGAGCTAGACTGCCATGAAGTAATTCATCAAATATTACTATACTTTCATCAAATCATACATGTTTACCCCGTCA
The DNA here is from genome assembly GCA_956465555.1 of Nitzschia sp. pyKryTriq1. Taxonomy (NCBI): domain Eukaryota; phylum Bacillariophyta; class Bacillariophyceae; order Bacillariales; family Bacillariaceae; genus Nitzschia; species Nitzschia sp. pyKryTriq1. Next base: position 1,231,570 of record OY101123.1, on the reverse strand, counting down.
ACAGTCTACTCAAATAGCAGAGGCTATCATCAAGTCTGTCTGCCCGTGCCTCCAGTCGTTCTTGACCTCAAAAAGATTCTCATCCTATAAGAATCATTGCTTCCTGCAATCGAATGAACGGTTTACTTGGAGCCCAAATTATCCTTGATGTCAAGGTAGTCAATGCGGTTCATGTTATTCAGGGATTTCAACTCCTCCATACGCTCAAGGTGATCCTGCAATCAAGAAATATAACCCACGCTGTTAGCAAATCTTTCATTGTTCCGTCCAGGCAAACTCTGATAGATCAAACTTACATCCTCCGTACGCTTCTTCATCTGATCCAGTTTTCGCTGAAAGTTGCGGAGCTGTCGGCTGGCCCGGTCGTATTCCTCGTCACTCAATAGACGGCGACCTGATTCGTGATCTTCGGTCATCCGGCGGCGTTCCTCGATCATCTCCTCCAATCGAGACATCCGGCGTTCATGGTTTTCCTTTATGGCCGTAAGAGTCGACTACGCGTAACACGCAAAACGGTGAGAAACCACCCGCAGCATTGCGTTTCCATTCAAAAAGCATTCTCGCCGTTGTGCTTACCTTGTTGTCTCGGAATTGGTCATCACGGTGGTCAACAAGGCGATTCTTGAGATTGCTTTCCTGTGCGGAAACGGTAGCGAAAGCAGCGAATAGAACGGCGATAGAAAACTTCATTGTCAACAGGGTAATTCTGAGGATACTGATAGGGTAAGCAAGATTAGTCGTCGAGTGTGAGAAAACAAAGCTTGAGAAGGCAAGACGTTGTTGTGCCACGAAAACGGCCGGGAGGTTTCCTTGATAGAGACAGAAATGGATGCGGAACGCAAAAAGCTCCCCGAGGAGGAAAACACGGAACCGCCAAGAAGAAAGCTAAAAATATCGCACACGAGAAGCAACGCGAGCTCCCGATCGACGACCCAAGAACCTGCCGAAAACCAGAACCACTACGCCCAGTGTTGTCCCCAACCTCACAGAAACTTTGATTGCTTGAATACCTTCAAGCAAACGATGTTCATGGAAATATGCCGTGGTTGATACCGACAAGGCCATGATCACTCACCCCAATACCGTAGAATAAATACAAGATTGAAGATTGTGACAGCTTTTTGCGCGAGAGTGCTGTGATGATTTTTCTGCTTCTCCGTCCGCTCTCTCTTTTGCTTCTTGCGTTTCGATTGCCGAGAGTTGCCGAGAGTGCCGGTCAGGTGCCGGTTTTGCACGACACACGATGATTTGTTGCGCAGCGCACGCACGCACCAGAATTCAGCCGATCACCACGACTAACTCCTCACTCCTCGACTGCGACGCGCTGGTTTTGGACGACCTATTATATTACCAGGTACTACAGTACCGGTACTACAAATCGCTCTCCCTCCCTCCCTCTCTCTCTCGCTGTCTGAGAGCGACTTAAAGGGAGCTAAGAGTACAGCAGTAGTAGACTCCTGCAAAATCTTAGAGAAGTACTTTAGAGCCAGCATCTAGCTAGAGTACGTTTCTTTGGATCTCTCTCGACGAATACTAACGTAGTAGTACGAAGCCTATGGCTCTCTGGTACGCAGTACTCTACTACTACGGACTAACTAACTAACTAACTAACTCACTGATTTTACTAGCAGAGCAGAGACGAGTCGTCGTCGCGCCCGTACTACAGTACGGTACTGTACTAGTGCAGTAGTCTGCTACTTCTACAAGCTACGGGCAATACTATTCAAAGCGGAATGGAAGATTCGGACAGCTAGCTATCAAACAAATTTGTTGATACATATTTTATTTATTCGCTACTAGTACCCAATAATCATGTCCATTTTTACGCTTTATGCCTCTCCTGGGTGAACAGCATGGAATGTTGCAAAGGCTCCTCCGAGGTTGTCGACATGCTCAAAGCCATTCTGTTTTAGAATACGACATGCGTAGTATGCACGTTGTCCGGAAGCACATGAGACTACAAGGTGTTTGTCTTTGGGAAGAGAATCAAGATGAGCTCGAAGATCGTTGAGTGGGATATTGACAGCTCCCTCAGAGAGTTTTCCGCTCCGTTCAATCTCGCCAGGGTTGCGGACATCGAGAAGCACAGTTCCCGGCTCGTGCGCAAGCTTCTCCAAGTCCTTCCATTCAACTTGCGAGACAAGACCTTCAACAATGTTTTGAGCAGCCATACCCGCCATGTTAACAACGTCCTTTGCGGAACCAACGGGAGGAGCATAACACAGCTCGAGCTCAGCCAAATCATCAACTGTCATGTGTCCTTGCATGGCTGTAGCAATCACGTCAATTCGTTTTTCGACACCGTCCTCACCAACAGCTTGAGCGCCATATATCTTTCCTCCACTTGGGTCAAAGACCAATTTCAAATGGACTTGTTTTGCTCCAGGATAATATCCAGCATGACTTCCCGGGTGAATATGGACGCACGAGAAAGGGATTTTCTTGGCAATGAGCATCTTTTCGTTCAAACCAACGCATGCCGCGTATATCTTGAAGGAACGAACAACGCTGGTACCATAAGTTCCCTTGTAGCTTCGAAGTTCCTTTCCAGTAGCGGTATTGAAAATGTTGTCGGCGACCATTCTCCCTTGGCGGTTCGCAGGTCCGGCAAGCGGAACGGCCCACATTTCGCCTTCAAGTATAGGATTCTTGACTTCGACGGCATCACCAACAGCCCAGACATTAGCAGCACTCGTCCGGAGGTGTTCGTCGACCTTGACGTGCCCACGTTGAGTAGTTTCAATTCCAGCCTCCTTGATGACATCTGTATCTGGACGGACGCCCAAACCCAGAATAGTGAGTTGGGCAGGTGGGAGTACCCTGCCAGATCTGAGAGTCAGAATTGACGAGTCAGGGTCCTTCTCGTACTCTTTGAATTCGCCGATTCCATCACCGAGAATTACTTCGACTCCCTTTTCTTCTAGATCGCGTTGAAGGATGGCTGCCATCTCCACATCCAGAGGGGCAATAATCTGGTCCATCATTTCAACCAGTGTAACATTGGCCCCACGATGAACCAATTGTTCGACCATTTCGATACCAATAAACCCAGCTCCCGCCACAACGAAATGCATGTCGCCCATGGGCATTTTCTCGGCCTTCTTTTCGATCCACTGAACAATCGCATCCATTTCTTGAAGGTTGCGAAGGGTGAAAAGACCGGGGCGGTCAATTCCTGGAATTGGGGGCTTGAAAGGTGCGGCACCGACAGCCAAAATCAGCTCGTCGTAGCTCTCCTCGTATTCGCTGTTGTTTTGTTCGTTTCTGGCCAAAACTTTCTTATTTTCCTTGTCGATGTTGATGACTCTTGTGTTCACACGGACATCCAGATTAAGCTTGTCATGAAGGGACTCAGGGGTCTGGACAGCCATAGTATTTCGGTCGGTTATTTCTCCGCCGACAAAGTATGGCATACCACATGACGCAAACGACACATCGGGGCCGCTTTGTAGAAGGACAATCTCGGCGTTTTCGTCAAGACGGCGAGCTCTGGCAGCGGCACTGGCCCCACCAGCGACACCGCCGATGATAACAATTTTCATGCTTTTGTTTGTCATGTTGTTCTTGTTGTTGTTGTTGTTGTTGTTTGATTTCTTGAAATTGATTTTATGAGACAACTTTGTTAGTATGTTGTTGTTGTTGCCGATTGCCAATAAAGGCCGATCTTTTATTTATGCGAACAGCCTTGCAGCCTCGGGTTCGCGTTCCTCTGAGAAGCGAAACAACGTGATAAAAGACTGCGGAACGACGAAACTCCCTGTCGCATTTTATCCTCAAAGGCCTTCCTCCGGCTAAAAATCAAAATCAGGCCGAAACCAGAGAGGGCGTTTTGTTCTTCGATGTTCGTCGCAGCAATGTTGGACTTTATAACTGTCTGTTCGTATCCCGTGGTCGCGTAGTTGTGCAGTAGGTACGGCTACCTGTACCCATGCTACCGGTGTCCAAAAGTGATGCCATTTTTCGCGCGGTACTGATTCTACGTAGATGGCAAAGAAAAAGTGATGCCGTTTTGGTACAAAAACACAAACTGACTACCATTGAGAGCAATTGTGTCGCTGGAAGACTTGTTCGAGAATATAGACAGGTCCATAGAGCGTTATGTGAAGATGGATTTATACGCCTACTGTCCCATGATCACAGGACCAAAAATAGTGGAGTTTGGTGGAAGGCTGGAGATGGCAGTGTACAAACGCTGTAGCATCAACGAAAAATACAAGCCGACATATTAGAACAAATGATGGTCTATAATTGTACAGGTCAGGAAACCCCCTGTGGTTTTACGCCCCCAGCGAAAAAACGGCATCACATTTGCAACCGCATCACTTTTGGACACCAGTAGCATGATATGCTGGTGAATACACATACCTTCCGAATATCAACCCCATCCCCAACCCCAACCCCCCAACCCCAAATCCCCCCCAACCCCAAACCCCAAACCCCCAACCCCCAACCCCAACCCCCAAACCCCAACCCCAACCCCAACTCTACTACTGTAGTATCTGTCCCCCCCCCCGGACTCCTACCCCACCAGCACTGTTGCAGGATAAATAATTTACATATGCCTGCATAATATTTTGCACGTGCCAGGGCTGCTGTCTGCTGGGCGTTTCGGTGATCTGCGCGCGGAAACCCGAAACTAGTCTGCTGGGCGTTTCGGTGATCTGCGCGCGGAAACCCGAAACTACATCCACGCTTATTCTACGTACGTAGGTGGTTTCGTGAAAAAGAGTGGTCTGGCACGGATCCTACTGATACAGTAAGAAAAGGACTGGTGCTTGTAAATTGGACTGGTAGGACTCGTGTGCATTTGGCACTGGTCCTAATCATGTATGGTGCCAACCATACAGCCAACTGCGATACGTTGTATGGTGGATACCATACAGTGCGTATGTAGGCATTGTATGGTGCTCACGATACAACTATGTTTAGTCCAATGAATCTTGTAAAGGAGACACAGGCAGTCGTGGGAGTAAATTTTGGTTGATGTGCAGGGGGTGCAACGGGGTGCATCTCATAAGTGAGCCCTGCAACAGCGGTGCATGACCCTCCTGGTACTGATTCTACATACATAAAGGTCTACTACCCGTAGTAGTATAGTATACCAGTACCGTAGTGCACTCGTCTTCTTCTCTCTATTTATACTATTCTACTCACTTCATACTACGTCGGGCAATACTGTAGATGTAGTGCGCAATACACACGGTCTACGCGACTCGTACGACCATAGTCTTCATTATAGCCCCGGACGAAAAATAAAAAGACAGGAGAACAGACTTCATGCGGTGCAAGACGATAAAAGTTGCGCTACCATAAAATTATTTTCAGGTATGCTTATTTTTGAATGATCGTTAAAAGTTGTTTATGTAAACATTGCGATAGCTTGAAGTTCATCAATTGAGTCCTTCGAGTCGATCGCCGGGTTTCCCGCCAAAATTGGCGTCAGTCGTGCTTGCGACGCCCGTAGAAATTGTACTGAGTTTCGACGTGAGTTCACCTTCGTGGATACCCTTCGTCGACGGCCGTCACGAGCCACGAGCAGATGGAAGATGGCCACGATTTGATTTTATTTGTGACCCCCAGAACAACAATTGATAACGTTGCACCTTTTTTGGCACCACTGACCACTGCAGAACTATTAGCATTCTTTCCACCATTCTACTCTATCCAATATCAAACAGAACCAGACATGTTGACAGAACCCGAACAGAGTACCAACCAGCCTCCTTCATTGAGAGATTACGTCCGAGAACAATGGAAAGACTTGGAATTGGACTTTGAAATGGCAAAAGACGATCTGCAGCGAGGCTACGGCGGTACCAAGGGGGCAGTACGCAAAGCTTATAGCGGAACGGGCCGTTTCGCCAAGGACGCTTTTCGAGCGGTCAAAAAGGATTTGAGCGAACAATTGCAAGAAGTCAAAGCTGATTTTCGAGTCCAAAAGTCTCTAGTGAAACAGGATCTTTATGATTTCTGGCAAGCGAGCAGGGATTGGACCTCGAAAGTGGCGGCACGGCGGCAGTACGAAGAGGAAGAAGAATCTTCATCTTCAACCAGTACAAGTAGTCATGATAGCAGTCATCACCACGAACAGCAAATCAAGATGCAAGAGATTCGGGATTTTCAAGAAACCCTCGCAGATCCCTCGCTTGTCCCCGAACTCAATCTGTTGATTCAATCCACATTGACCTCTTGTCCCGACCTAGTCGATTACTATCAAAACCGGCCGGAACTGAAAGAGTACACATTGACCAAGGAGCTTCCTCGGATGAAATATACTGTCTTTACCGACAAGGGGCAAAAATTAACGGAACCGGAAGAAATCTTGGAATACGCCCGATCACACTCCGACCAGCACGATATCCTTTGGAGGGCAGCCAATCAGAGCATTTTTGGAGATGTGATTTCAACATTGACATGTGATGCTGGTCTCGTCCGACCCCATTTCAGTACGGCTAGCTTTGTGGACGATATCACTGTTACTCTGGACTTGGGACGGGATACGCCCCATCTCACGGCCGAATGTTTTGTCAACGTGACCATTCCTGGCTACGAAGGCGAACGACTTCAGCTAGCTGGAGTCTTGGTGGGAGTCTACTTTTGTCCGACGACCTCCAAGATGGAAGCCCGGGTGCTACATATAAGTCCCAGCCGTGCTTTGACGGACGAGGAACTAGTGGGGGCGGCGGATAACTTATTGGGCCGATAGTACTCGCTGAACTTTGTAGCCGGCAACGACGAATAGAGACCATAGCGTTTCATGTGTATTACTGATGACAAGTTACAAGGAATGAATATTTCTAGCATTCTCTCGTATTCTACTAGTTCGCCAAACGCCTCTCGTGTAGCTACAGAATCCTCCGTTTTCTGCTACCAACTACGGCGGGAGATACTTTCCCGGATTCATGATCCCATTGGGGTCAAAGAGCATCTTGATTTGTCGCATAGTCTGTAGAGTAGACGCGTCCTTGATCTTGGTCATGTGCTTGTTCTTGTACTGTCCGAGGCCGTGTTCAGCCGAAATAGATCCACCTCTCGACAAAATTATATTCAGTATTAACCCCTCCATGCGCTTATACAATTCTTCATCCCTGTCGCGCTGACCAGGAACAACCACATTGAGATGAAGATTCCCATCAATCACGTGGCCCCAATTGGTGCAAAGAGCATCCTCGACATTGGCGAGTCCATCCTTGACCTCCAATATAAAGTCTTCGAAGTCGGTCACGGCCAAAGACACGTCGTACTTGTAGACATAGCCTTGGGCAGCAACAGTGGGATTACAGGATTCCCGAATCTTCCAAAAATCATCGACTTGACTCAGACTTTGAGCAACGACCCCATCCTGCACCAGTCCTTCCACAAAGGCCGTTTCGACAAAGTCTTGCAGCTTTTCTTGATCATGCTCCTCATTGGAACCGTGTGTCTCGACCAATATGGAGTACGGAGGAATGATTGGAAATGGAAGGGATAGGTGATCACCATTGGTTTCGAATACCAGATCCAGAATGGTCTGATCCATAAATTCAAAGGCAGCTAGAATTTCTCCCAGACGAGATTTCGCCATGGCCAGGGTATGATACACTTCCTCATACGTCGCACACGCCAGAAAGGCAGCACATTTGGATCTGGGCAACCGTGGACATAGTAGCGCGACATTAGTAATGACCCCCTTCTCGACGGCAACACAACAACAACAACAACAACAACAACAAGAAGTGAGACCGCCCGTTCACTCATCTCGATACTTCTATTATGAATCACAATAATACTCATAATCATATTTACCAAGGTCCCCTCGGCTCCGATGAATAAATGCTTCAGATCGTAGCCCGTGTTGTCTTTTAAATGACAAGGATCGTACCCCAAATTCAAAATCGTCCCATCCGGTAGGACTACTTCGAGCCCCATAGTATTCGCATGCAAACTCCCGTATCGATAGTAATAGGATCCACCCGCATTGGTACTAATGTTCCCACCGATTTGGCACGTTCCTTTGGAGCCCAAGTCCACCGGGACTAAATGATCCTGAATTGCCGCGTAGTTCTGAAGTTCCTGTAAAATACAACCTGCTTGGGTCCGTAGAATACCACTGTTTACATCCAAACCATGAATTTGATTCAACCGTTCGACACTCAAGATGATTTCATTCTCCGACCCGTCAATAAGCCCAACACTACCCCCCACTAGACCCGTGTTTCCTGCCTGTGGTACTACCCCGATGCGACGTTCATGGCAATATTGGAGCACCCTCGACACTTCATCCGTCGATTCAGGTCGGACCACTATTGATGCATTCCCCTTGTATTGTTTCTATCATATACCACATTAGTTATGTGTTATGGAACAATATTGCCAGCAGAAAAGAAAAAGAATGATGAGCATTGGTAGGATTGATTGACTTGACGAGCAATTATCGAACCAATCTTTGAACGTACAGTCCAGTCTTGATTGTATTTGGCAAGTTTGCTGGTATCCTTAGAAGAAGTTGATGTTATAATGCTTTCGGGTCGAGAATTCATCCGATGGAACAATTCGGTCGCGTCGGCCTCCGTCGGCGTAATCAGCTCGCTGTGACTCCGGGAAATAGAGCACGTCCTCTTTCGAGACGAGAAAGTGAAAGAATTTTCTCTCCCGCCCACCGCCACCACCCTGTAGTACATGAATGATCGTTGCATCCACTGAGAAGGAAGAAACCTGCTGGTCCTCGTGGAACGAAGCGTGTTGGAATACATTGACGCTCGACAATCGGAGCACAGTGATGGATGAAGGGCAATATTTAATCTTATGCTGTGATGATCGATGTCATGTGTTGCCCGCGCCGTCACGTCACGTCCTCCTCCTCCTGCTGCTGCTGCTGCTAATATGCTACCGTATCCATACGTGTCAACCCATGTAGGGTGACGGCTTCCAATTTGAAATTGACTCAATGAAAATTGTACCGAGAGTATGCCACGTACAGTCTCGAATGAAGACAAAGGTAAAAGTCTTCCCTGATGCGGTGACTGTATTCGTAGTCTACGAGTATGACGTCCGACTCTACCGTACAAGTAGATATAGACCTGGTACCTCTGGTAAAGTCAAGATACGCAGTAGGCTGGGAAAACGAAACACGAAACAATGAACGCAACGCGAGATCGATCGAGAGGCAAAGATCCAAAAATCGTAATGAATTGACTAATACGAATGCGCGAAACTTTTTAGTACTGTACCCTGCATGCAACAAAAAATACAGCAGAAGTTATTGTCTTCCAGGTAATACCATCCAAGCTGTGGATGGATTGTCGTCCTCTCCATCCTCGTCAGCCGAAGTTCTATAATACGCTAACCGGGAAGCAAACTGGGAAACAAAGAGCTTTTATTGTACAGTACTCATAGCTCAACTACTAACTATCACTCTCCGTGCGGCAGGTATTACTACTAGAAAACAGTAGACGAAGAAAGTTCCCATAAAATGCTACGACGTGGGTAGGAGACATTCGATTATAAAACAATGACTATTTATTGAAAAAGATGCGTTGCAAATGTTCATAACGCTACACACTTCCTCAATGAAACAGGATGAAGAATCAATCAATCAATCGAAAATGAGAAGCCATAAAACTAAGGCTGCCTCTTTAGTCTTTGATTGCAGCTACAAGCACGCTGTCGGTATCGATGTCGGAAAATGCTTCAAATCCAACAATCTTTCCCTCGTCGTTGAATTCAATAAGGGATGTTGCCGCGAGGTAACATTCACCATCGTTATTGATCCGGCCAGCTTCCAAAATCATTCGGTTGCCGAGTAGCCCCAGCATGGACGACTGCGTTAGCTTGTAGTCTTGGATCTTCAAGTCAGCGAAAGCATGCTCAGAGAAATCTTCCCATGTCATGATGCAGGTGTTGGGGTCCGTGCCAATCATGAACTCAGCCTCCTGCCCGTCTTGGCCCTGGAGGACGACGTATACCTCTTTTTCATGAAAGAGACTCTTGAAGTTGTCCAACTTTCCGGTGGTAGCGGCCTCGGTCATGTATTTTCCCCAGTGATCGGAGATGTGCTTGGCAAATTTCTTTCTTTCTTCAAAATTCGACATTGTGATTGAAGGGTAGGTTACTAGGGTCTCTTGTTGACTCTTCGTGTGTTGTGTCGTTGCTCGAGTTATGAAGTGATCCTATGCGTTTTACTCGTACGAGTGTACGGTAGCTGGTAGTGCATGTCTTTTCCTTTTTGCTGAGGTCTCGATCTAGTAGTACTGTAGATCGTTTAGATTTCGCGGGGATTGTGGAATGGCGAAGCCCAAAATCTTTTTCGTCGTCGGCGCAGTCGTGTTACTTGCTTATTTGTACGCGGACGCGGCTGGTGCGCAGTGGGGAAGCGGATGACTATCATACGTTCGTACTACTGGCAGACATAATCGACCAATACGAATCATCACCGAACCACTGAACGACACCGTCGATCGCAATACCAAATACCACCGTATCGAAGCACTCTCTACTAGTCTAGTAGTAGAGTCTACCAGTAGCCTACCAGGTACCAGGCTATGATGAGTACTGTGCCGGGTGCTTGTACTCGTTCAGTACAGTACAACGTACGAGTATGACATGAAAAGATCGGGGATCGGCAGCGCAAACCTGCTCATTGCTACTCTAGAAACTGGAGTTGGCGAGTACTACCGGTATGTTCGATACTAGACGTATAAACAATAAAAAGCTCGTATAGTTGTTGTTCTTGATGTTCTATTCTAGGCTATATAAGTAGTAGTAGTAGTATTGGTTGTTGTTGTTGTTGTTTATTCCAGTGCTACGTCCCATTGATGAACGGCTTGAACACCATGAGGACCCATGTCCAGTAATTTCTTCAACTTGTTTTGTAGTGCCGTCGCCAGGAATCCTTGAGCATTCTTGTACAGCGTTTCCATTACTTCGTACTTGGCAGCGCGGGCATCGGACGTAGATTCCCGGCCTCCTTCCAACAAGAGTTGCCAAAGGTTGCTGGACGTTGCAAGCACTGTCGCCCCATTGGTTCCCAAACCCGCTACGGCCGACCAAACGGCGTACGTAGCAATCCTGAGTTCCGGAATGGGACTTTTGGAGTATTTGGTAAACAGCCAATCAGTAGAACTCGTCGTAGAAGCTTGGTTGTCTCGGGCCAAGAAGGAATATAATTTCATTCCGATGGTACTGAGATCATCACTATGTTCCGGCGAAGAAGCCGGCAATGATGATTGTGATTGTGGAGCAAGCGAGGTCAATACTTGGGCGACACTACTCAAAATGGCAGCTTGCAGTTTGGGCGACGAAAGACGTGACATGTCCCACCAAGCACATCGGAGTGTTTCGTTTTTCAATACAATGGCATCCAATACACCGGACGGAGCACTTTTGGACATTTGTGCCAAAGCCTGAACCACGGCGAGTCGTTCCGCTTCCGACGACAAGACTCCGTTTTCTTCAATTTTTTGCAAGACACGGGTGCGAAGATTATTTGTTGTGGTTGTTGTCGTCGTTGTCACGGAAGATGACGACGACGCTTCCGCATCATCAGATGATTCACCTCCCAATGTTGAGATCCAACTGGCACATTGCAATGCAGGACCCTCCAACAAGGGATCCTCCATCATTTCGAATATGGGTTTGACGAGTTCTGGACTCGTCAACCAGGCACGTGTCGCGCCCTGTATTTCAGTGGTGGATTGAAAATGTTCGGGAAACAAATCCAATATCGATAATTGCAGAAGAGGATCTTGGTGATGTTGCAGCATCGCCGTCAACAAGCCAGTCGCTCCGACCGATTGTCCTGCTGAGAGTGCCACATCGCCCAGTGCCACGATGCATTCCACAAACGTTGCCGCACATCGCACCGATACAATACTGGACGTTTCTCTATTGGTTCCAGCCAGCAGCGACGACCAATGGAATTGCCAAACACTCACTAGTTCTTGTATAGCTGGTTGTGCCAAGACTGGACCTTGTACTCGAATGGCTTGGACCAAGGATTTTAGCAACAACGAATGAACGGCCACCTGTGAAGTTTGTGTCAATTGTTGCATCCAAACCTGCAACAAGGCGGACGAGACGACGACCGGGGTGGACGGAATTTTCCGGGTGATTTCTGCCACGCGACTCGCAAACGATTTCGCAATGGGCAACAAATAAGTTTCGGGGTCCAATTGTGCCAGCGTTCCAACGACCAAAAGTGCTTGTTGTTGTTGTTGTTGTTGTTGTTGGGTTGATGTCATCATCATGGCAGAGGATGCTTCTTCATTGCTACTAGTACTACTAGTACTAGTCGTTGGTAGCAGTCGTGCAATCAACAAATCCATCCAGGCATTGACATCGGGATGCTCGCGAAGAATTTGTCTGAATTTTTCCACATCTTTGGAGGCAGCCGCTGCCACCAGTGAAAGAATTATCACCATCGGACCTCCTTTTGGTTGATCGTTGTCGTCGTTGCCGTCGTCAGCCTCGATCATGGTCACATCCTTATCATCATGAATGTCATTGTTGCTGTTGCTGTTGTTGTTGTTGTTGTTGTTCGTTTCGGGCATCATATAATATAATTATTAAAATGAACGAATATGCTGACTAACTTTCTAATATAGTGTAATGTCTCTCAGTTTCACTTTGAATGGTGCACGGAAGCAAGGGACAATTGAATGCGAGAGAGAGAGAGAGAGAGAGCAAAACACATCAAACGCATCAACGAGAAAGGAGTCCGTTCGAATGCCATCGAACTATCCAGCATGAAAACGGGGGGGGGGGGCTACCGGTACTATACATGCCCTTTTCTGAGATCCGAGATCCCCCAATAGAGTGGCATCTTTTTCGGTAGAACGCGGGCGACATACGGACGTCTGGATCTTTTGCTTTTGAACGGCGTTTCGACGTTCTCGAGTTCGAGTTCGAGTTCGAGTTCGACGAGGCGGTATCCGTACCCTGGTACAGTACCGGTACGGTACGAGTACAGGTAAGATCTACCCTCTACTAGAGTAGCTAAGTAGAGAGTAGAATAGAGTGAGGTGCCATGAAAATGACCTTGCTCTCGTTTGTCCTTTGGATTATGATCGATTCATTCATTCATTCATTCATTCATTCATTTGGCGAGAGATAAACGGTGATAGCATCATGCATGATGCCTCTGGGTCGACGAGGAAAAGAAAATGATGATGAAACAAACCGGAGGAACAACAACTCTGCCCAATAATATCCATCGCGTGGTTACTACCTTTATTCTGAATACTACTACTACTACTACTACTACTACTACGACGCCGTCAGGTTCGTGCAATGCGCTGCTACCATCACAGCAACAACCAGCGCCGATAATAAATGCAAGTACAAGTACTAGCACGCCTAGTGTCGCCATCTTTCATCGATGTGACACCATGCCGACCTTTCCGTCCCACTGGGCCGGAATCAGTGGCAAGATCGAAGACGGCGAGACACCCTACCACGCGGCGCAACGAGAACTGTCAGAGGAGACCAATATTACAGAGACAGTCGAAGAGCGAGGAGGACTATATTTGGATGTTCCGTACGTGTCACCGAGGACGCAAGAAGAACGCATCATCCGTGTCTATCCGTTTGTCGTGCATGTGCCTGCTGACCGAATAGGATCGTCGTCGTCGTCGTCGGCGGCGGCGGCGGCTCTGGAGTTGCGCGGAACAGAACACGACCGCTACCAAATGATAACGGTGGATCAACTGGAGGAAATGAAAACTGAATGCGTGCCGGGTCTCGTACAAGCTTTTCATCGTGCCACCTGTGGCGTGTACGACCGAAGCATTAACCCCGAGATTCGAGCCTGGGCCAGTGACGTAGAAAACGGAGCATCGGTCATGGTTGCGAATGCTCTTAAGCTCATTGCTGCTGCTTCTTCCAAAGACGAGAATCATGAAACAATAATGGAGGATACTAGTACTAGTAGTGCATGGAGAATCAAGGCGGAACAGATTGCCATGCTACGACCATCCATGGTCTCTATATGCAATGTCATGAACGAGATTTTGAAGCACGGCAAAGAGGCTGTCACCGTAGAAAGCTTTCAGTACTCCTTGCAAGCTAGCGTGGAACTGGGGATCCAAGCCATTCGAAAACTCGAGGAATCAAAGTCTGAATTGAACAAGAAGGATAACAAGCTAACAATCGCCACCTTTTCAAGATCTGGGACACTACGTCAAGTGCTGACGCCCTTTTTGGAAAGAGCCGAGATTGTTTGCAGTCAGTCATCTCCAGGAAATGAAGGTGAACTGATGGCAAGCGACTTGCATGGAGCGACTTGCGTCAGCGACCTAGAATTGAAGACTTTTTTAGCAATCGGAAGGGTTGATCTTCTTTTGATTGGGACCGATTGCATCCTACCAGAAACAAACGAACTAGTCAACAAAGTTGGTACTGGTGATACATGCCGAACCGCTCAGCAGTACCAAGTCCCAGTTTATTGTTGCGCCGATAGCTGGAAGGTCTGGGAGGATAAGTTTCCTCCGCCTCTGGAGAAAGATCTCTTTGAGACGGTATCACTGGATCTCATTACGGAGCTACTTCTCCCCAAGTGGACTACTGATAATTGTACTACAAAGGCTGCCTAGAAAAAGAGCGTAGAATGGCTTCAGCTACTACTAGTTTACGATCATCTTGGGCAGCTCTCCTAGTTATGCTAATAGATAAGGCCAGCCGTAGTCTAAACTCTAAATATGCTCTCTACTACATACACTGTAATCTCTCAGGTAAACGCATAGTGGAGTAGCACAGCAACATCAGAGGAACGTAATTACCTGTACTCTAGTAGTAGTACAGGTACCAGGTTACTCCGAGTATTCTTACTATTGTGCAGCTAGGTGGTAGTGGTACCATAGCAGGTAAAAGGTTCCTTCGTCACTTTTCTGCTCGCGGGGAGCTTGACTTCTCTTCTGTTTGTTTTAGTTTCATTGACCATCGGATGATTCACGGGAAGCAAAGTCGGGGCATATATTTTGAATATTGGAATGCAACTTAGGCATATATAAACAAGATGACGTAATCCCACTACCGCCGCTAAAAGTGCAACGTGCGATTGGAAACGTACACGTGGTACCGGTAAACGATTTTCGATGATGAGTCAGACAAAAAAATGCAAGTGAAGGTGATGATGGGGGATGGGGTCGAATGTTGTTGATCAATTCCAACATTCTCCTCTTTCTTGGCGACGTCCCATGTTGTGTTGTTTCCAAACTTGTGTTGTTTCCAAACACATTGCACTCATAAAAAAGATAAATTACGCCCATAGCCTGAATTCAAAAGTAAGTCTGCTCTCCTCGGAGAATGCAACACGATGCCCTTTGGAATAAAATCTTACGTAGCTTATTTTTCTTCTCTTTTCCAGAATGATGTTCTCGTCGTTTTGTGGACGCGTTCTGTCCTTGGTGTCGATTGTCGCGCTTCCATCTATCTTGGCTCATCGCCCAGCCCTCACCAAACCCAGCTGTGGTAATGACTACGCCTCGTCTGAGGATGCTCTCTTCCTTTGGGATCCTACGATTTCTTGGGCTTTCAACCACTACGTGGATTGTGAAAGCAGGGCCACTTGGATTGAGTTTGAAAATCCGTCTGCTGACTTTATGTTCTATGTTGGCGTCCTAGTCCCGGTCGTTGAACGCTTTTCCGAAGTTCGGGCGGATGCGGTCATTATTGGGCCCGGGCTACCCAGTCTGACGGAGGAGGAATGGGCTTTGGTTCCCGAGGAGGTTAAGGCAAGCCTTCTTTGGCAAGATGCTTCAGTCGGAGCAATCCTGCACCGAAGCCCACAGGATCAGTCGACCTGTGATCATCTCGGCACAGTGATGACAGAATCTTCTTCGGTAAAGAACGGACGTTGCGATTTCTTTGAACCTTTTGGGCAGTCGAATTCCTGGCCGATCTTGGACGCTGACAATAATGCTATCCCTGTAGAAGGAGGAACCTATCACGTCGCTGTGTGGCTCCAAGATGATACAAGTTCCAAGATCACGATTGCGTTGGGAACTTGGGTCGAGGATTTCCGCACTCAGTTTGACATTGCTACTCCTACGTGTTCGCGAAACCTAGGAGACTTCCACGAGAAGAGTTCTGATTTCTCGGCATCTCTTCCATTTACCAGTTGCAATGGTGTAACGGAGATCCAGAATGATGATATTGGCTCTGATTCAGACATCTGCGAGCTTGGACAGGTCTGTGAGACCGAAGCAGACTGTGTGATTGCAGGGTACGCTTATGAAAAACCCTCCATGGTCTGTGGTGGCATGAAGTGCCCAGCGGCTACTGCTCTTTGGGAAGAGGTGAACATGCGCATGATGATGAATATGATGGATATTGAGTACACTGGCAGCCCTGATATTGACTTTGTCCGAGGAATGATTCCCCATCATGAAGCGGCTAGGGATATGTGTGATATTTTGCTCAATGACTTGACCTGCACTGAAGTCTCCGACATTGACAATCTCGATGGCCTCGTCCATCTTTGCAGTCACATTGAGTTGGAGCAATTCATTGAGGTCGGTGTAATGCGTCGTTGGTTGGAGACGAAGGGCATCGAAGAAAAGGCCACCTGTGCCACCTCAGTTTCTCGACAATCCGACCCATCCTCGCCCATGATTGATAGCTGTGGTCTCGTTTCGACTCCATCCTCCTCGGGCCTAATTGAAGTGAATCACAAGATGCACGACGCAATGGCGATTGATGTATCCTGCGACCACGCCGTGGACTTTGTTCGTGGTATGCTTCCTCATCACGAGGGAGCCATTGGGATGTGTGAGGTCTTGATGAATACGACAACTGATTCTTTCCTCATCGAACTTTGTGGCAACATCACACAGAACCAATATGCTGAGATTGCCTGGATGCGTGAATGGCTGGACATTCGAGGACACGCGGCGTATGCTCCTTGTGCCGAATGTGAGATGATGATGTCCGGGGATGAGACGATGGAAACGATGGGCTCGGAGACGATGGGTGCTAATATGACCAGCATGGGCATGGATATGGTTATGAGCGGTAGTCTTCCTTGTGAAGATCTTTTGTCGACTTCTAGCTTTTGTCACTTGCTGGGTCAAGATGCATACTGCAAGTGCAGCGACGTACTAGGAGAAATTGCAGAATGTGGTACCTCGACGTTTATTGAAGGTGTGGGTGTGATGAATGTGGACGAACAATGTGCACGAAGCTGTGGACTTTGTCCTGGCCGTGAGCCCATCTTCCACTATCTTTGCAACGATGAGCACGACGCACACGGGGGGCACGAGGGTCATGGAACCATGGACGGAGGCATGTCGAACATGGGCATGGACAACATGGAAGAGAATGCGGCGAGTGGCGCTGGATTGAAGAGCAAGGCCCTTGGCTTTTCTTTGTCATTGTTTTCGCATGCGTTGTTGCTAGCTTAAAATTTCTGATTATTCGTTCGTAGCACATGGGTATTTTGTTTTTGTGATTCTTCACCCCAGCATCCCTCATACTCGTATCCTACCGACAGGTAGCATGGCTGAATTTTCCTACTATCAGATAGGATCGTACTACGTTACTCCTGCGGTAGATTGCTTTGCTCGCTCTACAGAAGAGCACGAATACAGAAAAGAGAAGGGGGAGGAGGAGGAGTCGAGAGGGTCAGTCGCATCCCACCTTTATTTGAGTGTTGAGGAGTCGTCTCTACTATCTTAGCTACGAGTACGGTAGACGAGCTTTGCCCTTACTTTTTCTCCGCGAGCCGATTGACGCGACTACACACGACGCCACGCGGGGACCTCATGACGCACCTGACCGCGCGTCGCACGCATGATGCAAAAGAGCTCTGCCATTATTATTATTATTTCATTGTCATTTTCCTTGTTGTTGGTTGTTGCTGTTTGAAGTTTGGTGTTTGGTTCTCAACCATTTTTGTCTATTATTTCGCAGACGTTTGACTTTTGGATTTTGCAAGGATCAATCTGTAGCATAAGATGAAAACAAAGTACTCCTGCAATGAATGTTTTGCCGTACTTGCATTGCTCGTATTGGCGATACGACCAACGAGCGGTCATCGTCAGGCCACTACAAAACCAAGTTGTGGGGCCGATTATGGATCGTCTGGCGACGCGCTTCGCATTTTGGACCCCTCCATGTCGTGGGCTTTTAACCACTACCTCGGCTGCATGAACCGCGGCGTATGGGTGACTTTGGAAAATCCTGTAGAAGACTTTCCATTTTACATGGGTGCGCTGGTTCCAAAGGTGCCTCGATTTTCCAGTGTTCGGCCCACAGCGCTGGTGACTGGTCCTGGGCTCCCCGTATTTACAAATGAAGAATGGGACAAGGTTCCTACAGAGTTAAAGAATGATTCGGTCTGGAACGGGCCGCCTAGAGGAATCCTACTGGAGAGTCCTGAAAATCAGTCGACCTGTGATCATGTCGGAACGACCATGGCTGGATTATCCAACGTGCAAGACGGAAGATGCTCCTACCTGGAGAGCGATGGTCAATCCTATGCATGGCCCGTCTTGGATGCGCAGGATATTACTCTACCGGTTCAAGGGGCCGTCTATCACGTGGTAATTTGGGTCCAATCGCACACCAGTTCAAAGCTAACCGTTGCTCTTGGATCATGGGTGGAAGATTTTGTAACGCCATACGAATTGGACGAACCATCATGCCCCATTCGACTTAATGATTTTCATGAAAAGTACACTCAACAAGCAGCAAAAACCCCGTTCAGAGAGTGCGAGGTCGACAGTAATCCGCTCTCTGGCGAATCCGTCAATGAAGAACCCGAGGTCTGCGTGAAAGGTGTTATCTGCGCCTCGGATGACGAAAATTGCATTGTGGCAGGAATCCCTTACCAGACCCCCTCCATGGTCTGTGGTGGTCGCCAATGTCCTGTTGCCACCGCTTTATGGGACGAGGTGAATATGCGCATGATGGTCGATATGATGGACATGGAATATACTGGGAATCCTGATATTGACTTTGTGCGTGGTATGATCCCACATCACGAAGCGGCCGTTGAAATGTGCAGGATTCTCATCGAAGATTTGACTTGTACCGAAGTTTCCGATATTGATAACTTGGACGGACTCTTAGACTTCTGTAACCACGTTCAAATGGAACAAGAATTGGAAGTGGGTGGCATGCGGCTTTGGCTAGCGGAAAAGGGGATTGATGAGAAGGCCCCTTGCCCAATGATGACCATGGCCCGACAAGGAGATCATGATCATGGTTCTGCTGTGATGGAAAGTTGCGGTGATGTTTCAGCTCCATCTTCGGCCGCACTGATCCAGGTCAACAATCAGATGCACAGTGGGATGGCAATTGATGTTTCCTGCGAACATTCGATTGACTTCGTACGAGGCATGATTCCCCACCATGAAGCTGCTGTCGGCATGTGCGACGTTCTTTTGCATTCTTCGACGGACCCATATTTAACGGATCTTTGCCACAATATCACATACACGCAGTATGCGGAGATTACATGGATGCATAAGTGGTTGGATCAACGAGGCCATGATAGTCTGGCTTCTTGTGAGGCGTGTACCGGTACGGGTGCAAATATGGATCATCATGGATCATCATCTCATTCAAATACGATAGGCATGGGCATGGGCATGGGCATGGGCGAGATGCATTCGAATACGACAGTCGAAGGCGACGCCGCAATGGAGTTTAATACGATGGGCGGAGAAAATGTGACAGACATGACGATTATGATGGGTAGCAACATGACCGACTTCAACGAGACCATGGATCTCGAAGACGAGACCATGCCCCTTCAAGATAGCATGCCAGTACAAATGGATCCACCCGTGGTCACTGCTCCTTGCGAGGATATGTTGCCGACGTCGAGCTTTTGCCACTTGAGTGGTCAACATGCTTACTGCCGCTGTAGCGATGTGGTGGGTCAACTTGGTGAATGCGGTTCTACTATTTTCCTTCAGGGGTTTGGTCTCATGGTTGTGGACGAGCAATGCGCTCGAAGCTGCGGGCTTTGTCCTGCTCGCATGACTCTCTTTCACTATTTATGCGACGATCAAAACATGAGCGATCATTCCAATAGTGGTGGTGATAATATGTCGCATGAGGGAATGGATGAGAAGGATGATGGAAGTACCCGTGACGATTCTTCAGGTTGCAGGTTGAAGCAGAAGAGTATTTTGTTTGGAGTTGTGATGGTCGTCATCGGAGTCGGAACTCTGGAAGAACTATTATTTTAGAAGTAGGTATCGCACTATTGCCATGCGATGGGTAGGAAGCAATAGAGTTGTCGCTACAACTACTGCTGGGCGAAAACGTGGTCGTGGAGCTGATAAAGCACCAAGGCAGGGTCGAAAGTGCAAGGCTTGCGCTCGGGAAGACTGTCAAGGACGGCATGCAGCTTTCGGTGCTTCCAAGTGTCAATTTTCAACAAGTGTAGCTACTAGCTAGCTCTACTAGTCGTAACGAACCACTGCTGCTACTCTCTAGTGCTACTCTACTCGTACAAGTAGTTACTGGCTGTAGTAGAGATAACGGGCTATTTTTTGCAATTATTTTTACATTCTCACCGCGGTGAAATCACGCGCTATTGTTGCTATTATTTTTACATTCTCACCGCGGTGAAGGTACTCATATACCTACCGTACATATGAGAGTGAGGGTTTGGCGTTCGCTCCCGCTTTGAACAAAAAATACTCTGTCGTTGCGACATGTTTACATAACTAAACGACAAGACTTTGTTCCTCGACGAACAATAGTATCGTTCCACCAATCGCAATCCTTGAGTATCAGCAAAAGGGTCAACCAACACGTTGCGGTGCCGTGCGTTTGATGCTCCTGGTGGTACGTTCTCATGCTCTCTCGCAACTCACAACATTCTCTATTTCACTTTCTTCTCTCCCCACCCCCCCCCCCGTGTTGAAATACCTCGTACTGTTCCTGCCCTTTGACTAACACGACTGTAGTCTGGCAGGTCTCCGTAGGTGTGACAGTAGTAGACGTAGCTAGCTAGCTGTGGACTCGTTCCACTCTAGAGAATGTTTGACAATCTCTCGTCTAATTTATTGTGAGCTTTTCAGCATCTATCTTCTGAATAGTTGACAAGATCAACTTACTTCCACGACCAAACCGTGACTAGATCCAGGACTCCAGCTAGCTTCCTGGAAGCTCAATCTGGGAGTCCTGCATGCGCAACATATGCCTCATCGATTCGGGGGAAACCATAGGAAGCTCCATCCACTCGTGCTTCCGTCTTCCAAGATTCAGTTACGCCGATCCAAGACTCTAGCAGATCGATGTCGTTCCGAGTATCCAAACTGAGACGTGGAACTCGATCACGAGCTGTCGACACATTCGATTCATTACGTCTGGCCAGCTGTCCAGCACGATTTCCGACACCCCCGGGCGGTAACTCTATTGGTACGGTACCATAGTCAAAGCCGACGATCGTGTATGCACCAGCATTATAGTTTGACTCCATCAACCTGATCTACCGATATGGCAGCAGCAACAACTTCAGATGATCCATCGCATAAGAAGGCTCCCAGGGACAGAGGTTCTCAATTGGAGCAACATGTTAAAATCGGGAAAGTCGATTCTGTTTCGAAACGCAAGGTCATTGAACAAGAAAGCGGCAACCGCACTCGTGTAATTTGGCCTTGGAACAAAAAATACGAGTCATGGTGGTTTCTCACAGTTTTCTGCGCTGTACTTACCGTCTTTACCGAACCCGTCGCCGTGGCATTTACGACTGTCAATAACTACACTGACGCTGTGTCGATCATCGAGTACGTGCTCGTCTCCATATTTTTGATTGACATTGTCATCAACTTTCACTTGGCCTACTACAATGAAAGCAACAATTTGATATCTGACCCAAAGGAGATTGCGATTCACTATCTGAAGGGAATGTTCTGGCTTGATTTTGCTGGTGTCTTTCCTTTCTACTTTGTCGCTCTCGCCATTACCGGAGAATTCGGAAGCGATAGTTCCCTTGCTTCCTACCTATCCCTACTCCGTCTGGTGAAGCTTGTGCGATTGCATCGCTTGAAACAACTCTTCGATATTCTTCAATACAACCCCCATGTATCCCTGATGATGTTGACGCTACTGCGTAATTTGGGTTTTGCGATACTTTGGAGCCATTTTGCGGCCTGTATATTCTACTTTATCGCCAAGCAACAAAATTTTGACCCTGATACGACGTGGATCGGTGGATCTATTGAAGACCTAAACGGCGCCGAACGCTACATCACATCGCTGTATTGGAGTATTGTCACGTAAGCAAGGAACTTAAGAGGGTTCAGAACGAAGGACAGCGTTATCAACTGACATCTTTCTACTTTTCAGATTCACCACCGTGGGTTATGGTGACTACTCTCCTGATAATTCCGCTGAGCAAATCTGGGGTACGTGCATGTGGGAAGGGCGAAAAGCATTCAGAAAGGGGATGAGGAAAGCGGCTGACACTCTTTCCATTCCATTCATCTGTCTTTTTAGGAATGATATACATGCTGTTAAATATGGTGGCACACGCATGGATCATTGGTTCCACCACCTTGTTGATTGTGAAACAAGACGAAAAGACTGGAAACTATCGGGAAGCGATTCAGACCCTCCGGCAATATGCAAAACTTCATGCCTTTCCAAGAGAACTTGAAAAGAAGCTGCGAGGACAGCTGCAGCTTGATTTCAACAACAGCGAAATCTCCGATGAACATGTTTTGGGCCACTTTCCCACAGAAACTCGGAGAAAGGTCTTACGAAGATTATATCTTCCATCGCTTTTGCAAACAAAGCTGATGCGAGACGTTCGTCAACAATTTGTCGATGCTTTTTTGACCACGTGCAAGGTTGAAATTTTTAGTGCAGGGGAAGAGATCCTGCAACGCGGATCCATCTCCTCAGATTTGTATCTTATTGTTGCGGGGTGTGCTGAACTGATGCCCGCTGTTGATGACAATAGACGCGAGGGTATTAGAAGGAACGTTGTCACAGTCACAGACGGAGAATTCGTCAATGCGATTTCATTTTTCACGGAAAGTCCCCAACTGGAAACAGTTCGAACGAAGACCGTATGCAAAACCCTCACTTTGCCACGTGCAGCGTACAAGGCAATTGCGGAGGATCACCCTGGTTCAGTTGGAAAGTTGTTGCAAAATCTGCTTGACATTGTAGAAGAAATGGCTCGGAAGATAGATTTGCCGAAAAGAGGGTTGGTGAGCCTGCCCAAAAGGCTTTCTGTTCTTTGGGCTGGGTCAATCTTTGATTCGGTGGATGGAGAGGGTGGTACAGCTGAAGATGAGGATTTACAACAAACGGTCACCGCGATTCAAACTAGTACTTCACTGACGGCAGTGCGAGATTTGGTCAAAATGCACCGCAACAAGATGAAAGATGACCATACGACACGTTTCCTCTTTGCCGCTTCCCGCGGCGATCTGGATACGATTGCCTTGATGTGCGATCAGGGTTTCGATCCGAACTCGGCAGATTATGATAACAGGACAGCCCTGATGGTCGCTGCCATGAAAGGCACCACGGGAGCCGTAGAAATGATTTTGGAATACGACGCCAATCCGAATCTCGTTGACATGCATGGATCGTCAGCGTTATATGACGCAGCAAGAAGTGGCCACGACATGACGATAGATGTCCTCCTGAAATACAACGCAAAGCTCAGTGTTTCGGAGGTAGACGCAGCTAGTCGGGCATGTCGGGCAGTGTTTGACGGCGACATGCTCACATTGCGCCGTCTGCTGAAGGCAGGTCTACCCGTCGATGCCGGGGACTACGACCAACGAAGAGCTGCTCATCTTGCAGCAGCCGAAGGTAATGTAGCGGCTTTGAAGGTTTTGGTTGAATATGGGGCTGACCTTTCAGTAAAGGATCGATGGGGGAGAACCGTCCTGGATGAGGCGAAACATTCCGCTTCCAGCCAGGTCTTGGATTTCTTGAAAAGTATAGAAGTCGCTGTCTAGAACGGTGGGTAACATACCTCTAGCACCTTCCGTTACGATAGAGATTCAAAAAACCCATCCAAGTCGTCTTCGTCTTCATCGCCCTCTTTATTCGGTGTAGACGATTCTTCGATCGTTTTGCCCTGTTCTGTTTCATCTTCACCGTCAAGGGTTGCAAAAAAATCATCCAAATCTTCTACCTTCTCTTCCATTTCGGGAGCTTCCAATAGCAATGTTGACTTTGACGCTGGGCCGTAACTATTATTTTGCTCTTTGCTTTTTCGAAGTTTGTATAGTGGGTCGGATGGCTCGACTCTGAGAGCTGTGCCGCAAGGCAATTCTGCCCCATTCATCTTTATATGATTGCGGGTGTCATCACTCGGTGAGAGGAAGATCGAACAGAAACTAAGAGTTCCAAACAAAAGATGCGCCCCCAAGCATCGTATTAACGTGGTGCACAAGGTCGTCAAACCCAGAGGGAGGCAATTCTGCGCCAACATGTCTACCTGAGGTCACGTACCTGAGAGCACACTGTTTCTGTCAGTATGTTGCGATCCTTGTCGGATGCTAACTCATAGACAACTAAAGCGTCACCCTTTAGCTCGCCAGTTTGTTTATTCACGTAGAAATGAATCTTCCGCAGTGAAAATCCCAAGCCACCAAATAAAGCATGCAATAGCTCCTCTCCCGCCGACCCATCCGTGGGAAGATTGGAGACATATAGTGCCACAGAATCACTCGATGCTAGTTGTTGTTGTTTCCGACGTTTTTGTTCAGTCTGTTGTCTTTGCTGCGTTCCGATCCCCGCTTGACTTTGCACCACTTTCATAGTATTTGTCTCGCTTCCATTTCTACCCTTACCCAGATGCTGCAGTCGCGTCTGTAATGACTGCTGGTGATAAGACTCCAACTGTTGCTGCAACTCTTTTGCCTTCTTCACTTGGATCAACTTGGTTCTCAATCGATTATCTTCGGCCTTGGCAAGATATTCCAAGTTCTTGACCAACGCCAAACGCTTTCGTTGCTCCAACTGTTCGAATGATTCCTTACGCTTGCGGGCAATTTCACTCTCCACCTTGGTTGGATCGTTGTCATGGAGTTTCTGGACGATTTTCATCGCCCGGTCACGACCAAGTTGGGCTTCAGATTTGATTTGGTCCGATACGTCTGATGTGTTTGCTGGAACGGGTGTGGGAAAAATGGAGGGAACATCTTCCTCCAAGCTTCGCCTTTGTAATGCCACGTTGCCGTAGGCAGAAAAGGAAGAGGAAGGACTCCTCGAAACATCTGGGCCTCCATAGTCTGGTTGGTGGTTTGGAGGTACCTGCGGCAGCCCTGCAGTCGGTAGGTGCATCGGAGCAGGTGCGTGTGAGCCTTGTATCGCCCAATTTTGGGCAGCTGATATCGCAGTTGGTGGCGGTGGTAAATTCAAGGGCGGGGGAGGCGGAGGCGGAGGCGGAGGCGGCGGTGGTGCGTAAGACTCGGTGTAGTATCGATAGTTTGGATCCACGATGTGAGCTGCGACAAACGAAGTGTCAGGCGCGTCACGGCGGCCAAAGGCCGAGCCCTCCTGTCGTTGACTGGTATTTTGCTGCATGGCAGCATCTAGCGAGGCAGAACCTCCGCTATCATGATGACAACGGGTGCCCCCGAATCCAATCCCAGCAAACGACGCCATTCTTGATTCTTCTTGGAGTGCCTCGCCGTTCGTACTCTTGTCCTGCCTATGGTTTGCTGTTGGTGAGAGAGAGACTGTAGAAGAACATCATTTGATAAAAAATCACCAGCTGAGATAGAAATGTGGATGGCGTTTGTGACACACGACACGCTTGCCATCAATGCTATGAAATGGATCTACCGGTACAGGCAAAAGTACAGTATGGCGCTACTGTATGTAGTATGGGCGGGGTTTCAAGTTTCAAGGAGGCGCCATGCTCGTGTTCCCGCAATTTTCTGAACCATGCGAGCTTTGAAAAACTTTGACCTCGTGCCACAAGCGTTCTGAGTATCGTACGTAGAGTGCATCTGCCCGCGTGAGAATCATACTATTGGAATGCAACAAGTAGTACCGGTAGTTAGGGACCTCGACTCTACTCTACTCTCTAGCTACTAGTAGAGAGTCTATTGGTGGCTGCTGCTACTTGTACCTATTCTACGAGCGCAGCTGAGATCTATCGAATATAAAGAAGCACGTCTGGTCTCCTTCTCCTCTCTAGAGCTAGTCCATAGAAATCCAAGAGAATACAGCAAAACTCGCCGGTACAACTGCTGTTTGTTCTCGCTCGCGAAGCCCCAGTCAATGGAAGCCATTCAAGATGCCAGTAATTTGCTATTGGTTCCTTTTGATTTATCTATTTGTTTGAAGTGTATGTAAACTGCAAGCACAAACTTGTGTGCTTCCACGTAGGTGATACCCCGACGAATAATCTCAGAATTCCCTCCTAGTATTCTAGTCTTTTGAGTTGAAAGACTCCACAGAATGGTTGCTACCCGTCGACATCCCCGATCGATTTCTTCCGATTCGGAAGCGCCCAAAACGCTTCTTCTTCTTCTTCTTTTCATGGGCACTGCCGTCTGCACCTTCCAGGTCTTCGCAACTCATATCGTCAACACTAATGTCCCCGTCCTCAGACATGTCGGCGGATAATTTTCGGTTGTGACGGGGAGCCGTTCCGCCGTTTCCATCCTCCTTTTTTAGCGGAACCATCGTCAACTCAGAACCCGAGTCTGTCGATTGGGCGTCTTGCGGTTGCATCGAATCTTGATGATCCTTCTGGATTTCCTGCGTTGCCTCGAGGCTGTACTTTGTGACGGATCCTCGACGTCGCGGCCGCTCACGACGGCGTCGGACTTCTTCATTGTTGTTTCCGTCGTCCCCGTATCCGTAGGAGTCCACACTTCCACCTGACATGGTACTGTGAGTTCGAAGAGGGGGAGCAGTGCTGCCGTATCCATACTGGTTGTTAGCAGCACTTCCCTGGTCGTCTCCGTACCCGTACTTGGCAGCGTCATCCGTGGAGGAATCGCCGTATCCATATTTGGCAGCATCATTACGGCTAGGCGCAACGTCACCGTATCCATATTTAATCGAGTCACCAGCATCGCCATACCCATACTTGGCAGCATCATTACGGCTAGGCGCAAGGTCGCCGTATCCATATTTGTTCGAATCATCAGCATCGCCATATCCGTACTTTGCGGCATCATCCGCGGGGGTGTCGTCGCCGTATCCATACTTGGCGGCATCGTCTGGTGCAGCGTCGCCATCATATCCAAACTTGGCAGTCGCGCCGGGTGCCCCGTCTCCATATCCGTATTTATCCGCCGCCGCGGAATCGGGGGCTCCCTCACCATACCCAAGCTGATCATTATTACTGTTGCCGCCCCCGCCGCCGCTGACATCAGGGGCCCCATCGCCGTAGCCATACGGATCCGCAGCACTACTGTCCGGGGCCGCGGACTCATACCCATATTTGTTTCTCGGGGGAGAGTCCTTCCCCGAAACGGTACATCGGCTAAACGATTCGTCGATCACAGTCGTCATGGTCGGGTTTGCGGTACCGGTATGGCTCCGTCTTTTATTATTCTTCGGTAATCGTGGTTATGACTGAGACGACTTGTTCCAGTGCGTGGTGAAGTCTCTGAAACGTTTCCGATGGATTCCCGGTATTAGCTGAAACGCCTTCCGTTGTCGACAATGGCAGCAGGCAGGCCTTGAAGTTGGTTTGCCTCTTTGGTGGCTACTTCTGGTTGTCTTCTTTCAGAGCTCTCCTGGACGATGGTGATGAGAGATGACAGCGATCGATCCGCCAGTACAAGTACCTGGTGTTCTACTGTACCTGGTACCAGTACCATAATATGTTCTGCACCTGTATGTACCTATCGCCGCGAGAGGAGAGCGATTTACTCGATGCGAGGGGCGGGGCCGTGTGTGGCAGACGCGCAGAGTATGGTACCGGTACTTGTACCGGTACTTGCTACTTGCAGTCTACCTGTACAGTACCAGTACCACCAGCTATCGTAAAATGTACGTGCTTATTTTTGACGTCACTCGTCCTGCTTCCCGGTGTTTCGTGAGCCAGACAGACGGAGACATTCGTGACCCCGTCTGTCATCAGTCAGGCTTCCGTCTGACTGACGGAATGCAAGACGAGATTGGCCCGATGGTTCGGCAAATCACGGCGAGGCTTTTAAAATTACAGTACGAACACAGTAGTGCGGATTGAAGAAGAGTGAAGGCGACCGGTCAAGTTGGGAGAAGTACTGGATTAAGGTAGTTGTTGCTGATTTGGCAAGAACATTTCTCCCTTTCTACCTCCCCTTGGATGTATTGTAGAGCTTTGCTTGCATCTTTGTCTCCCAAAAGCTTCTCCGTGAATCTGGTGGTACTCAGCTGGAAGTCGGCCCAGTCGTGTGCAGAGGAAGCTTACTACCGTAAGCTAGTAGAACTTGGAACTTTTAAAACTACTGGAAGCGTACTACGGTAAGCTTACTACTTGGATTTCTCGAACCGTCACTTCAAAGAATTGCGTGCCTTCCGTCGATGTACCATTATTGTTTCTCAACTGCCGACATTGGCATCTTGATCGGCGACTTCCGATGCCTAGTAGCCTTACTCGGTCGACTTCCAATGCCAGCCTCGAGCAGAGATAATGTACCGGTACGGGTCCAGATCTCCACACATGGTCGGTTGTTCCTACTCGCAGACATTAGTGTCCGACCCGCAAACTCCCGAAGCACACTGAGTGTCCCGAAAGCATGGCTCGCCTACATCAAAAATACAGTCACCGCCATCAAAGCCACAATCTTCCGTGTCATAGTACGGTATACCGTCGCACTTTCCATCCCCAATTCTCCAATGGTATGGTGCGGTGCAGTTAGGATACTGTTCAAAGATGCCCGGGTCGCAGACCTTTGCGTCCGCATTGCAAAGTCCCGAAGCACACTCGTCATCCTGCAAACATGGCTTCCCGATCTGCAGACAGTCTCCCCCATCGAAGCCGCACACCTCAAATGCATAAAATGCATCACATTCACCATCCCCGATCCAAGAGGGGAACTCGATGAAGCAATCGGGGAACCGATCAATGGGAAGGCGGAAGTCGTCGCAGACTTTTGCGTCGGCGCGACAGATTTTCGATGCACACTCGTCATCCTGCAAACATGGCTCCCCGGGTTCGAAACAGTCCCCCCCATCGAAGCCACACGCCTCGCTTGCATAGGATCCACCATCACATTCACCGTCCCCGATCCAAGAGGGCATACTCACGCTGCAGTTGGAGTACTGTTCAATGGCAAGGCCCGACGTGGAGTCACAGACTTTGGTGACAGGATTACAGACCTGTGATGCACATTTAACATGGTCGAGACAGGGCTCTCCAGATTGTAGGCAGTCACCGCCGTCGAAACCGCACTCCACGGTCCCATAAAGCCTACCATCACATTCACCATCCCCGATCCAAGAGGGCATCTCCACGAAGCAGTTGGGGTACTGTTCAAAGGCAAAGTTTGAGTTGCAGACTTTGCTGTTAGGATTACAGGACTGTGAAGCACATTCCTCATGCATGCGACAGCGCTCGCCGGGTTTTAGGCAGTCACCGCCATCGAAGCCGCACTCCTCCGTCCCATAAAGCCCACCATCGCAGAATCCGTCTCCAATCAAAATGGGAATTTCCACACTGCAGTCGGGGTAGTTGTTTATCGCCATACCCACACTGCAGTCACCTCCGTCATAGCCACACTCCGTCGTATTATACATTCCGCCATCACAAACTGTATCCCCAATCCAAGAAGGAATTTCCACAATGCAGTTAGGATAGCCGTCGACAATGCAGTCACCACCGTCAAAACCACACTCCCTCGTATTATAATTTTCTTGGAAAAAATTACAATAAGCATCTCCAACAGCAGATATATTTGTGACAAAACAGCCGGGGTAGTTTTCATCGATGGTGCAGTCACCACCGTCATAACCGCACTCTTCCGTGTTATAGGTTCCGCCATCACAATTTCCATCCCCGATAAAAGATGGAATTTCCACAATGCATTCCGGATAGTCCTCGATAAAGCAGTCACCACCGTCCAAGCCACACTCCTCCGTATTATACGGAGGGAAGCCATCACAAACTCCATCCCCAATGTAAGAGGGATATTCCACAATGCAGTCGGGGAAGAGCGGGTTGAAACGCCAGATAGTAGTGCCGAAAAGGGCTAGGAAAAAGGCCACCAAAACGGCCCAGAAAACCTTGGACTTGTTCTGTCGAGTTTCTATGGAACGTCGCAAAAGTCGAACACGCAACAGTGCAAAAACAGTTCCAGGAAACAACCATGTCATGAAAGCATACCCAAGCCCTTGACGCTTGGGAAGCAGTACGATGATGGGAATGGCAACAAAGTTGAAGACACAAAGGGAGGCAACCGAGGCTATCTGTGCGTCTCGTAGGAGTTGTTTGTCGTCGGGTGCGTATTGCTCGAGTCTTATGGAAGAGCAGCAGCGTGATGGTACAAAAATGAGAATAGTGGCAACAAAGAGAAAAACGGCTGCGAATCCCCATCCAAAGAGTGGTACGTAGTATTGCCCGAAAGCCAGAGGAGGCGAAATAAAAGAAATGATAATACCTGCAACATCACCAATGATGGCAATGCCATAAAATACCATGGCAAACCACAAAATACGCTTGTATTGTTGCCTTTTGATGATTATTTCTTCTTCTTCTTGAATATTCACTTCTTCTGCCAATATGAGTTCTGGAGCAAGATCCGCTTCCACAAGCATAGCCTGGACCATATTGTCATCAAGTGAGTTTGATCTAATCGATGCCTCCTTTGCAACGTCGATTTTAAAAGAGTTAGATCCATCCGTCGCCTTGAAAACTTCGCGAGAAGAGTTTGATCCATCAACCATTGACCGCTTCTCGATCCCCCCTATGGATTGGGCTCCAGGTGTACAGTCTCGTACATCCTCTTCGTCAAATTCGTCGTCGTCGTCGTCGTCGTCGTCTAATAAAACCTCGTCCTCTGACAAAGCCCTATCGCAGTTCTCGCGGGTTGCTCTACTGGCGGTCGATGAGCATGCTACACTTTGTTCCATACCACTGCCAGCCACGCCATGTGCATCGGCCTTTCGTCTGGCTCGATTCTTCTTGCCCTGAGAGGCTCTACTAGAAGTAACCGATACAGCGCCAACAATGGTGTCACCCCCGTGGAGGGATTCATTATCTTCTTTCGTGCCGCCAATCAGCGACGCAGCACCAGCAGCCGACGAAGAATCATTGGTTTCACTCTTTTTCTTGCCTCGCCAGGCTCCACTTCCGCTAACCGAGACTACGCCAACCTTAGAGTCCTCGACGGATTGACGGTCATCTTCCACACAAGCAGGAGCCAGTGACAACGCCACTCCCGAAGATTCATAATATTTAACTGCTTTCTTCGGTAAGGAAGTAGGTGCGGCGCTGAAGGCTCCCGGCATCGTTGCTGCTGGTCCTGGCGGCTTCGAATCTTTCTCATCGTCTTGTTTCGTTTTCTCGTCTTTCCGTCCTGCTGCTTCGCCACAAGTATTGGCACTCCGAGGCTGCGGATTCGTTACCCTACCGGGGTTGTCATCTTCGTCCTCGCCGTATTTTCCAGCACTCCTTATGTTCATTATTGTTGTTGTATTGTTTGTTCTTTGTACAGTATGT